>JALGBA010003848.1:0-600000 GCA_023970755.1 Azemiops feae | reverse complement strand
CTGTATTTATTTTCCATCTTCTGTTTGGATGTAGCATTTGTTTCTTCTGTTTCTTCTCCAGCAGAGGATGCTAGGCTACCTGTTTTACTAATACATATAGCAATCATAATATTGGCGGAAGGAACAGTTTTTCAGTCTCATATTTTGCATTTTGTCTTATGGCAACATTTTATGACATTCATAATTACTTGGCAGATTTGCTCTGACCTCAGAAATAAAAACCCATTCTGAAATATAATAACATGAGCAGATAAGTTAATTTCAGAATTATAAAACCTGTTGGGATTATTGTCCTACAGTATATTGCTATACTTTACAGGTTCATTTTATAGACCATAGAATTTATCACCAGCAGACCATGCCCAAATATTATGCTATATAATAAATTGCAACTTTAGAGGGCTTCACAGATTACACAGTTATGTTGTAGGCAAATAGCTCTTAATATCTCCAACTTATGGAGAGATAGAGGGAGGGATAGAGGTGCCAGAGCCACTTTGGGTAGTGAGATGGGCATCACATAAATCAAACAGGGATATAAGAGGGATATAAGACAATAAGACAAAGGCTGGCTCAACTGAAAGATGCTCCAGTACTGACATTTTCTGAATCATAAGTAACCAAAGTGATAATCTCCATAATGATTCTCTTGTCACATACTACAAACATAGGAATTTTTGCATGAGGTATCTAATCCTGGTTCAAAACCTGGAGAGGATTAGGATGAAGAATACTCCTTTCCATTAACAGAAATATACTTTTGCTCTTCTTTCTACTAGTTTATCCACTGATAAACTAGTAGAATATCTAGTAAAAACTGAACTACTAGCAGATGAGTTATGTTATATTCAGATCCCACTCACAAGGCCAGAGTTAAGAAAAGTCCTGTGAAGTTCTTATATCATCTGGAAAATTATGAGTATCCTAGACCAAGCTAAATCTAAAACCACTAGAGAATTCCAAAATGAAGTTTGGCATTCAGACAAATCAGCCATCAGCAGACTCATAGAAATAAACCATATTTACTCACTACTCAAGAAACAATAAAAAAAAGCTAAGACAAAAACAAAAAGAGCAGAACACATCCTCTCTAGCAGCCAACTCCCAGATAAGCAGGGATTAATATCAGGAAAACAATCAAGCAAAAAACAATATCCTAATCAAGGAACTACTAAAGAGAAAACAATACTCCCACCAAAACTGGCAGGGCAAGCTACTGTTTCTCAACAGGAAGAAATCCCATATCATATACACCAATGCTGTTCCTAGTTGGGTAATGAAATGTCAGCAAGCTCAGAGAGCACCAAGGAATCTATTCAACCCTGAGCTACATATTTGCATATCTGCAGTTGAGACTCTAGAAAGAGTACAAAGAAGAGCAACAAAGATGATTAGGGAACTGGAGGTTAAAACATATAAAGAATGGTTGCTGAAACTGGTCTAGTTTAATGAAAAGAAGGTCTAGTGGTGACATGATAGCAGTGTTCCAATATCTCAGGGGTTGTCACAAAGAAGAGAGAGTCAATCTATTCTCCAAGGCAGGACAAAAAGCAATGGATGGAAACTAATCAAGGGGACAAGCAACCTGGAACTGAGAAGAAATTTCCTGACAGAACAATTAATCAGTGGAACAGCTTGCCTCCAGAAGTTGTGGGTGCTCCAACCCTGGAAGTTTTTAAGAAGAGATTGGAAATAATTTGTCTGAAATGCCTGAGCAGGGGGTTAGACTAGAAGACCTCCAAGGTCCCTTCCAACTCTATTATTCTGTTATTCTGTTATATATTCTCTTCTATTAAGCAAAATCCAAAATAATTTCCATGAATCAAATCAAAGAGAGGATCTCCAAGAAATATTTTCCTAATTTCTTCCTATTTTTGAGCCACTCTGAAATGATTGGAGTTGTAGGAGGACATCAGAAATATCACTGATAAAGTGGCAATAGCCACTTTAGCCCCTACTACTGTACCTAAACACTCTAAGCATGAACAAGTTAAAAATATGATTAGCAAAGAATACATCTAAAGAGTGAGAGACTGCTAAAAACAAAATTAAATTGTGGAACCTTCATCAGGTCTATCAATACCTGGACCAAAGCTGTGATATGATATACTGCCAGAATTATTAACTGCATACAAACTGAACTGGACAGTTTTGCCTGAAAAACAAGAAAATTGATGATTATTCACTACGTGTCACATCCCCACAGTCATCTTGATAGATTATTCCTGTCCCCCGAAAGAGAGACAGAGGTTTAAGGCTAAAAACTTGTTGAAGAACAAAAGCAGGTATTGGCTGACTATGTAAAAGATGCAAGTTCAAAATTGGAACTTACTGAATGTACATAAAGGAAAACATGAACATTGAAGTACTGCAATAAAAACATGAACAGAATGCTGGCAAGGAAAAGCATGATATGGTCAATGGCTCACAACTGGAGCCTCGATTGTGGATGTTCAAAAGCAAGCTATTCAAATGAATGAAATTGAAGCCAGAACTGAAAAATCATAAAATGATTCAAAGTACAGATTGTGCAAAGAAGCAGATGAAACAGTAGATCATCTACTCTGCTCGTGCAAGAAGATTGCACAAACTGATAATAAACTAAAACATAACACAGTCACCAAAATAATTCACTAGAACATCTGTAAAAATTATAATGTGATATAATTTCATTACCAGTAATGAAAAATTGGCATTGACAAAAGAACATATAGTTGAAAAAGTAATTGAAAATAAGCAGGTTAAAATATTGTGAGATTTTTAAACGAATAAAGTCTTGGCATATACTGTAACACACTAGATTTAATTGTGATTGAAAAGAAAGTATGGCTAATTGAAGTAGCAATATCAGGGGATAGTAGAGCAGAAAACAAAGAATTGGAGATCACAAAGTATTAATATCTGAAAATCAAACTTGAAAGATTATGAAATAAGCCATCCATTGTAGTCCCCAAAATTATCAGCATACGGGGCAGCGAACGAAAAAGTCTTGGACGGCACTTAGAAAATCTGCTCATTGACAAAATTTCCACAAATGACTAAAGCCACACTGCTTGGATTTGCATATATACTATGCTGAAGCACTATGACATGCTAGCTCTTAGGAAGAATTTGAGCACGTGAAGGCCAACATCAGCTAAAGAACTGGGAGCTGTGATTTCATATTGTTATGTATATAATAACAATAATACAAGTAATATCTAATATAAAGCACATTTAAATATTAAGAATATTATTCTGAACTAGGAGATTCTAGGTTTCAATGAGTTATCCTTCTGTTTGTTGTTTGAACACAAGATTCTAACATATACTGAGCCTGATAGTTGACTGTTTTGTTTATCTTTAATGTAATACCACCTTAGGGCTTTAGACTCGAGGTTTTTTGGAGATGTCAAGGACCCAAGGTCTCTGGCATGAAGTGATCTTATTACTAGGCAGGTCGTGCTCACGCTACCATATCAGATAATATTCACAGTGGAAAGAAATTAGCAGACGTAGTTTCACATATTTAAAAAATAAAAAGTGTGGAAATGCCTGCAAGCAAACTGCATAATTTAATCCTGAGCTACATATATTCTCTTCTATTAAAAATACCAAAGACATTCTTTGGTACATGGTTCCAGTATGGATCCAGTATGGATCAAAGTATAGCAGAGATCTTGTTCTTTGTTCTGGTTTCTATCCCATATATACTTAAGTATCTAGATTTGCTAGAATACAACTGAACATGGTCCTAGAGGCCAGTTGTGGCTTTTTCAAAGTAGAACTTGAAAAATTACAAAACCTAAGAACTATATCTACAGAGATTATGGTGGACACAGAACCAAAGTAACTGATTTAATATTGACATGATAACTCTACAGCAGACCTCGGCATTTTACGACCCAGGTAAAATGGGCTACATCCTGCCCTTTGGCTATCCCTATCCAGCCCACATCGATTGCTTTTATTTTGAAGGTGACTGCTATATTTTTTTTCAATTTATATACAGTATGTGCATTCATGCATGCCTGAGTACCTTCCACAACAGTCCCAGTTTCTCCATGGTGGCGCAGTGGTTAGAATGCAGTATTGCAGGAGTTTGATCCTGACTGATTTAAGGTTGACTTAGTCTTCTATCCTTCTGAGGTTGGTAAAATGAGGACCCAGATTGTTGGGAGCAATATGTTGACTCTGTAAACCACTTAGAGAGGATTGTAAAGCACTGTGAAATGGTATATAAGTCTAAGTGCTATTGCTATTCTCATGTGGACGCTTGGGAAAATTAATTGCCCACCCCACTCTACAGTGTTATTTGCCACCCTATCATTCTTGCATTGTTATTCCATTTCCTTGCCAATTTACTATGATTTCTTCTACAAAGTTTCAGTGTATCTTCACTCAGCCACCCCTGACTACACTTGTCCATTCCCTGCCTTCCAACCTTCTCAAGACAAATACCCAAGCCTCTCTATTCTATTTTGTTTCCTCACCTCCTGTGCTCTCATGCCAACTTGGGAATCATCAGCTCATTGAACTGATGGCATCTAGTAAGTGTGCAGATGTTCCTGTTGGGATGATTTGCATGCGAATAGGGCTTTAAATGTCACTTTGGGAAACCGTGCAAAGGTTTCACTTAAAAGTGCTCCTGCTATTTTTGAGGCAACATGTGAGCAACATTTATTTAAACCATTATACTTTCACTTCTTTGGCATTTTTTATTTGTAATAATTCATTCAATGAATTCTTTAAGTAATAAAGATACTTGTACAAAGCTAGAGATTAGGAAATGTTTATTTAAAAACATTCTTCTGGCTTAAAATTAAAACTTCAATATAGGAAAAGATCAACCTGTATTATAATAGCAACTCTGATATTCTGATTTCCATACTTATGTAGACAAAATCTTACTATTCACATAAAAAAAATAAGAGAGGTCCAATACTCATTTCCTGGCATAGCTCAGTGAGTGAACATAATCAGTTATTGCAATATGCCAACTGATAGTTGAAGCTGAATAAAAATCAAATACTAAGATTGGAAAAGGAAAACTGACTGCTTATACAAGTCATCCTCAATTTATGACCGGTCATTTAGTAACCATTTGAAGTTAAAATGGAATCCCCAAAATCTACTTGCAATCCACTTCTGAAGTTCCAATGGCCAACTCTGTCTCCCGCAGTCATGTGATTGCATTTTGGGCATTTGACAATCAGCCCACATTTATGGCCATTTGCCACATCCCATGGTCAAATGACTATGATTTACAGTATAATGTTTGCCAGTTTCTGGCAAAAAAAAATGGCCCATAGCAAACAAGGGGCTCACTTAACAATTGTGGCATTTGCTCAGCAATCACTTCAAAAAAGGTAGTGAAATCTGGTCAATCACATGATGACCCGCATTACAACTGTCACAACTTACAATTCTAATTGCCAGGTTCAATTATGGTCATAAGTTCAAAGACTACCTGTAATACTGAACCAGGGAAAACTCTACATTGTAACACTCTCTTGCGCTTCCAGTTGCTCTGTGTCCATTCATATCTTCTCATATGAAAGCTGGGGACATTTTATGATCTTGATGTTTAGATCTTGAATCTGCATGTATCTGCAAGCAGTCATGAAAAAGATTCTGAATTTTTTGTGCAGAAAGAGCAATTTATTTTCACATCCAATTAGACAATTTGATAGACAATTCTCTGGAAATTTCTTAATAAACTCTTGCATGGGTGGAGAGTCAATGAATATTAGCCATTAGAGGAGCAAGACACAGAGATCTGTTTTGACAAAACAAACAATGTGTGACACTCTCCATTCATTAGAGGGCGGACAGGATTATAGCATTTTTCAAATCTGAAGTTGACAAGTCTAATATAAAGCATGTCATTCTCCCTTATCTCCTGTCCATAATCTTGAGTCTGCATGACCCGCATGTAAGAACGAAACAGAGGGCTCTTTCAGTTGGGTGCAAACAAGTGCAAAAGCCTCTCATGGGAGAATCAACAAAAGGCCTGCTTGCATTTTAACTAGGTGCATGATTTACGGTATATGTTTGCATGTCAGTTTCCCCGAGTGTGCTTGTCATAGAAAGCTGGGACAGAAAAGCTAAATAAAATTAATGAAGCCTCCCTGCCATAGGAAAGTGATTCTTCATCATTTCTATCCTTCAGCTTTAACCTAAAACATAGAAACTCAACAGTTACGTCCAGCCACAAAATGTAATCCTATAGTAAATGTATTCCCTTTTAAAGGACCATCAATTTTCATGTAATTAATGCTGAATTAATACTGCTGCCTCTTTGGGAACCGTATGTAAGACAACCCCACATTTATTCTTGGAGCTTGGAAATTGGGCTCACTGAAGAATTGGAGAGGGGGGGGAGGGGGGGAGAGAGAGAGAGAGAGAAAGATTTGATGAGTAAATGTTTGCACAAAGCAAAAATATTTGCTCTAACACAGCCGGTTTACTGACTGTACATTGATGGGAATTGCATCAGAGTAAACAGCAGAGAATGTACCATTTCTTACTTTGCTGTAAAAAGGAAGATAGACTGGCAGTTTTAATATCATGGTCAACATTACATTAGACAGCATCTCTACACACACACACACACACACACACACACACAAATATTTTTCCTTTGTCAAAACAAACAAAGTATTGGATAGCAGTAGAATATTTGTGCAGGAGATAAAATTGCAGCACTTTAACAGGCAGTAAGGCATTCGGATATATGACCCTACCAAAATTAGATATTACACAGTGTGATCTTGGGAGAACATCTGCTTTTGCAGGAGTCTGATGCACAATTGATCTGCATCCAGACGTGCATCCACATGGACATTAATTGTGTGTGTTTACTGTGTCTGTGAGCAGATTTCTGTAAAAATTAAAAAGTGTGAGGATGAATTGAAATGATAATTTTACAAGCATGGCAGAAATTGTATTGTGCTTAATAGCACATACAAGTTTATAAATGTGATAATATGATAGAACAGCTGCCCTAATTATTATCATCTAGATAAATTTTACATGGTTAACTCCAACCATGTTTCTTTTCATCCTTCTTTGTTCTTCTTAATAGTTGGGTTTGTTCAGCTAGTTTCCAGGTTATTGTTCTTTTGTCTTGTTGTTATGTTTGCTGTTCAATGTGACATTGAAGAGGCAGCAGGTGTGAACCAAACACTCTTTATTTAGTTTACACAGAAGCCCAAACAACCATTGCTCCACCCCTATTTATACATTCAGCCTAAAGGCGGCAGCCAATAGAAACACAGCATTCTCCCGCTCAAATGCATAATAAGTAGTCTGCAGACAGGAAGTCTGGCTTTTGGCCATCTGGCCTGTTAACCGTTTTTTCACAGTTCTCAGTATCACAGTTCTCAGAATTCAACTCAATACATTACACCCCTTTCCCCTAGATAATTCACACTGACAAAAAATTGTTCATAAGCATTTCAATGTTACAATGGCAAAATTGCATGTAAGCATTCTATATTCACAATGACAAAAATTGTACATAATCATTTAAGTACTTCGGTGGCCCTCGTGCTCGCTCTGAACGTCTCAGAGCTGCTGCTAGCTCCCGGTCTGCAAGCTCGCCTGCCAGGCTGGGTAGACCGAGGCTGTGTGACCCGTCCGTCACGGGTAGAGCCGATTCTCTGTGGCTGGTCTGTCCTGGTAGACCCGAGCCAGTGTCCATTTCTCTGTGGCTGGTCTGTCCTGGTAGACCCGAGCCAGTGTCCAGCGGTGGGGTAGAGCCCACTGGGCCGACATGTGGAGCCGTTTGCCGGCAATGTCCGTTAGTCAAAGTGCCTGAGTTAGGAGCAGCCTCGCCATTTGTAAACCCCCCATTCGGCAACCGAAAAGTCTCGCCCTCGCTGGGAGACTCGGATGCACGATTGCAATTGTGCTCCCCCTGAACAGAGTCATGAGCTAGTGGCTGAGCTGCTAGCCTCCGACGCAGTTGGTGATGTGCCTGCAAAGCATGCGACCATCTTCCAGGACCACTTCATATGAGAGTGGCCCTGACACCTTACCAACCATAGCTACCACCCACAGTGCCCCTTGCCCGTAGTTCCATGCCCACCAACTTGCAAGTGCCTGGGAGCCTTTGGCTGTGGTGCTTGTGAAGCAACCCTGTCTGGATGTAGGCGATCCAGCTTTGTGATCAAGCACCGTCCCCACCTCAATTCTGCTGGGCTTCTGCCCGTTGAAGTGCAGGGAGTTGTTCGTTGGCAGAGTAAGAAATCTGCCAACCTATGGTGCCAGTTTCTAGTTACAATCCTCCTCAATGATTCCTTGGTTGTTCTGACCATGCGTTCCACTTGGCCGTTAGAGGCCGGGTGGAAGGGAGCCGAGGTGGCGTGCCTAATCATATTAGCCCTTAAAAAGGACTGAAACTCTGCAGAAGTAAATTGAGCCCCATTGTCTGAAACTAAAACATCGGGGAACCCATGTGTTGCAAAGATGCTTCGCAGAACCTGGATGGTCCTGGCAGTAGTCAGGGGACAGGTGCGACCTCTAACCATTTGGAGTGACTGTCCACCACAATAAGGAAGAGTTGCCCCTGAAAGGGCCCTGCAAAATCAGTATGGATCCTAGACCACGGGGCTTGTGTGGTTTCCCATCTGTGGACCAGGGCATGTGGCATTTCTGGCCTCGACTGCTGGCAAATGTGGCAGCTGTGGACCTGAGCCTCGATATCTTTATCGAGCCCAGGCCACCAAAGGTAGCTTCGCGCAAGCGCCTTCATCCGGACTATTCCCGGATGTCCCTCATGCAGAGATTCAAGGATTCTAGCCCTCAGTGAGGTCGGGACTATGACCCGACTGCCCCATAAAATACAACCCTTGTGAGCAGATAACTCGTTCTTCCTTCTCCAAAAACTCTGAAAGTTAGGCCCCGGACACGTTTCCAACCATCCTGTAAGCACCCAGTTTAACACGCGACTCAGCGTGTTGTCTGAAGCTGTTTCGGCAGCCACATCCCCTGCGTTAAGGGGAGACTCCGGCAGATCCTGGATAGCCAGGAGGCGGTTAGCTGGAGCGGGGTCTGGCTCTAATTGTGGTAAGGGCAATCTGCTAAGGCTGTCTGCATGGCCCATTTCTTTGCCCAGTTTGTGAACTAGACAGTAACTATAAGCGGACAGAAATATTGACCACCTCAACATCCTAGGAGAAATAATCTGGGGTGTCTGCTTGTTCGTAGTGAACAAACCCAGAAGTGGCTTGTGGTCTGTAAAGACCGTGAATGGGCGACCGTACAGATAGTCATGGAACTTTTTTATGCCCACTACGATGGCCAAGGCCTCCCTATCGATCTGGGCATAATTGCGTTCTGCTGAAGACAAGGTCCTAGAGTAGTAGGCTATGGGAACTTGTGCCCCGTCAGCCTTAAGGTGGCTTAACACAGCTCTGATCCCATACGGGGATGCGTCACACACAATGCTGATTGGCAGCTGTTCATTAAAATGGGTTAATACTGAATTTGATGACAGCAGTGATTTGACTGCTGAAAAACTTCGCTCGTGGACATTTGTCCACTTCCACTGAGCCTTCTTGTCCAAGAGCCGGTGTAACAGCTCTGCCACTGCGGCCTTGTGGGGAAGGAAGGCATGGTAAAAGTTAAGGAGCCCCAAAAAGGCCTGAAGTTCCCCTTTTGTCTTGGGACTGGGTGCCTGCTGAATTGCTTTGAGCTTGGATTCAGCAGGGTGAATGCCTGCAGCATCTATACGGAAACCGAGGAACTCTGTTGAGGTTACCCCAATTTTACATTTCTCCTGCTTTAGCTTCAGCCCCGCTTCGCGGAAACGCTGAAGGACGGCTCTGAGCCTCTCTGTTAGAATTTTGACTGATTCCCCCGCTATGAGGACATCATCGAAGTACGGGAAAACACCTGGAATGTTTCAGAGCGTGCGCTCCATTACGTTCTGAAAAATGCCTGGGGCTACACTAACCCCAAACTGTAGGCGCCGTACCCTGAAGGCTCCCCTATCTGGGCTTCTGCCGTGGCTGCTGTGAGCAAGCTTTCTGTTTTCATTTCCACTCGAATATTTTATATATTTATTTTTTTATTTGTCTGTTTTGGAGAGGTATCTGGAGTCTTCAGAATCTAGGCATTCATTTCATGTTTTTTTCTATTAGCTTAATAAAATTTCCCCTGGGTACCATAAGAAGATGACAACCAGGGAATATTTGATTGATTTTTAATAAAAAAAGGGTTTATCCTCTGTTGATCTGGGAAATCATTGCTCAATTTGAGATTCTAAAGAAAATTCTTATTACATCTATGAGCTAAGGAACATTATTGGCTGCATGTGATCAGTTACTCTTTATCACACTTGGCTGAAATTATCTTGCTCTATGCACTTGATGCCATTCTGCATGTAGTTCTGAATGGAAGAGAATTTATTATATTTATACATTGATGAAACAGAGACCTTTCTACTGTTTAACTGAAGAATTTGACAATGCAATTTTAAGGTCTATGGTGCTGTTTTCAGACTGCAGTGCTTTCTCTTTCTTCTTTTTCTTGAGTTTGATATTTTAAGGTTTAAAACTTTTTAATTTTTTGCTCCTACATGTGCCTGGTTTTTTTTTTTTTTTTAGTATAGAATACCATTTAAAGGCTAAGTGCAAGGTGTCCAAGAAAAGTAAAACTTGAAAGTCCATAACCAAATGTGCTTAGCACATTGCTAGACATAAGGTGATAATCTAAGCACAAGAATTTATTCCCAAGCTATTTAAGATTTTGAAGGTTACTATTAGCATTTTAAATTGTAGACACAAAACTACAGCCACTGTTTCAGGTACATACAGGAACAATACTCTTCCCTTACCAATTATTTATCTGCATTCTGCTCCAGTTGAAATTTCCAAAGGATCTTTATTAGAAGCAACATGTAGGATATATTACATTCAGATATTAATAGAGCATCTGTAACACTATAAAAATGCAAGGATAGTTAAGCTTTATTTTTAGAAGTCCTGTATCTTCTATATATTTAAGTTTTGGAATATCATAAAATAGCAATAGTACTTAGACTTACATACCACTTCACAGTGCTTTACAGCCCTCTCTAAGCAGTATACAGAGTCAGCATATTGCCTCCACGAATCTGGGTCCTCATTTTACCAATCTTGGAAGATGGAAAGCTGAGTCAACTTTAAGCCGGTGAGAATCAAACTGCCAAACTGCTGCCAGTCGACAGTCAGCAGAATTACCCTGGAATACTGCATTCTAACTACTGCACCACCACGGCTTTTAGGTGGCATAAATATCTTGGGATGCAATCAAGATATCATCTAGATTAAATATTCAAACATTAACAAAATCTGCACCAACATAGTGCTTAAAACCCCACTAATAAAAACTTGCTGATCCCATTCTTACTGTCATATCAGTATTTATGGAAGCTTGCAACTTCCCCTTGACATATACCATTTGTAACAATCACACTTGGAAAAATGGGATGCTAACCAAGAATTTTTATTCCTGAACTCACATTAAGAATAAAAATTACCAAGGAGTTGATGGAAAGATAATATGGCCAATCAATGACAGTCTATTTTAGCTTTCCCTATCTCATAGCCTTGCAGCTGTTAGAACTACAATTCCCAGCCAGCATAGGCAACTGTCATTAAAGTTAACCAAAGTAGAAAAATGGAATTGTTGGAACTGATTCCAGTCAGGAATACTATATTATACTATATAAGGAAAGCCACATCAAAATAAATTAGCCTCTTGTGGCTATCTCTTCAACTATTCTCACTTTATATCCCATACTGTAGCAGCATAACAATAATTTAACAAAAGTATTTGATCTTGTCCATGTTTTATAAATTATATTTGCTCTCTACTTGCACAAATTCCTCTGAAAAATGTGCCCTTAGCTGTATGTTTGACTAAAGGATGCATTCTTTTTTTTATAAAAAATAGTGGTCACAGTTGACTAGAATTTACTGTCTGTATATTTGTATTAGTCACATTTTTAATGCATCAAATAGGCTGATTCCAATTAAGTTAATTGCACTTAGGTCCCTCTGAAAGCAACATGTAAAGTTAGTAATGACTTGAGGTTTCTTTATTTCAGTAGGAATAAAGTGCAACTTAATGAGCAGAGTAATTATAATTGCCATCAGGGGGGTGATGAAGCAGTTCTTCCAGCCAGGGCAAAAGGCACAGGAAAATCCTTCCCTTTTTTTCTTAATGGAATGAGGATATCAGTGCAGATGATTTGGGGCTTTGATCCATCCAATGCCAATAACCAGAATAGCGTCCCTACCTGTAAAATGTCCCTTTTGGAGTCCTCTTTTTGAAAGAAAAATATTAGGTCAAACTAATCCATGCAGTAAAGATATTTATAGCACACAACAATACCAATAATTTAATATACTATTAGCATTGATAATTGCAATAGTGAAGAGGAAAAGATGTGGAAAATTGTATTTTAAAGAGAACTATATTGCTCAAACCTTTTCCTTGCCCCTTAGTAAAAACCAAGAAAACCCTATCCAAACAATGACAAAAAGTATATATTGATAATCTATTTCAGAAAATTAGGATTATTTTTAGTGCTAAATATTTCTTTTCAATAGAAGTAAATATATGTATCTCAGAGTTGAACTATGGAGTCTTGGTGCTCCCTCAGGTTGGTAGTTTTCTTGCAGACGTTTCATTATCCAAGGTAACATCAATGTGATGCAGCATGGGGTTTGTTCCCTGTTTTTGTATAGTAGCTTGCTCTCCCAGTTTTGGTGATCTATGGCTTTCTCCTTGGAAGTTCCTGGATTAGAGTACTGTTTTCCTCTTGTTTGACTGGAGTTGATCCCTGCTTATCTGATGTTGGTTGCTGGAGAAGATATGTTCTGATTATTTTGTTTTCTTTTTAGCTTTTCTCTTTTGAACAGTGTGTAAATATGGTTTATTATGTGTTTGATAGCTGAAACTATGGTTGAGTCTGTCCATATTTTGTAAAATTAATTTTCCTTTTGATAGCTTGTTAATGTTCATAGATGTGCTCTATCTGTCTATCCCCTTAGGGACTGTTACACTGTTTGTTGTAGATGGCTCCTGTTTTTTTCTTCTTCCTGCTTCTTTTATTTTACTAACGATGTTTTGGAGGGCTTTAGTTGGTTTGCATGCTAAATAATGTTGTATAATTGTAAGCATTGGTTGTTTCTGAGATGCTTTTGATGTACCTGTTATCCTTTTCATAGCTTTTCATACATTTGATGTAATAGGTTGAATAGTCAGGCACTTTTTGCATGGCTATCCACTTTTTGGGAGATGTGGTACAATATAGGAAGTCTGTTTCCTTATGTCTTTGTAGTTTTCTTGGCAAAATTTCAGAATTAGTTTGCCATTGCCTAATTCTTCCTAGAGCTGAGAGAGAGAGAGAATGGCTCAAAGTCACCCAACTGGCTCTGTGCCTAAGGCAAGATTAAAACTCAGAGTCTCCCAGTTTCTAGCTTGATGCCTTAATCACAACACCAACCTGGCTCTCTGATTCTCTTCTTCTACCTAAAATAATGGCTAGTTTGGAGGTCACTGTTAATTCCTGCAAAATGTTTCACCACCATGGAATTGCAGAAACAGCAATCCCATCAGGAGCAAAGAACAAATGTCTAAATTAAATACATTGCCAAGAAATCATCTGGGATCAATAGAATATAATTTTTAATTTTGCAAGTTAAAAAATTATGTCCCTCAGAACTGAATTGATCCAAACTATTGATAGTATGAGAGACCCTGCTTTTTTCAGAAATGGAGTCCTCATATTTGCAGCTGCTAGTAGGAGAATTCTGCAGAGATATTTCCATTTGATTGCTGGAGATGTAATTTCAACAGGAGCCCTTGTTAGAGGATGTGCTCTAGAACACAAGCAGGGTGCTGCAAGAATACTTAAGTAGCAGAATGTCCCGTTCAAAGCTAAATAATAGTTTAATATAGTTGTTTTGGATTCTGAGTATGCATTTAGCCTGCTATCGATGAATACTAGTAGAAATTTATTGTATTAAAAACAAAAACTTCAAATATATTGAGAATATTGTAGGAGGGGAGCTATGTTAATTAGGAGTGTAGTAGCACATTTTCCAACAAATTTTATTAAAAGGCATAAGCTTTCATTTTGCCTTTTGCCAAAGCTGATGCTTTATAAAATTTGTTACAGTGATCCTCATTTAAGAAACATTTATAATTAACAACCAGTTGTTTCATATAGCTGTAAAGACATGTCCCATCACTACTGACTGAAACACCACTAGGGAATGAGCAGAATTACTGCAAAATAGAGTCTGCAATTCCCAGTCTCTGTAGGCAGTCCACTAAGATACCATGAGCTAAGGCCACCAAAAGGTTTAAATCAGGTAAGGTAGAGTAAATGACTCCTAGCCAAGTCCCAACAAAGGTCATCAAGCAAATAGATCAACCCTGTTTCTGACAACAAAACTAATCCACTATTACTGTCTCAATAATTTTTCCTAGAAAGGGAAGGTTGGAGTCAAGAAGGCACTTGTCCCAAACCCTATATTCAAATGGAATTGCACCACAGCTTTTGTCAAGGCTGCCAAAAACTCCTCCTCCTATAAAGAGGCATTGACGATCTTCCAGATGCAGATGGTTATGCCCACAGCTATCAACTACCACAGATCGAAAGAATCTGTGTAAAATTATAAGATAGTACCTTAATCACCATTAAGGATTCTTCCCATGTGGTGCCAAGGCTCAAGGAATCTGAGCAACTTTATCAGTGAAATGCTATGCAAATCTGTCACAGATGCCAGATAGGTTTTCATGTTGCTCTTCCAAGAAGGTAGTTGGTTATTTAAATAAAGTCAATGAAAAATAGTTCACCAACACAGTAAGTTAAAATAAGCACATTTCGCCTACTATCTCACCATGTCCAGGCCTAAATGTGGATGTGTACCTGTGCTCAGTCTAATTCACTGCTCATTTTCCTCCACCAGCACTTCAGGCATTGTTTATGGCACTTCACTTCCTGAAAGTGAAGCATTAGAAAATGAAGGTTCCAACAAGGATTAGTTGTCCAGCACACTTCCTTGCCATCAGGTGCATATCAAACAGTTATCTTGGCCACATGCATTGAGGGTTTTCATGAAGTAGCAAAACAAATAAGTTTTTTTTTTTTCAGTTTATGGAAAAAAGTACCAGAAAACATATACAAAGTTTTTAACATTGACAATTAGCACTATCATTTTGTTTTTAAATAAAAGTGTAACAGTACTAGGGAGACCAAGTTGAAGAAACTTCTCCTGGAAGCTCAACATTTTGTTCAACTTGTCATATTAGATATTGGATTCTTTTTAATGATATGATGAAAAAGATGATGAATATAATATGCTAAATGACTATTCAGGTTCTACATTGCCCAGAATATGTTTAGGTTGAGTGCCTTATAATAAAATAAAACAAAACAAAACAAAACAAAACAAAATAATAATAAAATAAAATAAAATAAAATAATAATAAATAAAATAAAATAAAATAATAAAATAAAATAAAATAAAATAAAATAAAATAAAATAAAATAAAATAAAATAAAATAAAATAAAATTAAAATAAAATAAAATAAAATAAAATAAAATAAATAAAATAAAATAAAATAAAATAAAATAAAATAAAATAAAATAAAATAAAATAAAATAAAATAAAATAAAATAAAATAAAATAAAAAAATAATAAAATAAAGAAAAGAGAAATAAGTAAATGAAAATAAAGAAAATAAAAAAATAACATAACATAAAAAAAGAATAAATAATAAAATAAAAGAAAATATAAAAATAAGAAAAGAAGAACAATAAGTAAAATAAGAAAAGAAGAGTAAAAGAAAATAATAAATAAAAAAAATTAAATAAAATAAACTAAAATAAAATAAAATAAAATAAAATAAAATAAAATAATAATAAAAAAAAAAATAAATAAATAATAAAATAAAAATAAAATAAAAAATATAAAAAAATTTAAAATAAAATAATAAAATAAAATAAAATAACATAAAATAAAAATAAAATAAAATAAATAAAATAAAATGAAAATAACATCAAAATAAAATAAAAATGTAACTAAAAAATAAAATTAAAAAAAATAAAAATAAAATAAAATAAACTGTAAAATAATTGTAAAATAAAGAAAAAAATAAAAGAAATAAAAATAAATAAAAGAAAAATAGTGCCTGTATAATATGAGGCCTTAGAATAAAATAAAAACACAACAAAACAAAAACAATAATAATAATAAAATAAAAGTAAAGGAAATAATAATAAAATTAAAATAATAAAAGTAAAGAAAATAATCAAAAAGGAAATAAAAGAAAATAAAATGAAAAGAAATAAAAAAGTGAAAATGAATAAAATAAAAGAAAATAAAAGAAACAGAAAAGTATAAAATCAAAACAAAACAAAACCAAATAAAAATAAACTAAAATAAATAAATGAAAAGAAACTAAAATAAATAATAAAGAAAATAAAGTAAAACTAAAAGTAAAATAATAAACTAAAATAAAATAAAATAAAATAAAATAAAAAAAAATAAAATAAAAGAAAATAAATAAAATAACAGAAAATAAAAATAATAAAATAAAATAAAATCAATAAAAAAATAAAATAAAATAAATAATAAACAATACAATAATAAACTAATAAAATTAAAAATAAATAAAATTAAATAAATTAAAATAAAAAAATAAATAAAATTAACTAAAATAAAAATAAAAAAAAATAAAGAAAAGAAATAAAATAAAATAAAATAAAATAAATAAATAAAAATAAAATATAAAAATAAAAGAAAATAAAAAAGACAGAAAATGAAAAGAAAATAAAAGAAATAAAAGAAAATAAAAGAAAAGTAATGAAAAGAATGAAAATAAATAGAAAATAATAAAATAAACTTAAAATAATAAAATAAGAAAATAATAAAATCAGAAAGAAAATAATAATGAAAATAAAATAAAATAAAATAAATAAAATAAAATAAAAACTAAAAATAAAATAAAATTAAAATAAAATTAAAATAATAAAATAAAATTAAAATAATAAAAAATAAAAGAATAATAAAATTAAAAATAATATAAAATAAAAAAAATAAATAAAATAAAATTAAAATAAAATAAAATAAAATAAAATAATAAAATAAAATAAAATACTAAATCAAGAATAAATAAATAAAATAAAGAAAATAAATTTAAAATAAAAATAAAATAAAAAATAAATAGTGCCTTATATATGAGTGTCCTTTAATAAAATAAAACAAAACCAAAACAAACAAAATAATAATAAAATAAATAAAATTAACAAGAATAATAAAAATAAAATAATTAAATAAAATAAAATAATTAAATAAAATAAAATAAAATAAAATAAAATAAAATAAATAATAAAAGAAATAAAATATAAAATAAAATAAATAAACATAAAAACAAACAAAACAAATAAAATAAAATAAAAATAAAATAATAAAATAAATAAAAGTAAAGAAATAATAAAATAAATAAATAAATAAAATAAAAAAAATAAAATAAAAAAAAAAGAAAATACAATAAAATAAATAAAATAAAAAAAATACGAAAATAAAATAAATAAATAAAATAAAATGAAAAAAAAATGAAAATAAAAGTAAAATGTGAAACGAAAGTAAAAGAAAAAAGTGTAAAATAAATAAAATAAAAGAAAATAAAAATAAATGTAAAATAATAAAATATAAAATAAATTAATAAAAAATAAATAAAATTAAAATAAAAAATAATAAATAAAAAATAAAAGAAAAATAAAAATAAATAAAATAAAATATACAATAAAATAATAAATAAAATAAAATAAAATAAATAAAAATAAAATACCATAAAAATAAATAAAATAAATAAAATAAAATAAAATACAATAAAATAAAATAAAATAAAAAAAAATAAAATAAAATAATAAAATAAAATAAAATAAATAAAATAAAATAAAAAAAATAAAATAAATAAAATAAAATAAAATAAAATAAAATAAAATAAAATAAAATAAAATAAAATAAAATAAAATAAAATAAAATAAAATAAAATAAATAAAATAAAATAAAATAAAATAAAATAAAATAAAATAAAATAAAATAAATAAATAAAATAAAATAATGAAATGATGAAATGAAATGAAATGAAAAAAATAAACCCCACAAATTAGAGCTCTCTTGCTAGGCTTTGGTTGAGGCAATTAAAAAACAGAAGAGAAGCTATGCCGGCTTAAATGAAAGTTTACTCAGTTCAACGATTTATTCCTTCAATAGTCAACCAGATGTTGGCAGCAAACAATAGGATTTTCCTACTGTGTTCCCAAAAATGCATGTATCTCTTGTCCTGGAGGTAATACATACTTATCATAACATGATCGTTCTTTGTGATATGATCTAATCTCCTTTAAAAGTATCCAAGATTATATTCATCACTTCATCCTTTGATAGTGAATTCCTGAATTTAATTATATATTGCATGAAAATATTTCCTTCTTTCAGTTTAAATCCTCAATCATTCAGCTTCATTACACGATCAGTTCTAACGATGTAGAATGTGATTATTTTCTTGATACCATATGATTTGGACTATTTTGTTTCATCTTTTCATTTTTTTAAATTCTGAACTAAAGGATTTATATTTCTTGCAGTCATCTGATCATTAGCACTCTTTCTGAGAGTCATTGAGGCCATTTGGAGGTTTATCTGTGCCCTCAGGGACACCTGAATAGTGCAAATGGGTGTGAAACCTTCTTTCAGCAGTTCCAAGATCCTTCCTAAATCCTTCCATTCTCCACCATTCAGTCAGAACTGGAGAAGCTTCTTGGATGAAAAATGAAACATCTTCAAGGAAAAACAAAGTCCAGTTGCCTTTTGAAAAAGCACCTTTGGTACATACAGGTTTGTATTCATACAGATTTATAAGCATGTGATGCAGTCATATGGATGTCTTAAAACTTTAATTGGGCAAGGAATGAGATAGTAATCAGGTAAATGGGATCCTGTATAAAGATTTTTGAGACATCCAACTACTGTTGTTTGTATCAAAAATTCAGTTTCATTGTCTTCTTCCCTTAAACATAGAGGTTTCATTGGGGTATTGTAGTTAATAACTGTTATCAGTAAAACCCAGTAGCTATTTCAACAAGTCACAAATTTAAGCTATGCATATGGTAGGATCCAAATATAGTCACGTTTTAAAAAGACCCTTAGATATCAGAGGCACTTGAATTATGCAAGTTTAAAACTGACTCACTTATATCAGTGCGGGATGCAATGTTTGTTGTTGAATCTTAACTTTTCCACACATATTTCCTGTAGAGTAAATAAATATAAAAGTAGCCAATGATTTTAGTTTATCTAGTCAAGTCTTAAAAAAAGACTTTTCCTGAGAGTGGTATTTTCTCATCTAATCAAATTTAAATTCTGCTACAAATATTTTCTTCTTTGGGTACTTTTTTAATGTTATAATTACATTCTCAGGATAAAAAGAAAATTGTCACTGCAAACTAGAATTGCAATTCCTAGGATATTTATTGTAAGTGGAATCACCACAGATATTATTCAGTCACTGCTTACAAAATCCCTGCCTATCTAGAATTGGGAGCAGGGGAATGCAGATATGCAAATATATCATAAGCAAATCAGCAATTGCCAATTACTCTGGAAAAAAAAATGTCGTTACAGTTGCACTCCTCCAGTGTTGAGGTCCCAGAACATCTATATATCACAATGATGACTTTTTTGGTCATAAACTCAAAAAGAGCAGATGAGAGCTGCTTTGTTTATATCATTTAGATAATGACTTTATACTTCATATGAAATCATACTGTAGCACTTTGTTTAAACAGAAATTTAAATAAGCAATTAAAAACACCTGGACAAAGTTTTTGCCATCTGCCATTTTATAACATACACCATATGTCACATTGCATCACTGTTTTAAAAAATAGCAATATGGATATAATAATGTTGACCTACATCTCCTGAATACTGTACAGACAGAAGCAACCTGAGATATGAAGAATAAGGACTTTTATTTTAGATAGATAAATAGACAGAGAGACAGAGAGACAGACAGAGAGACAGACAGACAGACAGACAGACAGACAGACAGACAGACAGACAGACAGACAGACAGACAGACAGACAGACAGACAGACAGACAGACAGACAGACAGATAGATATAGATAGATAGATAATAGATAGATAGATAGATAGATAGATAGATAGATAGATAGATAGATAGATAGATAGATAGATAGATAGATAGATAGATAGATAGATAGATAGATAGATAGATAGATAGATAGATAGATAGATCCATCACTCTGGTCAAAAAGTTATATTATGCTGCACATGCCGAATATTTAACCTGCAAGTGTCCATTTAAAATCACAAGGATGTTAAGGATAAGGAACAAATGACATTTATTCAAGCATTGCAAGATTTATTTATGAAGCCATCCAAGTTTTCTAAGATAGAATACAGTAAATGTTTCTGTTTTGGATAAAATGCAAAAGTAAAGGAGCCCCAGAATGTAAATAGCAACTGTAATTATCATGTGAGTATTTTTGCGATAGCCTTTAACATGCTTATCACTTCAGATCTGTAAAGCTAGTCCTATGCCTATTTAAATGAACATGTGCAAAAGCTCTAAGGTGGCTAAAAGTTTAATGCAATTGTTATGATTAAAGATTATTCAATCAGTTATGATTAAATTCTCTGGATAAAACATAATTGTCATTGCAGACTAGAATTGGGATCTTCATAATAAATAGAATCACCACAGAAATTAGTTATTATTTATTAAAGAAAATTGTTATCTATATGTTATACAGCAAGTAAAATCACACAGCTCTGTTCTGTTTGGAGAATCTCATCCCAGGCTCTAAAGATTTGGGAAAACATTGGGAAAAGTCACAAAGATTATGAGAAAAATAGCAATAAAGATTGAAAGATTTGAATATATTATATTACATGTTCAAGCTAATTTTTTAGAGCAAATAAGCCTTTTCACTGCCTCTTTTATCATAAGATATTCAGATCTAATTTATCCAGAGCAATGTGGCTGACTTCCTTTTTAGAAGACCCAGAGCAAATTTCATTCAACTGTCTCCATATGCCTATTTACAAACCACCATCCAATGGATACTACTGTGCAAGGAAATCTTATCCATCTTTTCCCCAAAACAAGTCCTGCTGTCCTCAGTGGATCTCATATATATATATATAAATGTTACTCTATACACCTGTTCATCAGTATATCTGAGTTAATAGAAAAGAAATAGCTCGAATAAGTTATCTTGCTAGAAGAATTTGACATAAGGAGAATGGCAGAAAAGCAATTTGGCATGAATTTGTTGAGAAATCAAGAGGACTCAGTTATCTATTCTATATTCTATAAGCAAATTCTACAAAATTATGAATTTCAGTTAATTAATCTTGAATGTTTAAGGACAATATTCCAAATGGAACTAATGCTGCATTTCACTTAGAATCTTGAGCTCCATTACTAACTGACAAGAAGCTGCTCAGTGTTTTGTCTCTACATTTAATTCTCCCTGTCACTTCTTTGCTTCTCCCCCACCCCCAATCTTTCCCCTATAATCGATCACTGAGTCATCTTTACCCCCACAGACCTTTCTTTCCCCTGTGACGTATTTCTCCCACTTCTGACGGACATACTCATCTCATCCAATGCCTTTATAATGGAATCTCCTTTTTGAAACCAGTAATCACCAAAGGCCCCAATATGAGAATCAGCACAATAACAGCAGAAAGGAAGAAAGAGGAGGAGGAAGTTTTCTCCACAGTGGACTAGAGGAAAATAGGGCATTCAGATCAAAGTACTTCTGTTTTACAGATTACCTCCTCAAGGCAATTATTCTTCCTGAAAAAAGGAGCCCAAGATCACTTTCCCAGTGGTGATGCCTGGATGGCTAGTTAGCTGGTTGGCTGCCTCCCTGGATAGTGATAGTCGCAGTCTCAAAGAGCTGCTGAGAATCTGATAAAATGGCAAGAAAGGCAACAGTTCTCTCAAGACCCCAGAGAAAATCAGATATCTAGCTTCCTTTCGGTGCTGTACCAGACCCTACATGAAACTAAACTAACCTGCACGGGGGTCTTTTAAGTCAAAAGTGCTTTGTAAATGTGCCTGCCCCTTTAAAGAAAGGGAACGCTGTTTCTCACACTCTGCCTCTGTGGGTGAACACAAGGTGCTGAGATTGAGCCGCTTGAGAGAGAGTAAAGACGATCCAGTGGAAGGAGGAAGAAGGAAAAACCTGCTGGAAAAAAGAAAGAGGTGAATTGGGGGCAGAAATGAAGATAAGTGAAATAAAAGCAACAGGGCCTGGGGGGAGGTGAGAGTTTTTGTTTAATAGTCATAGGAAGAATAATTGTGTTTTCATGGAGGGTGGGGGATAATAAAATTAATCTAATGTTATTGAAGCTACTCTGGGAGTTAAGAATTGTCTGTGTAAACTCAAATAGCATTCTCAACAACCTTTTATGCCTGAACTTCAAAAAACTGAATTTCTAAAAGAATTGTCAGTTAAGATTCACTGGGAAGAGAAATTCCTGTTCTACAGCTGAATCCCAGTGCTGTATTAGTTGTTTGGGTTTTCTTTTCATTATTATGGAAATATAAATATTTCTGATACATAGAAGCCTCATACACACTGTTTTGATTGAAAAACACACTTTTCCTGTTCTGATGCAAGGCTTAAACTAAACGTAAATTCTGAATGAATAGCAAAAATTGAATTAAAAAGTATATCATATATTCACAATAGTTCTACATTTTCATCGTTTATTTCTTGGGGTTTTTGATTGTGATGGATTGTATTTATTTTTTAAGTGTTGTGCTGAAGCTGACTTTATCACAATAATAGCAAACTTAAAACAGTTCTTGTGTAGGGATAAAAATATCATTGTTGTCAACAAAGATTACTGGTTTAAAAGTAGAAAATATTATTTTACACATTTTGTTCTTTATTTTTTATAGTTTTTCAATTGGTATAATGTCTTTAATAAAAAATAATAATTTTACCAAAAGGACAGTTAAGAAATGTTTCTCATTGTAAAAGTTGGTTTTACACACTTTTTAAAGATTTCTAATCAGTTTCTTTTGCTTAAATCAGAACAAAATCAGCATTTTAATCCTGAGACTAAATCTTGGAAATAATATTTTAATACGACACTAATTGTCTGGAACATTGACCAGATTATGTTTAAAATAAAATAAAAAATACCATAAAGAATTGTAGATTGAATTTTGATATTATAATGTGTGATTTACTTACTACATATGTGCAACTGAGGTTTAGCAAGTACATAATATGTAATTTTTTTATAGCTCCCATATTATGAAATAGCAATCCAGAAACCTGTTGTGACTTCAAAATGGTTTTTCATGTGGAAGGGTTGATAGCTATCATTTTGTTCTACTTGGCCATCCTGTTTGTTGGAATATGGGCTGCTTGGAAGACAAAAAACAGTGGGAGTGATGGAGATCGTCGTGAAGCTATTATAGTTGGTGGAAGAGATATTGGCTTGCTAGTTGGTGGATTTACCATGACTGGTATGTTTCACTCTTTTTACCTATTATTCAAGTGTGTCATTTATAAGGTGACAGAAATGTATCCTTTCCAAATATACAACTTTGTAATCAGAGAAAATGCTTATTAGTTTTCACTAAAACTAGAAGGTCTGAGTAGTTCTGCCAGAAAGGCTTCAACAAGTTGCTTCCAAATATTTGTACTGAAAATGGTGATTTGTATATTCGTCTTTGAAAATTACAACCCACTAAGTTTTGCTTAATAATACAACATGAACAGTATTAACATACAGCCATTTCTTCTGTACGTCCTCTTATTATTTACTACAAAAGCTATTTAGTGAACGAATTACATTTCCAGTTTTTGTATCACTTTTGGTAAAATCAAAAGAAAGCAATGTAAACAAAAAAATGTCATAGCTATTTGCATAACAAGCACAACAGGAAAAAAATTAAAATAAAATGCATCAATACCATTTTAGTCCCAGCCAGACACCTCTATTAATTTCAACACAATTACATGAAAAATGTACTAAAGCTTCTTCATCATGATTTAGCCAGATCATTTTGGAAAAGGGTGATTCCCAAACTAAATATTTGTAGTTAAGCCACCATAAGTAGAAATGCAAAAGAATCCTGAAAACATTTCATCAGAAATTATTATTCTATGTAATGGATTGCTCATAAGTAGAATTGGCCTGATTTCTACATAGGATTCCCCCTTAATGTTATTTTCACAGATATCAGAAACAATGGACCATGAAGTCTCTATTTTTTCAAAATATTTGGACTCCATAATGCGAAATGATGAGTCACAGTGGACTAAATGCACTAAAATATATAAAAAGACTATGACAGTGTTACAAACTGTCACGTAAGAATTGTATAAAATTAAATGAGATATGAAATGACTCCAATCAAACAAAAGGATTTGTCTTTTAAGTGGCTTAATGTTTTCTGAAAGAAAGTCACTCGAGTCCCCAATTTTTATTCTTTTTTATTTATCTTTGAGTTTTTAATGCTTTGCCTTCAGTTTTCAAAATCACATTAATTGAAGGATTAATTTCAATATTTTATCAGTCCTTGTAATTTTGGTGACATTCTGGTACAGGCAAGAGTACAAATCTGTAATAAGGAAAATATTTAATTCAATCATTAAATAAAATCTTGTACGTTTCACAACATCAAATTTTGTTACAAGAATCTATAGTTCTGTTAAGATAAATAAATAAATATGCACTACAAGTAGTTGTTTTCATCTATTGGATTGCTATTTTCCAGTCATTCAGAGTCACAACTGCCATCATTTTTCAGTGCTGGGTTCTGAAGCCATATGGACTAAGGAGAATTATTTGGTAGATTATCAGTCCTATAAGTATTTGTTGCCGTTAACTGTAATTCCACAATGATTTTTTACTTGCAAATATTAAAATATTAAAGATAACCATTTAAATGGTAAGATTGCATTTAATTTTGTCAATAAACTGAATACCAGTCCTGAGAACAATCAGAATTTTTCAGTCTGTTTTGCTAAGAAGAGAGCCAACTGTCTAAGATTATCTACATTAATATTTATAATGGGAAAATTCTTCAAACAATTAATAGTAAAAATAAGATATTTTTTTTAAAAAAATGAATTAATTCACAAAAAACAGAGTTAACAAGAAATTACAGAGGCCAATTTAGAAACATTGAGCAATAAAATGAAAATAAAATAAGTGACACCATATTTCTATTTCCCTATTTTTATAGCTCTGTATGTGTGCGTGTATGTATATAGTATGTGTGTGTGTGTAGATACACACACACACAGTTAATATTTGATTTCATTCTAATATTATGGAATTATATTGATATGAAAATTATACATCCAGTTTTACTCTGTGCCTTAAGCTTTTCTTTAAATAGTTGTTCTGAAATTAGGACAATAAAATCTGTAATATATATCAATAAACTTAATAAAACTGATAAGTTTATTTTTTTCCCTTAATTTTTCTTTGTTTTCCCTTTTAGTTTTACTATTATGTATGTTATTCATGTTTTGCCTGTATTTTAAATTTCATTTCAAAATAACTTTCAATTTTTTTATCAAAAGAACTGGTAATAACAATCCTACTGAAACTAAAATCAAAACTCTGCTCATCACAACAGAAAATAGTTCCAAAAGGGTGGGAAAAAACTGGGAGTTAATATGAGACATACCGTTCGTTAATGTATGTCCCAAAGATGCTTTTTCACGAGGCAATTGGACTTTGTTTTTCTTTGAAGATGTTTAGTTTCTCATCCAAGAAGCTTCTTCAGCTCTGAGCTCAGCTCAGTTGAGAAGCGAAACGTCTTCAAAGAAAAACAAGAAAGTCCAGTTGCCTCGTGAAAAAGCATCTTTGGGGCAACTATGACCTGGATAACTGAGAATCTCCATAGACAGTTCGTTAATATATGACTGAAATAATTATCTGAGATATAACATTAATGTATGAATGAAACAATTACAACAGGACTGAATAGAAAACAGGCTCTCCCTAATATAAATGTCCTATAATGTATTGAGTTGTAAAGGCATGGAGTGTAAATTTGGGGTGACACATGTAAAACAAGAACATGAATGAATAAAATAACTTCGTATTGCTACATGATGTACTATTTAATTGTTATTTCTTTTTACTTTAAATGAGGACTTGTTTTTATAGTGTTGATATCTTGGACTTCACTATTTAGTCTTTGCCCAGAAAATGTTGGTAACAGAGAATTTGAAAACATAATAAATAAGTTATCTGCAATTTATTGGAAGAGAATGGATTCCACAAAAAATATTTGAATAATATTTAGAAAAAGAAACAGTTCTATTAGTTCAGGTGAACAGTGGCATGAAAATGCTCTATTTGATTTTTTTTTTAAAGGAATCTATACCAATAGGAGCTAAACTTGGGTTGAAGTATAGAATTCTTTTGTTCAGTGATGTCAATTATGTTCTTTTGCAGAATTTTTCTATTTCATTTCCCTACATAATATTTTCCTATCCTACCCATGAAGTTTCAACTGAGTGTGCTAAATTATAATTGCACTACAGGTAGTCTTCAGATTAGAATGGTAATTGAGACTATCAATAGGCAATGTGATTGTAAACCCACATGTGACCACCTCACTTAGGAATGGAAATCCAGCAGTCCCCATTGCTATCATTAACTAAATATGACCAATCATTAAACAAGGACCTTCCCCAATCCAAATCACTTCTGGATTGGTCCCTCCCAGCCTTGAGCCTCAGGAAGGCAAGGGACTGCCTCTTCTTCAATTGTCCTCATCCACCTATCTGGAGCGTGGTGGTTCACGAAGTTAAAATGCTGGGCTGATGATCAGCAGCTTGCATTCAAGACCCACTGCTGCCACAGGGCAGGGTAAGTTCCTGTCACATGCTCCAACTCCTGCTGATCCAGCAGTTCAAAAGCAGTGACCACAAGTAAATTAATGGGTACCACTTTGGTGGACAACTTTACCAGAACACTAAAAGAGCCCGCAACTGGGCATCCTTCAGGCAACAGTGATGTCACTGGCAAATACTTTTCATGGAAGAAAAAAAATCCATCTATCTTCCCCACCCCGATATCTCTGTTCTTTCGGTTACCTTGCAATCCGTCATCTTTGCTGGCCTTCTTACTGGCCTTAACAGCCCTGCAGAGCTTCAAGCAGCATTCTATGGTAACGGCACTGAGACTACTGATGGCCCCAGGGCTCTACTTCAGTCCTAGTGCCACTACAGTCACTAAGGAGTGCTGTTGTGTAGGGCAGCAAAGGACCAGAGATGGGGGAATAGATAGGTGGGAAGAGCTGAAGTGACCCTTTGTGGGTGGGCTTCCAAATACCTGCATTTTGATCACAAGATTTCATGGGCACTGCAATGGCCATAACTTGTGTAAATATCATTTGTACAGCACTGCCATGACTTTGAATGGTTGCTGAATAAATGGTCATAATTTGAGGACAATCTCTGTAGTTTTTTTCTATATTATTCTTGGTTTGTGTGTGGAAAGTGCTACTTTGGCTAGGACAGGACCGCAGTATGGATAACTGATCTACGTAAGGTTTGCTACAAAAGCCAGCAATGCCATCTGAGTATGCCAGACCATTTTTCTTGTTATATCAATTGTCTGCATAGCCATCATGCAGTTAAAAATTCTGTTGGCCACATTGGCTTTCAGAACCATTCTGTTACATGTTCTGTCCACTATATTATGTAGCATCAACACAAGCAGAATAAACAACAGGACTTTGTCTTCATTCAATAGTCATAGCTTCCTAATATGCTTTGCACCTATTTTTATTTCTAGGAAAGATTTTTCTGTTTAACCAAGCCTTTCCCTTTGAATCGGTTAACAGTGAGTTTCAACTATTTGTTATGTGAATTGTTGGTTAAATTTTATTTTTTTAAAAAAAAAATCTAGCTTGAAAGCCTCCAGAAAAAAAAAGAGGGATATAAATTAATATTATTGTTAGTATTTATATCCTCATCTTTCACTAGAAGTACAGTATTAGCAACTTGCAGACTAATTACATGCCACTGATTTTGCAATATCCTATTCCTTTGGTAGGAAATAATATCAGAATAATATCTATATAACTTTTTTTTCATTTCTGTTACTTATATATAGGTCAGAGTGCTTCATAATATCTCTTTTTGTCTGTATAGGAGGTATCAGTAGGCATAGGAATTAGGCAACATTTCATATTTGGACAATAGATTAACCTCCACTATGATCCTAGGAAGCCACTCCAATAAATAGTACATTTTATACTATTTTCACTTATTTTATTGAGATATATATTGCTTGCTATCCCAATGGGGAGAGTTTTTTCTTCTTTTTAATTCTATATTAAACTATTAAAAATCCCCCAACTTAGTACCATTCAGATTCGGAATTATGGAGCTTACAGTATTTGGGCACATTTATCTTAAATATTAAAGCAGCCTGTTATGAAAAATATGTCACTTGTCTCAGCTAGCAATCTTGGACATAGGAAGTGTCACCTGGACAGGATTAAGGGAACTTAATCAGACTTTAATTTGAGTTTCTGTGTGGAATAACCCTTGGTACAATTGGGGATCCGTTCTTCCAGTGATCATCAAGACAAGGCTAAGGCTAAGCAACACAGCCTTATGAGTTACACTGAGTCAGTTTGCTCAAAACTATACTTCCAACTGAAGGAAGCTATTAAGTGGAATACTATACATACAGACAGAAATGAAGAAGGAAGAGAGTCAGAGAATACCAACTGATTGTTGCCCGTAGAAATACAGAGGTTTCACCTGGAACATCTGTACAGGTAGTCCTTGACTTACAACAGTTCATTTACTGGCTTTCAAAGTTACAGTGGCATTGAAAAACAGTGATTTATGACTGTTTTTCATACTTACAAATGTTGCAGCATCCCCATGGTCACATGATCAGAATTCAGATGCTTGGCAACTGATTCACATTTATGATGGTTGCCATGTTCTGGAGTCATGTGATCACCTTTTGGGACCTTCTCACAAGCAAAGTCAATGGGGAAGCCAGATTCACTTAACAACCATGTTACTAACTTAACAATTGCAGTGATTCCCTTAACAACTATAGCAAGAAAAATCATAAAGTGGGGCAAAACTCACTTAACAAATTTTTCACTTAGCAGCAGAAATTTTGGGCTCAATTGTAGTCGTAAGTCGAGGATTACTTGTACTCCTTTTGGCAACCAGAGATTACTCATTACTACATAATGATACCAGTCTGCATTCTCCTTGTGTCCAACTAACAATTTCACTCGAAGAATGGGAGACCCTATAATTCAGCAACTTTATTCTATTGATAATCTTGAATGTCTCATCAGAAGATCACAGGGCCAATGATGGCCATTACTTATGAATTAGTGTGGATCCATGATGTATTTCTTAGTTCTTAAAATATTTTTACAAGGCAACCTGTAGGAGACATAATCACTGCCATTATAATGCAAAATTTCACTAAATATCTGAACATTCTCCCAGCTTGACTAATAATATGTATCTTTGTGAGCTGTTGCTGAAGTGCTCAGTATGATGGTGATACTACTGAAAATCAGTTAACTAGGTACTCAGAAAAGAGCTACTTAACAGTACTTCACTGCCATTTCTTCTGTGAGTAAAGATAAGACTTTTGTGGAAATACACAGTTTAAGAGATAAAAAAGAGTTTAAGCAAAGACAAAGTAACAAGAACATTTAGGCTGGCATTTAGAGGTATTATATGCCAGTTAAATTTTACTTTTATTTCTTTCTCTCTTTCCCATTACTTATTAAAATAGACTAAATCTACTAATTTTTAGTGTATAATGTAAATTTGCAAATTACATGCATGCAGATAGGTCTTTAGATGAGATGTGACTGTGTGCAATATCATTCTTCATTATATTATTTTTGCTGCACAAATCAATTATTTAATTTTGCTTTCTCCATCCACTGTGTAATGGATGTCGTCCACTTCTTCCACAGCCACCTGGGTAGGAGGTGGTTATATCAATGGAACAGCCGAAGCAGTGTATATTCCAGATGTTGGACTAGCCTGGGCTCAGGCACCCATTGGGTATTCGCTTAGCCTCATTGTAGGTAAGCTAAAGATGGAAACAGCAGAAGAAAAATATATTGTTAAAATGAAAAGGATAAAGTTGAAGTCAATATTCTATGAATACCTGTTCCTGTATTTCTCTTTCATTGTAAATGAATTTGGGGAGGATGGGTGGAGCCAACACTAGAGATGGTATCTGCAGAACTATGTTCATCTATCTTGTAACAAGATATTAAGGACAAGATTTTTGTCAAAGCCTGGTGTTATTTAGTGGTTTTGTTGTGGCTAGTTTTTAAAAATGTATGGGAAACATAGAGGAGGTCCGTTCTCTTATTTTCCCCTCAATATTGGGTGGCATTAAGAATTAGTCATTGTTAGATTAAACTATTTACTAAACAAGTTAAAAGTGATGGAAATTAAGTCCTGTTGATTTTTATGAATCATAGTATCAAAAGCTTGGGACAATTTAGGCCATTGTCCAACTTCCTGTTCAGGGCAGGAATACAAATTAAAGCATCTAAGCATATGGGAATATAACCTTTGCTTTAATATACCCAACCCAGTTTTGTAACAAATTACTTTTCACTCCTGATTTTTTGCTTGGTTGGGATAACTGCTTTACATAAGACTAACTAAAGGAGTTGCACACATTAAGTCTGTGTCCAAGTGATACAGACCTAATGCTGACTATAATATTCCACTAGTCATTGCACTATCAATCAGTAATATTAACAAGTATAAGAACCTCAATTCCATTACTATATAGCCACTTTGACAATCATTGAGAAGAAAGACTTATTGGATTATTATATTATGGAAAATGATTTAAATATCAGTTATGTCTCTCATAAGCAGTCTGATATTACATATATAAAACCAAACATCATCCATTTTTACAGATGGCTACTTGATCCAGAAAAATAATTAGAATCCAAACTTTTTTTAATGCATCTTTTAGGTGGCTTGTTTTTTGCAAAGCCCATGCGTTCCAAAGGGTATGTGACAATGTTGGATCCATTTCAGCAAATCTATGGAAAACGGATGGGAGGGCTTATCTTCATACCTGCCCTGATGGGAGAAATGTTCTGGGCAGCAGCCATCTTTTCTGCACTAGGTAAGGAATTCTGTAAACAAATCAATTGTATAAAATCGGTCTGAATGAGGATAAAATATGCAAATTGATAAAAATGCTCTTTTAAACAATTGCTTAAAAATTGAACAAGCCTTCTCAAATTTACAAGATAACTACAGTGTGGTAGTGCTAATCAGAACACTGATAGTAAAATATTGTGTAGAAAAGCCAGGTGTTCTTTTTTTTATAGTAATAGTTGAAGAGAATAATCATGAAAGGATTTAGCTGTACAATTGGATTTAAAGAGATTTTGAGTGAAGATGGCACAATTCAAAATGTATTTTTAAACATTTAAAAACATTTGGCCTATGTAGTGAATACCTTAATATCTGAAAGTCTAAATATTATACTTATGCATATAACATACATATATATGCCATTTAGTTGTAACATAAAGAGCTGTATAGATCTGTGCATGCTGAGTTTTTATCATTGCAAACTTGTATATCCATTTAAATGTGTACCCAATGAATAACTAGCCTGAGCCCCACTGAAGGCATAAAATTGAATGATTTTATTTATTTATTTAGATTGTATAAGATCATTTCACTCACAATTTATGACACTGGGTGAACTACACCAGTAAAAATAAAACACAATAAAAGTCAAAAAATAAATACAATACAAAACACAATCAATTTAGGAGAAAACTGGGTATTATAAAACACTTTCGAGCAGAATGGTTCATCTACTACCTCGATATAATAATAGTTATAATATCACCTTATTTATGCACTCAGGTTGGCAACTAATAATATATGCCTTTGAATATTAAAACCAATATGAATGTTAATGTATGACCTATAGCCTGATAAGGCAGATGTCATTTCCTTAAACAGTTCTTTTAAAAGCAAAGGGAGCTGGAATGAATAAAACTTCAAGGAAAGACATTTCACCATCCAAAAGTCATATAGAGAAGACCTTTACTCATATGCTAGATAAATAAGCTCCTGATCATTTTCAGAAAAACTATCTAAAAATGTTGATGAAGATTTTCAGTTATCCAAGTAGAGTTGTCTGCTGAGTTAACTTTCAGACCTATCAACTCAACTTCCAGACCTATCTAAAAATCTTAATGCCCATCAATTAAGTTCTTCATAAGACAGGAAGTCTCTCAGATGGCTATGTATGGCTTTAAAGGCAAACCTCAACATGAAGCTCTAAAGCACGGGTGTCACGTGACGTGTTGCAATGTATCACAACTTTTTCCCCATTGCTGGCAATGGGGTGGGCGCAGTTTTAGCGTGACGCATCCAGCCCATGGGCTGGCAGTTTGTCACCCCTGCTCTAAAGAAAGCCACTTCTGGGCTTCCAGTTTTGCACAGTTAGCATGACAGCTGAGGGATTGCGGGGCTCTGCACCCTATGGCCAATTCCTGCATGTTAGGGGACCTGGGCCTGAAGTCGCCCCAGAGAGGCAACAAAAAAGGAGGGAAGCCCCGCCAAATGAGGAGAGACAGCGGTCAATCCGGTCATTCAGGGAAAGCCCTCCATAAACCAGGAGGAGAAAGGCTAGCTTAACTCCAGAGTCTAGCCCAAGCTACAAGCAGCTAAAGCCCAAAAGCACTAATTTAAGCTGACTGTAAACAACGTGCTTGGAACTGGGTAAGAACATTGATTTTCTTTCTTCTACTTGATAATTGATTTCCTGCGGGGGGGAACCCAAGAAGCAAAAAGCCTCCGAAAGTGAGAAGGAGGGGGATTTTTGCCCTACCCTGCTACAGATGGAAGCGGCAAATTAAACTTCTTATGGAAGACAGAAATATATTGAAATGAAATGAATATAAGACCTAAATTTGGATAAGTTTGAAGTTGGTGCAATTTGTTAAGATTTTCTTTTTAAATCATGAAAACAGAAGACAGCAATTATTTATTTTGAAAACTAAAAACGAATTGGTGCTGACATCTAGTGGTGGATGAAAATATACAATAGTAGTTGCTCCAATACAGGAACTGGCAAAGCCCAGGAAAAGATAACTTGTCTTTGTGACCTTCAATGCTTTAATAACAGAGAACAGCTGTGACAAAAAAAAGAAAACATTTTGGGCTACCAACAAAGCAAGAATTATAAACTTTAGAAAAAAATATTGACCTTTCTGGATTATAAATACCTACTCAACTGTGACTCTAAAGCTGTTTGCAGAGAAAGGAAAACCCTGATTTTTGGCTATCATGGAAAACCAGAGATCTGCAGAAAGAATATACCAAGAAAAAAACAAACACTTTCCAGGAGGAGATGTATGCTATGATGCAACTACTTCAAACAACAATGATCTCAAACCATGAGGAAATTAAAAATAACTTTGAAAATATAAATGAATACATCTCCAATTTAACTTTACAACAAAAAAACTCTCACAATATAAAAATAGAGAGTGAGCAGATAAAGCAGAGAACTGAACATAAACCAGAGGAAAGAGATTTAAAGATGGAACCTAACAATAGAAGGAAGTATGACTTCACCCAGGTGGAAAAACACTTGCAGGAAATATTGGATATGGAAAAGATAACTTATACTCTAAGATCATAAAATAAGTCTGAGGACAAGAAAAAAAATTCGACAAAATAGATTACAGAGCTGTCAGGAGAACTACGAGAATTTGAGAGACAAAAAATGATAAGAGAAATTAAGAGAGAAAGAAAGGAAAAGATTTTCAATGAATATGAAGGGGCGAAACCTTCCCATAAAAACATCTTACTTGATTTGCCTTTCGTATCTACAACAATATCTACAAGACTATGGGAAGACTCTTTGATTCAGCGGAGCATATTGATCAGGAAAGATATTTGGCAAAAAAAAAAAGGCTAAAGGGAGAATTAAGAAATTAGATGATGGAATTTATCAGAAGGAATATTTAAAAATTAAACATCTGTTTGAATATGGTTAAAGAAATAGAAAGATTTTGGATATAAATGAATTTTCTTCTTTCTTTTTTGTTTTGTTTTTTGACATGAGAAATATAAAAATGTTGGGATGGTTTATATAAAGGAAATGTTTTAGATACTTAAGTGTAATTGATCTTGAGGAAACTTCAATGAATAAAAATGTTTTGAATAGATCTAAAAGATTAGATAATTGGATTTATTAAATGGAATATTTAAAGATTAAACATATGCTTGAATATGGTTAAAAAGAAGAGAAAAATTCTGGATATAAATGTATATTGGCCTAAGAGAGACATGTATTTTAAATAGTATACTATCTTCTTATTTCTTTTTCTTCTCTCTTTTTTTTTTTTTAAGACATGAGAAATGTAAAAGTGTTGGGATGGCTTGTATGAGGAAAAAGACTTAAATACTTAAGTATAATGAACTTTGAGAAAATTTTAACTGGTAAGAATGTTCTGAACATTGTGGGGAAAATAAATTTAAATAAAAATTTTGTAAATAGGATCTATGACGAGGCAATCAAGATGATCAGTTAGAAAAGAAGCTTTATATTAGTGTGGTTATTATTTTCAGAAATATTAGAAAAATGTCTATATTTAATTGTTATTTATCAAAATAATAAGAATTGTATTAATTCAAGGTTGGCAAAAGAGAATATTATTGGAAGAAGAGAAAATCAAGCAAAGCTACTATGTGGATTACAGAATTATAGAAACTAATTGTTATTGATTGTTTTTTAAATATAAACCCAGACAACATGCTGTTACCAAATATTAAAAAAATCAATAAAATATATTTTAAAAGAAAGAAGAAAAAGAAAGCCACTTCCTATCTAGAGGGAGAAATTTGAAATCCTCAACTGACAGATTCTTTTCCCTGATATTTATTTACTTGGTATACTGCTGACCACCAATGCCAATTTTTCAATTAAAATTACATTTAAAATTTAGAAGCTAAAACTGGTTAAAATGCCACTTCAACAAGCAAGTGACATTAATGAGTGGTATTACTGAGTATTTATATTATTAAAAGCTTACAAGACAAATATGTTTTAAAGGGTTTTTTAAATAGCTAATAAAGATATTAGGCCCCTCCATTCTTCAGGAAATACAGTCCAAAAATATGCAAAGGCTCGATCCTGAGTTGTTTCCTAAAGAATTTTAAAAAGAACTATATAAATCTCCTTCTGAAAGGCTGCCCCATACAGTATAATAAAAAGACCACATTTTTAAGGCCATTATCTTTCAGAACTGGACTCAGCAGGAATATCAACAAAACATGATAAAAGGCACTCCAGGCTATTTCCTCAATCTGGTGAAGATCAAGAAAGGTTTGCTCCAGAAGCTTGCCTTTAAAGTATGATGTGCTCTTTTTAGGAGAGTATAATCCCTTTCTGAATATGCACATTTACCATGTCTTTGGAAGTCTGACTACTCACAACGAGCACCTCCATCCTGTCTTCCAGTTCATTACTGACTTCAGGCAGACATTGAAGGAAAGTATACAATTTCCTAAAATGTCATAGAGAAATTAATTTGGGTTTTCAATACATTAGCATATTGATACTGCCCAACAAAAAAATCAGATAATTTCCCCCAACATTTTCAAGTAGGCATTGAAAAATACAGGAGACAGAGTGGAGTCCTGAGCAAACTGATATAATTGTTCTTATTTCAAGGAACAAATATCTACAAATGATACTATCTGAAATATAACTGAAAAAAGAAATGGAAAACCTGTACAACCATGCCTTCTGTTTCCAAATCTCTCTAGTGATCTAGAAGAATTCCTTCGAATTCCTCTCCTAATAATCTAGGCTGAAATCAGTCTAGGCATAAGAATCTAAGAACTCTGATTAACTGTATTTATTAGGAAGTAGATTAAGGTCATTCTAGTGATGACTTTCAAACAAAATAGATCTATATCAACAACCTATGGTAATGAAACTCTTTCCCTTTTCTTCAACCTTTTTTTATACAGCTTTAATAAAACGGATAAGACTTGCCTTTTCTATAAAAAGTGAGGCAATCTGTACCTGTTCTTTATTTTAGTAACCATTATTCCTTTTTACAACCTGCCTCCAGGAGCTGTGAATGCTCCAACACTGGAGGTTTTTAAGAAGAAACTGGACAGCTATTTCTCTAAAATGGTATAGGGTTTCCTGTCTGAGAAGGGGCTTGGACTAGATGACCTCCAAGGTCCCTTCCAACTTTATTACTACTACTACTATTATTATTATTATTATTATTATTATTATTATTATTATTATTATTATTATTATTATTATTATAAATCACTCCCATAATTACCGTATATTGAAAGCCACTAAGCAGTCCGGGAAAATCAAGTGTGTCACACACCATATTGAAGATCATTCTTTAAACCAACTAAGATCATCTAAACCCCATAGCTCAACCTGAAATGGGTCAAGAAAATCTTTCCTGCAGGATTGCCTGCAGGTGAGACGCTGCCACCATTCTCTCAATCATCTTAAATAATCATCTTAAATAAGAAGGGTTAAGTTTGGCCTATAATTCCTTATCTCCAAGTTATCTGGAACAGGCTTCTCCAAAGAGGTTTAAGAATTGCATCCTTTAAAGAGCCAAGCTTCCCTCCTTCAGAGAGCCATTTATCATAACTAAGGCATCTGTAATATCCTTCCAGTTACAACTGACAATGCAAAATATCACAATTTTAAGCTGATATATTTTAACAATACAAGAGTTGTTATTAAATATCATCAAGATTGACTGTTTACAAGGTGGAATTCAGATTGGCCAAAAGTCTGAGGTACACCCATTTAATATTTATCAGTTTTCTCAAACATCTGGAGAAGGAAGGTAAGTTTTATGATGACAACTGCTTCATGTCCCTTCCCACTTGTCCTCTATTACAAGGAATGCAGCAGGGAGAAACTAAACCACATCATCCATGATGGATGATTTGTTGTATTTTGAACTGTATTACGTAGGAGGAAGACCAGGTTTTTTGAAGAGCTAGAAACTTTCTGAAAGGTGACACAGCTACCAGAAGATAAAATATCCCTTAAAGTTCTAATATCTCTTTCTTAATAATGACTTGACAATTTTCAGTACCAATTTGCTATTTCCCATTACTACTGTGATTGCTGCCACAGGTTCCTGTGCCCTCATTGCAAACTCACTTTATCAACTCAATTAAATATAATCATTGGTCTTTATTTCCCCTGTTGTACATTTTACAATTGGGGCAATATACAAAATTATAAAATAAATAAATTATGTAAATAGGGAAGGGAATCCTTCTGATAAATTTCTGAACTGTCCTTTGCAACTTTTGTCACCTAACAACCAATAACTATGTATATAGAGCAGGTTGCCAATGACATGTTTTAAAATAAATAAAATAATCAGCCTTGCTTCCAGCTGTGTTTTGATTCTCTGGAAAGCAACAGGGAGGTTTTTAACTATAATTTTATTGTAAGTGTTCCAGAAACCAAGAATAAGCTGCATGCTGAGGTGATGGAAACTGAGTGGCTTAAACAATTTTCAGGCAATTTAAAATGCAAGTTCTCTTTTAATACAGCTTACTGTACTTGAAAGATTTCTGTTGTGTTTCACATTGTGGAAGCAAATATTGTAAAAGCCTGTTATGCTCACAAAAATACAACTTGCAATTAAGAACTAAGATTTTACTCTTTTAGATGCTGAGGAATGGTTGCGGCTTATACACACATTGAGTCAGGACCAAGGACAGCAACATATTCAAGCATACGCACTATGCTTTGTCCATGAACCTTTGAATATTAACAGGATCATTTGTATGATTAAGTAACATTATCATGGCTGGAGAAGGGAGTGTATCCTGGATAGCACATGTTCACTTCAAATGTGCTGAGCAAACCCTATAATTCTCACATTTAACTTTTGGCTTAGAAAAAATGGCTAGAATAATATATTTTAGTGTAAGCAGAATCTACCAGCATAACAAGTATATACTTCCAGTTTGTTGCTACAAAATTTCATTCAGCACTTCCTATTTCTTTTCTCTAGAGTCACTGCACAGGTTCCCTTTCTTATACTGGTATCACTTCACTTAGCTTACTATGCTGAGCACTGCATTTTCTCTCTCTCTCTCTCTCTCTCTCTCTCTCTCTCTCTCTCTCTCTCTCTCTCTCTCTCTCTCTCTCTCTCTCTCTCTCTCTCTCTCTCTCTCTCTCTCTCCCTCCCTCCCTCCCTCCCCCCCTCTCTCTCTCTCTCGTGGTGATGCTTAGTTGCTTTTCTGCCTGACAGATATAATTCTCACATTACCATTTCATGCCTAAAGTTATGTGCAAAATAACATGGGTTCTTATACTTCTCATCTAATAGTAGTTTAGAAAGATGCCATTTGGAGATCTTTTCACTGACATCTAATTTAGAAAGCGATGAGCTTGAGTTGATCTTTGAAAAGATACTATACTGATCTGATTAAATGAGTCTTCTGCAAATATTGTCAACCCTTTTTTTTCCTTCATGAAAATATAATCTTATTTTAGAAACAGAGACAAAAAGGTAGAAAAATGAACTCCTCAGTCACATTGAAACACTTTGGAAAGTATATAAATAGCAGACATTTAACTTATTTCTCTGACTTGTTCCAGGTGCCACCATAAGTGTGATAATTGACTTCAACATCACCCTTTCAGTTATTATTTCTGCCTCCATTGCAACTCTGTACACCTTAGTGGGAGGACTTTATTCAGTAGCTTATACTGATGTGGTCCAGCTGTTCTGCATTTTCTTAGGACTGGTGAGTTTTGTATTTACCTTTCCATATGTAATATCAGGGTAATTGTATTCCATACCAAACAGAAGAAGAAGATGCTTCATGTCAATACAGATTGCAAGAACATGCTGATTAATGTGTGGAAGAAAGGGAATATTAAGATTCTATATTATCCTTGCCTTAACTATTGTTATAACATAAATAAGTACTAACCATAATTGTGATTTATATTAACTAGAGATCAAATTTGAACATAGATGAGAAATCTTGGATTTGTATCCAAGAAAAGAAGATATGAGAAATGGCCAGGAAGGATGATGGCATAATGATGGTTCTTGATTTGCCAGTATTTCTGAATACCTATCTAGGATTCAAGAACAGAATATGATTGGACTGTCAGTTGGGTTGAATTCTTCACTTTTGGCCACAGAATGTTTTCTGAGGGCAGCATCTTTACTTAAAGGGTGCAAAAAAGGCATGTGATATCTGCAGTTCTTTTCTCCAAACTTGCTACTGCTTCTCCCTCTGTTCTTCTCTCTATTGTGCACACAGTTAATATAGGAAGAGAATGCTTTCATTTAGCTCAAGAGCAGAATTTCCTCCCTTCCACTCCATTGTATCCAGATTATGTCAGTAGGAAAAATTGAAAGCAAAATCCCAGCTGGCAGAGTTCCCTATCAGAGAATATACCTCTCCCAGAAAATAAACTTTTATAGAATGTTTTTTATTTATTTATTATGAAGATTTGTATGGCCACCCAACTCACTTGCAGTGACTCCAGTGACTTACAAATACAAAACCCAATAAATTCCCCCCTCCCAGGTGACAACAATTATTCCCCCAATGTTGGGGGATTGACACATTTTATTTTTTTATACCTTCCATTTTCTTTTGTTAATCCCTTCCCTCCCTCAATTTGTCTTCCTTATGCTAGGAAAAAACTTGCTGTTGACTTTAACTACACTATCTTAACCTTATGGTTATCTGTTGCCTTATGGATTAGATTTAAGCATGATTGATCAAATGTTTAAGGAGGCCTTTCAATAATAATCTCAAATAGTCAACCTCCATTTAGCATCTATGTGCAGCAGCATTAATGCTGCATGCTGACATTATATCCTGACAAGGATTCTTGAATCCAGTAGAAGAGAATATATTTCGCTCAGGAATGAACTGTGGAGACCTTGATGTTCTTTGAGCTTGGTTGCTTGCTTGCAATTGCTTCATTACTATAAAACATTTTCCAACAAAACAGATACCCATGCAACTTTATTAAAAAGTGCCTGACCACTCCAACACTATAGCACACAGCACAAGCTATGAAAAGGATAACACTACCATACATCAAAAACATCTCAGAAACAACAGACTATTACAACCAGGTGGCATTATGGTAGCACACAAACTAAAACTCTGCAAAATATCTTGAATAAACCAAAAGTCCAGTAATCAAAGAACAAAAGAAACAGGATTCATTTACAACATGAAGTGTAAAGACTATAACAGCCATTATGTAGGATAGACAGACAGAAGACTAGCGGACATCCATGCACTTTAAAAGACTTGTCCAGCCACATCAATAAGTGCAATGCAATGGCGACTTTGTATGAGGAATGTGTGCAAGAGAGTATATGTGGACAGAACATACACTATTCTCCTCATATACTGTTTCCTTTTCATTCTACAGTTCCAATATGCCTGTACACACATACATATACAAAACTGAATATTGTTATAAAACTGGAACTCAGCCCTCTGCTTAAGTAGGCTGAGCTGGGTTCACTGATGCTTCTTACCAATAAACACAGCTAAGAGCTCCCAGTCCCAAGAACCAGAATCGGTCTATTGAATTTGTTCTGTGTTTCCTAGCACTGTGTATTTCTTTTTTAAGTAAGAGGATATAGTTTCACACCTTTTGTTTCTAAAAAAATCAGTTTTCATTCTCTGATCCAATTCATTCTAGAAGTAGAATGTGAATTCAAAATAGAAAATAGAATTCTCCTTTCCTTCACAAGAAGATAACGTGAGCAATATGTTTTCACGTAAATAATTTCAGTTGCCTAAAATTTCTGCCAAATGGTTAAAGGAAAGCCAGTTAAATAAAAAAGGATTGTTTAGATTTTAGATTCCCTAGCCCTTTTCTATTCTCTCACCATCAGAGGCACACAAAGTAGAATCAGAGAGTGAACTTCTGCTACCAGTTCTAAAACTTCCTGCCAAAGAAGATCACATTAGTTCCATGCCTGTTGTCTTTCAATATCAAAGAACTTTTGTTTAGAAAAATTAAGATATGATTCTGATATGTAGTCTCATTTGTGTGAAGGATAGAGTTACAGCTAGTGGGTATAAAGTGTTTATTTTCTCTGGATGAATTTCTTTCCATGCATTTAATCTTTGAATATGTATCGGTATATTTTCATTTTACATTATTGTTACCAATATTCTCTGAGAAGTTTGGTAGAAAGATGAGAAGAAATGTAAATAAAACCATTTTGGTATTTTCTTGCCTGCAAAAATGTTTTGCAATTAAAAAATCACAAAAGAAAAAGGTAAAAACAAAGAAATACTTATGCCATTCTTTTACTATCCACTTCATTTTTTTTTATAGTGGATCAGCGTCCCATTTGCCTTGTCCCATCCTGCAGTAACAAACATTGGGTACACAGCTGTGCATGAAGTATATCAAAAACCCTGGCTTGGAGCCATTAAATCACCTGACGTATACATATGGCTTGACAATTTCTTCTTACTGGTGAGATTTTTGTGAAAGACCACAAACCACTTAAGGTTTATTTTCCAAATTGCAAATTGTCTAATGCAGAGAGAAGCAACCTAGATCCCTCCAGATGTTTTGGACATCAGCTCCTATCAGCTCCAACCAGCAAGGAATTGTGTTGGTTGTAGCCCAAAATGTTTGAACTATACAATTACGTGCCCTAAGCTAAGCAAAATAAGTTTGAACAACTGCACAAATAACCTTTTAAATGTAACTGTATGCTAAAGATATGTAATTACAGTTATATGACATTGTGAAAAAGCAGAAGACCTCTCTGTTGCAAGTATCTTAGGAACTCTTCTAATAGCAAGTATGACAGGATTCAGTAGTTCTGCAACAGAAGATTGACTGGACAGATACATTTATCCAATCTTTCAAATATGTATTTAGGGGGGAAAAGCACTTAAAATCTTGAAGTAGGAAGATATATTTCTGGGTTACAGAGCAAGACAGAAATATGTGAGGGAGCAGTATGAAACTGATTTAATATATAAAATTCCCAATACAATTTCTGAATTCCTTGTGCAAAATTAACCAAAAAATGATGCATCAGCAATTGGTTTTTAACGCCAGTGAATATTTAAAGCCAAATAGTTTCTCTGTGGATAAACAACTTAACACAACAGCTTCTACACATAGTTATTTCTTGAGATTTGCCAAATCTATCACTGGACATCCCTTTCTGGAACTATTTTTTGCCCAGAAGAAAAGGAACTAAAGAGTGTTTCTCAACCTTGACAACTTTAAGATGCCTCAACTTCAATTCCCAGAATTCTGGGAGTAGAAGCCCACACATCTTAAAGTTGCTGATGTTTAGAAGCACTGAATTAGAGGCAAGCCAAGAGTGAAAGAATCATGAAAAAAATATGCAGCGACTTTTTATTTCCTGCTGCTTTCTTGAAATGTAATCCAAAGAAAAGTGGGATTTGGGGGAAAATCTAGCTTAAGGGGACAACCTTCTTTCTAAATATCATATTCGATACTTTGGTCAGGAAAAAAAATGCTTACAAGGTTCAAAGTACTGTTTTACTGCTGAAGGTATAGGGTCCTTTAGATGACTGCTAGGCAAATAGGTTTGATAAAGGAGCATGTTGGCTAAATGTGTTTTTGCTTGGATTCATGTGAGCATCTGTTTGCCAGGAATGAATGACTGCAATGTTGTTTATGATTATTTGTAGATGTTAGGAGGAATCCCGTGGCAAGCCTATTTCCAGCGAGTCCTTTCTTCTTCATCAGCTATGTATGCACAAATGCTCTCTTTTCTGGCAGCTTTTGGGTGTCTTATAATGGCAATACCTCCAGTGCTCATTGGTGCCATTGGTGCATCAACAGGTACACCAACCTAATATTTATCCTAATAACAAATTAATCGTTCTGAAGGCTCAAGAAATGAGCCTCTACACCAGGGGTGTCAAACTGCCAGCCCGTGGGCCGGATGCGTCATGGCAAAACCGCACACACCCCATTGCTGGCAATGGAAAAAAGTTGTGACACGTCACGTGATGTTGCAAGTTTGACAACCCTGCTCTACACATTTTGAAAGTTAATGTCTAACAATAGATGAATATCCAAAGTAGTGTTATCTCAAAGCTGTAGTAACTTACAATGTTTGTAATATATCAATGCTATTTTTTTTCATTATGGTGTAGTTACCAATAGTATTAAAACAAACATACAAACAAACGAGAATGGAATTCAGTTTGGAAAGGCCATTTGGGCAACCGATTATAACCATGGATTCAGTGTGAGAATACAAATGGAAGCATTCTTCACAGGTTTGTAGCTCTGCTAAGGCAGGTGCAGGAAAGGGGAGGTCTATGTAGTTCCATCATTGATGTTACTCCTATCCTTCAATCAAAATCTGATCAGGAAATTCTGGAAGTTAAAGTTCACACACCTTGAAGTTGCTACAAATGAGTAATATTGCTCTAAATAATTACCTGTGAAAGGAGTGAGGTAGGTACTGAACAAGTGAATGGGAGGAGCTGTAGATGGTAGCAAACATGGCACTGTAAAGCATGGATGCCTTTGATTAGCTTGTAAACAAGCTCTTTCTTGGGAGGAGCTAAATGCCTGGTTAATTTAGCCCTCCTCTCTTTTCTATATAATTAGCTAGTTTCTGATCCTTTCAGTATCCAGTTTTGTTTACTGTTACTCTTTCTATTTCTTCTATCTCAATGTACTATCTCCCCTCACCTATCGCCAGCCTTTTCTCCCCTTTGTTCCTATTTCTGGTGGAAGTGGAAAAGGAGATAGCGAGATAGCAAGAAAGAGATAGAGATTTGGATCTTTGCAGATGAGGAACAATAGTTTTTATGATTAATATAGTTGAGATACCTTGTTTTATAGGCAATTCTGAGCCATTGAATTTTAGACATTTTCAAACCGAAGTACATAAGGACCATGAGATAATTTCTGCAGATACCCCATATCATTCTTTCTTTAATCCAGTCTCAAGGAATCCCTGTTCACAACTATCTTTTGGTCTATGAGGAAAACTATGATAGAATCTAATGTAGCTTTTATTAGGAGCAAGATGGAAGCCAAGAGTTTGACCTCCCTCTTGCATAATGCAGTCTGAATCCTGATACCGCTTGAGTTTCTTCTATTTAAATTTTAATTGTATAATGTATAGTTTGACCTTTATGAAACATGAATTAAATGCTCAGCCTGAAGCCTTTTAAAGTCTACTAGATTTCACAACTGCAAATTTGGCATAACACTAGCCAAATTCGGCATCTAAATCATAAATTTAAAGCTAGTGAAGACATACTTTGTAACACATGACTCTGAATATTTGGATAGACCAGCAAACCAGAGCAGACCATAGAATCCAGCAATTAAATCCAACTTTTTAAGTTTTAAAAAAGTCTGTTTTTAGTTGTTGAAGCTTGATTTCCTTTTTCAGGTATAGGTCTATCCACTAATAATTAGTGTATGTTTATGTTACAGCTTGGAACCAGACCGAATATGTTGGTAAAGACCCCAAAACTCAAAATGAAGGTGACATGATATTACCAATTGTCCTTCAATATCTTTGTCCACTGTACATTTCATTCTTCGGCCTTGGGGCAGTGTCTGCTGCTGTAATGTCCTCTGCTGACTCTTCCATTTTATCAGCAAGTTCTATGTTTGCACGGAATATATACCAGCTTTCATTTCGGCAAACTGTAAGACTATATTATAAACAGTATCATTTTGTAATGTCATAAGAGCTGTAGTTGACAGACGATGCTTTACTGTATATAGGAATGAAAGAGTACCTTGATCCATTTTGTGTTCAATCTATGATAATCATTGAGCAGTGGAGGAATTATGTTCTGATGTTCTCAAATCTTTGGATCTTCTAGAAGCAAAAGTCTTCCATAGTTTTTAATCTGCAAAGCTTAAAGGGAATTGTAACCATATACCTTATGCCAAATCCAAATGCTTGAATATTGTGAATAAAGATTTTCTGGTTCATATTAAGTTAGGATTACAGCTCATCTTCAGTAGCTATCTCTTAAAATTGAGTTAATGATTTGTACAGGCAGATCTTTTCAATTAACTCTCATTGTATATTTCAAATTGGAAATTGTGAGATAGGCAAATATGCTCCAAAGAAGTGGCCTTGCCTGAAAACCTACTTTATTAAATTATGAGTAACTGAGTAGGCAACTATGAATTAAGTGAAACATAGCCAGGTGAAGAATTCCTTAAGTAGAAGGCATAATATTGGGATTTCAATTTACAGTATTTTGGCTTTATGACCAAGGAAAGAATTGCAAAGTGGAAACTTTTCCATAGCTGGATAACTTGCACTAAATGCAATGTTACCATTTTTGAAAATACAGCATTTAAAACAAAATTTTAAAAGTGGCTTTTTTTACCTTATTGCAGCTGAAAACAATTCTTCTGCATGTATTCAAAGGAGTTTCCAGTAATTGCAGGATATATTGCTGTTAATAATAATTCACACAACATCTACCTATCATAGGTCCTTGGGAAAGACTTGATAGACAGATAAAAAATGTCAAATCCATTTAATCACAGTCCAGATGACTGTGCAACCAGCCATAATACTGTAATAATATTTTCCTGTCTTTCAGGGAAAATTCCCTTTATACTAGAATTGGATGCCAGAATTGTAAAAGGAAAGGCATTATCATGATCCACTACATTAAATATTTGTTCCTGTTAGATACATCATATATGTCTAAGATTCTTTAATTGCTGATCATGTATAGATGTCAGATTGTTTATGAGCCATAGGTATTCTAATAACATTCTTTTTATCATCTTGAATTCATATAATTCTGTTGATACCTATGTAGTATATAAATATCTGTAGTAGAAAGCAAAATCAAACTGTTCCTATATTTTACAGGCTTCAGACAACGAAATAGTTTGGGTCATGCGAATTACCATTTTTGTGTTTGGAGCTGCAGCAACAGTGATGGCTCTGCTAGCTCAATCCATATATGGTCTCTGGTACCTCAGCTCTGACTTGGTTTACATCATCATCTTCCCCCAACTTTTATGTGTTCTTTTTATCAAAGGAACAAATACTTATGGTGCCATTGTAGGATATTTATTTGGGCTCCTACTTCGAATTACTGGAGGAGAACCTTATCTATCCTTACAGCCTTTGATTTTGTATCCTGGTTGGTATCATGATGATGACAGATACGTTCAGAGATTTCCTTTTAAGACATTAGCAATGCTTACTTCCTTCTTTACAAACATTGCAGTGTCCTATCTAGCAAAATACTTATTTGAAAGTGGCACTTTACCACCCAAACTAGACTTCCTTGATGCTGTTGTTGCAAAGTACAGTAAAGAGAACATGGACAAGGCTACTCTTGTGAAAAGTGACAATATTGTTTTAAATGAACTGGCACCAGTGAACCCTCGACACAGTTTGACTCTGAGCTCTACTTTTACAAATAAAGAGGCCTTCAGCGATATGGATTCAAGTCCAGAGGTATCCTCTGCAGAGGAGAAATGACAACAACCCAGATGAAGAGAAATACTGCTTTTGCCTCACCCATAGCGCAACAGGGTACGCTGCCATGGGAAATTAAAAGTAGCTTGGGAAGAAATGGATGGAGACAAAAAAAAAAAACCACTACCATGCAGCTCTTTTAGTTTGTTTCTTGAAAGAGGAACAGTTTGGATTAAACTCTCGTACAGTATTATCAAAACATGTTGGGTAAAATTATAGTATATCTCATTCCATCACAGTATTTGAATGTCAAAAAGAGAAAGTGCAGCATCCAGAAAAAAGACATTGGTTTCTTTAAAATTTATATCACTAATTTGCACAGCTAGAAGTAATTTGCAAATTCAGAATTCCCATTTTCCCAGTTCTCCTCCATCTGCTAACTGCCAGCTTTTATTTTGCACATCCTGGAGCAAGATTGAGCTGCTGAATGTCGGCAGCATTCCCAAAACTGCACCACTGAACATTAACTTCAAGCATAAACATGTACTGGTAGTAGTGAAGCTTTCTTGGGTTTTTTATAAATAAGAAATCAAATGTTCTGTTAAGCTCCTAATATTTTGACATGCACATTTTAAACAAAATGTAATAAAGGCCAATATTCAGCACTGCTATTTTAATGATGTCACTGGAAAAAATGAGATCATCAAATACTGTCCTAGTTTATAGTTGGATGGAATCTATTCAAATAGAGGAACCGTTGAAATATATAATTAATCTGTGAGGCAAGTTTAATAGGAAAAATGTTTTTCAACATAAAAAAATTGTCAAGATTGGCAAAAACAGGGATTGTTCCTTTGCCTTCAGAAGTAGAAGGGGAAACAAGTTTGACATCAGCTAAGTGTGTCCTATGTGGTAACAAGGTATTCAGTAAGAAAGCAAAGGAACTTACAGATTCTACGATCTCCAGCAATAAATTATGGTCCTGAAATTAATAGATTTAACAAACATGTATATTTTATATCTCTTAAACTATAGATTCAGCACCTTGCAACTAGTAAATTGAACTATTCTACTAACAGGTGTTGTTTTTTTTTCCTTTCCTTTCCTTTTCCTATTAAGGCCTTTTTCTCAGCAGTTACCCCTTTATAAAACTTGTAAAAAATAACAGCCGTGATGCAACCACCCAGGTTTTCAAATAGTTATATCAAGAGCACCTTTGAGGGGTTTTTAAAAGATTCAAAATTCCTAAATGGTGCTCAAAGTGATCTGGGAAGAGGGTAAAAGGGAGTTTTAGCATCTCTCTTTCTTCAGCATTTTCTATCATTAAAACAGTCTTTAAAAAAAAAAAAAGCTGGTTAATGCCTTCCAAGCATGCTAGTTTTAAATGTGCAGTGAGTTTATTTTATGTATAACACTAGTCAAACTTTTGATATTCCTTTGTCATCTGAAATGATATTCCTTGGCAGCAGTTTAATCATCTGGATTTCCTGCTTCTTTTTTTCATTGTGGAACACTGCTAGGTAGCTAATTGCTTGATTAGACTACAAGGTTGACCTTGTGTCCAAATCATAGCTTTGTATGGATTCAGTGTGTGTGTATGCCCCTCATATAATCTTATATAGTCAGTGCCAATATAAGCCTTGGTAAATTGCTATCATGTGTGCATTCACCTAATTATGTGTATTATCTCCAAAGCAGTTTTAATTTGGATAAATGTGGTATACTGTCCTCAGAGCAAGGCTATTTTTAAGCTATTGTATGTATGCAAGACAATTTAGCAGGAAACTATGTTTCATCATTTGATGCATTCCCTTAAATAAGTGGTAGAAGTATTAGCCTTTGGGAAGTAAGAACACATCCATCTATCAGTATCTAGAACACGGGTGGGGAATTATGGCCCTTTTTTGACTTGTGGACTTCAACTCCCAGAATTCCTGAGCCAGAAGGAATTCTGGGAAGTCCACAAGTCATAAAAGGGCCATAGTTCCCCACCTCTGATCTAGAATGATCAATAAAAACCTGCATGGTTGCTGATGCTGTCTTTTTTTATTCTCAGATACAATTAAAAAAGAGTGAATTGTTACTTTTAGATTGTGTTCCACACTAAACTCATCCATAAAGCTATAGTCTTGTATATTGCATGTACTACAAATGTGCTCAGTCATAAGGGAATATTTTCTTGAATACCATTTCCTTTCTTCTCAAGAGCAAGGGGAAACAGAGACATGCTGTCATTACTAAGATACAGTACAGCCCCAAAGATTTTCTTCATTGGCTGATTATAGTAGCCTCTGAAATATTTATTCCCTCTGGTGCTTTCCCACAACTAATGACTTCTTTCCATTCACTGGATGTCTCAAATCATTCTCTCTGCATTATTTTTGCCTCTCTTGTAGACTAATACCAGTGTGGCAACAATTCTTTGATTTGTAGTATAAAAAAAAATAGTTTTGGTCAGAATATAATTTTTATTGAAGTGTGAATTATATATTAAATACTCTATCAAAAATTAATTAAATATCTTAATGTATAATATTCTTCTCTCAGCAGTAGCAACTATTAGAGAGAGAAATAATACTTTTTGCAGCAATAATTTGAATTGAGAATTCAATCTGAGAGGAAAAGCTGGAAAGATGGCTTCTATTCTTGAAGGGTGAGAACTACTAAGGATAATCGAATAATTCCCCTCCCCATTTTATGCTATTCACAGATGACTAAATCATCAAAAGAATGATAATTTTCAGTGAGTCATAAAATTGGAGGAGGATTAAGATTCATGAACTCCATTATTTCCCCAAGCTGCTGCCATTTTCCCATTACTTTCCTGCTCTTCATTACTTCAGTGAAGTATTTTCCAGGTGGAGTCTGCATAGAAAATGGCTGCAACCATTACATGAGCTGAATGATAGAATTAGAGAAAGAGGCAGCCTATCAGCTCCAGTAGAATTAACCTCATAGCAAAATAGGCAGTGCATATGTTTAAAAAAAACGTAAAAGGAAACCAAATCAATTTTCCATCAGAAACCTCAAATTTAAATGCTTGTATGAAGACAATTTAATCCTAAAATTGTATATGTATAAATACCCTGTTGTTGACAGCTAGTTTATTAAAAGACATTTTAAACTTGAGGGAGGAAAGGGACAGGATATTAACCAATTACATATTTTGATTAAAATCTATAAAATTGTAGATTACATTAAAAGTTTAAATTGCTGCTAAAAGAAAAAAACATCCGGATTTTCAATATTTACATTTTTCACCAGTTTTTAAAAAGTTAATTTACAGTCTATATACAAATTTTCTTTAATACTAAATCTAATACTTATATAAGATAACAAATTAAATTGGCTCTATTTATATTTAATTTTAAAAAACTGTAATTTCATTTCTGTCTATGAATTGAATCCAACAAACATCCTCACCATATGTTCTGTTGGTTTACAAAAATATAGCCTTATTTCCAAGTCTACCAAATTAAACAAATTATAAACCAGAGATTGCTACAAGCCATGGATTGTTACAATCCATAGATTGGCCTTTCAACATGTTGGTTATGTACTTAACCAGTGAAGTTAGGTAACTGTATTACTTCCACCCCTGTATTGTTAGTTGTGGGGAAATGATAGGACAAGAAATGAAATTTACCAAATACTATAGGAGCATGACCTGATTTTACAAAGAAGAAGACACATAAATCTCTTATTGTATTTCTGTCCTCACTTAAATCAGCCCCAGAGATCTGTCATTGGTTACAGAGGGAGAAATGTAAAATTCCTCTATTCTTTCTATTTTCCTTTGCCAAACCTAATTACATGATTGGTATACAGCATATTGTCATGCCTTTTTAAAATAAAATTTATTTTTTATTTAAAAAATCAATAATAGGCTTTCAGTGTAACATATGGGTTATTCCTGACTGTATCCAGTTAATGAAATATGTTTCTATTGTTTAGGTTTAAAGGTCAATATCCCAAAGTATTCCTTTCTTTACCTTTATATATGTCTAGAGATTTCCTTAAGGATATTCTGAAAGTTATATTGTTACAACGTCTAATATTAATTTCTGCAAATATGTATTTCTAGGAGTTAGTGATACTGTGTATACATGTTGCTTTTAAATATTTATATTTTGCATCTTTGCAGAACCCAGGTAGCACTTCATAGTCAACAGCAGATCCATATTTCATATTTAAGTTTTATGACAGCTGACATCGATCATCTTCCTAAATATTATTTTCAGATTTCAAGATTAGAAAGATGAACATATTGTGAATTCATCACACAATACTGTACTGTAGAATAGGATAAACCAAATTTGTGTATAGGAAGGATCAATGTTTGAAATGCTCTTATTGATCTCCTAAAGCAGGCATGTCAAACTGCCGGCCCGCGAGCCAAATGCGTCACGATGAAACCACGCCCACCCCATTGCCGGCAATGGGGGAAAGGTTGCGATACGTCGCGCGACATCATGTGACGTCACGAGTTTGACATGCCTGTCCTAAAGAGATGGTTCAGCACATTATTCATACTTCTCACTTAATATGTTTTATCAGCACCAATATTGCACTAGGTATTTTTAGGAGAAATAGCTCATCAAAATATCCAAGCAGAATTTTCCATAAAAAGAGAAATCTGCAATCTTTATGATCCTTATACCATATCTATGATCATTGAAACAATACAAATAGTCAGAGTCACAGAAACAAAGTAATGTTAAACACTGGGTTATTTTTTTCATAAGATGGAAAACTTGTAACTTGTACTGGTAGCTGATCATCATTCTATATCAAGTATGTACATGCTCCCAATTCACCCAGGCGTGAAAACTCATAGGTTTAATAGAAAAATCTGGTTTTCTCCTCCTCTCCTCCTCGGATTTGTATAAGTAAATGGAGGGAGCAAACAAAATTCTATTAAGCCTATGAACTTTTTCTGTGTTGTCCTTGTACCCTTATTCATTAGCATTATTTCTATATTTATCGAAGGAAATTTGTCATGATTCTGATGTGGCTGTTAAAATATAATTCTAGCAAAAGTGAAAAGCTATTTTTGATCCAGGATTGCAGTATCTCTTGGTACTGCTGATTCAAGCACGAAGCAGGTAAAATACTCCATTAAAATACTAACTGATCTAAAATACTTCAGATCAAAATAGCACCAGAGATGAAAATAAGCTGCCATTTGCTCATTTTACTTACCATGAAACTCCAGAATGAGTTCATTGTACCTGCTCGCAGTAGTGCAAAGTTCCAAGGCTTTACTTGCTTAACAATAGTAACAGAAGTAGATAAAATCATCCTGTTGTAACTCCTGTTACATAACTCCCCTGCTTCCGGAAGTAATTCTAAGTAAGCTTTAAAAAAATTACTTTGTTTCATTAGCAAGAAGACTGGTCATTTCTATGTTATGAATGTTATGGGAGACTGAAGTGAATGTAAACTTGAAAGATATTAATCAAATACTTCTAACAGTTGGATTTTAGTTATTTATTTTCTTAGAGTGATTATTAACATATAAAATAATTTAAGTCATAGCCAGAAACATGGTCAATTACCTGTTTAGACTTTGTGCTGATTTGATCCAGTAAAATGTGTCAGTATATAATTGTAAGTCTGCTATTTAAACAGGGTAATAGTTATAATTATTATTTATTAATGTATATTATATATAAATATATATTGTCTATCATAAATATATTTTAAAAATGTTTGATTCAAATAAGGATTCCACTGTCAATATCTCGGTTTCTCTCTGCATGTACAGCAGTATATTAGTATCCACAAATTCAGGAAAAAATATCAAATGTTGTCTACTTTGGCTTCATTTTTGTCCAACTATTTAAATATATATATATATTTATTTTAACATTAAGCAATGTGTACTGTGTGTGATTTCTACAATCCAAGGTCCCTTCCAACTTTTATTATTATTATTATTATTATTATTATTATTATTATTATTATTATTATTATTATTATTATTATTATTATTATTATTATTATTATTATTATTATTATTATTATTATTATTATTATTATAAATATAAACCCTGACTAAGTTGCCTTTGAGAACCATCTTGGCAGTTCTTAGGACAGTGATGAACAAGCCCAAAACAATATTAGATAACTTAGTCTAATCATTCTGTTCATTTAATGTCCCAAATAGAAAGCTGGGGACATTGTGGGAAATAAAAAACTTAGCTAGATTCATTTGCCTGGAGACCCAGACCAAAATTCAGAGGTCAAAATTACAATATTCAAAGAGCAATAATGAAGTCAAAATATATCTTCTTTCATACCTTTTTCTTACTACACGTTCTACAATGCAAACTAAATTTAAATATGTCTGTCCTGTCCCACTCACACACGCACACACCACAAGAGTTTGAAATCTTTATGAGGCTTCATCAGCCCTGAATAGTATTCCCCAAGATTCCCCACACAGGAACCAGAGCATGATCCACTGAGTCCAGTTTTCCAAGTCAGGAAAGCAAAGACAAATCCACAATCTAAAACACAAATCCCACAAACCAAAATCCAATTCCAAAGTCCACAAGGTAAAGTCCAAAGTCCAGAAACAGGTGAACTTCCAAGGCAAGGTACATGGTGGCTGAACAAACACACAATTCGAAATGAAATAGTTGTTCTCAGCATTGCTGTGCTCCACTTGCAGGGATAAATAGCCGCCGGCCAGTGTAACTCATTAGGAGGGGCAAGGCTGCCTCCTCACAAGTACCTTCACCAACCTCCTGTCATGGTTCCAACAGACAGGGACGAATAAAGCAGAACTCCGAGGCTTGCAAATTCCTCAAATAACATGTTTGTTACAAAGTATTGGCACTGTCAAGAGTGAAACCAAGTCTGGATACACAAGTATCAATTTCCCAATACAAAGTTAAATGTCCCACCCACAAAAGTTATGCAAGAAACTACATTCCCCAATATGATTATTTGGTGGGTTTTTTATGCAACGCCCAGTCCCTAATCTCGGGAGCAGCCGATGACTTTGGTTCCCACAGGACAAAAGATTATTTTGACTAGCAAAGCACCTGGGCAACCCCCCTCCCTCAATTCTATGTGGCAATCTAGAATGAGAAGCAAAATGGCTGCAGCCATGCTCATTTATCAAGTTGACACCTCCATTGCGCCTCTTGGCCTGTGTGCCCTAGGACCTGGCAGAGGAGGTAGTTCTTCCTCATCCCTGCTCATTGGTTATAGCTATGCCCCTTCTCCACCTTATGCTTCTGGCTGGCCTCTGAAGCTTTTTGGCTGCAGCTGCTGTTGTCAGCCAGCCACTCATCAGATCATTCCTCTGGCCCTTCTGAGGTTCCTGGTCTCTCCTCCTCTTCTTGCCCATCCACTCCATTTCACTATCCCCCCTAGCATGGCCCAAACCCCCGGGTCCCCACAGACTGGGTTTCTGTGGATACCAGAGGTGGAATTGACAAGCCAGATGGGGGGAGGGACATGCACGGCATCGGCATCTTTCCAAGACAGGTCCTCAGGGTCATACACCTACCAGTCTATCAGGTATTGCAACTGGTTCTGACACTTTCTTTAAATCCAAGATACAGGCCATTTCGTATTCTGGCTGTCCCTGCATCAAGACGGGTGGCAGGGGGTGCGGGAACCAGGAGGGATCTATGAAATAGTAGGTTAACATGAAAATGGGCAGGCAAAATCAGGCAATATGCCACCGGGTTAATGACCACTACCACTGAGAATGGTCCCACAAATTTTGTGGTCCAGTTTCTTGAATGGATGGAGAGAGGGCAGATTCCAGGTGGATAGCCAGACAAAGTCCTCCACAGCCACATGGAGCACAGAGTGACAGTGCTGGTCTGGGAACTTTTTGTAATCTTTTTTTGCCTTCTCTACCTGATACTTAAGGACCTGATGTAAGGTTTGCAACTCCTGAAGGAAGTCCTCAGTGGCTGCACAGGCAAGTCAGACATGGTCTGGGGAAAAAGGCATGGGTAAAAACCATAGTTGGCCAAAAATGGAGTTATTTGTATGGATGCATGCTGCAAGTTGTTGTATGCAAATTCAGCCAGCGTCAAAAGATCCACTCAATCATCTTACTGGAAGTTGGTGAAGCACTGTAAGTACTGCTCCAGTACTGCATTTATTCATTCTATGCCTCAATTAGTCTCCGAATGATGAATCAAGGATAGACATGCCTGTACCTGCATGCTGACTAGGGGCACCTGCCAAAATTGGCCCATAAAATGGACCCCTACTCTGTCACATTCTCCAGATTCCATATGGAATGATTAGCTCATTTTTGCAGTCAACCAACTTTCTAAAGTTCAGCAGCAAGTCTCAACTAACACTTCTCTTTTTAAAAAGTTTTATATAAAGGATTACAGTATTATCTCTTTTATGAATCTTTTATGGGTGTTGGGCTACTTCAGGAAGATCAAATCCATGATGAAGTTCACATTCAGCCAGGAAAGCTCACTTAACTTCATTCCATTCACAATATCACTGCTTAACCAACTTCATAGGGTTATGGTGGAATAAAACTAGGTGGGAAATGCTTTCAATTCAGAGAGGAAAGAAGAAATATAACTCTAAAATAAATGTAATAATCAACAATATTGATTGGCTTTCACAGAATGGACAAAACCTTATTCCTCAGCATTTCATTAAGTCTACTTCCAAATAATACTTTATGATATGCAAGAAGCTGATGGCCAGGATTTTTTTACAGTTGCAAACTGTAAGCGCCCTTAGACCCTATTTCTTCATGGGGCTGTTGAGAAGCAGAAGCCTTAATAAACTCATCACTTATAAAAGCAGAAAACCTGCCTGGAATCAGACAACTGAAAAGAAAGACATCCTACAATTGCATTTGTTTTCAAGTGTACCTTCCAAACTTCAGCTATGTTTTTATTGTGAAATATGCACCAAAGACTGGATGAAAGAAAAGTTCCATCAGCCAAGAGTAAAAATTGATTCTGCAGGAGTTCAGCAGGGATGCTGACTTGTAAGGATGAGTGTCTTGTTGCTGGTAAGATGCTCTTTAGTTACTTAATAGCAATAAAAGCCAAAATATGATCACATGTATTCTATTGGCTATTTATTACACATTTGTTTTCCCTGAAGTGCAGTGACATTCAACTTCAATTAGACTGTCAAAATATTGATGTTCCTTCATGATCTTCTCACACTGAATAAACAGAATTGCTATTCTTTCCGGATCTTATTAAATTAATCTTGATATGTTTGCTGAAAGACATACATCTCATGGGGAAGTTTTGATATTATTTCTTGGAATATTTAATTTGATGCATGAAATGAAAAGAAGATTACATATAGAAATAAGGCTGGATCCAATAAAAGGCACACTCCTGCCCTTCTCTATTCTTTTTGTTTTAGTGGTGGGATTCTTTCTGAGCAAAACTACATTCTCAAACTATTTATGCCAACTTTTCCTTTTGGGGAAACACCACCTTAGTAAATTATACTAATCTATACTAATTGAACTGCAACACTGAAGGCCATCTGCCCTTTTTTCATGTTTCTTGATGTATTAGACTATTTCCCATCATTCCTATGACTCAAAAAAGCCTCACCACACTTTAAATAGTGAAAGCATATGCTAAACAGCCTTGGAACTTTTAATCAATAGCATTAGAACTTTAAGGAGGATAGATCCAGCTGTTAACAAAGAATATGTCCTTCTTCACCAATATCAGATATAATATTTCATGTGTGATAATATTGCCACAGATATTTCTTGTTTTTCAACTCATTCAGTCATGCTAATAAGTCAACTAAACATACAGTATTTTTTACTATCATCATATACAAGACTCTGTTCTTCTCGAGTGTTCAGCCTTAGCAAAAGTACCTAATGAGAATGAATAGTTAAGCACTCTTGATCTCACCAATCTCACCAGTCAGGCAGTTTTTTTTCTTAGCCCAGCCCAGCCCAGCCCAATGCAACCCAGCCCAAGGTGTCAGAAATGGTGAATAAGAAGAGGGTTACAACTGGCTACAAAATCCAGATACTAGAAGGCAGAAAATAGGTACATAATATTTTATTGTCATTTGGTTGGTAGCACAGTCAGCCAGGTATTTAGACTGGATGTAGCAATTTTATCCATCTACTAAATCCTTCCCAAGGACCTGGGAGAGGCAGATGTTGTTTGATGGTGTCATCACAGGATGTAAACTAAAGCTGCCTTTTGGAATTGATTGATGATGATTTTGTTAATGTCAGTGGTGTTCAAGTGATACTGCAGTTGTTTTAGAATTGTACCCAAGGGGCCTATTACCATTGGTACTATTTTTGCATTCTTTTGCCACAGTCATTTTATTTCTATTTGCAGGTCTTTTTATTTTGTGATTTTTCTCCAATTCTATTCTGCTGTCTCCAGGTACTACAACATCCACTATCCAGACATTTTATCTTCCTTATCAACCAGCCTGAAGTGTTATGTTATTTATCATTATTATTATATACCTAATAATGTGAAATCACACTGCCAGTTCTTTAGATGGTGCCTTCATACACATTGAAGTCCTCTCAAGAATTTAAGTATTGGTGTAGTATATGTGCAGATTCAACAACAATGCCTTTTGTAATTGACAGATGGAAAGTTTGTCAATACATACATTTTCTAAGTGCTGTCCAATATCTTTTTATATGGCAGTCAGTGTGCCAATACCTACTGGGACCACCAGGATTGATTTATGCCATAAAACTATGATTTTCAAATCTTGATACTTTGTAATCTTCTCCAATTCTTTGTCTTCTACTCTACTATCTCCTGGTATTGCCACATCAATTGAATCACAGTTAAATCTGGTGTGTTATGTGCCAAGGCTTTATCAGTTTGTATTAGGAAATCCCATAATATTTTAATCTACTCATTTTTTACTACTTTTTCAATTCTATGTTCCCACCAATTTTTCCTTATTGGCACATTATTTTTACAGATGTTCCAATGAATCATTTTGGCAATCGTGTTATATTGTTGGGTATGATTAGTTTGTGCAATCTTCTTACATGAGCTGAGTATATGATATAGTATTTCTTTTGATTCTATGTACAATCTGCATTTTGAATCATTTGAGGATTTTTCAATTCTGGCCATGCCTGCATTAGTTCCGATAGCTTGTTCTTGAGCAGCAAAAATCAAACCTTGAGTTTCTTTTTTAATATTCTAGTTGTATGTCATTGCTAGTTTTTATCTTTATCCACTTTCCCCTGTATCTTTTGTAAAAGAAAAAAAATGACCATGTAGTGCTTTACTTTGCCAGTTTTCCCTTCAAGTTTTTATTTCAATATTTCTACATTATTCAATATTTGTTTTCTGATCATTCAATAAATTTTTAAGTTGCAATAATGCTTGTTCATGGCTGTCTTTTACATAATAATCCAATGCATTTTTTCTTCAACAGTTTCTTTGATCTGAACTAAACCTCTGCTTCCATTTCCACAGGACAGCTAGAATCTATCAATATGACCATGGGGATATAATTCATGGTGAACAGGCCACAGTTTTCTTGTTTTTGGTCCAAACTGTCTGATTCTGCTTGTGTCCAGTTAATAATTCTGGCAGTGTATTTTATCACAGGTACAGCCAAATCATTGATGGCTTTGATGGTGTTTTCACTGTTCAATTTTGTCTTCAAGCAATTTTCTCAATTTTCTTACTCTTTGGATGTATTCTTTACTAATCACATTTTAACTTGTTCATGTTTTATGTTATCCAACTAGGAAAGCGTACACAGTAAGCAAGTAGTACTTATAATCTGATATCTTATTTGGACACTATATTCTTTTTAAAACAGAGATTCTACTGAAATAACATTTTTAGATATATCTTTTCAATGTTCTTTATTTTGACAGCTTTTCAGACATAGGATATTTAAATTTGTGTTCTTCTGAAAATAAGAAGAAACTGCAATCAGATATCAAATATGGAAGAAAAGTAAATAATTTCAAGGTGTTAAGTTAGACTGCAATCTAATGGAAACTTCACCCACTAATGTATACAGTGGCACTTGAGAAGTATAACTAACATTCATATGTTTGTAGTATATATTCCGTTATACTCCCACATTAAAACAAGATTTTATGTAGTAAGGACCACTCTGCTTTCATGACCAAAATTCTGATAATTACCTTCAGAGTATATGATGGTATTATGTAGCACTATGTAAATAGTGAAAGACATGCAACATAATGGGACCCCAATACACCAGAGGTACAGTTTTGTTTGATATTATGCTTTTGAAATCTAATAAACTTCTACAAAACTGTAAATTAGACTCTTTCTATAAGGGTGATTACAACTTAAAATATTTTAAAACATTACAATGCTGTAAATATTAAATGAACATATGCTTTGCAGTATCTGCAAATGGCAAATTGCTTTAACTTTGATACTGGGCCTTTCATGTCAAATTCTGCAGTATTCTATTAGAACATCTTCACTTTACACTAATACTAAATCAAGGCTTGAAAGCACTTCTAGGAGTTGAGCATTCTCATTAAATGTCTAAAATGGTCCTACTGGCTGATTAACAATTTAAACTCCAAATACTGCACAGATCTGCCAAGTGGCAGCCTTTTAGGCTCCAGTAACAAATGTGCATTTTTATTAGAGGTAATGACTCTGAGAAACAAGGAAGTCCTTCCACTGAATGTATTCCATAATGTTCTATTTTGTCTTGCCTTCCATAATAATACCATATTGTCCATGTTCCAGAATACCATCTTCCAGGATAAATTATCTATTTGGTTTATTGTTAAATGTAAATCCCACCCTTTATTCAGGAGCTCAAGACAGTGTATACATGGCTCCCTCCCCCCATTTTTACCAAGGTACATTTTTTATACCAGGTCTGAAATGCTGCAATTCCTATTGAGGTTTAGTTGTAAATGAGGGTTGTAGCTAATGAAGATGTGTTCTGGAAAGGTTGAATAATGAACATTAAGAATGTATACCAAAAATATATACTTTTGGCAAGGTCACCCAAGGCAGGAAGGTCATCTCAGCTTCCCAGTTAAAGTAATGTGGGAAGAATCCAAAGAAAGAAATATTTTGGGAAATATTAAAAAGGCAGAATATATTTCCCCAAAGGATCTTAAAGGCAGAACACCCCCCCCCCAAGTCTCTCTGCCCCAAACAGAAACCAGGTCTGCAAAAATGCAGATGTGATAATCTTGTCAGAAAGATTAGAGCCAGGAAGCTTGGATTAGAAAGACAAAGATCCCGAGAATCAACAATCCCTCACACCAAAAAAATCCAACAGTCATCAGCCCCAGCCCCAGGGAAGCAGGATATGATCTTTGGGACATAATAAGATTAACCCACCACCATCAGAATACCAGAAAGGCACACTCAGACTCAGGTCAAAGTTCATGCCACAGGAACAACTCCAAACAAAAGCTCAAGAAGGTATAAAAACCCACCACTCCCTAATACATGTGGTCAGCTTTCCCAGAGCCATGCTTTTGTCTGGCTCTGCCATTCAATAAACTCCAACCTTCTTTCTAAAGCAGTCTCCATTTTGCTTATTCCCAGCTTGGACTGTACCCTGATGAAGATTTTTCTTTCAACAGTAAGTGCGGGCTTATATCAGGCAGAAGTGATATAGAGAGATACTGAGACAGATGATCACTTCAGTGACAACAATGAAGATATTTAATGCTGCATAGGAAAAGACAATGGATGATTATATTTTTATCAAGAACAGCATTATCTATAGAAAATATAAAATAATTGACAATACAGAACCACATAATGGGTCCCTCAGGTCAGATCGCACAACATGCTTCTGAGCAAGAGTTTAGGATTTTTCAAAGTACTAATGATGTTTATGGTGTGGCTAGAGTAAAGCCTTCATAAAATTGCTAAAGTTGCCACACAGGAAAATAAAAATCTGAAGTTGCCAAGACAGAATTACAGTGGGAACATGGAATATAAGAAACATGAATATGGGAAAGTTCAACATAGTGAAACTCAAAGAGGACAATCAGTAGCAAGGTACATGGACTTGATTGCAGCAACAATAGGTGTATCATTGCAAGGTTCTATAGGTTAGGTTTGTGACATATAGTTCTGGAAAAATAATATACCGGTATGTGTCACTAACAGTGGACTCTGGTCTGATGGCACATAATCATCCATCAATATATTTTATCTAATGGTATTTTTGTTCCATTCTTACAAAGGAGGAGAAGAAGGAAAACTGAAGGCAATCAAATCTGACTATGTAAACCTTTCTAGTCACCTTGAATTTAGCATGAGAATATCAGTCTGAGGTATTTATAGCATGAGTTCCCAATTCTATCTCAGAGCCTACAGGTGGATGGCTCCACAGGCCATTCTATAGAATGCCAGTATCCATGTTGCATTGTTATTTTCAAAACTGCTGCTTGTGACAATAATGGCAACCAACATCTCTGATACAAGACAAATAAAATTCATTTGAGTTCAGCTTTATGCAGAAATGATTTATTGACTGTTCATCAAGCCACTGCTGCTACATTCCATGATTTATTTCAAGTTCTACTATTGTTTTCTCTTTAGAAAGTAGACAGTTGAGACTATGAAATGAATATTATACACAGATTACTCCTGATGACTAATCTTTTCTTTTGGTACCAAATGTCATGACAGACAGTGAATCTTATGCATATTATTTTGGTCAGGAAGTAGAAAGTTCCAGTTTTTAATAACAAAAAACAAAAACATTTGACCTTCAATGCAAAGCATTCCATACTTGAGTTAGCTGGTACTGTTGACAATTTATTTCAAAAATTCACAGACTGAAAACTAAATAATAAAATAGAATAATAAAATGATTGTCCCTAAAGAAATCACAAATAGTTACTGAAAATCTGACACAGAAATTCAAAGAAACTCTTTTTTATAGGTAATCTTTCTAAGTTGGCCCACAAAATTTATATCAAAGTTTCATATTTTCATCAATCTATCATATAATATCTGTGGTTCTTCTGTCTTTTACATTGACATAAAATCTATTGAAAAACTATCCTTTTAGAGAAATGCTGACATGATAAATAGGGCTGTTGCTGTCATTGCCAAACTCATTGGGAGTGCTCAGGATTTTTGGAGTACAAATTGAGTAACTTTTTCTGGTTCAAGAGTTGCATTAAGCAGCATCTCTCTTTTGAAAGGTGGGATACAGTCAGAACAAAGAAGGGGATGAGGACTGAACCAATATGAACTAAAAGATAATCCAAACTAAATTTAATATAAATTTAAATATTATAATTAATACAACTACCCTGATTTATTTAATAATTGCACCTAGCACTTAATTCAAAAGCACAATTAAATTGCAACTGTTAGAGAGACTCTAGAGCAGGGGTCCCCAACCCCCGGGCCATGGACCAGTACCGGGCCGCAGCATGCCAACAACCGGTCTGCACAAACAAGGAAAGTCCCATCCACAGGATGCAGGCAGCACACAAAAACACACCCCATCCGCTCCATGGAAAAACCTTTCTCCACGTAACCGGTCCTTGGTGCCCAAAAGGTTGGGGACGTCTGCTCTAGAGATCACATTCAAATTTGAGAACCAAATGTGACCAAAGTCCACAGATCATGCATTTAGTGCAAAGTGTTAAAAATATTTTCTGTGTTCAGTAAAAAGCCCAATCAAATAAAATCTGCACAGTATGCCTGGCCTGAAAATTCTGAAAGTATCAGTCCACAGAAATCTATAGTGTAACCAGTTGGAGAAACTAAGTTAAACCAGATATATAAAAACTCAAGAAAGTAAGGAAGCATTTATTCTGTTCCATTCTTGGTCAGTTATATGGATAGTACAGAAAGACTGCTGAATCTGGGTCTGGTACCACTTCTCCATCTGAGTCAATTAATGTTTGGACCCCAAATTAAGGGATTAGAGGGTTGTAAAAAGGGAATTTATTGCTCTAGAGCAGGCATGTCAAATTTGCGACATCACGTGACGTTGCGTGATGTATTGCGACTTTTTCCTCATTGCCGGCAATGAGCTGGGCACGATTTTGGCGTGATGCATCCGGCCTGTGGACCGGCAGTTTGACATGCCTGCTTTAGAGGAAACTCTGCAAAGAACTTGTACAAGTTTTCTCTAAAGTTGTGTGAGGCAAACAGTTTCCTACAAATTGGGAGCTCTACCATTATTGTCTCCTGGATTGTCTCTCTTTTCTCTCAAAGCAAGTCACATGGAACCTGGCCATCCCCTCTGTTTTTATTCTTAGGGCAATTGGAGGGGCAGCTTTATAATTCCCCCTGCACGGTGTCGCTTTTTGTCCTTTGTGGTTAAAGCAAATACAACAAAGAAAGGGGGGAGGGCAAAAAGATCCTGGGTTTTCCATTTTTTTTCCATATTGGAAAAATCCCCCCAATCCCCAGATCCCTGATCAAAAAGTAAAGCTCTAAGAATTTAAAATTGAACTCAGTTGACATATAGTATACCAAATCCTGAAACATAGGCTCAGCAGGACCAAGAGGGAATATGTATCAATTCCCTGACCAGCCTTCAGCTAGTAAGTTGTAATCACTTTGATGAGTTATATATTGCATATGCTTTGTGTGAGTCTTGCAGCTTCAGCTATTTTTGGTTCCATTGCTTTCTGAGCAAATGACTGAGTTTAATTTGCTAATAGAAATATATTTTTAGAAATCAAATCAGTTGACTTTATAAAGAAAATGGATCATATTATTAACGCTGTTGGGCAACAGTCTTAAACAACAGTTTAATCAACAACAAAAGTCCTAATGCGCAATATAAAGCATTTATATTTTTAAAAGAAACATGTAGAAAAATCTGCATAATTCTTTGTGATTCATTTTGTTCAGTAATTGCACTTAGATTGATGCCGGCATTATCCATTTTCATTCAATGAATTATTGACATTCATGAAAACTATTTTTCATTAATTTCTTGCTATTAATTATAAGACAATGGATCCTATTAGGAAGAAAAGTAATTCTTGCGCTTTATTAAACTCCATGTTTAGTCTTATTGTAGAGCATTAGCTAAGTTAGTTATAATAGTTATACGATCATCTCACTTCCCAAAGCATGAATAATCAGCTTCATTTGCTGTAGGCAAAGTGAAAAGATATACTCTAGTGTTCTGCATTTGTAATAGCAATTAGCAAAAGAAGCACATTTTAAAAATTAACTTTGGACAAAAATAATTACTACAAATGATCATCTTCCACCAAAGTGCTACAGAGTTTGACTATCCCCTCCTATTCAATATCTGCATGAAGCCACTGAATGAGGTCACTCACTGGTTTGGGTTTGGTACCATCAGCCAGCTAAGTGAGAGTCAAAGTTCTGCCCCTGTACCTGGAGGATGTGTGGGCCTGGATGAGGAGAAAGAATCTTTATCTCAGTCCTACCAGGTTTGAATGATGTTAGGATCACCTATATTTGTGGATATTCCATCTTTAATTTTAAATAGGTTGATTGCCCATTAAAGAATGATGTGAAGAGTGATGAAATACAATCTGGGGGTCTTCCTGGACTCACAGCTTTTCCTTAATGGCCTATGGCAGCTATGACCAGGAAAGTGTTTGCATAGTTTCATTTGGCCCACTAGTTGCTCTTTCCTAGACAAGACAGTCACTCATGCCCTAGTCACTTCACATCTTGACTAATACAATGTGCTGTATGTTGAGCTGCCCTTGAAGACCACTTAAAAGTTTCAACTGATCCAGAGTACAGCAGCACCGGCAACAATGAGCATGCCTCATATGATCACATGACTACTCTACTTTGTGAGCTGCACCAGTTAACAGTATGCTCATGAGTGGACTTCAAGGTGCTGCTGATGATCTATAAAACCTTACATGGTGTAGGCCCTAGTTATTTGCAAAATTACTCTCAAGGTGTCTGCCTGGCTTGTACTGTATGAGTCAAAAGGATTGGTATGTTCCAAATCACTTCACTGCTTTAAATCACCATTGGGAAGCGGCCAAGACACGTATTATTCTAGCTGGCTAGCTAAGATTACAGAAATGTTAAAATGCCCTGTTTCTCTTGTATAGAAGAGACAAAATAAAATAGTTGATGATTGCTTTGGAAATCTAGAGAAAAATAGAGTATTAAAGCTCCAAGTATATCAGTTTCTCCTTGTTAAATATGTGCTCCAAAGCAGTGGCTAGTTTCAAAAACACCATGGACTTGAAAATGGCAGACATCTGATACTTCAAATCAGCTAATCAACACAACAATAACTTAATATAAGATAGCACTATGTTGGTCAAGAAGTTAAGAGATTAGGGAGGAAGTGGCTTTGTTCATCACTTGTGAGTTAGATATGTGGGTGGAAATAAAGAAAAGACAGAAGGGATTGAAAATCATGTAGAGAGCCCCTGAAGAAAGCCACAGTAGAATAGAGTATACAAGACAAATAATAACCAATAAGACATATATTTTTAAAAAATCTTATTGTATTTCAATTCTATCATGATTTTTCCCTGCTACTACTCATTTATAAAAGGCTTTTCCAGAAAACATGATAGATTGCATGTGAGGACTTTGTATTTCTATAAAGTCTTTAAGTAAGGTTTTGTTTTTTTCTTTGGACCTTTTCTTGCAGTAACAAAAAAACCAAAAAAAGTTATAAAAGAGCTGATGGAACCAGTAAGACAGATTGCAACCAATGGAGATACACCTGAACCTGTAGAAATATTTTTACAGAACTAAATAGTAACACAAATGTTATGAAATGTATCTGACAGAAATACTATTACTACTGGAACTCTATTGTCTGTCTGATTATTACAATTGCCATTCTTCCACTACATAATCAAGATAAGATAATGGGATGAGAACAATCCCTGAGGAACACTGTTAGTACCACTGTGTTCCTGGTGAAGATTCCAAAAAACTGAAACACTCAAGAGTTGTTTACTTCACCAGCTTTTCTTGTAGCTGTGAGAGCAGAAAATGTAACATGTGTCTTTATGCTTTCAGTCACAGCAGTAGTTCACATAATCAGTATCTAAGCAGCTTGATTCATCAACACAAGTGTTTTATTTTTTGACAACAGAACAAAAAAAATAAAATAGAACAATGAAAAATATGTCTGAGTAATTGTAATCCTAATTCAGGAATGGTAAATACTTAGTGTTTATGGATTTTATAAATGTTGAGAAATATTTGAGCTTAAATATTAAATAGATTGCAAAGCTATACCAGTAAATACCAGCAGTAGTATACTTCATGATATACAGTAGGCTATGTCATCTAAAAGAATTTCTTTCTTTCTTTCTTTCTTTCTTTCTTTCTTTCTTTCTTTCTTTCTTCCTTTCTTCCTTCTTTCCTTCCTTTTCATACATACATAATTTTTATACATACAAACGTTATTGATCTTAATCTTTTACCTTCAACAGTTTCTATTGTATCTAAGAACCAGTTTGGTGTAGTGGCTAAGGTACTGGACTACAGACTGTGAGTTCTCCCTTAGATATGAAAGCCAGTTGGAATGACTTTGAGCCAGTCACTCTGTCTCTGTCCAAGCCACTTCACAGTGTTGTTAGGTCAAAAATGAGAGGTAAAAGCATTATGTACATTGCTTGGAGTTATACAAAATAAATGTGAGGTATAAAGCTAATAATAAAATGAACGATCTAAGTTATAAAGCCTAAGTTAATGGACAGTTAGATCCTCTGTTTTCAGTGGAAATGACTCTCAAATAAACACAGCTAACACCACAGCCTTTATAACAGAAGGCTGATGTACAGTAGTTTAACTTTAAACAATGTTCCTAGGAGCTACTATATTAGTATAGCAGGTATTTAGAATATGAGGTAGGCAGTATATAAATTACAATAATAAATAAACAATTCAATAATACAGCAGTGTGGCTTCCCAAGTAAAATGCTTATTCACCTTTTGTTTTAAAAGAATGCCTGCAGTTCACCAAAATTTTAAATTTCCAAAATCAAAATTAATACACAGCATGACACCAATTCTTATTGGTGCTACATTATTTCCATCTGGTTCAGTCATGTATAAAAGTCCATTAAATCCAACCTTACACTTTCAACAATGTTAGAAAAAAGCAGCAAAAAGATGGCCCACCTGAATCTGGACTTGCTCCGTCTCGCCATTTATTCATTATTTTATTTTATTAATTTGTTAAACAAAATTATAAAGCTACCCATCTCCCCAAAAGGATACCTATGTTCCATCATTGTTGCACTAAAAATTAATTGAAAAATAAAGGAGCTTCAACTCATAGCAGCTATAGAAAGTCCTCAATCAAGTGATGTTATTACATTACATCTATCCAAACCATCAGGTCCCGTCAACCATGGATTGTCATCTGGTGGGAGCCAGGAAGAGGCTTTTCTGCCATGGCACCAACCCTGTGGAACATCAACTCCCCATAGATCAGATTGGCCTTGACCCTGTTGGCTTTTCACAAGGTTGTGAAGAGATGGTTTTGCCAATGGCCTTGGGGACATAGCTCTATGGTGGAGCTGCTGAAGTATCTGTAATGATTGTTTTGATGAATGGGAATACCTTGGCTGTGACTTTTATGTACTTTATGAAGATTTTTAAAATGCTTTTGTATTTTTTTTTCTTGTTTTTAAATTGCTTTGCAGTATTGTTCTTTTTTGTTTTTTTAAATTTGTTTTAATTGTTTGTGAGCCACCCAGAGTCATTTATATGAGATGGGTGGCTACATAAATTCAAATAATAAATAATAAAAACTGATGAAATTTTTAACAAACATTATAAGTTTTTTTTAAAAAAAAATCTGCCATAGGCTATATCCCCGCCAAATGAGGAAAAGAAAGAAGAAAGTCTATTTTATCAATGCCTTAAAAGGATTCAAACATTGGCTTGTTCTACTGAAAAATATCTAAGTCATTCCTTACTTATAGATTGGGGAGATTTTATTTCTAGGTGCCATCATTTGTTGATTATTTAACGGCTAGGAGCCTCAAAAGCTAAAAGCAGCTTTAGATTTTATGAATCTCTGAGAGGGAATCATTACATCATTTCTAATTTATCATTTTCTGTATTTAAAACTACTTATTAAAACAAATGATGTCACTTTGTATCTCATTTTCTTATTATTCTACTCTCCAATCAGTTGAGAGCTTGAGAAATACATCCTGAGCATCAGACGTCAGCTGCTTCAGAATGTTTTTCCTTGCTAATATAAAATGGTGCTTCCAGCTAAATCTGTTGACATCTCAAGTCAGACAATATGTTCCCATGCAAGCAAGGGAATGAAGACAAAGAGATGCCCTTTTGATATTTCTCCATTCCAAACAGCAAACACAAATTGTAACAGTCTGACCCATATGTCAAAGAATAAAAAGGAAGGAGTCATGAGTACAGCTGTCTGTGTCACTCCAAGTTTTGCTAGACAGAAGCATTAAGAATATTTATGGAGACTGGGAGCAGAGTCGGCGGTAATGCAATTGCCGCTCATTTAATTGATAAAACGGGAATGAAAAATGCTTGCCTAGACATGACTGCCTAAGCCACATACTGATTTACTCCATTTGTATCAATACAGGAAGTCAAAGGGGCAAATTGGATTTATGGTCAAATGAAAGATAAACCAATTACCTTCAGAAAATTTCCAGCTGCATAGCTGGTACCTCAACCACTCTCTCTCTTTGTGGATGCATGGTTTCACAATTGTACATCATTTTTCCTTGTGCCATTTGCAAGGCAGAGTATTTTCAAGCAAGGTATTGTGTACATTTTCTCTTAAGGTATTTTGTTCTTCGGTGCAGCTCAGACTTTTATAGAACTGGGACCTTATTTCCTGGATTAGTAATTGTATTCACTCTATTGTTGTCCTTTGTCCATTAAACCAAACTGGCTCTCTGTTTTGCTTTTTCTATCATCTGCATCTTTTATTTTGATAGATATGTTATAAATATATTTTTAGAGTTATAAGTGACCCCATCATTTGGAAAGGCCTATAAATTAAATACATAAAAACTCTTTTTTAAGAAATTATTCAGAACAACAAAAAACAGAATAGCATTATACAGTAGTTCTTTTTGTTGACCATGGATAGGTGGACTTTGGAATGCATTTTAGAGACCTGGAGTAAAAGGTGATAATTGTTTGAACTGAATTAATTGCTTTTCCTTAGGAAATAAGTTTTTCTCACCACAGCAATTAAATATATTGCTAAATCAAAAGGATCCTTTTATCATGTAATGGAATTAGCAGCAGGAGAAGATACACAATGCTGCTAACAAACAATCCGTATCTCTTCTTAGGGCTTTAGAAAACAAGACAGGAAATAATTATTAACTCTACCCAATTTTAAGTGAAATAAAAATCCAAAAGGTGGTGGTTTGGGGACATTTGTTGAATGTCACAGAACTGTATTCTGCATTTGCACAAACAATTGAATAATAGCTCAGTTGATTTGTATTCAAACAATAAACACACACACAAACACACACACACATCTCTAACCCTGGTTTAAAATAACTAAACTTAGCAAGATCTATAAATGCAAGTTAGGTTTGGAACTGACCAGGTTAAGCACCTTGTTTGAACACAATCAATAAGACTTTGATAATTTCCTTTCTTCAGAGAACAGGGGTGTCTTTCTGTGTACGATTATATTTCTTTAAAATGTACAAATTTATTACTAGTAAAGGTAGAAGTAATGGAATAACTAGGATGCTAAAATTCTCCAGACACCAAAATTCAGTTATTGCTTTCTGGCTTCAGTCTGCATCAAAACTATTTAATCTCGTTTTATATACTTTTCATTCCTCCAGCCCAAGCTGTTTTCCTGCTCCTAGCTAGGGGGACAGAGGGAAGAATGATGCTTTCTCTCTGCCATCACTGTGATTTTTAGAACATCTTAGTTCCCAAATCTCAACATTTTGAAAGAAAATCCTTGGCCAAATAGGTGCAGTTGTTCTACCTGTTCTACCTGTACTATCTGTTTATCTGTTGGTTTCCCCCCTCATTATTCCAATTTTAAATCATAAACCAAGGCACTAAAAGGGATAGTGGAGGAAAGCAAAGCCAGAGCCTTGTTCACCATAGGGAATACTTTAGACCAGGGGTGTTAAACTGCCAGCCCGTGGGCTGGTTTCATCATACCGAAGCCGCGCCCACCCCATTGCTGGCAATGCAAAAAGAGTCACGATACGTCGCGACACGTCACATGATGTGGCGAGTTTGACACCCGTGCTTTAGACGGTAACTGTTCATGAAAAACTTCCTGCTGCTTAGGGCTCAAGCCACTGTTGAGGCTTTGTTGTAGAATCTAAGCTAAAAAAATTCTTCAGAGATTGCACACAAAATATTTAGATTAGAAATAAACACTTCAGTGAAGAAGGGCTTTTAAACTAATATTGATGTGATTTTGGCTTCTCCTTCCCAGTGAACTAGATCAGTAATTAAGGCAATTCCAGATGCTACAGTTTCAGACTACTAAAGCTGGAGCCAGGAACTGCTTCTAATTGTCCTCTAGTGTCCAAGGGGGTTATGCACAGGTAATTTTAAGATATACACATCCATATTTTGTTCTTTAAGTTGCACGCAATCAGACACTATTCTCAGCAATAATGTTTAATGGTTTTTATGTTTTCCTCTGAATGACTATTAAGACTCTGCAGGTTTCAAAAATGATTACAAGAAGTGTTTTAGACATTCTGCAAGCACAAGCATGGACCTTTCTGCTAGTTATTAAAGCAACTCAGTTCTCTTTAGGCTTCCACATGAACCTGAAAAGAATATTCTAAACTCATGAAAAACACCAATCTGCTTGAATAAACAGAAAACTCAGATACCTATATTAGAACATAGGATTCTGCAGTGCTTCAGGGAGAAAAGATACTTTGGGGCATAGGGGTGGGGGTAACTGTTACTCCTGTCAACAAGCCTGCAATCATCATTTGCTGAGACTTTAATTTCAGGAAAAGTTGTAGATGGCATGAGGAGTCATCAACTATGCTACCTGGATTCCCATGTGTGTAAAATACAGTTTGAATCTGAGGCACCCTACATTCATATTAGAACCATCAATCCAATACAATTAATGCTAGCATGAAAGTCAGAGAGTCAGGAGTTACTTGGTTAAGTTATTTTTTTTATATTGAGCATCACTAACTACAGAAGTCTTCAGTCTTCCAAGCTATTGCATAAAGATAGTGTCCTTAATAGTTCTTCCAGCTCCTGCTGCAATTGGAACAGGCTGAAAGGGTGAAAGTTAAACCACCTATTTCTAATGAGATGAAGACTCCCTTCAGACTATAAAAAACATTGTGCTCAGGTTGGGAGGAAAGAATCAATACATTTATGGTCTCTTCATCATCATAAAACTAGCAGTGAGAGAAAGGCAGAGCAGGGTGGAGTAAGTGCCTAAGAGCTTCCTCAGAGGCTTATAAAACCAATTGAGCACAGCATAAATGGATATAAGGAAAAAGTTTTTAAAAGCTTTTGGATAGCAATTAAAATCCCTATTTTCATGGGATTAAATCACATGAACTCAACGCAGCTTTTACCTGAAGATCAGGTTGTGCTGGAGACAATCATCAAAAGAAACCCAGTAAGAAAATTATTCCAAATATGTAAATACACATAGAAAGAAAAGCAGATCTTCATAAAAGAGACCAGATAATTTAGAAACATCACAGATAAGCTTGATGTCAAAACCCTGATTTTTACCTCCTACATTCAACTGTTTGGTTATCAAATAATGCATCTAGATTGATTTGTAATGAATTGATTCAAGACATGAATGGAAATTGGGAACCAATTAGAACTGTTAGTAATAGGATGAATTTGCTTTTTTATTCATATGCATTGTTAAAGTAAGATGTGTTAACCAGGTGTATGTTTAAAGCTTGAAAATGGAAATATTACTGATCTTCAATAAAATGTTCCAATGTATTATCACTCTGTTGTGTAGGGTTTGGATTAGAGTTAGGAACTGGGCAGCACTTTTGGAACTTTAGGACAATGACCAGGATTCAATATCAAATGACATCCATGGAAAAGATATATTTACAAAATGGCTGTCATAGATCAGAATAGTCAAAGTATGCCTCTCACAGAAAGACAGACTGATGAGACTGAAAGAAAAATAACATGCAAAAACATTCCTGCTCCAACAGGAATACATTATACCAAGGGTGTCAAACTGGCAGCCCGCAGGCCAGATGCATCACGCACAGGCCACGCCCACTCCGGCTCTGCAAAGACCAAAAACGTCACGATACGTCACAATATGTCACATAACGCAATTGAGTTTGACACCCGTGCATTATACGCAAAAGGCAACAAGTGATGCAAACAGACAGCTTGGCACTGAATCCAAATATATGTCTTTTTCACATAAATGATATCTATTTCACCCACATTCAGGATAAATCATGGTTAAATATAATCAAAACTACAGCTCCTAATTGGAGATAAGGATTTCTTTTCTTCAAATAATAGTATTTGTATCTTTGGATAGCACTTACACTTTACAAACTGATTTATGGAAGTATAATGCTTTAACTCTAAAATTCATCTCAGAGTTCCTCACAGCCTGTACAACATTTAATATAATGAAAAGTAATGTAGTTTTCTAACAATAGTAGATAGTATTAAAGATAGTAGTACTAACATCATTATCATTTCAAATTACTATATTTGGTAGAATTTTAGAGGCTTTAATCACTGAATTATAGATAGATCTGTGACAACTGGCATTACTTCTGTTAGAGTAACTCATGCCATTGTCATTTGTAAGTCATGGTTTATGGCTTATTGAGCTTATGAAATTATGTTGTATGAAATGAGCCAATTAAGATTGAATCAACAAAATATAAGTAAAGATACAGAAGTTGGGTATGCCTTAGACACAAACAGCAGTTAAACAAATCATATCTTAGTGCAATTGTTTTTGGGTGGAGGTTCGTTCTCCTAGCTTGTGGGTTGGTTTCCAAATGTTTCATTACCAGGCTAGGTAACATCTTCAGCAGAGTTTAGGGGATGTTCATAAAGGCTTTGTGTGGTCAGTAGGTCTTGTGATGGAGAGGTCACATCAGGTGAGGGTCTTGTAATGGATCTTGTAATGGGTCACACCAAGTGAGGGTCTTGTGATGGGGAGGTCACATCAGGTGAGAATCATTGAGAGATGAAGTGCTTGTTGAGGGGGGGTTGCATTGGTTGGTTTCATCTCTGGTTGGCTGTGCGGTTGATTTGAATTCTGAGAGGTTCGTAGGCTGGTTGTAGGTCAATGTATCTGTTGATGGAATTGTTTGTGGAGTGCCAGGCTTTGATAAACTCGCATGCGTGGCAGGTGGTAGCGTGGCCAATGATTCTTGTATTGCTCCAATTGAATTGATGCTGTTCAGTATCAGTGTAGGTAGAGATTAGGGATTTGGGATCGTGGCAATTGACTGCCAGCTGCTATTCATGGATTCTGATCTTTAATTGATCCTCACCTGACTTGACCTCCCCATCTCAAGACCTACTGACTACACAAAGCCCTTATAAACAGAGGAATACTGACATCCCCTAAACTCCACTGAAGATGTTACCTAGTCTGGTAATGAAACTTTTGAAAACCAACCCACAAGCTTGAAGAACGAACCTCTACCCTTATCCTACATCCGAGCTACAGATATTTGCCGCCATTTGTTTATGTCTCTGAGAAAGAAAACAATCCTGGTTATAAGTAAATGCTTAAATAAAAAACTTGCTCATGAAAGTTATAGTTACTAATGACTTCTACAATCATTACTCTTTTCTGCCATGTCATTTTACTTTTTGTTTTGTTTTGGTATACATATATATGCACATACTGTATCTTTTCAAGCTGTCTGGTAACTTGCTGTGGTCATAGGCAGCATAAAACATTGTCACAAAATGAAGTGATATAATGCTCCCTGGTGATAGATGATGTCAGAATCAAACTGATATATTCTGGATTACTGATATTCTCTAGGAAAAGTAAAATCCAAAAGCAGAATATCCATATTACTATTTCTGCAACAGTACTGTATGTGATAACATTGCAAGCTGTAGCAGATATAACAAATCAACAAAATCAGGTAGTTTGATTTAAAAATAATTGATATTTCACAATTTATCCCCTTTTGGACAGATCATGAACAACGTAAAAAGAATCCCCTTTGCTTCAAGGGAACTAACATGACCATTCATGATTGCACCCTAAGTAAAAATGATCCTTATTAGCTCTTTCATTTGGAACTGATATCCCTTACATGCTTAGTATTACAGAGAGACCAGATCAAATCTCTCTCTCTCTCTCTCTCTCTCTCTCTCTCTCTCTCTCTCTCTCTCTCTCTCTCTCTCTGTTTGCTATTGAATTCACATCTAGCTAATATGCAAAGCTAAATAGGATTAGCACTTGAATGGAAGACCAGCAGAAATGGGATGTGGATGGGAAGTTGAAAAATATTCCAGAAGAAGGAAATGACAGACCTCTTTTGTATTATTTCCAAAGAAAATTACATGACTGTACTCATCACCAGGAGTACAGTTTCACTCAAGAAAGTCTGCATTTGACTTTCTCACCCTGAGAACCTAATTAATTAATTAATTAATTTTATGTCACCCATCTCCCTTATAATGTGACTCTGGGTGGTTTACAAGTTATAAAACAAGTAGAAGAATAATTAAAACATTACAATTACAAGGTTAAGATTTTAAAATTATACTGAAACCAGAATTAAGAGATGGATGGGATGAAGATGCGGTCTTCTTAACCCATCAGCCACCTCCAGTGGTGAGTGCCACCCTCAGGGCCCCAGACCAACCAACGAAGCCAAGTTTTAATCCAAAAGGGTGGGAGCAGTTTTCACCACTGGTGGTAGAGTATTCCACAGAGATGGAGCCATAGCAGAAAATGCTCTTCTCCTTGACCTGACTGCTGGAATTCCTTAGTGGACAGGAATTCTATAGTAGGCTTCTTCTGCTGGCGCAAATGAGGTGCGCTAGTCCCATTGGGGTGAGACGGCTCCTCAGATACCCTGGACCCCTACCTTGAATTGGATCTGGAAGCAAACTGGTCACCAATGCAGCCTGCACAGTAGCACTTTATTAATTTATTAATAATGTATTATTATTCTGTTTATTAGCATGCTCACCTGTCTGGTGTGAATTGGCAAAACACTATGGCTTGCATTCCTTCCTTCTCAACATATTTATGAGATCTAGGCAGGCAAGTGGTAGTAGCATTCCAGATGTTGCTGTTGTCCCCAGTTCGGGTCTGAGCCTGGTGCTGAGGCCGATGAAGAACACCAGACACAGGTGCAGGTTTTGTGTTCTTTTATTGAAGTGCTCCAAGAAAAGGGATCCTGGCCAAAACACCTAGGAACCTTGAACCACAGAATTGTGTAGGGCCACCAGTCTTAACAAATAACTCTGGGCAGCACATGAGGCCCCTTACACATAACCCTAAATCAATAGTATTCACCATTATTATGGTCCGTTAACAAAATTTCTAATACCCGTGAGAAAAGCCAGGTTTTTATAGCTTTCTGGAAGGCCACCAGGGTCAGAGCCATCCACATTTCCAGGGGAAGACTGTTCCCCAGGGCAGATTCTGCAATCAAGGTGACACATCTCCTGGGTCCTGTGAAATGGCACTCGGTTCCAAACAACCCCACCATTTATTCAGACAGTTAAACTAAATATTTCTTTGTTAGATTTATAGCCCACTTATCTATTAGGAGCTCAGTATGGCTTACCTGAAAATCTCTTTCATTCTTTCCATCCCATAACAACCCTGTGAATTAGGCTGGCTTAAGAAAGAATGACTGGCCTAGCATCACCAATAAGCTTCCATGGCCATGGCTGAACTTGAACTCGGGTCTCTCAAGTTCTAGTAGGAAGCCCCGTATGGCTTCTGTTTTAGAACTCGTATTGGGAGATATGTTTCTTCTGATTTTGGAAGTAGCATTTCACACTAAAAGCCACAGATGGTTTTGTCCCTCATAGATTTCGGTTAATGAGAAAATATGCTTAAATATGTTTTTAAAAAGAATGATGATAGCTCGCCAGAAAATAACTGTTAGCTCTCACTCAGGGGGAAAAAGGCAGGAATATGATTAAAATTTGAAAAAGAACAGTCAGTTTGTGACACTGAGGGCCGGGGTGTTGCTGGGTGGAAGTAAAAAATCAAGAAGGCAGCCATAATGTACAATCACACCCCTGCTCTTTGTTTGTGTGATGCATATTAAAAACAGGGTGGGGCTTTGACAGCTACCAACTAGATTTGTTTTACACACACACACACAAACACACAAACACACATGGCAGATGCCCCTGCTGAGAATGCAAGTGATTTGTTTCGTCCTGTCCTAGAAGCAGACTACTTTTTATCACGTATCAGCAGCGAGGCCACGACAGAAAATAACATAGGTTTCTTTTATGGCAGCAACTGATTTAGCAAAAAAGCTCAAAAAAACCAACATCAAATTGGGCAGCTCTGTTGCCAGACAAAAATAAATAAATGAAGGACATTGCTGCCACATGAACAAATGGCTGCAGCAGGCTATTTTCTCCCTATGGAGCTAAATGTGTCTTTGGGAGAAGCAGTGGATGACAAATGTTTGTGCAATATTCTTTTAAGAGCAGAAATCCATGCAAGCTCTGCCAAGCCTTTCAATTTCTGGGCCAATAAGAAGATCAACCATCTAGTAAACCTGTAGCTGAGCTTCTGCAAAGTCAATACCCCCATGACTGAACCACACAAAAAACAGTAGACACTGGTCTTGCTAGTGACACCTCTGGTTTCTGTTGCAGCCACAAGAGAACTGACCACTGGCAGTGCCAGGATGAGCGGGTGCAGACTGGCAATAGACCAATTATCACACAGCAGATTGTCAGTTTCTGAAGACTCCTCCATGTGACCAAAAACATTGATGGGGGAATTTTTCTCCTACAATAGCTGGGAAAATACTACTTTCATGGGAGAACATCTTGAACCAAATTTCAAGCTGTAATGGTGATGGAGACACTCTTACAAGGATATGACCTTGGCAAAAGGAAAGGAATAAACTTCACATCATAGAAATTAGGCTGAATGAATGAGTTTCGAGAGTTATTATAGAAGCTTGTTGAAGATAGTTGTTTTCCATGAGGCTGGAAAGAAAATACATAGTATCTTCATTAAACAGAAAGCATCTTTAGGTAATTGCTTTTCCCAGCACTTTAATGTCAAAGAAATACTCTGAGAAATCATTGATACTGTATGAGCTGATATAGGCAATCTGGCATTCTTCCAATTTCTTGGCATCTTTTAATTATTTGGAAGTGCTGAAGTAGTGGGAAGTGATTTATCTTGAAAAATCCCTAAAAATAAAGAATTTTTAGGACAATTTTAGGGACAATTTAAAAAAAAACAAAAGAAATCAATTTAAATTGAAAAAAGCAAGTTTATTAGCCACCTCAAAAAACTTACAACACTTTAAAAACTAGCTTATTTACTATGGCCTACAATTTCATCAGATGCAGGAAGAAACACGTAGTAGCTCAAGAAGCAGTAATACACAATCCTCACCTTCACTGGATTGATATAATTCTTAATAAACAGACATATATTTCAGAGATGATTTGCTTACTCATAAAATATTATTGTACATATGGCAACCACTGAAGCTTAAGCGGTTGCTTAAGAACTTGATTTACTCATGAGTTACTATAGATACAGTACATTCTGCTAGAAAGTTTAAACTATGCAATTATTCTCAAAGAGGCTTCACAACCAAAGTAGGATATTTTAAAGAATCTATTTCAAACCGATGTTAAGTATTCAATATATGTACTTCACCAAATGAAGGCAGTTGATTTTATCATTACTTGCACTGACTGGCTTCTTAGGAATTCTCTAAATCAGATATAGATGTAACTGTATCCCATACCTTCTCCTTTATTAATCTCCTTGGAAGATACCAATGTCTTGAGATAAAAACTTAAATGTAGAGTTTGGGTTAATGTCACTAAGTAACTCAATTTCACAGGAGATTTTTTAGATTAAATGATCATTTACTCAACGTCCATTCATTACTGCTTATATAAACCAAGTGTTGTTTTATTAGTAGTTAAAAACCAAGGACTTCTCTTATGGTTGCAGTATCTGACAAAAAAACGACTGAAGAATTTTCATTGTACCATCACTCATTGCCTATGTTTTGGCCCCAGTGTGTTTGACATTAACTGGGCTATGTACATGGATGCAGATGGGGGTCTCTAGATTAATTCCTATATTAGTATTAGTATTATCCAGTGCTTTTTTTGTAAAAAAAAAAAAAAAAAGGTGCCGGAACTCACACATGTCATACAACCCACTTTGCCTACCCTACAAGGTTCCATCCAAAAAAGGTGCCGGAACTCCGTTTTGAGCGTTCTATGAGAAAAAAAGCCCTGGTATTATCATATTTGGCTGCAGAAAATTGGATAATGACTAGCTAGCAGGACTAAGAAAACAATACTACTTTCTATTGCCATGCAGTATTTGTGTGATTTGGCCTCAGTTTAGGCCTCATGCAGCGTTTTTCCCTCCCAAACCTTTGATCTATAGTTTTCTTTACTAAGGACCCGCCTTGTCATCTGATAGAAAGAATATTAAAACAAATTAGCCCAATTGCCTTCCTGTGGCAAATAATACCACAAATCATATTTGTTTCTTAATTTATACAGAAGTTATTCTCCACCTTTTGCTCCAAACAAAAATTTGGATAACAATATTAAATGCAAATCATATCCGCTGAATTATCTTGGATTCACCAAGTTTTCCCCTGATCATTATCCTATCTCCATAAAAGAATAACAGCATTTTCATCAAATAATAAAGACATTTCCTCATATTTTGTACTTAAATGCTTTCAAAATAATATTTTCTCTTGATCATGGATTCAGCATGTTGGATTACATGGACAACTGCAGATTACTATTTGTATGTTAAAGAATAAGTCTATAGATATGAAATAAATACATTCATAATATATTCTTCCCCTTTCGATTTTACTTTATCACAATTTGCTACTTCATAAAATTTATTCTACTTACTTGGATTTTAATTTTAAACACTGCTTCGTATTTTAAAACATCAGTGATGTTATGATAGAAAAGGCTCTGGCTTATAACTAAAATAATTTACCCCATATTCTCATTCCCTTATTCTTTTTTTCTTTTCTTTTTTTTAACTTTTTTGGTGCAGGTTGAGAAACACTGAGGATGACCCTAAATCAGGTTAAGTGCTGGCTCTTCTGCTTTAGATATATCTCCAAAGGCTGCCAGATTCAATTTTAGTGATTGAATCATTTTGAGTCAGGAGACTTTGTTCTCATAAAGCCCAAGTGAGTCATTGTGCATAATTCCTTTAAAAAGGGTCAAGAAACCCACAATGTTAATTACATTATTGAACTAAATAGAAGAATGCTTAATGGAATCCGACCAAGAGAACATATTTTAAGCCACTGTCTACATCAGCCATAGTAAAATCTTATTTGCTTGCTTGACAGTTCCCTTGAGGATAGGAGGGGGGAGGTTATTTATGGGGCCTACCTTGTGTAAATTGAAAATATATTTCACAACATCTCTGTTAAAAACGTTATTAACATAACAAGTCTAAATACTGATTTCATGTTAATGGAAGATTTGTTAGCCCAAATTGCACATAGGTCTAGGGCATATTCCAAAGCTAAAGCACTTCAGCACATGATACACTTTTTGCTTTGTTTCCAATCTCTGGAATCAGTTTGAAGCTGATTTTCAATTGTCTTCAGTAGACCATGAAATGATGAAAACAGACAAGGAATACCATAAGCCTACCAACTCTCTCTCTGGCTGACCAAGAGGAGAGTTAAAAAAAAACAATATGGAAACAATATTCTGTCCCTTTCTAGAGTAATAAAAATCCCTCTCATCCTGCCTACACACACACACACACACACACACACACACGAGAGAGAGAGAGAGAGAGAGAGAGAGAGAGAGAGAGAGAGAGAGAGAGAGAGAGAGAGAGAGAGAACCCAGTCTTTTCCAGGCCTGCTGTGTTCCAGCTAATCCAAACCTTGCTAACTTGATCCACACTCCATTTTCCCCTCTTCCTCTGCATGATACGGACCCTACCCACCTGCCAATCTTCCCAGCATCTTTCTTTTTTTTTTTTAATAACAAGTTTTATTAGTTTTTTTTTGTTTGTTTTACAGCCAAGTGCTTATAACACATCATGGAGATAGGGCACTCCATAGAACACAACAAAAAATACAGTCATACATATACAATTTAAACTACTTCTTTAAAGGTTCCCTCTCTATTTTATCAATAAAAAAAGAAGAAAGAAAAAAGAAAAAAAACACACAAAAACAAAAAACAAAAGTTATCAATCATATTTTCACCCATTTTCAGGCTTAACCAACTTTCAATTAATCTATTTCAATTTAGTCTTGCATAAACATATAGTATACAATTCGAGCATTCCTAAAATATAAATTGTGTCTCACCTATATCTATTATTCCAATTCTCAATCAAATTATATCTCTTATTCTATTCTATTTCACATACATATTTTGTAAATAAACATAAATTTATATATTTTAAAACCATTACATAAGACATAATAATATAATAATATAATAATAATAATAATAATAATAATAATAATAATAGGACAATAATTATTTCTATCATAGACTAATAATATAACTATTATATCTTAATATTTCTCAACTATATTCTATTTTATATACTCTATCCAATATTTTTATAGATCAATCCAAGTCCCTAAAAATTCCTCAATTGTTTCAATTTAGTCCACTTAATACATCGCTAATTACCATTCAATTCTTGTAAATAAAAATATCAATAATACTTCACCAGTCTCAATCTCAATCTAACTCCTTTAATTTTAAATTTTCCAATTTTCCCTATTGCCATTCCAAACCATAATCAAATCCATAATTTAGATCTAATGTTGACTCAAACCAGAGTAACCTTAAAATTCTCGAAAATATTAGCTCAATCAACGTCCAAAAGCCCTTTTTACCCATCAGATAAAATTTTAACTCTCATTTTTAAATCTAATTCTAGCTTTCTTTTTGTGCCAGGTAGGTTTCCACAGCAGGGCCTCTAGATCCTCCCATCTTAGTGACTGGCTAAAGGCCTTTTCCCACCATTGAGTCCAATCTTTCTTTACCTGATGTCCCCTTAACTGCTACATTCACGGGTGGCCTATATGCCCAGCCATGCTTCCTCTCCCTGCATTTTGTTTGCAGTTAGCCACTCTATTCAACCAGCCCACTCTTCCTCCTTTCCCACAATTCTCCTTTTCCTTTGCTGCTTCAGTTGAATTCAAGTGTAACATAATTTTAATCAATATTGTACAAATAGTGTAATGAAACAATATATTTATTAAGATTTACAAAAACATAATAAAAAGATAAATAAATAAATAAATGAATGAATGAATGAATGAATGAATGAATGAATAAATAAATAAATAAATAAATAAATAAATAAATAAATAAATAAATAAATAAATAAATAAATAAATAAATAAATAAATAAATAAATAAATAAATAAATAAATAAATAAATAAATGAAACTTAAACCAACATTAGAGTAAAGCTAGATCTGGGTTCCATAGAGGCAGTCACCCTCTAAGTGGCTGGTTTGTAGTTCTAAGTTTTGTCAAAAAGTGTACACATCTACCCAGAATGAAGACAAAACTAAGAAATGGCAAATAACAAGCATTTGGGTATATTCTCACATGTTCTTAAAATGCAGGTATGCCCACTGCCTCAAATACCGGAATCCCCTTATCAAGATCCTTACCTTTCAAGTTATATCTTTTATATGAATTTGTCCAGTAAATTTGTGATTTTATTGACAATTCCTAATGCACTTTTTGAGCAACCTCAAGTTTATTTCATACCAAGCACGTTTTGAATACTGCTGAATTCATTGAAGTAGTATTTAACTAGGCATAGCTGGTAATGTCAGCCTATTCTATTTGAATGATGTTCATTTCAGGAAGTGTATATGACAGGATGTTAGAAACTTTCCTTTACTGACTGATAGGTCTGGTAAGACATAGATGCAAATGATACTTATCATTATTCATCCAGGCAAAGGCAGATTTACTTACATTCTTCAGAAATTCTCTCCTGAAAAAAGTTTTGAGCCATGGAACAAGATTGGCACATTGTTAGATTCCACAGCATAGTTCAATGTTTTTCAAACTTGGCAATTTTAAGATGTGTGGACCCAGAATTTCTCGGGCAAGCATTCTGGCTGGAGATTTCTGGAAATTCAAGTCCACACAACTTGCAGTTGCAAAGTTGAAAAACACTCATACAGGTAGTCCTCGACTTACAATCATAATTAAGACCAGAATTTCCATTACTAAGCAAGGCAGTTGTTAAGTGAGTCACACCCACTTTTTTTTCATAACCAAATCATTTGTCATTAATAACATGGATGTTAAAGCAAATCTGCTTCCTCCATTGACTTTGCTTGTTGGAAGCCTGCTGGGAAGGTCACAAATGGTGATTGTTGTATACTGGGGCTGGTGAGGCATTGAAGAGACTGGAGTGAAAGTAACAGTTCGTTTATTCAATCAACACAGAAGCGGCTCTAACAGCCGCTTGACTCCTATTTATACGGACCACCGCTAGGCGGCAGCCAATGAGTTTAAAGCAAACATTCCCGCCCAAAATACAGGCTTGCAATATATATATACAGACAGTAAGGATTTGAATTGCACACCAACAGTTAACCGTTTATAACTGCTCTATGAAATTGGGTTAATACACAACACCCCTTCCCCCTAGATAAATCACACATCAAGAAAATGTACATAGTCTTGTAAATAGGCAGGCAGCTTCCGCGACCGCGCTGATTGCCGCATCGCTGCCGGAGGTTCCCGGTCTATCAGCCCCGTTGACTGGCTGGGTAGACCAGGGCTCTTTGACCCGCTCGCTTCGGGTAGACCGGTGTCTCTTTGATTGCTCGGGCCGGGTAGACCGGTGTCTCTTTGGCTGATCTGGCCGGCTAGACCAGTATTTGTGTCTCTGAACGGAGCAGTTCTGGAAAGACTGGGGAACAGATCCGCAAGCAAGTTCTGTTCAGTGGGCATAGTTCCTCCAGTCTGTGGTGACTCAACCGAGGTTAAGTCATCCTGCAATTCTCTGTGAGTCTCGCAAGACTCAGGAGACTCCGGCGCGTCGCAGCTGCCAGTCAGCTCCCGGCTCTCTTCTCGGTCGGCGGCCAGGGTTTGATTAGCCTGCTGCCGATGCAATTGATCGATGTGGCGGCAAACCACTCGACCGTCTTCCAGGGCCACTTCATATGACAGTGGCCCTGACACCTTGCAAACCACAGCTACCACCCACGGTGCCCCTTGTCCATAGTTCCTTGCCCAAACTCAGTCGCCAACTTGCAAATTCCTCGGGGGCTTGGGCTGCGCTGTTTCTGTTGCTACTCAGTCCGGATGGAGACGGTCCAGCTTCATGGTCAGCCGACGTCCCCATCTCAGTTCTGCTGGGCTGCGGCCCATTGATGTGCAAGGGGTTGTATGCTGGCAGAGCAGAAAGTCTGCCAGTCAATGATGCCAATCCCCAGACACTATTCTTTTAAGTGACTCCTTGGTCGTCCTGACCATATGTTCTGCTTGGCCATTTGAAGCAGGATGAAAGGGGGCTGAAGTGGCATGTCTAATCATATTAGTCCTTAAGAAGGACTGGAACTCAGCAGCGGTGAATTGTGCCCCATTGTCGGACACAATCACATCAGGCAAACCGTGCATTGCAAAGATTCTGCGCAGTTCCTGGATGGTCCTGGCAGTAGTCATAGTTGGGACAGGTGCTACCTCTAGCCACTTAGAGTAGCTGTCCACCACAATGAGGAACACCTGTCCTTGGAAGGGTCCTGCAAAGTCTATATGAATTCGCGACCATGGGGTCTGTGTGGTCTCCCAGCGATGTACTGGAGCTTGGGGCATTTCAGGTCTGGTCTCCTGGCACACCTGGCATCCTTTTACTTGTTCCTCTATATCCTTATCCAACCCTGGCCACCACAGGTAGCTTCTCGCGAGTGCCTTCATCCTGACTATTCCAGGATGTCCCTCATGCAGAGATTCTAGGACCCTTGTCCTTAATGTGTGTGGGACTATGACTCGACTTCCCCATAAAATGCAGCCCTTGTAGGCTGATAGTTCATCCCTTCTTCTGATGAAGCTGTGAAATTCTGGCCCCAGACTAGCTTCAGGCCATCCCCTCAGCACCCAGTTGAAAACACGACTGAGTGTTTTGTCAGTGGCTGTTTCAGCAGCCACATCCCCAGCGTGAAGGGGAGATTCAGGGAGATCCTGGATCGCCAGGATACGTGCAGGGTCTGGTTCTGATTGAGGCAGGGGCAGCCTGCTGAGCACGTCAGCGTGGCCCATTTCTTTGCCAGGCTTATGGATTAGCCTATAGCTATAAGCTGCCATGAATATTGACCAACTCAGCATCCTTGGGGAAAGGATCTGAGGGGTTTGCTTGTCTGCAGTAAACAGACCTAGAAGAGGCTTATGGTCCGTGAACATGGTAAATGGGCGACCATAAAGGAAATCATGGAATTTCTTTATTCCAGCTACTATGGCTGGAATTGTCAATTTGTGCGTAATTTCTTTCCACAGGGGAAAGTGTCCTTGAATAATATGCTAAGGGAGCTTGCCTCCCATCAGCCATTAAATGGCTCAGGAATCCTCCTATGCCATATGATGAAGCATCACATGCAATACTGATAGGCAATTTTTCATTGAAGTGTGTTAACACAGAGTCTGAAGACAGCAGTGATTTGACTGTTTTGAAACTTTTCTCGTGGACGCTAGTCCACTGCCATGGTGCCCTTTTATCCAAGAGCCTATGTAGAGGCTCTGCTAATTCTGCCTTATGAGGAAGGAATGCATGGTAGAAATTAAGTAACCCTAAAAATGCATGCAGCTCCCCCTTTGACTTAGGTCTGGGAGCCTGCTGAATAGCCTTAAGCTTTGAGTCAGCGGGGTGGATTCCAGCAGCATCTATCCGGAATCCAAGGAACTCTGTAGAGTTCATACCTATCTGACATTTGTCTCTTTTGAGCTTCAGCCCCACTTCATGGAAGCACTGAAGAACGGCCCTGAGACGTTCTGCTAATATTTCTGCTGACTCCACAGCAATTAGAATGTCATCAAAATAAGGACACACACCTGGAATGTTTTTGAGTGTGCATTCCATCACGCTCTGAAAAAGCCCAGGGGCGACGCTCACCCCAAACTGCAGGCGATGAACCTTGAATGCCCCTCTATGGGTAACTATTGTTTGTGCCTCTGCAGTGGCATCATCTACAGGCAGTTGCTGATATGCCTGTGCCAGGTCCAGCTTTGCGAATAAGCGACCTCCCTGTAATGATGCCAGGATATGGCTAACTACAGGTACTGGGTACGCATGCTGCTGAAGTGCCTTATTAATGGTGCACTTATAATCAGTGCAGATGCGCACATCACCATTTGCCTTAACAGGTGTGACAATGGGGGTTTCCCACCTACTGCTATCTACCGGTTGCAGCACATCTTGCTGCACTAACTTATCTAGCTCTGCATCTATCTTGGGTTTGAGGGCAAAAGGCACTCTGCGAGGCTTAATCCGGATTGGCATTATGGTTGGATCAAGGTGGAGGGAGATTGTACTTGCCCAAATTGGGGCTGAATACATCGGCGAATTCCTGGCAGACAGCTGCCAAATCAGCTGTTTGAGTTCTGTTGATGCCAGTCACATGGATGCCCAGGGCATCAAACCAGTCTAGGCCGATCAGGCTTGTGCACTGACCTTCAACCACCACAATGTTGAGGGGACCCTCAAACTTTTTGAATTTTACTTCTAATGTAGCTTCGCCTTTAACCGCTACATGGGAATTTTGAAAATCTGTTAACACTAGATCTGATGACTTGAGTCTGACTCATTTCCTGCCATGTCTGCAGACGTAATTGAAAGTTTTGTAGGAGATTATGGACAGGGCTGACCCTGTGTCTAATTCCATGGAACATGGAATTCCTTGTAACCTGACTCTGAGTCTGAGCTTTTCTTTGATGGGGCGATGGGCTCCTGTTCTAAGAATGCCCCTCCTTCCGGAGCAATATCCTACTCTGTTTTGCCCTGGGGCCCCTTTACCTCTCCTGGGGAAGTCTTTGGGTGGAGATTCCTTCTGACGACCTTTACAGACAATGGCGATGTGGCCCTGTTTGCCACATGCTCGGCACACAGCCGTACGAAACCTGCACTCTGAGCGCTGGTGCCGCCCTCCGCAGCCAGCACAGCTAGGGAAGAAGGCTGCCTTGTCAAATGGCCGCTGCCTTCTTCCTGGAAACTTCTGCACCCGGTCAATCTCAACATCCTCGTCCGGGTCGTCTGTTCTCCCAGTGTCTTCATGGTGAACAGCTGTCTGGCTGGGGGGAGTCTTTGGGGGTCGTAAGGCCTTCACTGTCCCACCTGTGGCTTCTTCTGCCATCACTTCTTTCAAAGCATCTTGGAACGTCAAGGTTTCTTTTGCAAACAGCTTCTGCTGTAAGTCTCTGCTTCTCAGGCCACATACCAGTCGGTCCCTGAGTCTGTCTTCCAGATCTGGAAATTCGCAGAGTCTGGATGCCTGTCTTAGGGCAGCCATGAATTCAGCCGCTGTCTCATCAGGCTGCTGATCTCTCTGCTCGAACGCGTGCCTCCACACTATGACGGATAGCCAGGGTTCGAAGTGTTCTTTGAGTTGTCTCTTCAAGTCAGCATAGGTGACAGACTCTAAACTGGCTGGGGCAATCAGATTTTCTGCTATGTCAAAAGTCGCCTGACCGCATACGCATAGCAATGTAGCAGCCTTTAGACCGTCTTCCCTCACTTGGTTTGCTCTTAGGTAATTTTCCACCCTGGAGACATAGGAGCTCCATTGCTCTGGGTGCAAAATGTCGAATTCAGATAGCTTGCCAACCTTGGCCATAGCTGACTGTCGCTGAGTCTTTCAATGCCTTATGCTGCTAAGGGCTTCTGTGCGAATCCTGGGGATGGATCCCTCAGGATAGTGATGCCTCCAGCGTGGCTTGCTGGCAGGCAGAAGGGGGGAAACGCGGTTCTTACCAGGGCGCTGATGCCTGGTCTTACCCCTTAGTGACTTCTGACTCTTTCTTCCTTAGCAGCACATCCCACCTTCATCGCCACTGTTGTATACTGGGATTGGTGAGGCATTGAAGAGACCGGAGTGAAAGTAACAGTTCATTTATTCAATCAACACAGAAGCGGCTCTAACAGCCGCTTGACTCCTATTTATACGGACCACCACTAGGCGGCAGCCAATGAGTTTAAAGCAAACATTCCCGCCCAAAATACAGGCTTCCAAAATATATATACAGACAGTAAGGATTTGAATTGAACACCAACAGTTAACCATTTATAACTGCTCTATGAAATTGGGTTAATACACAACAGTGATCAAATGACCTGGGATACTGCAACCATCATAAAGACTTTTGCTAAATTGCCAAGTGCCCAAATTTTGATCATGTGACCATGAGGATACTTACAAATGCTGGTTGTAAGTCACTTTTTACAGGGATGACCAACTTTGAATGGTCATTAAATGAATGGTTGTAAGTCTAAGAATGCCTGTATAATTCCTATTCTTTCTTCCTACAAATTACTTCAGAGCATATTTGCATCGAAGAATCAGTTTTGAATATAAATTTTAAATTTTCATAGAAATTTCATCCATGTTATTTATCTTTCATTTGAGCCAAATTCTTACACTATTTGCAAACAAATTAAAGAAAAATAGGGCCCACTTTTCTTCCAGCTATGACATTTGAATGCATGATGCAAATTATTTGGAGTTGCAGTTGTTGCACACATATCCTTCTAAAAATGAAAGAGTCAATTTAGTGTGGTGGTTAAGATGCTGGAGTAGAAACTAGGATAAAGGGCTTGCTAATCCTCCTTTAGGCACAACAAGCTGGGAGACTTTGGGTCTATCACTTTCTCTCAGCCCAAACTACTTCACAGGGTTGTTGTTGTAGATAAAATAAAATGAGGGGACATGATGTATGCTGCCTTGACTTGTGTTAAGATGGGATGTAAATCAAAATGCTAAAAATTAAGCTTCATTAAGTTCACTAGCAATTAACACGATTAATCATGCTTTGGATCTCTTTATAACCTATGATAATTTATAATGGGTATCAATTAAAAATACAAGAGATTTTAACTTCCATTACTTCATACAGTATTTAACATCTGAACTTACAGTGCAAATCTCTTTGTATTTATAGCAATATTGTCTGTAGACAATATATGCTCATTAAGTAGACTGAAGTATTGATTGCATATGACCTATGGCTTTTGTAAATTGTAATTGTGAACCCCATTTACAATTGCAAAAATGCTTGCAGATTCCAAACTACTAAAACAAGGTTTGTGTTTACAGCAATATTCTAGTAATGTTTAATGGTTCCAATGGTTTTATCAAATTTAGACTATTTTGATCACAGTTGAATCCTACTCTTATGTATTCTAAAGGGGGCAGAAGGAATATAATAATATTTTAATAGCCATATCTTGGCTGTTAAAATGCTGAAGACCACTAGAGCAGTGGTCCCCAACATTTCTGGCACCAGGGACCAGTTTTGTGGAAGACAATTTTTCCATGGACTGGGGTGGGGGGGTGGTTTCACGTGCAATCTAGATCCCATGCATGCACAGATAAAGCTTCACTCACTCACTGCTTGTGCGGCCGGTTCCCAACAGGCTGTGGACTGGTACTGGTCCACGGCCCAGAGGTTGGGGACCCCTGCACTAAAGGACTTTAAATATAAATTTATTAAAGTCAGATTTAATGTAGCCACCCACTCCATTGGACTCTGGGTGGCTTACAAACAGTAACGCTAAATTAAAACAATTAAAACTTCAGCATCTAAAATGAATTTCTCCTTTAGTCAAAATTTAATTTTAAAATATGTTCATTTAGCATATAATCCCTGGCTAGTTTTGTAAACCCTACTCGTTTTTTCTGAATTCTCCATGAGATATACAAAAAAGTTAAAAAGACCTTTTTTTTACTTGTCAAATACTACAAGTGCTATATATAAATATAAATAAATATATATAAATATTTATATACCATAAATATTTCTAAATTAAGTTGTCCGTTTAATTAATCTAAACATGCAGTGGGGAAAAAGAATCAAAGGGTAGATATTTCTGAATCAAATCATTACATCTCTTAGGAATAGGGACAGCAGATTGCACTGTTAATCAATCTAGATCAATACTGCCTAATTTTGAAACAATCATCCTCACCTTACTTTATAATTAATCCCTTTTTTAAACTTGAAAAAGCAGACTGAATCCAGAACTATCTGCAAATATATTTATTTGGGGATTTGTCTATAAGTGAAAACACAATCTTTTCTGGAAGAGAGAAGAGCCCCTCCTTTTATTAGAAACAGGAGACCCTCCATCCCTGCTCCATATTGCCTCTTCCCAAAGAGGTTTTTCTGCAGAGCAAATACATGATTAAGACTCTGGGCTTGTCAGCCACAAGGTTGGCAGTTCAAGACCTTAGTACCATGTGACAGAATGAGCTTCCATGACTTGCCCCAATTCCTGCCAACCTAGCAGTTTGAAAGCATGTAAAAATGCAGGCAGATAGATGGGTACCAGTTTGGTGGGAAAGTACACTTTCGGCATATAGTCATGCCAGCCACATGTCTACAGAAGTGACTTCAGACCACACTGGCTCCCTGGGCTAAGAAATGGAGATGAGCACCGCCCTCTAGAGTTGGACACAACTGGCAGGGGAAGCCTTTACCTTTCTAAATACAGTAAGCCTGAATCTCACCCTCAACAACAGAGGATATTTGTCCCATTATTTAATTTAATATTTATTTTTATTTATTCATTAAATTTACATATCATCCATCTCACTGTAAAAAGTGCTCTTGGCAGTTGAAATTTACTTATTATTACTTAAATATATCTATCATCTTAAATATATCTATCATGAGAAAAAAATTACCAGTAAAGACATACAGCTATTTGCCAAATCTGGAATGATTTTTGTTAAAATATTGGAATGTTATATCTCTAAAGATACAATGATCCATTGCTGTTTTGATCTCTGTGCTAAATATAAATTGTCATTATCAAACAGTCAGCCAGATGTTTAAGCTGCATTTGGCATTTTTATCCACTTATCAAGTCTTTCTCATGAACCTTAGATAGGCTATATTGTTGTTTGGTGGTGTTACTGTCACTGGATATAAGCTGTTTTGAGTTAAGGATACCTTTTGCAATTGACTGGTGATGATTTTGTCAATACGGATGGTGTTCAAGTGGTGCTCCAGTTGTTTGGGGATTGCACCCAAGTCACCTATTACTATTGGTACTACTTTTACCTATTTCTATTGGTACTACTTTTACTTTCTTTTGCCACAAACATTCAATTTCTATTTGCAAGTCTTTATATTTTCTTATATTTTTTAGTTCTTTCTCTTTCTCTCTGCCGACTCCAGATACTACCATATCCACTATCCAGATTTTTTTTGTCCTTCTTATTGACAATTGTTACGTCTGGGACATTTTATTGCAAGTTCCTGTCTGTTTCAATTCTAAAGTCCCAGAGCACTTTAGCGTCTTCATTTTCTATTACTTTGTCTATTTTGTGCTCCCACCAGTTCATTCTTGCAGGCAAATGGTAATTATTATTTAAGATTTAATGTTCAATTCAATTCACAGTCTGGGACTGGGACTGGTAAAAGCTTAGCAGTTCAAGCCCTAACCAAAGACCTAAGAGCTGTTAAGGTAGCGTCTGAGGATATAGGCAGAGTAAGGTTTTCTTTTTTGTTTTTTTGCAAAATCAGAATATTCAGGTCCGATAAGTTCAATTTTTCCTATTATTATTATTGTTGTTGTTGTTGTTGTCTCAAAAAGTACTTTATTAGGGAGGAGTTAAATTCTTAACAGAGACTCTTAAAACTTTAAAAATATTTTTTAAATGGGGGAATGCATTATTATGCACAGCCTCCTTTTTAACACTTCCCATTCTGGCCACTGCATATATATTCATTTTTAAAATAAATAAGGTTTTTTTAAAACAAAACAAAACACTGTGTTGTTTGTTTTTCTGAATTTGTGCCAGAAGAGCTATTAGCCATGATTGAATGCAAAAAGCCTAAGATAAAATCCACCAGAGAACAGCAAGAGAGTGATGGTTTCCCACTATTGGTCCATCAACTATAATGAATGATCGGCACAGAGTATGACAAGACGCCTAATATGACAAGACGCCTAATAGGAAATGGTGGCAAAGGCAGCAAAAGGGATACTTCAGAGTAATGCTGTGGCATCATAAGTCAAATCATAACATTTTTCATGGAGCTGTGCTGTCAGGGGGTAGGGTGGAGGAATCTAGCAAAGTGTCATTTATTTCACAAGCTAACTTCATTTCAGTCTGAGAAGATAGACTGAATTAATAAGTGTTTAAAATGTGATTCCAGTGAGCATTGATGGTAGTTTTAGTGTTGCTGTTTTTTTCCTTCTATAAAAAGCAAAGACTCCTAAGTCAAGCTCAACTCATGGTAATTCCATGAAAATTTCTAGTTTTCTTGGCAACAATAGGGAAGACATAAGCCGAAAAGATCTTCTCCCAGGTTGGTTTTTTCTAGCACCCACTAGAGCGTACCCCTGATGTTGCCTAGCAGTACTTACCAGGCTAGACCCTTCTGAGAATCAAGATGCCCATGGGGGATGCAGGAAACTGACAATGTGGTGGATCAGCTCAGCTATTAAAACAGGGGTACCCTCAGAAATTGCAGCATCAACCTAAAGCAGCTGAGCTTGAAAAGCTAAGCAGGGCCTGACATGGTTAAATACTTAGATAAGAAACTACCAGGAAAATCCAGGATTGCAGTCTGGACTGACATGTTCCATATTGTTACCAAGAAAAGAAGAGGAAGCATCTTTGTAGTACCAGGAACTATATTTGAATCAAAAATAACTTGATTTTATTAATTACATTGTATGGTAGGATGAGCTGCTGCAGTTGAAACTGAGTTATAATTTGCTCCCTAGGTTAGGGGTTTTTGTCTGACTCCATGAAAAGTGTCATATAGTCCTCTCAGATTTTCTCAAATTAATGTAGATGGTCTCTTTTTGGGTGAAAATATACAAAGAGAAAGGAGAGGCAATGGAGAGAGGGTTGGGATTGGGTTCTGCTGTGAGGACTGGAGGGGTTGTATAAATCAAGGAATAAGGCTTGGAGTCTGTTCTGTTCGCAAGGCAGACATGAAGACGAGGCAGTTGGTACAAAAGATGTTCTTTATTGAATACATTCACTGAACAGAAGCAAGTGAACAATGGCAACAGGCCCTTTTATACTCCCCTTGCAAAGGGGATGCTCAACCAATGAATGCAGGCTATTCTCCCGCCTCGTGCATGCACACGAGGCTGGAGACAGCCTGTCTGGGTCCCGGGCAGACATGTGGTCTGCCCGGGTCTCTGCAACCGGTCCCGGGCAACACGTGGTCTGCCCGGGACTCTGCAGTTGTCCTGCAGGTTTCCTGAGCCTTGCTGATTGACTCAGCAAGGCCCAGGACACAACAGAGTCATTGGGAGAATGCAAGCTGAAAGCAAGCCAGAGTTGGAGAGAAGATCTCTGATAGAAGAAGGAACATAGAGCTGATGATCCAGGAGGAGCCAGCAGGGTCTAAAAGGGAGATCATCAGACGGATCTGACTAAGCAAATTTGGAGAGATCAGGTGAAAAATCAATGTAGAAAAATATGACCAAGGTGCTGGATTTCCAAGAGGCTAAGAAAAGAGATAGTTGTCTCTCTTTCCTTTTTCCTCTGTAGGCTAAGAGCTGCCCCCAATATGAAACAGCTGTGTAAAAGAATTAGCACAATAAAACAGGGATAAATAAAATCTGTATGAATGAGAAAGGGATGGAGGGAATGTTACTGTTAATGAACTGTGAAGTCTGATATATAAGATAAGGCTGCTGTACAATACTAATGAGTACCAACAGTTTCTTTGAAAAGCACTGTTACAGAATAAGCAACACATGTTTGGAGAAGAACCTCTATGTGTGTGGAGGTATGTTCCAGCCCCTTTGTTTCCTGCCAACATACCACTATGAATAACAATGGGAAAATTCTAGTTGTAGATCAGGGTCCCCAACTCCCAATCCACAGACAGCTACTGGTCTGTGGCCTGTTAAGAACTGGGCTGCACAAGCAACAGGCGAGCACACAAAGCTCCATTTGCACATAACCATGATTAGTTGCGTGTGCGAAACTATCCCCTCCCGCCCACTATAGATAACAGGAGAATTATGGGAAACTTTACTGAGCATCTAAATCCTGAATTATATATTGATTTAACAATATTGAGGAGTCTTCTGTCCTGTCAGTCACAGAACTGTTTATCCCTTTAACTGCCATTAGTAACATGGGCTTCCTAGTAGCTATTTTTAAAACTTCACAAAGACCAATCACTTTAACGTACTCTTTTATTGGTGTTAATGCTACATACAGAACACATTTGTAATCAGTGTAAAAGGACAAGCACGATTTCTCTTTTAAGTCTGATTTTGCTTGAACAGAAAAAGTGAAGGATGCAAAATACTTTACCCTGTATTTTTCCTATGATCTAGTTAATATTAGAGTCACTGCCTTTACATTTCCACTATCATCTAAGACATGGGTGTCAAACTTGCTGCGTCACATGACATGTCGCAATGTATCGTGACTTTTTTTGCACAGCCAGAGCTGCGGTGGGGCGTGGCTTCCGCATGATGCAACCGGCCCACGGGCCGGCAGTTTGACACCCCTGATCTAAGACAATTGTTTAGTTTATATGTCAATTTAAGCATACCTGGCTGTCATATCTGCCTGGGGAATTCTGGGAGTTGAAGTACACCCATTTTAAATTTGACAAGATTGAGAAACACTGGTTTAAAGTGTTGAGGAATTTCTTAGAAAGGAAGCAATGATTTTCAAGTAGCACTCTTTAAAATCTGTTTAAAAATACCTATAACTTTTGGTTTGCTTTGAAGAAGATTTTGATGAAATTCACAACAATAATTGATCCTATCATGAGAAATAACCATAGCAAATTCTAGAATAGCAAAATGTTGATTTCCCTCCCATACACAAGAACTCTTTGTTTCCAAGTAGTAGTTGTCTATAGTTTTGCAATCCAGATCAAGTGGCCCTTATTCTAGTCTATGGGAGTTTTTTTAATGAAATCTTTAATCTAAAGCATCTTAAATTAAGCAGTTCACTCTCAATCAAACTGAATTAGTTCAGTTTAGTTTAAATTGAACTAATTAGTTCAATTAGTTTAATAATAAAATTCTTACAGACATAACTGCAGCACCATAGAAAAGTTATCTGTCTGTAATACAGTCATTGTGCTACATGTTTTAAAGTCTGTTATTTTTCTTATAGGTATACGTTTTATTAAAAACAATATAAAAGAAAAATACAAAGGTAAGGTTTCAGTCCAACACTCATACAATCATGTAATCAAGTCCCATTGATTGCAATCAAGCTTAAAGCCAACTGCTGACAGGGATGGCTTCCCGTGATGACAGCTCCACTTTCAGTGATTATTTATTTTAGAACTGTTGCTTATTGGAATCTTTTCTTTACTCAAATATGTGTTGTTATGAGAACCAGACTATACCTGTTTAAAAAAAATCTTCATTTTTATAGCCTTCTTCTATGCTTGTTGCTCCAATGCTTGAAATGACATCCTAGATTCCTTGCTCTTTATTTTTATAATTATATACAACTTAGTAATTCTTGACAGTTTGTCTGTTTGGCAGTTTGTAAGCATGATAGATCTCAGGCCCAGGCTTTGAGCCCATCAGAAAGTTCTGCTCCAGTTCTCAAATATATTTCAATTTGTCCTGATATCTTTTCTTCTATTTCTCATTGTAGGCAGAGCACTCTATAATTTCCTTTCCTTTTCTAAGCTATCACTGCAGGAGAATCAAACTAAATTTGGGAGCAGCTTTACTGCTGCCTGTTTAATAGGAAAAAGTCACTAAATTAATAAAGCTGAGCAGTGATTTTCCAGTGCAGGATTGATAGCATACAAGACACACTATCAAGGAAATAGTTGGTGTCTTTGTATTGCCCCAAATTGCAGGCTTACTCCAGTCTTTGTCTGATGATGTGCTGCCAGATAAATAATGAGGATTCGTGATATGGTTAGTGGGTGAATCAGTTAAACATATTGTGTGAGTCCAGTCAAGGTATGTCAACCAAGCAGAAGCTGTTCTACCAAAAAAGAAAAAAAAACTGATTACAGAACAAATAGTTTTGTGTTAATAATGCAGTATAGGAAATGCTACCTGTCTCCCACCAATTTTGGGAACTTTACAAATTGTCAAAACATTTAAAAATGAGAAGTGACACAAAACTACAAATACAACACAAGACAAGGAACATACAAAGATACAAGATAAAATAAACCCAAATGGAAACATAAAAAAAGCAAAGGGGCTTCACTCACCTTTACCAAAGTTTGGGCAAAAAGCCACATTTTCGGGGCCATTTGAAATACCAGTAGGGTGAGGACCGTTTGGATCTAGGGGAACCCCATTGCTGAGGGCAAATCCTGCTACAAGGAAGGCACATTTTAAGTGTTCCAATAGATGGCATTACTTAATTGAAGTAACCCAGATCATGCCAACTCTGCCAGATCAGATTGTCCAGGCAGATATTATGGGAGACAGGCAACCCCCAAATCATCATCTTTGATCTGATCAAAACCCATTCTAGTGCAACATTCTCATTCATACAATGTCACTGTATGCCAGTGACAAATCCATATGCAGATATAACTTTTTTCCCACTGTTGCTGATCAGCAAATGGTATTCAGAAGTATGTTGTCTTTTATCTAGAAGATAGTAACTATCATGCATAAGACCCCAATGTCCCATCTAACCTATCTAATCTAATCTCCATTTAAAGCTATCAGATGAGGGATGCCAAATGGTAACAAATTCCTTAGTCTTAAGTATGTTCTGTGTAAAGAAGTCATTCTTCACCCAAATCTCCCATTATTTATCTTCTACACTTTGGATGAATGGGTGCAGATAAACATTTCTGGACATATTCCATCCACGTTTCTCATTTATTCATCTGTTTCTTTCTTTATCACTGAATTTTCTCATAGAAAATATATAGGCTGCCTCTGGTTGCATCACAATTGGCAGCCTGGAGGAGGCAAAACAAGGAAGATAAATGAGCTTTGCAGATCACTGGATTAGTCTGGTTGGTCTTCCTACCAAAACTGAATTGTTCAGATGAAGAACTATGAGAAGCAATAGATATTGGGATGGTTGAATCACCTGTTTACTATCTCCATTTTCTAGGACTCAGTATTTCCTTCCTCTAGCAAACTGCAAAAGTGAGATAAGAAGCACCAGCAGCAAAGTTGAAGCTGTCACAAGCTTTGCCCCTCGCTCTTCTAACCATTTAGAATCCCTGTAATCCCATTTGCCAATTCAGAAGGAGGCAATTTCTCAGCAATTTCTGAGGACATGTGCAGATTTCTCTCAGTAAGCCTGATGACACTGAAAATATGCATTGACTTGCAGGCTAATTTAAGAAGATTCTGAAACATTGGAGAACATTTTTTGAGTATCCTACAGAAAGATGTCAGCTTTATTGAAACATTATCTTCTTCTAGAATAAGGCAAAGAGAAATATGTACATATGGTATAAATAGCAGAGCAATAACAATCAGTATTACCCATTAGTAAGAATTAATGTATATTGATAATGAAAGCATTGGCTACCACCTTCAACAAGCCCCATCTCACCTTTTGTTAACAGGGAAAGTGTTCTGTTCCTGCAAAGAAGACATCGAGATGAGGCTGGTTCACAACAAAGATCTCTTTATTGAAACACACTCACAGAACAGAAGCAAGAACACAATGGCCACTGGATGCACATCCAATCATTGCAGGCCATTCTCCCGCCTTGCGCATGCACGCAAGGCCAGAGACAGCCTGTCTGGGTCCCAGGCAGACACGTGGTCTGTCCGGGTCTCTGCAGCCTTCCTGCAGCCTTCCTGAGCCTTGCTGAATGACTCAGCAAGGCCCAGGACATAACAGAAAGATAATCACATTCCAACCTTGTTACTTCAAAAAAAATTGTTACTTCCAATAAAACCAATCTCATTAAGTGGAGAGTTTCTTCCATTTTTGCCAAAAATAGTTAACAAAACACACCTTGTCTATTAAACATCATCTGCTAGCATTTTTGTCTAAATTCAGTAACTTAACTTGGAGGGTTTCTTCTTCATGAAAACTCATTATATAACAAGATAGAAAAGTAAAACAATAATAAGATCTGAAGCAATAGTCCACCCTCTATTACAGGGCTTTTCAACCAGTGGTACGGGTACCACCTGTGGTACATTGGCACCTGGCAGGTGGTACGCGACCATCCTAGAAAAGTGGTAGTGGGGGAGGGGAATGAGCTGAACCGGTGGCAGCACCGCACAAGCCTGAGCGAGAGATGGCTGGAGCTGCAGGGCTGTCAGGGCCCAGAAGAAGCGCCGATCAGCTGGAATGCTGCAGCATCTCCAGGGTCTTGTGATTTACATTCAGATGCTTGGCAACTGATTCATATTTATGACGGTCACAGTGTCCCATGTGAAGTGACCAAAACCTGCTGCAACCACCCAGCAGACGGGGGGAATAAAAACTAAACACCCCCCCACCCCATCCCCGCTGCCAATCCTCAACAGAAATCCTCACAACAATGAAAACCTCGGACAGGAGGAAGAGCGCCACCGGGTGGGCATGCAGGTGTCTTGCTTCGCTGTGGCTTGGGGGGCACTTTTTTCAGTGCCATTGTAACTTCGAACAGTCACTAAGCGAACTGTTGTAAGTCGAGGACTACCTGTACTTTTATCACTTTTTTCCTTTTTTTTTTTTGGTCAAGTTTTTGACACCTTGCTAGGCGACTGGTGGTACTCGGATGTTGGCATATCCTAAAAGTGGTACAATGGGTGAAAAGGTTGAAAAGCCCTGCTCTATTAAACTCTTGCTTTCTGTTAATCCATAATATTCCTAACATCTTCAGGCTATAATGCCTTACTTTGCCTTGGATTTCTAGAGACTTTCCAAATATTTCCAATAAGTTATTATTTATTCAATATCTTGCCTTCCTCATATAACTGTATGGAATAATCATTTATGGGACATCATCCCCTTATACTTTTTGTAAGATTATTATATGATTTTTTTTCTGTTGAAGAGGGTAGACTAAATACATCCACATTGTAGCTCTTGATATGCAAGAGAATGGGATGCTGTAGAAGCTAAAATCATACACACACAAACATGAACACAGAAAGACACTTTGAAATCAAACTGGACCAAAACTAATTTCACATATCAGTATCAAATGCAACTCTTTACCCAGCCAAGCTATGAGACCCATTAACATGAAGAAATTGAATATGTTTAGCATAGAAAACTATTGCTTTTTATAAAGCTATAATAAGATGTATTATTTATCGCTCTAGAGAGCAGTAGAAGCAGGTAGACTCATCTGAACAGAGTACAAGCATGACAGTAAAGCAGGTCAACATTTGATTCAATAACCTAGTCCTAGACAAAGGGTCAGCATGTTAGATACCAGACAGCACACAAAATTACCTATTTTTCATATAAATCACTTTGAGTCAATAACAATCTATGTTTTTCATATAATCAATATATCTATAAGATGGCAGAGACCTTAAAGTTACATATGTTCTTGTAAATTTTTATTTTACAACTACTAGACTCTTCACATACTGTAGCCTCTAAAGGATTGAATTGAATTAATTGTATGAATTCTGAATTACATTTTTTAAAGTTTAATTAGGCTGAACCTTTACTGTTTTATTACTATTATTTTATTTATGCATTTGTTTTTTACTGACTGCATTTTTAGTTTGTATTGTGATCTAAAACTTTAATAAGGCAATATAAATTTAGCATCAAATAACTCAAAATAGAAAAGCTGCCTTATACTAATAAAAAAAATCTACTCCTCAAAATGCTGGCTGGGGAATTCTGAAAATTGAAGTCCACCCATTTTCAAGTTGCCAATGTTGAGAAATACTGGGGTAACACATTTGGAAAATAGCAGAAACAAAATAGAAAAGCTGTCAGCTGCCTGGCTTATGAGAAACCAAACAGCACTTATTTCAAATCAATATTTTTAAGTGAAAAAGAAAGGGAGACTGTCCCTTGGGAAATAACCAGTTTAATCCTGTATGGGAGCAAAGAAAATATAGTATGAAAAAGAGCCTTGATTTTTAAAGTAATCCTGAAACTGTACATTTACGAACTGTAATCCAACTTGAAAAAGATCATCTAGGAATACAGCATCACGATTCTTAGCATGTTGATAATCAGCAAAGCCTACATTTTATAACTGCACGTTATCCTGTCTTTTGTTGAAGGCTGCCTGTCTTCTGTTATGTAGCACTGAATTTCCTGAAGGCATTTGTTGCATTTTTATACTGAAGTTCTAAATTGCCTTTCAAAGCAACCAATGAAGTTGAAAGCATCCAGTGAAGCAAAACATGAACACAATCCAAACCAAGAATTTTATATTCTAAAAAAGGTATTGCAATTTTTTAAAATGACCTGATACTAGTTGGTACAAAAAATAGTAACATGAACAACAAAAAAGGATATCTTAATACAGTAATAGGCTGAGTAAAATAGTGACTTTCTGTTTATCAAATTTAATAAACATCAGATCATAGAACAGCAGAGCAAAAAATCAGGAAGGATGCTGAACTTAAGGATGGGTAGTATTTTTCCCCAAATCACCCAAAAATGGATGGTTTACCTTGAAAGACATTTTTTTAAACCAAACTGGTATTACTACCCAGCCGTTCCCTTTATTCAAGTAATTTTTATTTTCCTATTTAGGAGGCAATTGTTATATGAATATGACAGTATCATCTCTCTCCATTTAAGTACCCTTCTATTTAAGAATTGGGCAGAATTGAGGAATAGAAAGTACAGGGGGAAAAACAGTTGTGATGTATCAGAGTTTGGTGTGATGGATGGATTTCATTCATTCATTCATTCATTCATTCATTCATTCATTCATTCATTCATTCATTCATTCATCAGATTTGTATCCTGCCTTATCTCCAGGATTGTACACAATCTTTCTCCTCCAATTTTTCTCCATAACAACAATGTTATGGTATAGGTAGACATGAGACGTAGTGAGATGGGTGTGTGTGAAGATGACAGCCACGGCCATCTGACTGAAGCCTCAGCTTACACTGCATACTAAAAAGGGACCATGCTTTTATTGAATGTCCTTGGTGATATAGTTGTCTGAACTTGCCTGAATTTTCGTATGGTGGTTAAGAAACCGGGAGATGGTGAGTTCTAGTCTGCTTAGGCAAAGAGCAAGCTGGATGACCTTGGGCCAGTCACTTTCTCTCTACCTTAGAAAGAAGGAGGCAAGGGCACTTCTGAAAATCAAGCCAAGAAAACTGCAGGAACCATTCCCAGGATTAATCAGGAGTCAACACTTGCCCCAAGGCATTAGAACCAGTTGCGTAGGAATCCCTCCTCTGGTGATTTCAGTTGTATGCATGGTTACCATTTTAGATTTTGTATTTATATATATGGTTGGTCTACTGTTATAAACAAATATTGTTATATGCTTTCATTTGTTTTTTTACTCTTTTTGATTTATTGTATGTTTATGCTGCATGCTGCCTAGAGTCACATTGTTTGAGTTGGGCAGCCTTATAAATCTTGAAAATATATAAGTAAATAAACACTGGCTCAAAAGAAAGACACACATACACAAAACAAAATCTGATCGTTTGCCCATCACACACTGGCACAATCCCAGAACCAATTCCAACACATCTGGGTTTAAGAACACTAATCCAAAAATGTCTATAAAAGACACAGATTACTTAAAAATTCTAAAACAAATAACCCTTTTTTGTTTTAGACTAACTTTCTGTATAATGGTTAATTTAAGTATCTCAGTCATTTCAGACTAATAAACTCTGACACTTTTAAAACTTGTACTCTGCAAGTTTCATTCTAACCTTTAAAACTTTAGTGAAAAATCATCTTTGGCGTTTCACTGCACAGAATGACCTGCTAAGTTGCTGACATATCATGACAGCTACAAGGGCCGATCTTCACATTTTCAACGCCTTCTCATCCGGCTTCTTGTGTTCCGCCAAATAATAGCTGAAGGGTTTGGACAGCAGCACCCCGAAAATTGGCATACAATAAACCATTTGGAAGTCTGTGAAATTAGAAAATGTAAGCTGAAGCCCCAAAGTGTAGGATTATACAAATAGTGGTGTCACTGTGAGGGTGTCAATTTGCCCTACCGCACATTATTTTTTCAGAACAATTTTCCCTTAACGCCATTCAGAGAAAAGAAAATAGTGCACTTTTCAGCCCACTTCATCATAGCTCATATCCCAAAAGGAGAGTAGTAGATTTACTAATTGATTGATTGATTGATTGATTGATTGATTGATTGATTGATTTAATATGCCGTCCATCTCGCTATTCAAACTGACTAGCCTTGGGGGCGGGGGCAAGCACAGTGGGATTGGGAGTTATCTTTTCAGTTACGCTGGGAAGCTGAAAACTGCTCTGGGATCCAACCATTTCAGCCCAACCAATCTGAATTGCAACTGGATAATTCAAACAGATGGGCAAGGATATATCAAAAAGAGAACTGTCAAAAAAGCCAAGAAGATGATCCTAATGGTGCGATTGAAACTCCACCCATTTTGTGCACATCTTGTGGCTGCCGTATTGACTTTCTTTTAACCATTCTTCAAGGATATTCCTAATAAAATCCCTTTATATAGCCTTCCACAATTTAGTGTTTTCCAAATGTATTAGTCAAAAATTCCCTAGTGCAGTCAAACATGGGAATCTATATTTCAAAATAGCAATAGCACTTAGACTTATATACCACTTCATTACAGCCCTCTCTAAGGAGTTTACAGAGTCAGCATATCACCCCCAACAATCTGGGTCCTCATTTTACTGACCTTGGAAGGATGGAAGGCTGAGTCAATCTTGAGCAAAATAGCTTCTTTCATACTACCATGAATCTCTCAAACCAGTTTCCTTGTAACGTGACTATATTTTCCTTGTAACGTGATTATATTTTGTCTTTAGATGGAAATCCTGCACTCAGTTACATTATGGTGCTATATGCTTGTGTTAAGGGGAATTTTAGGCTTTATTATTAGCATTTTCATAAAGTTAACATTAACATTTCATCATGGCACTCTATGCCTCCTTTTGAAGTTTAGTAAGCCATGTTTTCCATTTGAGGCAAAGCCACTTCCTTTGATGTGTTCAAAAGCTAGCTCTTTTAGTGATTAGTGAAACAATAGGATGTATTCTGAAGTCCTTAATTAAAGTTTCAAGTGTTAAGAAAGAGTGAGAAAGGGAGGGATTTATCTTAGGACCCATAAATTTACCCCTTGTGGTTTTTTATGTAAGGAAAAAACAAACACAAAGTCTTTATTGTACACCAGTGTTTTTTTATTGTTTGATCATACACCTATTGAATGTGATGCACAAATATCGAATGTCATTATTTGTAATCTACAATATATAAAGATTTGACATCCACACTCATACATATTTAATAAATGCTTTTTGTTTTGCTTGAAGTATTTGTGGTTAGTATTGTTGGAGAGCAAGAAAACCCCACTTTTCAAAGGTATTGGGTGTTTCTCTGCCAAATACAGGGACTAGATTCTTTCCATTTCCACACCAACTCAGGGTATCCGAGTTTGGAACAACAATTGGAGGTTTTATATTTTGATTTTGATTCAGACAAATAGAGAAAGCAGAAGGAAAAGTATAAATTTATTATAATTCATTGGAGATGGTAATTATGATTGACAGGAAACCCATTATAGACTTTTTGCACGAAACAGAAAGAAATACACTCATGATTTGTGATTCAATTAAAAAAAAACTAGAATAGAAAAAAGTGAGCTTTTTGCAATCATAAAATAAACATTAATATTGTAATTGTATCTATATTTGCTGTAATTGTATTTATATATTTATAATTACATTAATATTGTAATTGTATTTATATTTATATTAAATTAGAAGCTTTTTCTGTTTCTTTGTGATCTTTCTTTCTGCACTTTTTCTTCTCTTTCTTTTTTCTTTCTTTTCTAATTGCTTCTTTTGCTCTTTATTAGTTTGTGTTACTTTTTAAGTTATTTGTAAAACAATAAATAAAATAAAATTTATTTAACAATAAAAAACTAGCAGCTGAAAACATATACCAAAAAGGGAAAAATGCCTCTGATTGTTTCATATTAATTTCCCTATAGGGAATGCAATGGCTCAGCAATTAAAAACACTGAACTTGTCAGCTGGAAAGCTGACTGTCTGGGTTTGAGACCCGAGCACCGTGCAACACGTGAGCTCTGGTTCCTGCCACAGCTCCTGCCCACCTAGCAGTTCAAAAGCATACAAATATAAGTAGATTAATAGGTATCCCTTCGGTGGAAGTTAATAGTGTTCAGTGTGCCTTTGGCATATAACCATGCTGGCCACATGACCACGGAAGTGTCTTCGGACAACACTGGCTGAGATGAGCACCACACCCTAGAATCGGACATGACTGGATAGGGAAACCTTTATCTTTAGTTTCCCTATATCACAGATATTAAGACACATCTGGAAGGGAACTTGGAGGTCTTCTAGTCCAAACCTCTGCCCAGGGCAGGAGTCCTTATTCCATCCTGGACAAATGGTTGTCCAATCTTTTCTTGAAACCTTCCAGTGCCGGAGTACCCAGAACTTTGGGAGGCAAGCTGTTCCACTGACTAATTGTTCTCACTTGTCAGGAAATTTCTTCTTAATACCAGGTTGGACCTTTCTCTAACTAGCTTCAACCTATTGCATCTTGTCCTAATAACATATTTTACACATTATTTTTCTGGGGAAATTATATAACTTTTGTTTTGGATGGTTTTATACAGAGAAACCAGGCCAAAAATATTTTGCCACCAACATTCTAAAATTGTTGGTAGAACACTCTAAAAGAAAAATGGTAGTAACTGTCACATCCATGGCTAATAGGACCAACAAACAAAACTCATGAGATAAACCACCACAACAAATTGGAAGCAACTTTTGCTCAATGAATCAGAGCCAGTATAAATAGGTCACTCTATTTACCATGTAAAATTATTTTAACATATATATTTTTAAAGTGCATCTAAATTTAGCTGTGTCTCACCAAATAAATGAAGATAAGATTCAGACTCAGTGTAATCCCCCCAGGCCCAAAGGGAGTTTATCAGATCAGGGAATATATTCATGCTTTAATAATAAAGAAAGCAAGATAAAGTAGAATTTCATTTATGCTACGTACAGCGACTTCTCCTATTACATTTCCTCTTGTAAGGCTGATTGTCATTGGCTTTTTCCTCCATTAAGTTTGTACGCCCTCTGCTGATGTTTTTGGCAACAGAACAAAGGAGAAAGCTCAGGATTTATTACAGGGAGCACTGACAGCCTTTGAGCAGAACATAGCTTCAGATCAGTACTACATCCTATCTGAAAGCAGCTTTTGCTTTATATGACTACATTGGGATTTCTTGCTTCTCTGTTTTGTTGTTAGAATATTTATTTATTTGTTTGTTCATTCCTTTGAGTTATGAAATTTATCTTAGTCTGGATGGATACCAGACAGGTTGCAAATATAAAAGCGTAAGAACATAAGCAATGCCCTGCTGGATCAGAATCTGTGCTCAGAGTCACCAATCTAGGAAGGTTGGGCACTCTGCACTAGGAAGCCCATTATCTCCCGGCAGATGGTCTCCAGAGGCAGTCATGCTGTCATCAAGTCATTGATCCCCATGATGTCCATGAACTGGTCCAAACTTTTCTGGGAAACAGTCAAAGTGGTGGTCAGCACTGCATTTCTTTATAATTTCTAGTAACAACAATACAACAACAATTAGTAGTAATGGAACAAACAGGAATCAAAGCATTCTGGTGATAATTGCTCTACTAATCAAATCTCAGAGGCCTTCTGGAAAAGGCAGGATTTTGCAAGATTCTAGAAGAAGAGTCAGATTGTTCCAGGGGAGAGCAGGTCACAGAGAAGATGCTGATTGTCCCACTACACTCTTTGGTCATGACAGTTGCATATGGGCACGAGAAATACATTACTAATTGTGAAATGCTCCACTAAACTCCTAGATCAATTGGTAGAAAGGAACTCAAACCCCAGAAGCAATAATACATTATTTACTTGCACATCCATCCAGCAACCTGCTAGTTGGAAGACTTAACTGCTTAACAACATTATCAGAAATGGTCAATCTAAGCCACAAGCTGTCAAAACTTCAAAAGTATTTTTATTTCACAGGTTAAATTGTGATTGTCGTGTATCTAACTTTTTAAAAAAAAAATTAGATCTTGAGCCAAGAGTCATCTCATGTTGATTGACAGTCCTTTGTCACTTAGTTTTCAGGGTTGCAACCCCTGTGAAGTAAAAAGTGAACGTAGACAAACATAACTGCATTCCTTGATCAATGAAGCAAAGCTGCAGGAGTAGAAAACCAAACAGGTCTGTCAAAAGTACCGTGCTTTTCTCAGGATGTTCTGTCAGTATTTCAAAGCTTCTGACAGGTTTAAGTATTCCATGCATATTGAAAGAATTGTTGAAAAATGCTAACAAAGCTATCTGGTCATGTAGTTCTATCTAGTCATGTGGTTAAAAAACAATTCTATGGATTAATACTCTTAAATGTTACTTTATAGTAAGTTCCAAGATTGTGAGAATTGAAAAGAATGAGCCGCTGTTATATCCATCAAACGCTTCTTCCTGAGCTGTAACTTTCAAGTTGATCAGAAAATTCTTGATTTCTCCACTGGCGTGCCACTGGCTTGGTCCTTTCCCCTTACTGTTTAGCGTCCATGTGAAGCCACCAGGTGAGGTTATTTGTGAGAAGAAGAGGTATCATCAGTATGTTAATGATTACTAGATCACCAAGTACCCACTATTGAGATTTCTTGACAATATATCCCTTCCTCTAGATTAACTTCTTTGCTAATATAATTACCCTAGTTTCTATTAAGTTTCTGAAGAAACTTGAACATTTGGATCTATCAGAGGACTTTTTGGATGGGTAGTTGATTGACCTATCCCTTGGTGAGCACACCCCAATGGTATGTACTGTGAGTATTTATGTGTTGATCTTTGTTTTTTTTTAAACCATATTGTACTAGGATTGTAAACTTCTATGACTATGTGACTGGAGCAACAGAGAAATCTGACTAATACTGTAAATCAATCAATACATTTTATTTTGATGAACTGTATACCTATAGTTGTTCTACAAAGCAGCTATAAAGAAAAAATGGTGCTTTAGAGCACACAGGAGCTCAAACATAGCATCCATTTGCGAGTCCTTACAATAGCTACAGTACATCTTTTCTGGAATTATGGGGCTTCCCCCTGCAGTTGATATACTGTATGATCTTGGGAAAATATGTGGCTGCTTTTGTGAGGGTTGAGAGTTGTAAGGTAGGCAACAACAGTTTCCAGTATTTATGAGCTGCCTGTCAAGAACAGCAAGAGACCAGTAAATGACCTATTAACTTGAAAAGATGGGTAGAAAGGGGTTACAATTTAAACCGAACTTCCTTACAGAACCATGGGCAAATCAGCTGTACAAGATTTCATTCTTGTCTGCAATATACCTTCTAATTTAACCAAGTCACATCAGAGTACCATGTCATCTGACATTAAACCTAATATAAATAAGGGGTTAAGTCTCTGGTGAGCTGAGATTTCTTGCTGCATTCTTGTATAAAGTCTAACAACTTTAAAGTGTTGTAGACTGATGCTATTTCAGGCACGTATGAAACACATTTTGAATCAAACCTGAAGCCTTGCATAACCCTAATAAAGATGAAGTTAATAATCAAGTGTAAATTGCTGCCAGGCTGCTATAGAATGGGATAATAGTGAGAAATGATATAGTAAATAATAAAATTATTAATAATGCTGCAAGTTTGGTTCATCACTGAATATTCACCAAGTAGTGATTTGTATGTGTGAGTAAGCTGTTATATATCCACTATTACAGACATAAATTTTGAATGGATAAAAAAAGAATACTCTAAACCTGCTATACACCACCATTGTTGGGTATTCCTATCAGGTTCTTCAAGTAGATATGGTTCATTTTTTTTAATTTATATTGAATTATGGCTACCTATTTCAGAAGCCACCCAGAGTCTCCTTGTGATGAAATGTGAGGAAAATGAATAGAAATGTTTAGAATAACTCTAAACTTTCATCCATTCAGGAAAAAATCTCCCATTCAGATATATGATAGGTACAGAAAGCTCCTCCAAGTAGCTACATTCTAACAAGGATAATCTCTTAACCATACAGCTAACTCATAATAGGATGTTCTCAATACAGTGGCCACAACTGTAGAATTCTTTCCACATTCAGTTGCTGTTGTTGCCAAACTCCACAAGCTTTTGGTTAAATATTTGTTTACTCACCCAGTTTATGATATGATTGTTGAGGTTTCTGTGATGTTACTATTCCAGTTGTCCTACAATATTGCTTTAATTTCTGGTAATTATATATGATAAGCAATATCGTTGCTGGGAGGACTAGCTCATATAGATGTTCAGCCCCCTCTCTGTGCTGATTCAGTACATGTCTGGGATTGTGGATTACCTGCTAAAGTCATTTCAGGAATTTGATCAGCTACTTTTGTATTAATTTTTTGAATAATCAAGGGATGAATGTTTCTAAACTAGTGTAGCATTTAACAAATTCTTCCTTACTTTTCATGAGGGGGAAACATTGGTCTTTTTAAACTTCATTGTGTAAATGAAGCCCTGACATTTTGTTTTGAGCTGGAATCACATTAATATATTTTATTACAAGATAAACCTTTTCAATTACTGACTTGTTATACTACTATTTTGCTCTCTGCTTAAGTCTCTTGGAAAACACATTAATCATAATACTGTGAGTGCTGCTGTGAAGCTTACATGATATTTTCAGACCAAGGACATATACAACGATAAACAATGGTCCAGAACACCAAATAAAATGCCATCAATCTTGACCCATTCAGAATAGGTTCACAGGAGATCTCTGTTACTTTCCTAATGCATGTATGCACATATTTACACACAAGATACACATCCTATGGAGATACAAGTAGCAAGTGTGGCATTTGTTTAATGAATTAAATATTTCAAATTGCCAGGCTGTATATAATCAAATCAAATCTTTATTATGATCATAGACCAGCATCTAAGCTGTACATAAAGAACTTGAGATTTTGATAGATTTCTTTCCTATATTTGAAAAAGTTCTATCCTCTTCTGACATTGCTCCTTTAATCCAGAAGGGTTTCCCCAAAACATCTTTCAATAAGGAAAAGCAATGAAGTGAAGTTTCAATTTAAATCTGAATTAATTTTTATATTCTGTTGCAGCTATTGTTCTGTGGAGGAGAAAACCTCTGACTTTTTATGTCATTTCCAAAATCTCAGAAGATATAAAACAAATTGTCTATTGAGTAAATGCTAACAATAGTGAAAGTAGTCTCAACACCATGAACTATCAGTTGCAAGAATACAGGTAGTCCTTGACTTACAAAAGTTCATTTAGTGACTGTTCGAATTTACAACAGCACTGAAAAAAGTGACTTATAACTGATTTTCACACTTATGACCATTGCAGCATCCCTGTGGTCACATGATCAAAATTCGATGCTTGGCAACTGACTCCTATTTATGACGGTTGCAGTGTTCTGGCGTCATGTGATTATTTTTTCCAACCTTCTGACAAGCAAAATCAATGGGGAAGCCAGATTCACTTAACAACTGTGTTTCTAACTTAACAACTGCAATGATTCACATAACAACTATAGCAAGAAAGGTCATAAAATGAGGTAAAACTCACTTAACAAATGTTTCACTTAGCAACAGAAATTTTGAGCTCAATTGTGGTCGTAGGTCAAGGACTACCTATATCCTCTCCAGAGGACTTGTTAAGGATCTGTCAAGGATATAGAATAGGAACTGATGTCTTCTTGAATTGGCATGCTGGCATACAAACTTTGGCTACATTATGTGTTATGATGTAGCTTTTGTAGGACAATAGGAAAGATGCCTCTGAATGCCTGGGACAACCTGGGAAGTCCATTATTAGTAGTCTGATAGAGGCACTTTGTATATGGCTAAGATGTTGACAAGTAAATAGGACATGCTCAGCTGTTTCTACTTCCCCCATCCCCACAGGGGCACAATCATAGTGGATTTTTTATATCTTCCCTCTAGAACTGTCAGGGTAAAAGCTCCTAAATAAGGATTTAAAAAGAGGCAGGATTTAAAAGGTATCTTATGCACTGGTCTAACAGCAATTTAGGAGCTCTGCCTAAATTAATCTGGCTCTCCATCAGACATGGCTTAATGAATTTAATTGCCTGAACATAGTCCCTTTTTAATATTTCTTATAGGGGAAGACCATATCTGTGTAATTTGCATACAAGGAAACTCCTCCAGTAAGACCTATGGTTATCTTGAGGGGCAGGCGTCAGGACCCTTAGCAAGAAGACAGATTCCAACCAGGTAGTGAAAAACAAACAAACAAAATCACAACATTGGCCTTGAGACAGAGCAGAATGATAGGGCCAGGAGGCAAGGCACCAATGCTTAAATTGACCATATAAAACTGGATTTGGACTATTAATTTCAATTAAATGATTGAATATTTAAAGATTTCTGATTTCATTCAATCACTTTTAAGGTAAGTACTATGTGACAGGGAATAGCCCCCTCCCCCCCCCAAATGGTATTTTTCAATTGTATTGGATCCTATCTACAATTGCAGGAAGGGCAGTAGATTGGAGATGAGCAAAAGAAATATTAAGACTTGCTGACACTGTTGAATTTTTAACTGCACACAGCATATTAAATATTAGCATTTATAATGTATTATATATCTATAGGAAAATAAATGATGCATATTAAGAATAATTCAAAACTTTAATAAAATGTATGCTGAAAAATTGACATTTTCATTTCAAAACTTATATTTACTAATATTTAATGAAATATGAGACATATATTTTGATATGCTTTAAATATAATTTTAATGTTATTTGAATATATGCATTTAAACATTATCACTGGCTGAAAGCAAAAAAAAAAACCTGGAATACTTTACATTTTTAACATTTGCATCAATAGACTAGGCAGCAGTCTTTCGTAAATGGCTTAGGTAGGTATTTTATTTCCTTCTTCTGTATACCTAAATTAATAATTAAGATAGCAAGGAAATCAATCCTGACTGTTCTTTGGAAGGACAGATACTGAAGATGAAGCTCAAATACTTTGGCCACCAAATAAGAAGAGAGGATTCATTGGAAAAGACCCTCATATTGGGAAAGATTGAAGGCAAAAGAAGAAGGGAATGGCAGAGGATGCGATGGTTAGATAGTGTCATTGATGCAATGAATTTGGGCAAATGCCAGGAGACAGTGGAGGGCCTGGTATGCTATGGTCCATGGAGGTCACAAAAAGTTAGACATGACTTCGCAACTGAACAACAATAACGACATATTCAAATTCATTCATGAGAATGTTAAAAAGTAAGACATTGTTCCTGTAACAGTGAAGGTTAATGACCAACTGGGAACAGCATCTATTTCCAGTTTATTACAATGCTACTAGTTTGAAAGCCCTTTGATAGGCTCGTAACCAAATACTTACTTTAGGATTAGGGGCTCAGCTACATGATATATGAAATAGTAAATTTGTCCAATATAGTAGGACATTTTTTCTTGACTTTCCAATCCTTTTGCTAGATAACAAGCAGTGTTTTTAAAAAAATACATGGAGGAGAGCGATTCCCATTTATTATTCTGTTTAACATGCTACAGTGATGCATGGAATTAACGTTGTGGCCTTTTGAAAGGATTTTCTCATGCAATAGTTAAAAACATACGCTGAGGTTGATTGAAACCCAAAAGAGGAAGCATCAGCTGTAAGTGCTCCCAGTACTAATGAAATAGCTCTTCCCAGACTCCAGTGAAGTGTTTTCCCACCTAGTAGTGGAAATATTGATGAAGCTGGTGGCTCTACAATGGAACTAAGCACATTTACAGTAGATGTGCTGGAACTCTAACGGTGATGCAGCCATAAACTCCAACTAAAGCACAAATTGCCAGGCAAAAGAAGTATGTACACTCACATATAAAGGCTTTTCATCTATCATCACCTTTTCTCCAAAAATAGGGCTCTACAACATCTTGAGAGAGTCAGCAGCATACACATTGATAAGTCACACTGTAGACATCTCTGTCAACAATTTGAACATCAGACAGGGAAACCCTTTGATTTTAATGCTATAAAAATCCATGCTATTCTCCCCATTTAGCTAATGCAGAAGACAATATCTAACAAAGGAAGGTAACAATTTTTTTATTGGGATATGCCTGCCTATGCTCTCATTCCCAGTGTATTCCTATAAAGAGTCTCCAACCTGGATCAAAGAAACCAACCCCACCTAGCCACCCTCCAAATCACTCACATCCAGGACTCATAATCCTCAACTAGCATAATCTTCTTCAGACAAAGGATTGATTGGGTGCTTTCTTGAAAGGACTATCCTAATAAAGGGGGCTATGAAGATTTTCATGAGGAATTGATGAGCAAATGGGGAAATCATTCATCCCCCCTTACTGCTTTAGCCAAAGACCCTTCTTTGCTGCAAAGTTCTTTTTCTTCATAGGGCTGCCAGCTGCCCCTACAGTAAGTGGCTTGTCATCTCACCCTAAGAAAAGCATCATGATAAGATGAAGGACATCTGGTTGTGTGAATATTTATTTTAACCACTCTTTTTTTTTTTACCTCTCCTGGATTTCAAAAATCAAATCTCTTCTTACTAATGAGAAATTCTCATGCTATTTCTTCCATTTCTAGCCATTTCTTTATATTATGCATTTTACAAGAACCATCCCTGCGGTCATGTGCTGAGAGGAAGGGATGAAAGTGAATCATTGCACAAACTGATATCTTTCAAGAAAGTGTTTTGGAAAGCTGTAGGAGTCTAATGAGATTTTATTATCTTGCTATCCTTGCTGACTATAATATCATATCTTAATGTTGGAGTGCCTCCAACAGCACATGCAGAGCCCGGGAAATTATTGTAATTCATTTATCTTCCAGAGAAAATACAGAAGAAAGTTGCATCAGAAGGAACCAGAGAAGTGTAACAGCTAGCTTATTTATCACATTTAATACCCTTCCCCATTTTTTAGCTCATTGAATGCTACATGCAAGCAACAAAGTCATGTTTCCACTCTGCTCCTGCTGATCCAAATAAAATGTCTCTCTCTCAACTGATGGTTGATAACCAAAATTTGTCTTGGCTATGGAAAAAAGTGTATCCATATACTACTAAAGCTCTGATACCTATAACTTTTAACTGAGAAAAATGGTACACCATAGGACAAACCATTTTGGATCAAGGTACCTTGGCTAACATGCAGAATGTGTCCAAAGTCTGGGACACATGACTCCCATGGAATTAAAATTTGACAAATTTTATAAAACATTTTATGACATAAACATTATCATAAAGCAACTTGTGACATACTACAAAATGACATAAAACTTTTCCTATTTTGATGTTTCACTGTTCTATATAGTTCAACATAAGCTAAACAGTTTGTGACATATGTCTATGGAGATTCTCAGTCAGGCAGGTCATGGTTGTCCCAAAGGTGCTTTTCAAAAGGCAACTGGACTTTTTTCCCCCTTGAAGACGTTTTGCTTCTCATTCAAGAAGCTTCTTCAGAAGAACTGAAGAAGCTTCTTGGATGAGAAGCGAAACATCTTCAAGGAAAAACAAAGTCCAGTTGCTGTTTGAAAAAGCACCTTTGGGACAGTTTATGACATAATACTAAATGGCACAACACAAATATTTGGTGTCTGGCATATCCATCAATGGTGCCCCATTTTGCTTAAATCAGTTCCATAGAATTCATTCAGTTGTAATATTGTACTGAAGGAAGAATATGAGAAATAAAAGTACAAACTCCCAGTTTCTTTTTTAAGATTTATATATTAAAAGCCTCCCTAAAATATTTTAGTAGAGCTAATTTAGTAAAGATAAAGAAGTTGGTGTTAAGGTCATCTTTTCTGAAATGGTTTTAAGGGAATGGAAGTCTAAATATAACATTTAGAATGAAAAAATGCCCACTAATAAATTTTAAGCATAGTCAATCACATTAAATACTGAAAATCAATAGATTTAATTAAAGTAAAAGCTTTCCATGGATGAGATGAGAATTTCTTGGCAGAACAGTGCAGTCAATGGCATAATTTTTTATTAAGAAATGGAGATTTGCTGTTTGACAATCTAGCTAAAATCCCTACCTTGTTCTTCCACAAAGGTTAATATATGCTTTAAAAAGTGCAGTGAAGAATAAATCAAACCAACATTGAAGTATGCTTCAGACTGGGTGGGTGGGTGGATGGATTTGATTGTGACACTTTCTCAGTCCAACCACTTCTGGGTGCCTCACAGAATAAAGAATATAAAAATGCTGAAATACAATAAATTACACCAGAAAAAAATAATTACAATATGACAAGCTAAACAATTAATCAAAGTATAAAACATCACAGATAAGGGAATCTCATCCACCCTACCCCAAAGCCATCCAGAACGTCCCAGGATGGAGGAACTTCATTACAAAGGGCAAGTGCCACTGCAGAGAAATTGCACTTCCTTTGTTGTTAGTTGCGAAGTCGTGTCCAACCCATCGTGACCCCATGGACAACGTTCCTCCAGGTCTTCCTGTCCTCTACCATCTTCTGGAGTCCATTTAAGCTCATGCCTACTGTTTCAGTGACTCCATCCAGCCACCTCATTCTCTGTTGTCCCCTTCTTCTATTGCCCACAATCTTTCCCAGCATTAGGCTCTTCTCCAGTGAGTCCTTCCTTCTCATTAGGTGGCCAAAGTACTTGAGTTTCAACTTCAGGATCTGGCCTTCTAAAGAGCAGTCAGGGTTGATCTCCTCTAGGACTGACCGGTTTGATCGCCTTGCAGTCCAAGGGATTCGCAGGAGTCTTCTCCAGCACCATAGTTCAAAGGCCTCAATTCTTTTGTGCTCAGCCTTTCTTATGGTCCAACTTTCACAGCCATACATTGCAACTGGGAAAAGATAAGATAAGATAACTTTTATTGTCATTTTTATACTGTGGGCACAATGGCACACATCAAAAATGAAATTTAGTTGCCCGCTCTCAAAGTGAAACACATACATGACACACACCTAAACATACTATGAACAACATATGTATAGACCCACATCCCTACATATACGTAGCAAATAAATATTAAATACTGTCCATCTTGAATATATAACGGAAGGAGGAAGCTTGAGAGTTCGCAAGGTTAATGCTGTATGGAATGAAACTATGGCTGAATCTGGATGTTCTGCTACGGATACCACGAAGCCTCCTCCCAGAAGGTAACAAGGAAAACAGGTCGTGAAGAGGATGTGTAGTGTCCCAGATAACCATGGCCTTGACTATACGTACTTTTGTTGGCAGGGTGATGTCTCTGCTTTTTAGTATGCTGTCTAAATTTGCCATAGCTTTCCTCCCCAGGAGCAAGCGTCTTTTAATTTCTTGGCTACAGTCCCCATCTCTGGTGATCTTGGAGCCCAGGAAAATAAAATCTGTCACTACCTCCATTTCTTCCCCATCTATTTGCCAGGAATTGAGAGGGCCGGATGCCATGATCTTGGTTTTCTTAATGTTGAGTTTCAACCCAACTTTTGCACTCTCCTTCTTCACCCGCATCAAGAGGCTCTTTAGTTCCTCTTCACTTTCTGCCATTAGAGTGGTATCATCTGCATATATTAGGTTGTTGATATTTCTCCCGGCAATCTTAATTCCAACTTTTGATTCATCTAGCCCTGCCTTTCTCATGATGTGCTCTGCATATAAGTTAAATAGGCAGGGCGACAGAACACAGCCTTGCCGGACTCCTTTCCCAATTTTGAACCAATCAGTGGTTCCGTGTCCAGTTCTCACTGTTGTTTCTTGACCCGCATATAAGTTTCTCAAGAGACAAATAAGATGGTCTGGTACTCCCATCTCTTTAAGAACTTGCCATAATTTGTTGTGATCCACACAATCAAAGGCTTTAGCATAGTCAATGAAGCAGAAGTAGATGTTTTTCTGGAACTCCCTAGCTTTCTCCATGATCCAGCATATGTTGGCAATTTGATCTCTAGTTCCTCTGCCTCTTTGAAATCCTGCCTGTACTTCTGGAAGTTCTCGATCCACATACTGCTGGAGTCTAGCTTGTAGGATTTTAAGCATAATTTTACTTGCATGTGAAATGAGTGCAATGGTGCGATAGTTTGAACATTCTTTGGCATTGCCTTTCTTTGGAATTGGAATGTAAACTGACCTTTTCCAATCCTGTGGCCACTGTTGAGTTTTCCAGATTTGCTGGCAAATTAAGTGTAGCACTTTTACTGCATCGTCTTTTAAGATTTTGAATAGCTCAGCTGGAATACTATCACCTCCACTAGCTTTGTTGTTGCTCAGCTCTCCTAAGGCCCGTTTCACTTCACATTCTAGGATGTCTGGCTCAAGGTCAGTGACCACCCCATCGTGGTTATCAGAGATGCTAAGCTCGTTCTTGTATAGTTCTTCTGTGTAATTTTGCCAGCTCTTCTTAATCTCTTCTGCCTCTGTTAGGTCCCTGCCATTTTGGTCCTTTATCATGCCCATCTTTGCATGAAACGTTCCCTTCATATCTCCAATTTTCTTGAAGAGATCTCTGGTTCTCCCTGTTTTCTTCTATTTCTTTGCACTGTTCATTTAAGAGGGCATTCTTATCTCTTCTAGCTATTCTCTGGAATTCTGCATTCAATTGGATGTATCTTTCTCTTTCTCCCTTGCCTTTCGCTTCCCTTCTTTCCTCAGCTATTTGCTTCCTCAGACAGCCATTTTGCTTTCTTGCATTTCTTTTTCTTTGGGATGGTTTTAGTTGCTACCTCTTGTACAATGTTGCGAACCTCCATCCATAGTTCTTCAGGCACTCTGTCTATCAGATCTAATTCCTTAAATCTATTTGTCACCTGTACTGTATATTCATCAGGGATATAATTTAGTTCATACCTGAATGGCCTAGTGTTTTTCCCTACTTTCTTCAATTTAAGCCTACATTTTGCAACAAGAAGCTCATGATCTGAGCCACAGTCAGCTCCTGGTCTTGTTTTTACTGACTGTATAGAGCTTCTCCATCTTTGGCTGCAGAGAACATAGTCAATCTGATTTCTGTGTTGACCGTCTGATGATGTCCATGTGTAGAACTGTCTCTTGGGTTGTTGGAAAAGAGTGTTTGCTATGACCATCGTATTCTCTTGACAAAATTCTATCAGCCTGTGCCCTGCTTCATTTTGTACTCCAAGGCCAAACTTGCCTATTATTCCGGTTATCTTTTGGCTTCCTATTTTAGCATTCCAATCCCCCATGATGATAAGGACGTCATTTCTTGGTGTTGATTCTATAAGGTGCTGTAGGGCTTCATAGAACCGATCAATTTCATCCTCTTTAGCACCAGTGGTTGGGGCATAGACTTGGACTACTGTGATATTGAATGGTTTGCCTTGGATTCGCACTGAGATCATTCTGTCATTTTGGGGATTGTATCCCAGTATTGCTTTTCCTACTCTTTTATTGACTATGAAGGCTACTCCATTTCTTCTGAGGGATTCTTGCCCGCAGTAGTATACTGATGGTCCTCTGAATTAAATTCACCCATTCCTGTCCATTTTAGTTCACTGATTCCTAAGATGTCGATGTTCAGTCTTGTCATCTCTTGTTTGACCACATCCAGTTTGCCTTGATTCATGGATCTTACATTCCAGGTTCCTATGGAGAAAAAATATTTACAGCATTGGACTTTCCTTTCACCACCAGATGCATCCACAGCTGAGTGTCCTTTCGGCTTTGGCCCAGTCGCTTCACTCTTTCTGGTGCTACTAGTACTAGCCCTCTGCTCTTCCCCAGTAGCATATTGGACACCTTCTGACCTGAGGGGCTCATCTTCCAGCGTCATATCTTTTTGCCTTTTGGTACTGTCCATGGGGTTTTCAGGGCAAAGATACTGGAGTGGGTTGCCATTTCCTTCTCCAGTGGATCACATTTTGTCAGAACTCTCTGCTATGACCTGTCCGTCTTGGGTAGCCCTGCATGGCATAGCTCATAGCTTCATTGAGTTACGCAAGCCCCTTCGCCATGACAAGGCAGTAATCCATAAAAGAGTTGCACTTCCTACACCTGTAAATATGACACTGTTCATTCAAGGGGAAGTGAGACAAATAATATAACAAATAACTGGATCCTATTCCATGAAGAGGTTTATAGGTAATAATTAGCACCTTGAATTGTACTCAGAAGCACATTGGCAACCACTGCAGCTTGTGAAGATCTCACAAAGGCACATAGTGGCAATCCCATAGCTACTCACATCTCTGCATTCTGGACCAGCTGAAGCTTACAATTGGTCTTCAAGAACATCCCAAGCTAGAGCTATTTATAACAGGCAAGCCATGAGAGACAAGGCCATGAACAATCCTGGAAAGGACACAGTAGCACACCAGATGGAGTGGTACAAGTTTGGCTGATCTTTGAGTAGTGGCTATGAGTCTAAGAGAACACACCCAGGTTGCTCTTCACTCCTGATTAGGGAAATGCAAAAATAATCCAGAAATAAAATGGAAAATGCCCATCTCAAGGTAGTCCACACAGCCACAGACACTCAGTCTGGGTAGCATCAGCCAGAGTTAGTTTCTCCTCATCCAGGCCTGCACAGCCTTCAGGCACTTCAATAGGACTTTAGCAGCCTCATTTGGCCAGTCTCAAATCAACAAGTATGATTGGATATTATCAGCATACTGATGATACTGATCTCCAAACCAGCAAATGACCTAATCTAGTGGTTTCATATAGATGTTGGAAAGGAAGGGAAAGACCATTGGATCCTGTTTACACCAAGAGGGGAGTCTCAGGAGGAACACACACACCAATTGAAACTAGCTATAAAAGAAAGAAGAGAACCACTATAATGCAGTGCCCCCAATTCCTAATCTCTGGATCTGTCCATAAAAATATTTTGTTCAACATATTGAAAGCTGCTTAAAGACAAAGGAATCCAAGGATGGAAGCACCAGTTCTATTCTGGCTCCATTTTAGGTCATCAACAAGTACAAGCAAAGCTGTGTTAAATAATTTTGATCATACTGTTAAAAAAAAAATCTATGGTATATCAAATGACAAAAACATTCCTAAGAAGTGGCATCAGTTCTTTTCCCACACAACCTTTGAGGCTCCTAACTGCCAAAAGCTAAGGCCATCATGCCTCCCGGTCTTCACTATGAACTTTTTGTTCAAAGAACAAAGTGATTAAAAAATATAATATCCAGAAGGATAAAAATATAAATAGATTAAAACTATAAATATGAGAGAGTGGGAATGCTGAACAAATTGATCCAATATATAAAATGAGCTTGAATGTTCCAAGGTTAGATGGAAATAGAAAGCAATATTTATAGTTGCTGCAAAGATCATGGGAAGGGCATAAATATCAGTGTAATTTCACTGTAGGACAACCTGTAGCAACACATTAGCAATGTACATGAGTTTTGGGAAGTCAGGTTCATAGCTTCACAAAACAACATTAAAGAAGCTAAAGGATGCTCTTGAATAAAAGGTGATTCATTGATAGGCCTGGATAAAGCTGAAACTATGCCTTCACCAAGAAATTGGAAACACATCTTCCTGTCCAGTTTTGGGAGAAAAACTGTAAGTTAATAAGCTGGAGAAGAAACCGTCAGGGGACTCAGCAGGGATGGTATAGTCAAGATGGTACCACAATCCCACAATCAAAGCCTCATGGTCTTTTTGCATGCATTATGTGCACAATGCTGATAAAAAGGGGCAGAGCTTTAGTTGTGCCATGGCAATTGCTATCTTGACCTTTTGACACACATAAATATCTTTTCAGGCTCTCTGAAAACCTGCACCTATTCTATTTAGAGTAGAAATGATACCAGACAAAACACTGGTCAGTCCAAATGCCCAGACATGAGAAGTCTCTCACATTATGTTAATTGTCTTTCCATCTTTTATTGCTTGTGGAGCTGAAACATACTATGCAGGTAACTATTTTCTTGTGGGATGCTATTGAAAGGAACTCATGAAATGCATTCAGATTTTTTTCTGCGCTGTTCATCTGAGTCTGTCTTACTAGTCCCATCTTAGCTGAACACAATACAGTCATGGCAACTGAACACAAAGAGGTGTTTCATACATTGATGTGTACATCCTAGAGGCAGCCCAGGAAACGATTTGCATCAATGCACACATCAATCCCCTTTCTCGTCCTCCTTGCCCTGTCCTGGTTTAAAAACTGTTTTAAAATATTATTAATGGTAACTGTTATTTTTCCACTTGCTTTTCTCAGGTAGCAGGCTTAGTATAAAGCTGAAGAATTCCCATTGACTGGCCACTGTAAGAGGGCTTACTTTTAGTAATCACAACCTTTAATGTTATTTCAGTAAAATTGGCATAGCTGGTTGGAAGCTTGGCTACTCCTAGGAAGTATATTTCCATAATTGTGAAGGGTTCTGGAACAAAGGGAAATTGTTTAGTCTAACTGTTGCTTTCTTGCTTTTTGTAATCAGCTTTTGCACCAGAGAAATTTCATGCAACCTTGGGAAACATGTACATGGATGTGATATACTGAAGGAGGGAATAAGGGAGTATACAGGAATGATTGATGTCTTTCTTATGATGTAATGGCTCTGTTGTCTGATTTTCATTGGCTAACAAAGTTTATAAAGCAATGCTACCAATTTTCTAATGTGTTGCACTTCTGGACGTAACTCTGCCAGCATTTCAGATCGTTGGCCACCCAGCTGCTTAATTTGATCAAATAAAGTGCTGCTTGATCAAGGAGTCTCTGCTTGGGTTATCTGATTAGATTGATATGGTATCTCAAATTTAAGTAAGGGACTGGGACATTACATTTCCTTTCAGTGTGAATGCTAAATTAGTTGGAGCATATTGTTGACTTTTGCCTTCTTCTGTGCATATAAGCTATATCATTGGCAAGCAGCTAAAAACTTAGATTTACTAAATTTGCATTCATAGCTTACTAAGAAGCATTCATTCTTGAGTTATTTATAAAAATAATAAAAGTGGATAATAAATAAATATCGCATGTGCTATGGAAATAAGCGTATGTAGGTTTGTCCCATGAGGATGTGACAATACATCATGGCAATTTCTATTTGTAGATGTTTTTTGGAACATTTGACATCATTTGAGCATCTGGGTCTGAAAGAAAGGCCTAACATGTATGCTGTAATAATATCATTGCACAAATGAATGCCAGTTATATAATTTGTATCATTTGTGTCATGACATTGTAATGCAGATTACATCAGCAGCATACGTGAACAACCGGTTCTCTGTGTGGATGCCGCTTCCAGAAGTCCGTTCTGGGCCTGGACAACAAAAAATTAACTACCGTTTCTGCTGAACTGGTGCAAACTGGCTGAATCCCACCACTGAATCAGGTCTTAAAACATTTACACCTGAGGACTATCTTTTTGGGGTTACAGCTTTTCCTAGCTTTTTTATGGTTTTCAGAATCACAGGCAACTTGGTCCTATGCACAAGGATTTTCAAGTAAACTCACTATGTCCTATATTCTGCCAAATACTGTATGTTGTCCTTATATGATTCTTGATCAAATATGTAAAAATCAAGTCAGCTACATAACTTAACTTATCTAGGTATTACAGTTACCATTTTGGGATATCCTTCATATTATTAGTGTTCTCTCTCTTTCATAACTATTCCTTGAAATGAAAAAGTTTCTCAAACTTGACCCCGAAAAGTCTCTCAATAAATTTGAAGCATTTAAATAAGCCTTTGAATTGTTTTCACCCTTGGTGGGGGTTTTTTAGACTTGTATCTCTATGGGTAATCATGTTCTTATTTACCTTGTTCACTCTTTGAATCACTCCTTTTAAAATATATCTGTCCAATATGGATGTAATCCCTCCACCTTTCGTATATGAAATTTTTCAGAAAGTGATATGCAGCAGCTGTTTCTAGGTTATTACTCTTCTGGTTTATATTGTTGAACTGCATAAAAAGTACAAATAAGACTTCAAAATACTTTAAAACAGGGGTCTTCAAACTTGGCTCTTTTATGACTTGTGGACTTCAACTCCCAGAATTCCTCAGCCAGGCATGCTGGCTGAGGAATTCTGGGAGTTGAAGTCCACAAGTCATAAAAGGGCCAAGTTTGAAGACTCCTGCTTTAAAAATACTTTATTTGTTTTACATAGTAGCAGTTCTTGATAACCAGACAAGAAAAATCTTTATCTATTGTTAACTTTCTCAGGTAATATAGGTGTTTCTAGTCTACTTTTAATGCTACCAAACAGATTTTTTTTTCTTCTTTGACATATTTATTTCATTTTTAAACAAAAAGGGTAAAAAGGAGCATAGAAATATGGGAGGGTTACAAATTGAAAACATTCTTGCCCTGACCCTTGTAAAATCCATGTTTACTAGAAGATGGTTCTAAGTAAACCTTCATCTGAAAACACACTACTCTTTAGCAAGTGTTTTATGTAGGATGTAAGGAGACAAAACTTGGCCATATTATGGATAACCTGAGGTTACTGAAGGAAAATAAATTTGACATACTTTTGCAAGTAAAATTATAATTGTTAACTGGAAAAGAACAAGCGTTTCCCATTTTAAGTATGCTTTCCTAAAAGAAATCATTATCTAAAATCAATACAAATTACTTCAGAGTAAGTATGCCTAGAAGGGGAATTTAATAGAAAATAGATTACCTCTTATTTTCTTTTTCAAAAATCTTACATGGGAGAAAATTAGCCCACTTGATAATTCAATTGGCTTTGCCTGACCTCAGTTATTTTCCCCATTGCATTTTAGTTTGGCAGAGCATGAGGATAAAAATGTTACCTTATATATTTATACAGCAACATACATTTAATTTGGTTGGATTGTAGTGACAATTTGTACACTCAGCTGGGAGTACAGTACATGACCCATACTGTTCCAAGTTTGTAACTTGTTTGTTTTCAAGCCTCAAAGGCTAAACTTAAATAAGTCTTCAGGGTAACTCTGCAATCTAAAGATTCCATCAGTATGTAATTTTCCTGACTTTTGTTGGCTTCCTTCCAAAACGTTTTTTTTAATCTTTCCAATCTAATCAACAGCACCGGGAGTTCTGCTACTCTTCCATCCAATTACTAACTAGGGTCAAGCCTGCTTAGCTTTTCACCCACAGTCAAAGTGGGTTAGGTGCTGCCCCCTGCTGCTTCCAAGGAAGTTATAAATTAAAGCACAGTATTGCAAAGTCGTTAAAGCGAATACTGTATAGAAAAAAATATTTTATGCAGAGATCTTGGTGGTAGCATGAATATACTCCACAACCGCAGCAGAAGAACCATATCTAACTGCGGAAATGCCAGAGAAGGCAGGCGAAGGCCAATGTATATTGTACAGACAGATTAGAAACAGGTAAGGAAGCCTGTCCGTTGCCATGGCAATTCAAGGCCCGAAAATTCGAAATTTGGCAAGCGCTTAAAATTATAGCGGTAGATCTGGGCGGCAAGAATCAGGCGGCCGCTAGGAGGCACAAAGCGATCGCAGAACGCTCGCTGCTACCATCTGGCGGCCACCTGGATGTTTCCTAGTCGAGTTGCGGCGGTTTCGCTGACGTCAGCGGAGGGCGCGCGGACGAACGGTGACGAAGACGGAAGCGGCTCCAGGGCTGGCGTGAAGGCGACCTCTGCTTCCCCACCTCAGCCGGAATCGGCGCTACGATGGAGGTAACCAGCCAGGGGGAAAGGAGGGCGTGGGGCGCCGCCTGGGATGCTGTGCCTGCCCCGTTTCGCTCGCCTGCAAGCGATGAGGCTTGGCTTTTCCGGTTCGCTTTCCCTCCGGCTGTAAAAGGGCCTCCGTCCCCGCCGTTAGTGGGTGGCTCCGTTTTTCTACGTGAGGGGCGATAAAATCCCGCTGGATGGTGCTGGGAGTGGCTCGATATTCTGCTCTGACCGACCAGGACCCGTGGCGTCCCCAGCTCTGTCCGCTTTTCACAAGTCCTCTGGAAACACCGCAAAATGGATTTTACCTGAGAGGCTAAAGTTCTTTTAAGCAGCCCGGAATAGCTCCTGCTCACCACAGCCCGAGTGTGTGCGTGGTGCGTGTGTGTGTGTGTTGCACTGTGGATGGCGCCGAGTCGTCTTTGATCTCTCTAGCTCTGGCTTTAGCAGCAACCTGGGTAGTCCACCAAGTAAAGCTTTTCTAGTTCAGACTGAGAGCAAGTAGGGCGCAGTGCTTAAGAAGAAACAACAGAGGACTATTTTAGCTCCAACCATAACTTTATTGAAGTTGTTATATGTTGGGTTTTCTCACTTCCTTCAGATATACAGTAAAAAAACAAGTTATTGAAATGTGGGCACAGTCTGTTGCTTGATTATGGCTTCATGTGTTAGGTGAATTCGTTATGGTTTGTTCAATAAACTGGCTTAGTGTAACGTATAAGCCCACTCTGATTTTTTTTTTTTTTTTTTTACAAATAATGAATTCCAGGTAGTATAATCAAACAGCACCTTGCAATTATCCTTCACTTTTCTTCTTCAAGTAATAGATTTGTGGAAAGGAAAGCCAGTAGTAGAGAACATGCATTCAAGTAAATACAATAATGTCTGGACTCTTCCCCCATTGCCCCACTAAATGAAGCAGTTTCATGGCTTATTAAAAGGCTAATTATAACGTCTCAAACACCCAAAGTTTGAGACGTTATAATGTGCTCTGAATACTGAATATAATTTCCTCTGTACTTCTGGCAGTTGGTTGACTGTCTTTGCAATAAGTTTATGATCTAAGCTTTTGGTGTCAGTGTATTGCATTGAAACAAGACCAATTTTTAAAAATATGTTCTCAGATTTGATCCTGATACCTTATTGTAAACTGCTGCTTATTTTAAAAATGAAAGAATTTTAATTCCAATACTGTGTACAGAGTCAATTATTCTTTAAACATTTTGATGGTATTGAAATAATAGGAAATGTATATGCCTCTATGTGTATTGTGGGCAATTGTTTAAAAGTGAGTAGATATTTCCATATTCTGAAGGTCAGAATAAAATATATTGCTTTATAAAAGTGTAACTCAAAAGAGTGAAGGTTCAGTTTGATACTCTCTTAGAACTCTTGCTGAGATTCACTTTTGCACATTGACATTACAAGTCTGCATTGTAGGTGCAGTAAAAAAATATGCAATGTGGCAATATTTTGATTAACATTAAATACTGTTTCCCATACACACAACCTATTTGATCAATTTGAGATGTTTTGGATTAAGTGATTTACAAAAGGGTGTTCATAATTTGACAAAAATACAACAATTCTAAATGTCATAGGAAGAAAGTTGAGCTAAACTTTCTTAGCCATACTTACAAGCAATAAGTTCCAGAAATATATTGGTTTATTAGTACGCATTTTTGTCTTGAGCTACAGGTTTTCTACCAGAAGGTGGTGCTGAGGGACTGATGTTTTTATTCTGTAGGAGTCTTTAAGATTTGCTTTTATTTTTTCAGCGTTTTAATATTAACATAAGTCATTAAGAACTTTTACAAATGAGATGCCATGATGTTCAAATATCACCCAGTTGTGTGGGAACTATAGCATGCCATGGTGTATCATGACAGGAATGATTTTAGCGCACCCCTTTATAATTTGACCTCTTTCCTTTCTCCTCACTTGTCATAGTTTAAAATCCCCTTGCCCAGTTTTTTTTATTAACTTGCCATATCATTTAGGTGTGACAACTCTGGTTAATGTTAACTATGGCCCATTCAAATTGTGGATTATGAAACTGGCTTGTTCCATTTACTTGCAGTAATTTAAAATAATAGAAGAAAAAAGGATATTTTCTTCTCATAGCTTTCCCAGAAAAAGAAGAGAAGAGAATCATATGAGCCTAGGTATAATGTTTTGTATTGTAATATACTTTTGTTTCTCACAACATCCAATACAGTTTTCTTTTTATCAGATCCATAGGAGATAATTGGTTTCCTAACTGAACTTTAGTATATAAAGTTTGTAATTTTTTCTTCCAGGGTAAACTATGCAGTACTTGTGATAAGATGTGGAAAAGGTGCTTTGCAATAAGCTAGAGCATAAATGCAGCACATGCTTGTGTATCATTTAAAAATTTTCTGAGATTACATAGCTGCTGTGGAAGCCTGCAGATAGGTCTAATATTCTCCCTTGAAAATAATTTTGTGCCTTCAACTCAGTCTTAACTCCTGATGACCTCATGGAGCCCCTACAGTTTTCTTGGCAACATTTTTGCCACTGCCACCTTCTAGGGCTGAGAGAGAATGACTAGATCAGAGTAATCCATTTGGCTTTCTGCCTAAGGTGGAAGTGGAATTCTAGCCTCCTGGTTTTTAGCCTGAAGCCCCAATCACTATATCAGTCTAGCCCTCAATGCCCCTTCCCTTTTGTCATTGAAGCAGAAATCTTTCAACAGCAAGAAAAAGACACACCTAATTTAATAAGTAACAAATAGATCCTGCATTCACCTCTTCCTAGTCAAATCCAAAGCATTACATAAATTTAGCAAGTACCATTGAATATTTTGGGGTAAATATAAAGCAGAATTGCTAAGATCCCTTTCTGTAATTTTAAAATGTTAATTATTCTTTTAGCTGGTTTAATAATGGAATTATTTAAATGCTATTTTTTTAATGTAAAACTTTATTTCTGCTTAGCTGCAAGATAATGGACAAGAAATGGCAGCTTCTCCTCCTACAGCCTCAACAGGGAAGTCAAAGGTATATTTCTACAAACATTTCTGGCACCTTTATAATCATAGAGTTGGAAGTCACTATCAGGGTCATCTAGACAAATGTTTCTCAACTTCAGCAACTTTAAAATATATGGATTTCAACCTGTTGGCAGGAGAAGTTTGATAGTTAAAGTCAGTTCAAAGTTGCTAAGAACGTGGAACACTGATCTAGATTGCTACCACCACCTCACTCTGAATAGGATTCAATGGAGCATTGCTAATAGGTGACTATCCAGCCTCTGCTTAAAAACCTCTAATGAAGGAGAACTCATCATTTCACATCAAAGCCTATTTCACTGGCTAATAGCTTACCGCACTGGAAATTTGTCCTGATGTCTAAGCAGAACCTGCTTCCTTGTAGTTTTAACTGGTTGGACCTGACCACTGGGGCAATCAATAATAAATTTGCTCTCTTTTCTATATAAGAAGTCTTCAGATTTTTTTTAAAGATTGCTGTCATCTATTAGTTGTTTCTTTTGTAAGCGAAACATACCCAGATTCTTTGAACATTATTATATGGCTTTATTTTATTATATTAGCAAACCTCCACTATCTTGTTAGTAATCCTCTGAATCTCCTCTGATTTGTCAAGGTGTTTTTTTAATACTGGTGCCCAGAATGAGATACAGTACTCAAAGAGGTCTAATTTAATAAAATGGTTCATTTTCAAATGTAAATATTAACTTCGTTTTAAATGTAAATACAGAGTCAGTGCCATTAAGTTTATTTTGTTTATTTGTCAAGTAACGATGGATATAGTTTTTATCAGAAACATCCTGCAACCATATATGCCCTGAAAAGTAATTGAAATTTTACTTTTTAATTTTTTTATTGATCTTTCATGCAATAATCTGATTAAAATAAAATATAGCTTTTACAATGTTCAGATATTCTTTTTAAACTTCCTTCTGTGTAATTGGTTTAGCAGATCAAAGAATTATAAATGTCTGAAGACAGTTTTATTTAAGTCCGTTTGCATCTTAACCAACTTGATAAACTGAAGAAATTTCAGTTGGAAACCAGTGTTGTCTAATTATTCAGGTAGTATATTATTCTTCAGTCTGTGAGACCAAAACCCTCAAAGGGTCTCTTTTCTTGATCAAGAATTTTGTTACCGAAATCTTTAGTACTCCTCAATATTGTCTATTGTAGTTTAGTAAAGACTTGGAAGCTGAAGATTTTATGTTACTGGACCTGTAGAGCAGTATTTATGGAGCTCTTCAAGCTATCTTACTTTATTTAATTGGCCAAAGTAATATTTTAAAACACACAGTGGAGGAATATGCAGGTCTATTGTAATTTTCAAGACTTTTAAGTATTATTGTTTTGAAAGGTTGATCTCATTTTGCAGGTCTATTGGAACTAAATGTGTTTTACAGTGATATTAAACAAAAAAGATTACATTATACATTACAATGTTTTCTTATGAGTCCTGAAGTGAACAGCCATCTGCAATAACATATTGATTGAAGAGCAGAACCAGATCTCATGTTCTGTATGATTATGAGTATGATTAAATGAAATTTGAACATGCATCCATTTTAATTTGCATTTATGGATTTTACAGCTGGACACATTAACAAGAGAAGATGTTATCAAATTTGCAAAGAAGCAAATGATTCTTTTACAAAAAGTGAAAGGCAGATGTGCAGGTACCTTTACTGAAACTCATTTAAATTTATTTAAAAGCCATATAGCAGGATACTCTGGAGAAATTTACCAATCCTTCCTCTCCCCCCCCCCCCATAATTTGCATTAGCATCCATGATGTGAATCGTCCTGGAAGAACTATAAGTATCAGTCTAACTTATACATGTTCCTGTTAATAATGCTGAATTCTACAGATTGTATTTTGGTATTGTGAAAAAACAAGATACAAATATAACAAGATACTGATTCATATTCAAATAATAATTTTCCCTAGAACTAGAAAAGGAAATTGAAAAACTAAAAACAACATCTGTGGCTGGAGGAACTGATGATATTATTCAGGTATGAATTCATAATAATGCATAACATTTGGTGCAATAATGTTTAATTCCCAAAAAATTCATTGTTTGGTCCAGTAGGAATGGTAATTGCTTGAGTTATATAGCTCACATTGCTCTTTATGTCTTTTGCAACATTTACCCAGAGATAAGACTGCTGGTTGATTGTGAATAACTTTTAAATTGAATTTCTCTGAATATGGATAGCTTTTTAGCTTCTTCTGTGCTCTCAGAATTGAATACTGTTTATGATAGCCTTGTGTCTGGTGTAAAAATGTATTATTTTTAAAAAAGCAAGGTTGAGATAGTGAAAAGAATTGTTAGCTTTAATTACTCAGCTCACCATACAGTGAGCGAAAAAAGTATTTTATCCCCTACTGATTTTGTATGTTTGCCCACTGACAAAGAAATGATCAGTCTATAATTTTAATGGTAGGTTTATTTTAACAGTGAGAAACAGAATAACAAAACAAAAAAAAATCCAGAAAAAAGCATTTCAAAAAAGTTATAAATTGATTTGCATTTTAATGAGTGAAATAAGTATTTGATCCCCTATCAATCAGCAAGATTTCTGGCTTATTTCATTCATTAAAATGCAAATCAATTTATAACTTTTTTGAAATGCGTTTTTCTGGGTTTATTTATTTTATTTGGGGGGGGGGGGTTATTCTGTTTCTCGCTGTTAAAATAAACCTGCCATTAAAATTATAGACTGATCATTTCTTTGTCAGTGAGCAGACGTACAAAATCAGCAGGGGAAACTTTTTTCCTTCACTGAACAATTTAGTAAGAAGAAATAGTTGTACCTACTCTAAGATGTAATGGCAACTTGTACCTACTCTAAGATGTAATGGGTGAAATACTATATCATAATATAGTAGAAACCTAGGCTTATGCTCATCTTCCTCCCCGTTCTTCATTGTAGCTACAAGGAGCTATTTTCCATTTTCCTTTAACCTCCGTTCAGTTTTGCATTCTAACTCTAAAATGAAAAAAGTTTACAAAAACATAGTTTAATTAACCATGGTTTGCTTGGCTCATATAAACTGCAATTTAAGGCTCGTGTAGGATTAAAATTGCACTAATTGAAAAACACAAGTGAAACCTCCTAATATGGCTAACCATAAAAATATTTATAAGTACTTTTATCATCCCTTTCTTGATTTTGCCTCTTCTCTCCTAAGTTAATGTGATAGAGTAGATATGTTTATTGATAAATAAAGCTTACTCAGAATTTTGGGATTAATGATGAATATCTTCTATAATCAAAATTGACTGTAGGATGTGTGTTGATAAGTTGTGTTTTTGCTAGAAAGTGATATATATATATATTAATAAAGTTAAGTACAGTATCTCTGCTTTTGGAAGATAATTATAACTTTTTTGTCTCTTCTCAAAACTAGGCTCTTACAGAGAAACTGAATGTGGTTCTTTTGGAGAAAGCAGAAGCCCAGCAGCAGTGTGTAGCGCTGAAAAAAGGCAATGTGAAAAAGCAGCAAGAAGCAGAGGTATTCTGTAAGAAGAGTTAATTGGAAATTGTTGACATTAAATATAGTTTATTAAATAGATTTGGGTCCCAGAAAACCCTTTCATTTAAGCTTTTTGGCTCCATTTCTCTCTTGCAAACAGGCAAGTGCAGATGCTAGGAATGAACCCCACAAGAGTGTGATGTTTAATAAAATCATTGTATAGGACAGTGTTTCTCAATCTTGGCAGCTTAGGATGTGTTGACTTCAACTTCCAGAATTTCCCAGCCAGCCATTCTCCTGAAGGCCAGGGAATTCTGAGAGTTGAAGTCCACATCTTAATGTTGTCAAGATTGGGAAGGGACTGCTATAGAAAACTACACTATTTCAAATGGGTATTCCAGTCCTGAAATGTGGGTCAACAATGTGCCATAGTAAGATTTGCAAATCTTAGTGTGAGAAAAAAAAATTAATGACAGAAAAAAGCAAAACTAAACACTAATGCACAGATATATGTTGAGTGAAAAACGTTCAGTTTTACAAATGGAATAATTGGAAAGGAACTAATCAATTAAATCTATGTTATTTAAGGATTAAATATTTTATTCCTTTGTATTTAGAAATCCTGTCTTGTTAGATGAAATTTCCCTTATCAGAAAAATCACTGCTCTAAGTTGAGATGAAAGTAGATACCAATAATAATAGCTCTGCAGATTGGATATTTCTTGTAAAACCTACTAATCCTTTGATTGTTACTTCTATAAAATAGACCTGATGATTTTATGATGCTTCATCACATATTTGATTTACTTTTTTTAATTAGGATGCTCTTGCTCAGGAAGAAATATGGCAGAAGAAAGTTGCCCAATTGAATACCTCTCACCAGAAAGAAATTGAAAGCCTTAAAAATGAAGGATTAATAGCACAATCCAAATATGATGAAACTATAATCACATTGCAAAAGGAGCTGCATACAGAACTGAAAAAACAAGAACAGCTCACAGAACAGCTTAACTTTCATACTAATGAGCATGAAGAAATTAGAAGACTACAGGAAGAGCTCCAGCAGACAAAGATCATTTACGAAGAGCAGATCTTGAATCTAAAGAAACAGATAGAATTGTCCAATGAATCGAAAGAGGAGGAAATTACCAAACTAAAAAATAATATTGAAAGTAATTCTCAACATTATCAAAACAGAATTGATAAGCAAGGTGAAGAGTTAGACAAACTGAAGGCTTCTCACCAAGATGAGTTATCAGAGCTACTACAGCAACTTGAAGCCTCTGCTAAATTATGTGAGGAAGAACAAATTAAAGTAGAGCAATACAAGGTAAAAGAGAAAGAGATGCAGGTTGAATTGCATGCTTGTAAGGAGAAATATGAACAGGAATTGGAATGCATAAGGCAGACCTTGACTAAAGATGAAGAAAATCAAAATGAGACTAGAAATGCTGAAACAGAAACAGAAATAGTAGAAAAGACTGGGCATGTAGAGAAAGCTTTCAAAGAACTGGAATCTCAGCATAGTATATTAAGAGATGAATTAACTTATATGAACAATGTTAAAATGAAACTGGAAATGGAAGTTCAACATATAAAAGATGAGTATTTTCATGAAAAGGAAGATTTGGAATTCAAAATTAATGAACTGCAACTTGCCAAAGAAGATCATTGTTGTGTAATAGAAAAACTGAAATCAGAGCTCCAGTTGGCAAAAGAACTATACAAAAAAAACATGAAAGAGAATAGCCTCAAAATGGAGGATTTAGTAGCAACACATAAAAAAGAAATATGTGAACTGAATCAAGCTATAACATCGAGTGCAGAGAAAAAAAAACAATCACTTATTCTTAAAATACAGGACCTCGAAGAACAATGTCAGAGGCATATAGAGGAGAAAGAAGAAGCCATTGCTAGTTATGAGAACTTGCGAGAAACACTGGAAACTTTGCAGACTGAATTGGGGGAATCAGCTGGGAAGATAAGCCGAGAATTTGAATGTATGAAGCAACAGCAGGCTTCTGATGTTGATGAATTACAGAAAAAGCTCCGAGCTGCTTTCAATGAAAGGGATGTCCTCCGAGAAGAGGTCAATTCTCTCCATCAACAGGTAGAACAGTTCTCTTCCCAAAAAGAGGAGGTAGAAGAGCTCAGGCATAAAATAGGGACTCTTCAAGAAGAGAATGAGAAACTGGTTTGTTGTCTTCATCAAAAGGAGTCTGACCTAAAACAAATGAAAGAGAAAGAAAATGAACTTTCCTCACAGAATAGTAGCTTCCTTGACAAAATGAAAGACTCAGCTGAGAAAATAGAAAAGCTGCAGGAAAAATGCAAAACACAAGAGACGGTAGGGGAACTTCAGCAACAAGTTGAAGCTCTTAGCATATGCAACCATCAATTAAAGCAACAGGCTGAAGAGTTGGGGGAGAGATTGAAAGGTGTTTCTGTGGAAAAAGAAACAAACCAGGAGAAGCTGATCAAATCTGAACAAGAAATGGAAGCCTTTGAACAAGATAGAATAGGACTGTTATCTGAAATAGAGGCTCTTAAATGTGACAATAACAAATTGAAGGAAGAACAAGACCAAGCAAGGCAGGAGCTAGACCGCTTGTCATCTGAAAAAGGAGACTGGAATCTATCCAAAGATAAAGCAGCGAGCTTAGAAGTGAAACTACAAATGGCCTGTGAAGAAAAAAACCATTTGATTAAAGTACTTGAGGAAGCAAAGGCCTTTAAATCTCTTGTTGTTAGTCAGCTGCAGAGTCTCCATGAAAAGATGGGCTCCAAATACCCAGATGAAAACAAAGAAGAAGGTATTGTTAGCACATTGCAGGCTGCAAATGAATTTTTGGCAAAAATGAAGCAAGAGGAACAAAGTTTGATCTCTCAGAAAGATGAAAATGTTAATCTACGGCAAGAATTGCAGAGAGTCCAGGAAGAAAATGCTGCTCGGTGCACAGAGTTCAGATCTCTATTGGATGATTATGAAAAAGAAAAATGTCTCTTAAAGGAGGAATTAGAAGGAACATTCTCAGAAAAAGAAGTACTTCAACTGGATATTCAAGAGTTGAAACACATGAGTGAGAAAATCAGGAAGGAGAACCAAGATCTTCTAGCTCACATTGAAAATATTTCTGAACAACATGCAAACCAAGAAAACAAAATGAAAGAGCAGGAAGAAAAATCAGAAAAAGAACAGAAAAATCTAACCTTAATTTTGGAGCAAAAGGAGACTGAACTGAGAAATGTTCAAGCTGAACTTTCTTTGCTAAAGGTTAGGCTTTTATTATTGAAATCTTTAGACTTATTCCCCAAGACTTAAAATTGGAAAGCTTTGGGGAAGTATATGCAAGCAAATTTCTCTCTGTTACTCATGTATATAAGAGAATAAGTGCAAAGATGTACCTTTGCTAAATTTTCAGTAGTTCCTTTTCATCTTAGTGAGCATTAAGGTTGTCTGTATGTTTGTGTGTATGTGTGTAAAGTTCGATTTTCATGACTACCAGTTAATACATTTAAAGGTTTCTTTGTCATTGGCTGATCCAAAATACAGGTAGTTTAGTTATCACAGTTGGGACTGACAACAGGGCCATTAAGCAAAATGGACACTAAATGAAACTGCAACTGTGCTCATGATCTTGCTTCAGCTTTCCTTTGCTTTACAGACCAACAGAGTTGGTTGCAAAGTTATTTTTTTAATACTTGTAATTGTGAAATGTCACTAATCAAGGTATATGTAAACATATGAAAAAGCCTTATGTTTTTGTAATTTAATAATGCCCAAATGCTAATATCTGCATTTATGTAGAAGTCTTTTATGCTATATATGGGTAATGCTTGACTTACAACCACTATTGAGCCCAAAATTTCTATTGCTAAATGAGACATTTGTTAAGTGAGTTTTACCCCATTTTATGACCTTTCTGGCCACAATTGTTAAGTGAATCACTGCAGTGGTTAAGTTAGTAACAAGGTTGTTAAGTGAATCTAGTTTCCCCATTGACTTTGCTTGTCTGAAGGTCACAAAAAGCGATTGCATGACCTTGGCATAGTGCAACCGTCATATATATGAGTCAGTTGCCAAGACTCTGAATTTTGATCGTGTGTCCATGGGGATGCTGCAATGGTCATAAGTGTGAAAAATGGTCACAGGTCACTTTTTTCAGTGCAGTTGTAACTTCAAACAATCACTAAACGAACTGCTATAAGTTGAGGACTACCTGTAAATCATTCTGCTGTTGTTGTTTTTATTGTATAGAAAACAAATTGTCCAGTCTGACCATTTTATGTTAAGATTATGATGGGATGTTCTGCTCTAGGACTTGTTTCCTTTCCCTCACCAAGCAACAGTAGTTATCTGCTGAACTGCCATCTTATTTATTTTTGTTCACAATGCAGGAGTCTGTGGAGAAGTCTTCTGCTGATCATGATCAGCAATTATCAGAAACAGAGAAAATAGGTAATTCATGTATATTTTGTTTGGGAGGGTTTTTGACTGCTAATACTGCTATAAAGAGTTTGTTCAGAAATCATTAAATGCTTTTCTAGAGTTTGTTATATGGAGTACTGCCCTGCCAGTCTCTGCTAAGCAAGAAACTTTGCATTTGCCTTAAATTATAGGCTTCCAATTACAGTTTTAGTATAATGCTCTTGAGAGCAAATATGCTTAATTGACAAAACTCATGCAAATGATAATTTAAATAACAGGCTTTCAGGCAGATATTGAGCATTATAGCTTCCCCTTTAAAAAAAGAATTTTGTAGTTTAGGGTTTAAGAGAGATTGAGGTGAAGTAGCAAATGATCACTTAATTTATTTTATTTTGATATGTCTAAAAAGGAGTATGAAAACTTTTACCACATTGGATATGTATTGTTTACTGTTGAATTTGGTGCTGCTAAATAAATGTCAAACATTAGGCCATTTCTAACTGAACTCCATTGAAATGGTTACTAAATACAGCATACAATTTAAGTGTTGATATAAATAATGAAATGAATCTTTTTTAATATAGTTATTGCCTATAGAAGATTTTTGCCTTTACATTTTAAAATATTAATTTGGTTTGCTTTAGTGAATTTGGAAAAACAGCTGAAAGAAAAGGAAGAAAAAATAAATAAAATTAAAACTGTTGCTGTGAAACTGAGGAAAGAACTGGATTCTAGCAGGAAAGAGGTAAGTTGTCAAAGGAAACCTATTCAACCTCATTCAGTTGAAGTATTGGTAATGTAATTACATTACACTGTAAATTACATTTACATTGTAAATACATTGATAATATAAATACCAATACATTAAAATAATGGTAATGATTTTAATTGTAATATATCTTTCTGAATTGTCAGTCGCCCAAAGTCGTTTGTTGAGATGGGCGAGTATAGAAATCAATCAAATAAATAAATGTCATTCTGGCACCATATAATGTTTCTAAGGTCTGCTTTTACCTTATTTCATTGTTTTTAAAGGGTAAATGTTGAGCTTATCTGAACATCTGGCTTTAGTTACTTTGATCACTAAAAGTTATTTTGTTTCTTAATTTACATTTATGGGTGTGGATGTGGTGGCAAGTTTTCAGTTGATTTTGCAGTGAGCACACAGCAACAGTAGTCTGCGTATTCAGTAGAATTTGTTGGAGGTATATTTTATCAGTTCTTTATTCTGTTTGAACTGGCTCCCTAAATACATCTTAAGGACAATTTTAGAATTTTTCTTTTTAAACTTCTAAAATAATTACTTGCTCTGTATTTATTTCAAAGATTTTTTTTTTTATCAAAACCAAATCTTTATTATGGTCAAAGATCACAATAAGGTAGGTGGAGCATAGTCAATTAAAAAGCATTCAAAATACATTAATGCTGTTTCAAGCCCAGTAGATGTTCTTGAAAGTATCACTGCATTCAATATGGGTCAGTCATCAGGACCAGCGTTTTGTCTTCTGAGCTTTCGGACTCGTACTAGAGCCCAACTTCAGGGAACTTCTCTCTAGCACATTCATTCTGCAGCATTATTCTGGGACACATATATTCACCTTCCTTCATATCACTGCATTGTCTACATGAAATAAAACAGATGTGCCTTTCAGTCATTTTTGGAGAGTGAAAGTTTGTGTTAAGAAATTAATTAAGAACAGGGCCAATACGCAGCCTTGCTTGATGCCTTTTTCAGTTCCAATGGCACTGGTGATATGGCTATGGGGTTGTTTTTTTTCTCCTATTCCCATGTGCAAAGGTTAAAAGCTACAAAGAATACTTTATCTTAACTGTATTATTGATATAACATACTTAGATATCAAGTTTAATCACAGGAACTACTTCTTAATCATACAAACTTTGTTATGGATTTTCCACTTAAAGATATTCATATTGAAAGAGCTAGATGCATTACTTTGGAGGTGTGTTAGCAATTGTGAGGTTTTGCAATGTACTGATCATAATTTTAAAACTTTGAGTGAGAGTCAGAATTTAATGGGCCAAATATATTTATTAAATAGATATTCTTGTATCTTGGGTTCTCTATAAGTTATGAAAATGCTCCTGTCGAATTGGAGAGTCTTTGAAAGACTGTGAAAATGCTGTGGGATATTTAAAAAAAAGTGGATCATTGAAAAATACATCCTTCCATGAAGATCATCTTTGCCACCATGATTAACATTTTCTTCTGCCTTTAGGTACAGTCACTCAGAGAAGAGCTGGAATTAATAAAATCAGAAAAAGAACAACTCTCTTCTTCAATGGCAGACATCATTCAGGGAGCTGAGAGCTATAAGGTAAAGCATCTTTACCAGGTGCATTTCAGGAACAGGCAGCTGTTTTGGTCCAGTATGTGCATGTAGAATTTTGAGAACATGTTAAAAGCATTTTCGCTAAAAAGCTGTCCTGGTGTGATACAATCACATACCAGACATCCATTCATCAGGAAAAAAACAGACGTCCCCCCAATGCTGTCTCTTCCCACTTTTTTCTGGACCTAGAAGTCATTGAGTAGCAGTCACTCATTCTTCCATTTTGAAACAATGCCAAAGAGGAAGACATGCAATCAGAGGCATTTTTAGAAATAAATATGCTGAAGCTGGTGCTTTTCTATGAAGCATGCTAGTGTTCCAGCAATGTAGTTTTCACATAAGATTACAGAAAATAAAATGTAGACTTACTTCCATTAGGGTAAAAAGTCAATTTGTCTAACATGGTGATGGGGTATAGAAAAAGTTGCATGCTTCCTTGTACATGTGTAATGTACTATGGACCTATCCAACAATATTTTAAATTACATGTGCTTTCCAAGAATCTTTTATTAGAATATGACAAGCAAGCAGAACAACTGGATTTTCAAAAGACTCGAGCTCGTAATTTTGAACGTCAGATTGATGACCTGACCAAACAATTGGAGAATTCAGTTCAGCAGGTATTTTTTTAGTAACACATATATTGTAAATACATTTGATATTAGCATTTGCAAAGCAGGGGATAAAACTAAGTGGAAAAAATGGACAGAAAAATGAGGAAAATGGAGATTGGTGTTAAGGCTCAAATATAAGAACAATCTTTGGCAATACACTTCTGATTTTTTAATCCAGCTCTTTGTTGCCACTAGTGAGTAGCCAAATGTCTGTAGAAAGTTTATTGAAGTGCTGTTCTTGACTATTCTCATTTTTCTTTTTTAATGAGAATTTTTTGTTCTGCCAACAATTTATTTAATATTTTTTATCCTTCCCAAGCAGTCTTTTTGACAAAACAACAGAGAAAGAGAGAGAAAGAGAGAGAGAGAGAATAAAAACCAAAGGGAGGAAGGCCTTTACACACTTTTTGCTCTGATGTACGCAATGTTGACCTTAAGCTTTCTCAGCTCTTGAGGGAACATTAGTAGGAAACTTAGCTCTTGCTTTAGGCAGTGCAAATATTTAAATGATAGCTTGTTAGAAGTTCCCATATACAGACTGTAATAATGGTTTGCTGTCATACCGGTAATTGTATTATTTCTTTATTTTAGCAAGAACAGTGGCATTCTGCAAATGAAGACCTCTTGACTCGTGTTGAGACTCTTCAGACTAACGCCAAGCTGTTAGAAACCCAACTGCTAGAAATCCAGAAAGCCAAAGCAAAAGTTGATAAGGAACTTGAAGCTGAAAAGCTTCTAAAAGAACAAAAAATAAAGGTAAATAGCACAATTGTAAAATAAAAAAAATAAAACAATTACTTTGATTATTTGAATTTAGAGCCCAAACTTTTTTTGCAGGACCATGCTCACTCTGTCAGAGAAGCAGAAGAATTTCAGACATTACTACAGAAAGAAAAGAAGCATCTTCAGAAAGTTTTGGAAGAGCTAGAATTAGCAAAAAAGGTAGATGAGTAGTTTCCTTATTTACTTGTACTTCTAGTTAAATATTTGTCATCTTTTAATATTGTTTGGTTCTGGTAGTTTCAGAATCCTAACTTTTATTTGAATAATACTCAATATCTTGATTTAGGATAGGAGAGAAATAGCTAATGACTTCTAGACAAGGAACAAAATTAAAACTGCAAATATGTATTGAATGTTTTAATATACAGGATGCTCAGAAAAGTACATTGATGGATATGGAAATAGCTGATTATGAGCGTTTTGTAAAAGAACTTAATCAAAACATTACGGACAAAAGTAGCAGAATTGAAGATCTTGAGCAAGAAATTAAAATACAAAACCAGAAGAAAGAAATTCTACAGGAAGAAATCAGTAAGCAGCTTTTTAGAATTAAGCTTACTTTCTGCCTATAGAAGGATATATGTCAATTCAAGAGGGTTTTGAATTCTGATTCAAAATAATGTGCTATAAAACTGGCATATTTTAATACACCTCAGTGGCCTCCAGTTAACAGACAGGAACACATATTTCCAGAATTAATGATTAATATTATGTAATCAATTAAATGCTTATTAAACAAGCTTTAGTTAACAAAGTATTGTTCAGTTATTAGAGTTAAAAAATAGATCATTGAATTTTTTTGCAAAATTTTATTCAATGATGTGACTTGCTATTGTAAACTGAAATAAAAAAGAACAAGGAAATCTTTTTTCAATAAAAGAATCTTTATCCAAGTGGAATTTGCATAAACTCCTAAGTAGGAAAATCATGTTTCATTAAATTTCTGCTGTTTTTCTAAACAAGTTAGCAACAAGAATTATTTTGTTCCTTAGAATCCTTACAAAACTCTGTACAGAAGTACGAGGAAAAGAATGGCAAGCTCAAGCAATTACTGGTAAAAACAAAAAAAGAGTTGGCAGACTCAAAACAAGCAGTAAGTTTGTGTTTTCCACTATGAATTCAGCTTTACTGTCTTCTGACAACAATGTATAATAATGTTTTAATAGTATTATTTTGAATATTTTTATTCCAGGAAAATGAACTTTTAAGATTTCAGGCATCTCTCAAGGGAGAACTAGAAGCCAATCAGCAACAAATGGAAGGTTATAAGGCAAGATCCTATTTCTCCCCCCCCCCCTTTCAGACTAGTAAAAAAGAGAGTATTTTATCCATATTGATATTATATCCAATATCTGCTTGAAATGTGTGTATCACAACTTCCACTCCTCTTTCAACACCCTGAACAAATTTTTATGTGAATATGTTTCTTTCACCACCAGTAATGCTGTGGATATTGCACTGACTAGAAAATTTATTTTCATTCTGGGAACTGGAGCTCAGATACTTAGGGCAATTTCCTCACGCTTGGCTAGAGATGAATTGCCCCAAATATAAGGGAGCAGTGGGCCTTACACAGAGGATCTCTGAATTGGGCCTAGATGCACGAGACAGTTCCTGAATTACACAGGCGTTCTTTTCCAAGATTTTTGCACATTTTGAATCTTGCATGCATGCATCAGTATAACAGCCTCCATTTTATGTATATGAAAAGCAGCAACAGCCATTTTCGCTTCACTTTGTGATTTACATGTCAAGATCTACATCATTTCGAAACATTTCCTGTGCTATATAACAAAAGTGTCCTCTCGGTCATTTCTCTAAATTTGATTTGCTTACTTGGAGGCAACACTTTATGGCTTTGCCAATCTTGAGTTTTGTTTGATTAAATTCTTGCCTTGAGTGTCATGAGTCACTTCTCATGAAATGCACAGGTATATAAATTTGAATAATCAATAAATAAATTAGCTTGCAATTCAAAACAATGAATACAGCCCCAGTTTACTATTAGCCTTAAAATCAGAGTAAACGAGATACTAAAATAAATGTACTTTTGCAGATTCAGCTGTCTGAACTAACTTCTGAAAAGCACAAAATTCAGGAACATCTGCGGACTTCACTAGAGCAGCATCAGCGGGTTTTGAATACTTATCAGCAGAAAGTAGCTGCTCTCCAAGAAGAATGTAATGGAGCAAAGGTATTTCAAGCCAACCTAGTCTGGTTGCCTCTAACAATTCCTCTGCAAACAATTCAGTAGGCAGCTTAGAGGGTAAGGAAGAGGACCTCAATGGAGATGTGCTATTGCTTAGAAAAAAGGGGCTGAAAGCAGCAAGTCCACAGCAGTCAGATCACATTCGGAAGCCGCTTATGCAGAAGCCTCCCTGATTCACTGGAGTATAAGGAGAAGGAGGAGGCATAGCTCAGTTAGACTTGCAAGGTTCTGTTAATACAGGTGGCCCTCGACTTACAACAGTTCATTTAGTGGCACTGAAAAAATGACTTCTGACCATTTTTCACACTTATAACCGGATGGTCACATGATCAGAATTTGGCTACCTGGCAACTCTGTCATTTATGACCATTGCAGTGTTCTGGGGTCACGTGATCATCTTTTTAGACCTTCCTATAAGCAAAGTCAATGGGGAAACCAGGTTCACTTAACAACTGTGTTACTAACTTAACAACTGCAGTGATTCATTAAACAACTATGGCAAAAGTGACAATGTGGGGCAAAGTCACTTAGCAAATGTTTCATGTAGTAACAGAAATGTTGGGCTTTATAGCCAATCTCAGTAAAAGTAGTTTTAACCTTCTTATAGATTTTCTAGCCTGGCCTACCACATGGAACTGACATTAGTTGTTCAGGTTTTGCATTCTGTCAATTGGACCATTCATAGTGTTTAAACACATGGTGTTGAAGACCTCAGATCAGTTTCCCATGAAATAGATGCCATGAGGAGTGTATATTAATTAAAGGCAATAGAAAAGTTCAAACACGGTCGCCCTGATCTATTGTTTTCTTTAAGAAATATCATTCATTGTCTATGCCTGTCACGACTAGGCTGCTTGATGCACTATTTCTTACATCCACTATTATAGCCATTTGGTATCTTTTCCTATATGTCATAACTCTTCTCCAAAGGCTGCATACACAAGGAGGGACTTTCAGTTGATTGTACGGCACTTAAACGGAGTATAAAAAGCTGTGTGTGTGTATGTGTGTGTATGTTTTGAGCAGAAATTACCAAGGTTTATCTTACCAAGGTTTGATTCTTAAGACTGTATTAAAAGGTGGCTTTTAAACATTCTGTGGGGACTGATTTAAGAAGAAACCATTTATATTTTCAGTAGCTACTTTGTACTTGATATTAGTAGTTGGAGAAGTATAGGTTCTATTTAGAATAGAATAGAGCTGGAAGGGACCTTGGAGGTCTTCTAGTCCAGCCGCCTTTTCAAGCAGGAGAACCTATACCATCTCAGACAAGTGACTGTCTAGCCTATTCTTGAAAATCTCCAGTGATGGAGCGCCCATAACGTCTGAAGGCAAGCTGTTCCACTGGTTAATTGTCCTCACTGTCAGGAAGTTTCTCCTTAATTCCAGGTTGCTTCTCTCTCTGGTCAGTTTCCAACCATTGTTTCTTGTCCTGCCCTGCTTTGGTAAATAACGTGACTGCCTCTTCTTTGTGGCAGCCCCTCAAATACTGGAATACTGCTATCATGTCTCCCCTAGTTCTTCTTTTCTTTACCAAAGACTATTTTGGAAAGCAGATGGAAAAGATGCTAAAATATTTGTACTTTTTGAATAATCTGTGGAGTTCACTAGGCTAAAAGATAGATACTCTGTTTATAGCATAGTGCTCTTATGGGCTCTGTAACAAGCTCCTGAAGATTTAATGTGCAATTTCCAATCTTGTTTGCTTTTGGAAAATTGAATGACTCAGAATGTAATTATAACTAGGCTTTTGATGGATGTAGCTTTAGAAAGGGACTGGTTTATGTCTTATTGTGTCATGTCAAAATCAGACCTTCTAAAATTTTTGTGCTACCTTGCATAGTAATTGTCCTGTGAAGCAGCTGGGTACACTTTGGTTACAAATAACATTGTACTTATTCTATCATTTATGGTGTATGGGGAGGCTGTGAAATAACATTGGTACTTGGTAGTTTTGAAAGAAAAGATTTTTTCTGCTATTCCAATAAAATTAGGGATATATTCATTACATTCAAATAGTTTATCTTATGAAAATCAAGAAAGAAAAATAATTAAATGTTTTTAGTGAATAAATGGTTACTTAGCTCTTTATATAGAATTGACTTATGATGACAATTGGATCTGGAATTTCTATTGCTAAGTGATGCAGTCATAAAGCAGTGAGTCAAGGAGGATGCACAGGGCTCAGGGACAGGGAGGATGCAAGGGGATGCATGAGAGGCATAGTGAAGGTCAACAAGAATGTGAGTGAGTGTGTGGGAGGTACAATTCAGGTCAGGGAGTGTGGGGGGGGGGTATGAGTGCCAGCTCAGAGATGCTGGCAATCTTTCCTGCTGGCTTTCCCATTGACTTTCTGGTTGCATATGGTAATCAGGGTGCTGCAACCAGTGATAAGTGCAAACTGATTGCCAAGCGCCCAGCTAATGATCAGGTGACCTTGGGATGCTGGTATGGGCAGATCTCCAAAGACCAATCATAGCTACCATTTGTTCAGCACCATCCTAACTTTGAACTGTCACTGAACAAGAGGTCATAGGTCAAGGACTACCAGTAGTTAGTTTCATTTTATCATGTGTCTCATTGCAGGAAGAACATTTTGCTATAACCTCTGAATTTGAAAACTACAAAGTCCGTGTTCATAATGTATTAAAACAGAAGAATAAATCCTCACAATCTGAAACTGATGTGACCAAACAAGAAAGGTAAGCTTTACATGTAATGGGTTGAATTTTGCTTTGAATCATATTTTTAGCCCCTGGCTCAAGAATCATCTTTGAAGACGGAAAAATGATCATCTGGAATCCACTATTTTTTTTATAAAGTCTGGATAATTTTTATTCTGATTTTTTAAACAGAGAGTATTTAATCAGTTAATCTATTTTTACCTTTAAAATTGGCTGAATGAGTTAATATGCTAAATCTGGTTAGCTCTTCCTCTTGTTCTTTTTTCAAGAAAGGAATATAAAAGAAAATTTACAGAGTTTTTTTTTAATCTCTCTTCCTTTCTGTTCTGTGAAGATCTCACCACAACTAAAGTCACATCTAAAAAACAACATAAAGCAGTCCTAGTAGTTGACCTAAGTTTGTATTTTATGTAAAATATGTCATTTTAGTGTGTTCCAGATCCTACATACTCTTTTTCAAGAAAACATATTAAACTGTAAAAGCTACAGTTCAGTCTATATCTATTGGTTCATATAATATCAATATAACAATATACATTAAGTTCCAAAGGATCCACTTGCCCAAGAATTCCCCAGCCAGCATGCCACCAGAAACATTGACCTAAATGTTCTCCAGAATAATAATAGCAGAAAGTGTTGTTACATGTACATTTCATGTAGTATACATTCTTGTGAATACATGTTAGAAAACCCAATCCATTTTATTATTTCTGTTACTATTATTTTACAATACTGTTATGCAATGTTACTAATCAAATCACATTGATCCCATGGTAATATTCAATAAAATACAGAATAAAATGTTAGAGGCCTGAAAATTAAATGAATAAATAAATAATATTGAACATACCATATATGCCACCCGACTCCCAGTGATCCTGGGCATAAATAAAATGCCTTGAAACATTTAACACTTTAAAGATCATCAAAACGACCCTCTTCCAACTTGAGAGAAGAGTTCATGAAGCTTCCTGTTCAAAATTGTTCAAATTGCTCATCTCTTAACTTATGTTAATAATGTGTAACTTTTAAAGAAGCAAGTTATACATTTTCTAATGTTTTGTGAACTTTCCTTTCTTTTAGAGAACATATGGAAAAGGTAATAGAACAACTGAAAATTAAATTGCAAGAGACACAACATAATTTACAAATGAACGTGGTAGACCTTCAGACTTTGCAGTCCGAACATGATACATTGCTGGACAGGCACAATAAAATTCTTCAGGAGACCGTAGCAAAGGAAGCAGAACTCCGAGAAAAGTAAATTTCTTTAGCATATATTTTTTTACTGTTGGCTTATGACTAGCCATGATTTTTTTAATTATGTGTCCAAATATTTTCTTCATTAATAATCTTTAGATCTAAAAATCAATATTCCTATAATGGGAGTATCTCTTAATAAAGTAATCTGTTTATAGAAATGGCCAGCAGTGGTACGATAGATATTCCCTCCTCTTAGCACCAGGTATTTATTACTTTTTCTAATATTGAAACTTGGGTGGGTGGGATTTTTTCCAGACTTTGCACAATACAATCTGAAAATGTGGTAATAAAGTCAGAACATGCACAGACTGTGAATCAGCTGACAGCCCAGAATGAAGCTCTTCGGAATAGTTTCCGTGATCAAGTCAGACATCTGCAAGAGGAGCACAGAAAGACAGTGGAAACATTACAACAGCAGCTGTCTAAAATTGAAACCCAACTTTTTCAACTCCAAAGTGAGCCAAGTACCAAAAGTAAGCTAGTGATCCATTATTCATTGAGGGGGGTGGAATTCAAACAAGGCTACCTAATCCACCATACTCATGTGCCTAAATTTAAATTAAGATTATTCTCTTGGTAAGTCACATGCATTTAAATAAATGATTTTAAGGTGAAATTTAATTTTTATCACTAAATCAAGTGACTTATTTTATTATGGTCTGGGAAGATTCAGCTGAAGACAGTTTACACCAGGTAGCAAAGTTAGAGATATCTCAAAGAGTAATTTACTTTGTATAATTGATAATTTAATGCAGTGGCTTCATTTGCAACAAAAATGATTAATTTTTCATTTTCTGTCTTAAATATTGGGGAGCAGCTCTGTTGAGTAACTTGGTGTTTTTGATGCTGTTTTATTATATAATTTTATAATGCTCTTGTAACTCAAATAATAGTCTCAATTATTTTCTATTCATTTTTTTTCAGATTCTGCTCCTTCTAATCTACCAACCAAAAGTTTGCGAGAAAGAAGGAGCACTGATCTTCCTCTTCTTGATGTGCATGCTGTAACTAGAGAAGAAGGTGAAGGAATGGAAACCACTGACACAGAGTCTGTATCTTCTGCCAGTACCTATGTGCCATCCTTAGAACAGCTTCTCAATACTCCAGAAATGAAATTTGGTAAGATGGCCATACAGTGGGTCATGGGAGTTTAGAGTTTATTTCTAGCATATTACCAGAATCATTCATTAGAAATATTTTATACCTCAGCAACAAATTGAATATAATTTACTATGCATTTAAAATATAACCAGTAGACAAATTATTAAGAGATACGGACAGGACTAATTGCTATTCTGCCTCTGAATCATTGGGTTATATATTACTATGGGAATAACTTTTTTTACAGTTCTCCACAGATGTTCAAATGCTCCTGTTGTTGGCTTCTTTTGAAATTTGGAGAAAGGCCTTTGACCTGGCTATTTTTGTCAAAGTAGCCCTTCATTGTGCAAGGACTAGGACTAAGACTAAGACAGAATAGAATAGAACAGAACAGAATAGAATAAAATAGACCTTCCTGTTCAAGCAGGAGGACCTATACCATTTCAGACAAGTGACTGTCCAGTCTCTTCTTAAAAACCTCCAGTAATGGAGCACCCACGATTTCTGAAGGCAAGCTGTTCCACTGGTTAATTGTCCTCACTATAGGAAGTTTCTCCTTAATTCCAGGTTGCTTCTCTCTTTGATCAGTTTCCAACCATTGTTTCTTGTCCTGCCCTCTGGTGCTTTGGAGAATAGTTTGACCCCCTCTTCTTTGTGGCTGGAATACTGGAATACTGCTATCATGTCGCCCCTGTTTCTTCTTTTCTTTAGACTAGCCAAACCCAAGTCCTGCAGCCATTCTTCATATGTTTTAGTCTCCAGGCCTTTGATCATTTTAGTTGCTCTTCTCTGAATGTTTTCCAAAGTCTCAACATCTTTTTTGTAGTATGGTGACCAAAATTGGTAGCAATATTCCAGGTGTGGTCTTACTAGGGTTTTATAAAGTGGTACTAATACTTCATGTGATCTTGATTCTAGCTTGTATTGAAGGTCTTTTGCATCTTCAACTAAAGCAGTTTTTCCCAATCTTAAACATTTTAAGATGTGTGGACTTCAACTCCCAGGTATTCTGGGAGTTGAAGTCCACACATCTTAAAATGGCTATAGTTGGGAAACATTGCACTATAGCTAGAGATACAGGGAAGCAAAGAAATGAAAAAACCTCCATCTAAGTTCCAACTTGCGATGAAGTACCTTTGTCTTACAAATCTCTGTTATTCTTAAATTGATGGTGCCAATTGATAGTATTCTAAACAGATGTAGAATTTTCATATATTATTTTTATAATGTTGACTAATTTAACAATTGTGACCAATATAAATTAGGTAATACATGGACAACAGATGGCTAGCATTCTGAACGTTCATAAATTTAAAGGGGATTGTTTTTGATATTGTTTGCAAGAGTGAGAATGGAAATTTGGACTTTAAAACTTTCAAAAATAAGTGTAAAATGCATATAATTTTGGGTTATATCCATATATTAGAATCCATATAATTAAAAAATGTACTGAGCTAACCAGAAATTGTCTTTTTGTAAACTATTTTAGAACCTCCACAATGGGAAACAGAGCTCACAAAACAAGAGTTGGTCCAGAAGTTAAATATAACATCAAAGAGTGCTGATCATTTAAGTGGATTACTTCGTGAGTCAGAAGCAACCAATGTTATCCTAATGGAACAAATTAAGGTTAGTGGGCTTATACTTTCCATGCTCCAACTTAGATTTAAGGTATATGTGAATTTGATGACATTCTGCTCTTCTCCTCCCCTCCCCTCATCGTGGAGGAGCATGAGGTGAGGAGTACCTTGAGAACTGTGGACTCAAGGAAGGCTACTGGACCTGACGGCATTTCTGGCTGGGTGCTTAAAGACTGTGCAGATCAATTGGCTGGGGTCTTTACCAAGATTTTTAATTGATCTCTATCCCAGTCCACTATTCCATCCTGTCTGAAGGCCTCCATCATTGTTCCACTGCCAAAGAAGTCCTTTATTAACAGTCTCAGTTATTATAGACCAGTGGCACTCACCTCTATTATCATGAAGTGTTTTGAAAAACTGATCTTCAGGCACATTGTGTCCTGCCTCCCATACACACTTGACAGTCACTAGTTTGCACACAGAGCAAAAAGATCTACAGAGGATGCCATGGCCACACTCTCCATACTGCTCTTACTCATCTGGGGCAGCAGGGATCTATGTAAGGATGCTCTTTGTAGATTTTAGCTCTGCATTTAACACAATTCTTCCATACACACTGGTGTCTAAACTTGTCAACCTCGGACTTTCACATTCAATCTGCCTTTGGATTATGAACGTCCTGTCAGGTCGCTCTCAGAGGGTTAGATTAGGAAACACTGGCTCCCCACAGGGCTGTGTGTTGAGCTCTCTACACTCTTTACACTTATGACCGCACCCCCACTCATCGCAGCAATATTATTATTAAATTTGCAGATGATACAACAGTGATGGGGCTTATCTCCAAGGGGGATGAGTCTGCCTGCCGGGATGTGGTGGAGCAGTTGCTCTTGTGGTGCAGAGACAATAATATGGTTCTCAACACCACTAAGACCAAGGAGCTTATAGTAGATCATAGGAGGAATAGATCAGGCATTCAGCCCCTGAATATCAGTGGAGACCATGTGGAGCGAGTGGTCAGCTTTAGGTTTCTGGGTGTTACCATAAAGGAGGACCTGACCTGGAGTGCTCATGTTATAGCATTGGTTAAGAAGGCCCAGCAGAGATTACATTTCTTGAGACTTCCCAGGAAACAACAACTGAATGAAAAACTGCTGGTGACCTTCTACCGCTGCTCCATAGAGAGCATTCTAATCTATTGCATTTGTGTGTGGTTTGCTTGCTGCACAGTAGCAGATAGGAAAGCGCTCCAGAGGGTCATTACCATCGCCCAGAGGATTATTGGCTGCCCTCTTCTCTCTCTCCCCCCCCCCAATGAACTGTACAGTTCCCGCTGTCTTAGGAAAGCTCAAAACATTCTTAAAGTCTCATCTCATCCCGGACATTCCTTTTTTGAACTATTACCTTCTGGCAGATGGTACAGGATAATAAAAACAAAGACAAATAGGCAAAATAGTTTTTATCCCAGAGCTGTAACCATATTAAATACTATTGTATAGTGCAACATTGAAGTGCAATATTAGGGGCAGTGCAATGATGAATAGAATGTGAAGGACGTTTGTATATAATGTATGTTTTTACTTGTGGTTCTTGTGTGTAGTGTGCACTGTGGACAGTACATAATTTCATTGTGAGATACACAATGACAATAAAAATATTTTATTCTATTCTAGTTGCACAACAACAATTCACACACACTATTGTCATGGCATCCTTCAACTCCTATTTTTGCATGTTGGGATCTCTTGTTAGAAGTTTTCATTGGTTGGGCAAAAGTGGGACACAGGTAACTTGGTGGATGAATAAGCAAATAAAATACAGAAGGGATGGAAGAGGGAAGAGAAATTGTTCATATCAGACTTTTAAGTTGAACTCCTCAAATAATGTTTGGGATCCCCTCAAGGTATTTAAAAAGGGATGGGGCATTATATTTTCTTACGCTGGCAACATACGATGTTTGAATTTTTTTAAGACATATGATTTAGTATATCCATTATGGTTTCAAATTAATACATATGCTAAAAGCAATTATGGTTCAGGTTTTCAATATATTGTGGAATTATATTTGTAAAATGTAGACTTTGTCATCTGATAAAATAGCTTTGGCTGGGATATGATAAATATAATTCTGAACTAGAAAGAAAGACACTTTCCCAATTTTAAGGATTAGATCTGGGATATGAGTTAGGTATTTATTTTTGAAAAATTTCTAAACAGAGATGTCACATATGTTGCAATATGATCTAGATTTAGTGATAAACGTAACTGTTGAATTCATTTTATTTAGATATTTATATTTGTCATATAAATCTTTGTATTAGAGATTTTAATTTTAGTTCATTTAGTTCAGGCATGTCAAACTCGCGACATCACATGATGTTGCATGATGTATCACGACTTTTTCCCCATTGCCGGCAATGGGGTGGGCACGGTTTCAGTATAATGCATCTGGCCCACGGACCGGCAGTTTGACATGCCTGATTTAGTTAGTATAACTATTTAATTTATTTCCCATGAGCTGTATAATCACTATTTAATGTATAGTCTGTTTACAGAACTATTCATAAAAAGCTCTATTGTTCCTAAGAATGCGAGGTAAATGTGGTCCCTTCTCTGTGTGTTGTTCGGCTCTTGGTAACCACACAGACATCTCAGGAAGTAGAAGGCCTGCCAAAGAGGAGGAAAGGCTTGAGGCTACATTTAGGGGATAGAAGCATTTGACAGAGTCCCATTACCTGAGACATGGTCCTGAAATAGATTGAAATGTGTCAGTTGTTGGCCAGATGTTTGTAGGTCATAGCCTGGATTAAAGTCTGAAGAAGTGATAGACATGCTATCTCCCCAACAACTCAGAGAGGCCGGTGTATTTTCCCATCAAATGGGACAAATCAGAAGGAACACAGTGCAACATTCCAAGTCCCTGGCAGATTTCTTGGAGATCATTGGTGTGCTCAGTAAATCCTTGCCTGACTATGCGTAGGAATTTATTATAGAAAAATCAGGAAATGTGAGTTTTATTCCTTTCAGTTTGAGACACATAGCTAATGATTAAGAATTATGAGAAATGTATTCAGCAATACCTGAAGGACCACAAACTGACCCTGACCTCACTATTACACTACATTAAGTCTATCTTGAATCTTTTAACAGGGAACAGCTGCTTATATTGTTTTCAGAGTTATGTTTCTAATATAACTTGGCCTGATAAATTCTGTGCTTTCTTGTCTTCATTCTGAGAAATATTTATTTGGGGTTTGTTTTTTTCATTCTCAGCTTCTTAAAAATGAAATAAGGCGATTAGAAAGAAACCAGGAACGAGAGAAATCTGTTGCTAATCTGGAATATTTGAAGAATGTCCTGCTGCAGTTTATATTTCTAAAATCAGGCAGTGAAAGACAGAGACTTCTTCCAGTGATAGACACCATGTTGCAACTAAGCCCAGAAGAAAAAGGAAAACTTGTTGCAATAGCTCAAGGTATGTGAATCTGTTTTGCTACTGGCATTGTTAAAGGAAGGGGCACATGGTACCCGTGTTTCCCCGACAATAAGCCCAGGTCTTATATTTATTTTAGGTCCAAAAGACCCATTAGGGCTTATTTTTGGGGAGTGTCTTATTTTTTTCTATGGCCTACATGCGGGACGAGCCTCCTGCGATGGCCAACTTGACCCTGGGCGAGCTGGACTGCTTACAGGGAGAGGCTGCACATTGCAGGAGGATCCCTGCAGCTCTTGGAGGCTCCGAGCACTGCTTTTTCTGCCACTCGGTTTCCCACCCCAGCCAGGCTGATCTGGTGGACGGGATTGCCTTCCGTCTTCCCCACCGCTGCATTGGCAGCTGACACCCTCCTGAGAGGCAGTGCGGCGATTGGATGGTGGCCATGCTGCAAATGGGGATAGACTATCCACCTAAAGCGCCGCTGAAAACAGCGAGGCAAACGTGCACATAGACGCGGCGCCAAAAACAGCGTCGCGAAAAGCAGTGCTCGGAGCCTCCAGGAGTTGCAGGGATCCTTGCGCGCCCTTTGTAGTCATCCTCCTGCAAAACGCAGCCTCTCCCTGTAAGCAATCCGGCTCACCCAGGGTCAGGTTGGCCGTCGTGGGAGGCTCATCCCGTAAGTGAAGTGGAGCTGGAGGACAGGGACGGGCCAAGCCTCCTGCGACGGCCAACCTGACCCCGGGCAAGCCAAATTGCTTCAGCTGTGAGGAACCTGGCCTAAGGTTTCCATCGCCCAGGCTTCCTGAAGCTGATGGGAACTGTGGTCCACTACAGCTGAACTGTTTAGCCAAGCCGCAACATTGAACCGGCAGCAGGTAAGGCAGGGGGAGGCACGCGATCCGACCTGCCAAAAAACCTACGGTGGGACGGAGTGGGTAGGGTCTTAAGTAGGGCTTACTTTTTGGGGTAGGGCTTATATTCGCCCGAACCCCAAAAAATAAGCTAGGTCTTATTTTATGGCTAGGTCGTATTTTCGGGGAAACACGGTAACATTTGTTTGAACATATCTGCAACTACTTCGAACCATTATTTTCCTGTATTTGACACTCTTGAAAAAAGACTATTAACAAAAACAATAGTGCAATTTAAACTGTTGCTTCTAAGAAACCATCTGTGACTACTTATGTTCAAACTATTCAAAACATTTAATTTTAGAATGATTTTCTTTCTCAATATATTTTTTTAATTTATTCATTTAAAAAAACATTGAGCAAAGTGCCTGAAAATCATTATCCAATCAATCTGTATGGAACAAGAGAGTGTCTATTTCATGGCAGATCTTTGACACTTCTTGCTTAACTCTGCTGGATCTCTATAGCTCACAAAAAATGATGGCTTTTAATTCAATGTGTTAGTCAAAAAAGGTACTATTAGATGCCTTCTGGTATCTAATTAACATAGCTCTCCTACCATTGTTAATTAATGTGATTCTAATCATACTAATCACCTTAAGTATGCACATTAATTAAAAGTATAATGTAATTTACTAAAAGATTGAATTGGCTTTATGTCTTGTCATTTAAATCTGGGGCTGGTATTTAAAACCAATATGGGTTGTGTTGTGTTTTGTAAGGTGACGAAGAAAGCCTGTCCCAGGCCTCTGGATGGGCATCATATTTACACAGTTGGTCAGGTCTCCGATGAGTTTTCACTGTTCCTGCATTCAAAATCAGCAGCTGCACTGGGAAGAATTTCAACCATAAAGAATGAAGCATATAGCCGGGTAACTCTTTTTGGGGTTTTCCCACAACTGCCTCAGTTGGTTTTATTTAAGAAATAATATTCTAAATAAGACTTGTTGAAGGACTTGGAGTAATGTCTTGTAGTCTCAGTTTCTAACTTCCTTTTTAGTGCAGGTATGGAGGTTTTCAGTGAACTTCCCGCCTAGCAAGAGCTATCCTTTTCATTGACTGGTGAGACAATCTGTGTGACTGTGTCATTCATCAAACGAATCTATAAACTTTTACAGAGCAAAATTTTGTATCTTTCCAGACCTCCCTGGGTTGGAATTTCTAACAGTAGCAGGCTTCCACAATCTGCTGTCCACCAGTAGTAGATTCAATACAACTTCTAAAATGTTCAGCCTTAGAATTCTATATGTTGCAGTTCAAAACATCTAGAGAATATTAACTTTGGCTGAACTACCACTTGCATTCTTCCTTTTAATCTGTCTAAAAGAAGTATGATTCAGTTTGGTGATCTGTGGTAAGCCTATCATTGACAGAAAATGCTGACTATAGACTTCCTATGCTGCTCAAAGCTTTATTCCTTTAGTACCCCAAACTAAAAAATAAAAAGATTTTGCTCAGCTTTAAAATGCTTATTCTTCTGAAACTGAAAGCTGAATGCAAAAATAAAGTGAATGTCTTCCACACATTGACTTTACTTAACACTAAGAATTTTCCCAAGCTTATTCAATGATTCTTTAGACTAATAATATACATCTTGTGTTGGGGCATTGCTTTGACAGATTATTGCATTTTCCATTCAATTGCTACTTGAAAAAGACTGAGAGCAAACTTTTAAAAATCAAATTAAAAACAAATATGCATCATTTAAAAATCAGTTGGAAACTGCGTTCTACTGGCATTCAAAGGAAACATTGATACATTGTTTATGTTAAGTAATATCTAAAGATAAAAAATGATATTTTGCTATGAATGATGAATCCAAAATATAATTGCTCGGGATTATCTAAGTTGAATGTTAGCCAAAGAAAAAATACTGAAATATAGTTTTTATGGGTTTGTCAAAATACCATTTTGCCACATTCAGATTTACCTTTGTAACTCTTGTTCTTTACCTGCATTCTCCTTCAGAATTGGATCTCTTTGTGGACAAAAAAGATGCTGACATACATAAAAGCTTGGATTTAGAGCCCACAAAATTAAAGATCCATTAATAATTTAAAATCCATTTATTTGAATAAATATGATTGAAGCTGTTGGAGGCGCAACTTATTGTTTACAGAATACCTCAGTGTCCAGCTATATGTGCTGTCAAATAGGTTACTGCTAGAGCCCAGCACAAGACTAAGATGGATTAAGAAACAATTATCTTGGTTATACTGGTTGTCTATAGTGAAGGAGCTGCTGATGCTATTGTCCCCTGAGTTGTCTGTGAATGAAATCTAAACTTTGATAGATAACTGTTCTTGAAAGAAATGATTTAGTGCCTATTCAACACCTTTCTCCAGTGAATATCCTGTATCTTAAAATAATGCAATTATTATATGGAAGAAGAAATATTTAGTCATTAAGAGATGACATTTTAATGGCAAGGCCATTTCAGAAATGCCTATTCAACCAAATATGTTGGTCATCAATTTTCATAGACGTTCAGATATAAGAGTGAGGAGAAAATATCCCTCATCATTGAAGTATAACATGAGAACACAGCCCATAGTTATGTGTTGTCTAGTTCAACACATTTCTACTATATGCTATAGGAGCTGGCCAGTTCCACGATTCTGAAAGTGTTTGGAAAATGAGCTTAGTTTAAGCATATATAATGTTTCTCTTCAGTAATAAAAATTGTGTGACATTTCTTGGTCATATAGAAGTCTCTTTGCTTAGCCTTGATAGCACTGACATTAGGAGAAGGAAAACTAAGTATTGTGGCTGTTCAGATCCCAGCCTTTCTTCACAGGTCAGCCACGACTTTCATCATCCTGGTTTCCTCTAAACATGTTGGAGTTCCTTTCCCAGAATTCTTAGCCAGTGTGGTCTCAAAGAATTGAAACAGAATATCTGACGAGCAATGAGTGTGGAAGGTTGCTTGAAATGTTAAAGTTTGTCACTAAGTGCTCATTGACCTCCAACATATTGAGGAGACCAGGATGATGAAAGTCGTGGCTGACCTGTGAAGAAAGGTTGGGATCTGAACAGCCACAATGCTTAGCTTTCCCTCTCCTACTGTCGGTGCTATCAAGGCTAAGCAAAGACACTTCTGATATGATCAAGAAATGGTCACACAATTATTATTACTGAAGAGGAACATCTTATATGCTTAAACTGAGCTCACTTTTCAAACATTTTTAGAATGGTAGAACTGGACAGCCACTATAGCATATGATGGAATTGGATGTGTCTCTTCCCTTTCAAAAAGTGTGAATTTCACAAGTCAGTAATTTGGCTTGTCCCCTGTCATGTACATTACATGCTTAAACTGAGAAGGAAAATCTGCACCATCATTAATAGTTTACTAGTTCCAGAATTAGTATACCTGAAAACTTGCTACTGATTATTTCCTTATCTACACCCTTTTATTAATAGCTGTGACAATATGAAATTGTCTTTTTGATCATTTCAAAGCTTTTTTTTAATAATTTCAGACTGTGAATAAATTGTGCATATATCTGTTATTACTTTTCATTTTCACTTGTATGTTCGGTATATTAAAATACAAAACTTTTAAATGTAATTTATTATCCACATGCCTTAAATATATCTTACACTACAGAGAAAGATTTTGGGTAATGTGACAAGGCAGGGATTCCAAATTAAAATAATGGATGCAAAATGTGATATTTTGTAAAAGTTTATTGAGCTGCTATTTTTAAAGTATGTAAAGCTGTTTCCAGAAAAATAGAAGAAAGAGAGAGAGAGAGAGAGAGCAAACTTCAGACACTTGAAGACTGGCACATATTTAGAATGGTTGCTAAATGTTCTGGGTCATGTGATCACCATTTGCAATCTTCTTAGGGGGCTTCCAACAAGCAAAATCAATGAAGGAAGCTGGATTTAATTAACAGCCACATGATTCATTCAATCGCTGCAGCATAAAAGGTTGTAAAATTGGATGCAACTCACTTAACAACTACTTTATTTAATGATCCCAATCGTCATCGTAAGTCGAGGACTACTTTTACCATTTTCAACAGGATCACTAGAAACTTCCATCTATTTCTCCTCCTGAACAGTAATGCTAGGATAACCGCTTCAATACTGACTCCTTGGCAACCTTAAGCAGGAACACAAAAATGGACAAACTTTTTATCTTCTGTTGGTGCAATAAAATTATGGATAGTGTTGGGGCCAGTGGAAAATTATACAATTCGGATAGGAACAATTGCTTTTGTAAAGACAGTAAAGTTGCCGTTTCCATGCACTATAGAGTAAGCAGCGTAACTCTGGACCACATCTTTTTGAATTTGCACAAATCTTTTTGATTATTTGGTACTTTAAATGTTAGCTGGACAGTGGTCAAAATTGTTTCCATTATGTTTTCCATCATCTTAGGATAGGAAGAAAAAAGTATAAGTTCTGGCATCATTTTAAAAGAAAATGCCTTGATCCTTCTTTAAACTGGAGGAATTAAAGAACAATAGCTCCGGCCCTCCTTAGAAAAAACAGTCTTTCAGGCTGCCTTTCTCATGCATCAAAAGCACCTGAGATATTTAAAGATAGAGTAGATTTGAAGCTACAGATGGACATGGAGTATATTACAATATATTTTGCTCACATGGGGCTCTGATGTTTCAGTTGTGTTTTACTGAGTTGGGTTTATGTGTTTTTTGGATTCTTACCAAATGCCTACTAAGAACATCAAGAGTTGCCAAAACTGCACCACTGCTTAACTTTGACTTTTGTGTCAAACTTATTGGATTACTGCCATAAATATTTTTAAAGCTAATGTGTTACACTGGCAGAGCAAAAACCACTTAGATATAAGAAAATTGCAGTGTTCTACCTAAATGTGAGCAGATCATCAGTTATATGCTAATATATATTTAGGCTTGTGGGATACTCATCTAATATTTTAAACAAATACTTTAATACTAATACAGGAATCAATATAGAACACTACTTAATTTCTGGGTGAATCCTGAAGGTTTGTTTCATGGATAAACTCTTTAAAAACATAGATTTGGATGGGTGGGGTAATAAAAGGCAATATTCCATTTTGGTTGTTTTGTTTTGCTTATTCCCAAGGCAACTGGCTGAAATAAAATTCTTATTGGCAGTGAATCAGAAAGGAAATCAAACTGATCACTAACATACCTTTGTCAATATATTAAATGAAATCTTGCTCTATTTTTGTTCAGTGGGGCATAATATGTCATTCTGCATACCTTTTAAAGTGCTATTTTAGGAAACAGATGAATCTGCTTTCACTCCTTCAAATACAATGTGAAATGTCAACATGCATAGCTAATTCTCTGAAGGGCTCACTGCAGACTCATATGGTATTATTTCCGTTCTTTTTCAAATCCCTTCAGAAACTAAAGAACCTGTATTCATATGCACTGTACACATTTTATTTCAGAGCGTTCCAAATTATTTGGGTGAAGGCTCAAATCATTTCCAGCAAGTGGGCTCAATGAACACAGATATAAGACATAGCACTATAAAACGTCTATTATAGATTGCAGAGGAATTAAAAGGTACATTTCATTCATCATACAAAATAGCATTAGAATTGGGTAGAAACTTTTGTGACTGTATATCCATCCTGTGGATTTACCAAATTGTATATTGAAAAAAACTTGAATATGTCACACAGGCGCCAACTGGGAGTCCAAACATTTGTTGGTTATCTCATTCCCTGATTCTTTCAGCTATAGAATGAGATGATGAGACGATAGTTGTAAATAAAATGTGTGTCACCAATACGCTACATGTACAACCATTTCCTAACCAGTAGCTTGATGTAGTTTTAAGTGGGTTTTTTTCTTCAAATGCACTGAAAGGTGAGGCTCAGTTCAATCTAAACAAGTCATACTGTAGTGGTCTAGACTAGAGATTCTCACAGTGCAGTACCTGTTGCAGGAGCATGCAATTGGTTGGATTGAGCTTGTGATACAGAAGAAAAGCTTTATGGATTTAATTTTCAGGTTGATTTAGAAGTGGTTGGAAACAGATCTTGACGGAAGATTTTGGAATTATGATGCAGAGCCAGAGGAAACATTTCTGCAGATATCCATGTTTTTCCTATCTTGATGATGTTCCAGAAGTCTTTAAAAACTGACTTTTCCCAGGCATTGAAGTAGTGTGGCTGCTGATCTCCTGTTGAGTGCAGTTTTCATAGTGTATGGAGTTTGTCTTGTCTGGACATACATGGTTTCCTCTGTTTATTATTTTACTTTACCCTTTTAAGATTCAATCTACCCAGAGTAATTTTGGAGCCCAACAATCATTAAATCTAATACAATAAAATACATAAACTAAGGTTTTCTTTTAAAATTATACAAAAAACTATGGGTGATTTCTACTTGGAGAAAATACTTAGAATGTAATAATACATTGAGGAAAGTAAACAGTTTTAAGTTCTGTCAGCCATTTGTTGAAGATGATAGCTCAAGATAAATGTTGTTGACAAACATTTCATAGAGTTTTAAGGAGCCCTGAGGCTTTTGGCGTAGTGCTGGAAGTGGGAGTGGATTTGCCAAAATTGACATCTTTAATTATAAGATTGTAACCTTTTTTTCCCCTCTGCCACAGTTCCCCATGTTTTACCATGTTTTTAAAATAAATTATTTGCTTCTTTTGCCTTGCACAACAGTCTCTATATTCTATAGAAATATAAACTCCAAAAATATTTTATACGTGAATCCAGATGATGAACAGAAGTGGTTGCAGAGCAGAATAACACAACAACTGAGTACTTCATTATGAACTGCTGCCAAAGGTTTGCACTAGTGCATCTGGTATGGGTAGAATTACAAAGTGTGAGAAAACCTCTGGGATGTTCTGGCATGTAAAGGGGTGAGGTTGGTTGTAACAGCAGCAAAGGTGATGTTTGAGACAGGAGAGCTAAATCAACCATGCAGAAAATAAGTCATGAATTTATGTTGACAAACTTGTGCCACCGCTGGATCTTGCTGAACTCCAAACTCTTGGTAAGTGTATTTAGTACAATGTTGAGGGATGTCAGCAGCATCTAGAGAGTGATATTTGCCCACCTTTATGAATGGCTGGGGTGGGCAGTCATAAGGTTGTGGACTGCATGTGCCCTGGCTCTTTTTATGTTGCCTCAATGGACGCCCAGATCATGTTGCTGAAAACAAGTAGCAAGACAACTGTTGCTTGGTGGCATATTTTTTGTGCTTTTTTCTTTGCAAATCATGATAAGTGCATCTATTTTGCATCCGTCATCCACAGGGAAGAAAAGAGGCAAAACGCATTGAGCCATTGTAGCGCAAATTCCGTCGGTTAAAATACTTTCAATGCAATATTGTGACACAAGTGAAAATGGGCAGAACTTGCATCATGATGTCAAGATGCTTATTTATTTTGGCATTGTCAGGATTTGGAATGGACATATTGGATACCATCCTCCCCGCAAAAAACACAAAGGCTGAAATTCCAGTGCCCAGACCCAACTACAAGGCGATATTATTTCTATGCCCCATGAAGGCCTCAGAGGCCAAAATAAATCCTTTGAAAGGAAAATAATACTTCAAAAAGATTGCCATCCTTGCTCTGTTGTTGTTCAGCTATTGATTTGTTTACATCTAAGATCAATTTTCAGAGTTGAACTACATGCTGAATTCAAACCTGGGATGACTACTCATTTGGGCTCCCATTGAAGAAAGCATTCTTGTGATTTAGCTGGTTCTTGAGGCTGAGGGAAGATAGATACCCTCTGGTGGCTTTTTCTGTTTGCTACTGTAGTGGTGGTGGTAAGGAATTGCTCCTCGGTGTTTATAGAATGGATGAAGTCCTAGATACTGCCTTTATTTGCTTGCATAAAATAACTTCATAGCTAGGTGTACTAAAGGTGGCTGGGTCAATATTTCCCTTTACATTTCTAACCTCCTGCTTTCAAGCCTTCTGCCCTAAATCAGTAAGCTATAGGAGGTGGCTGATGTTATTTCACAGCTATCTGAATATCACCTTGTTCCTCATCCAGTCACTATTGCCTGGCAAGGTATTTTTCTCACACTTCACCCTTTAAAGAAGTATATGTGGAGACTGTTAATGGAGCTCTGTGGGGTTTGGTTACGCCAGACTACCTTGAGTGTGTGTGTGTGTGTGTGTGTGTGTGTGTGTGTGTCATGGGACTTGAACTCAACAAGGAATGTCTGGGAAAGTAGCACATAAGAGCTTTCCTGTTCTTTAGCTGCTTATTTATCATGAAGAGATGTCTTGGACGCCTGTCTGTATTTATAACCTCAGTGTTTTGTTTTAGTGAATGGGTGATGGGTGGCTCTTATTTCTCCTGTAGGGTGACCCTGAGCCAGCCCTTCTCTATCAGCCCTAGGAAGCAGGCAATGGCAATACCTACTTACTGGGGACCATTGTCAGAGTTTCCTTAGAAACTATTTTGATCTCTGTGTTAGATTCAGAAGTCCTTTTGCTGGCATATCTCCAAGTAAGGAAGCCCACTAGCTAACAAATCCAAATAAAGGGACAAATTTTTGCACATAATGCTATACTGAAGGAGTCCAACAGCAACACCTCCACACTGATGAATGAAATATTTTATTTTATTCGGTGTAGAGTCAGGGCAACTGAACAGAGCTGAGCATTTACTGCAGGGAGTTAAATAATTTACTTGAAGGTGCACATACATGCGAAAGCACACACATACACACTTACATACTGTACAGTAGATTCTGCATGCAGATACCAACATAGCATGAATAGGATTTTTATTCAGGACGTTGCTTCAGTTGTTGTTAAATTTGGTTTAAGAAGGCATCACTACCTCCAAACAAAATCTAACACAGTGAAAAGTGACTATTTCTATCCCCTCTGTGTGTTTCCATGTATTTTATATGGTTTTGGACTAGATTATTTAAAGGATAAACACCAGCTGAACTACTTCTCTCCAAGATGAAAATTGCAAAAGCTTTTTTCTCAAAATGGCCTCTCCAACTCAGTATATCAAATGCTCAAGGGAATTCTTCAGAGCATCGGATGGCTTTGTGTTTTCAATTTGGTCTGGTTTTTAAATCATCATTTTAAAATATAATGGCAAGATTAAAATACCATTACCTTTCTGACTGCTGGATTGTTATGTTGATGTTAATTAGTTTTAATTTTGTTTTTATATTTTATGTCGTTCTTCCCACTATCTTAAATCATCAAAATGCCGAGTAAATAAATGTTAAGATATTGTGGTAAAAGGTGATGCTCACGTAAGTTAAGAGAGTCAACATTGGCTCTGATTACAGGTAGTCCTTGACTTAGGACAGTTCATTTAGTAACCGGTCAAAGTTACATCACTGAAAAAAGTGACTTATGACCATTTTTCACACTTACCTTTGTAGCAGTCCCATGTTCATGTATGTCAGGGGTTCCCAACCGGGGGTGCAAGACAATATCCCAAGGAGTGCGAAAATTTGGGTTTAGAAGTTTCAAAATTATAGTGCATATGCATAATCAGGTATTACTTTTGTAAGGGGTGCGAGAATATATCAGAAGCGTTCTAGGGAGACTTCCAGTTACGGATCGCGGCTCTGGCGGTTGTGCAGAAAGAGTCATCTCTTCGCCGGCCGGTTTCCCTTCGCCGGTAGACCCTGGACAGGGTCGAAAGTCGCCCTGGAGGGGCGACCACTGTTGAGGAGGACCCTCGTCTGACCGCGGAAGGGCAGCAGCTCCTTCCGCGGTCCAAGGCAGCTCCTTAGGGCCGACAAAGAAAAGATCGGCCATTAACGTGGCCGATCACTTAGCCGCACCAGCCGAAAGTCACAAGAACATCTAAGCGTAAAGAACCACCGTGGAAGATCTGGGTGAGACCCTTCCTTTCCTTTCTTTACCCTATCTACCCCTGTGAAAAGCCCCCTTGGAATTATTTCCCTGCTTTGATAGAGCAGCGTTTGCTTACTTGGGAAGATAAGCTTTGGAATAAAAGGAAAGAATAATTAATTTTAATGACTATTTGTTTTGGATATTCTGGGGTCCCGAAAAAACCCCTATTATAGAATTTTATTATTCTATTTACTTGGAGAATATTGTTTCTTTTATCTTTCTAACTGGAAAAAAACTTTATTGGCGTCTGGAAAAAGATTCTATAACCTACTGGGGACACCTTGTGGCGAAATCTGACACTGCAATTGCTTTTTTTTCCCTTTGATTTTGAGCCTGGCTTTGACCTTCAAATTATCATAAAAGGGAAAAGATAAAGAAGCTGAAACAGCTGGGTAGTGAAACTAACTGTTAGAAATTGTGGAGGTGGATACTGGTTGACTGTTATTAAATATAGCCTCCACAAAAGACTAAAGGACTATTTTTAATCACCACTGAAATGGAGGAACTTTACCCACCACTTAACTACAATCTCATACTGGAAAAAAACTCTTGAAGCCACTGAACAAATGGACTCCAGAATGAAAGTTAAAGAGGTTATTCCAGAACTACAAATTAAACCTCAAACTTTAACTGATCAATCTACAGGCCAAGGAATAGCAGAGGAGGAACAGATCAACATCCAAGAGGCCTGTATGCAACACTACGTACAACTCAATGAGATGGAGGAACCTTATCCACATCTTAATTATAAACTTATACTGGGGAAAAAATTTGAAGTTACTGAGCAAATGAATTCCAGAATGGAAGCCAAAGATGTTGCTCCAAAACTGCAAACTGATTTCCAGACTCCAATTGACTATTTTACAAGCCAAAAAACAACAGAAGAGCAACAAACCAACACCAAAGAGGACTTTACACTATTCTATATATAATCCACTGAGATTTTTGATGATCAAAGAGTGACTTCAATTAAACCATATGCAACTTCAAAAGCAACAGGAATTGATGTCCAAACACGATTTATTGAGAACTGTGACAACTTTGATAACCAATCACCAATTACAACATTGGCTCTGATTACAGGTAGTCCTTGACTTAGGACAGTTCATTTAGTAACCGGTCAAAGTTACATCACTGAAAAAAGTGACTTATGACCATTTTTCACACTTACCTTTGTAGCAGTCCCATGTTCATGTATGTCAGGGGTTCCCAACCAGGGGTGCAAGACAATATCCCAAGGAGTGCGGAAATTTGGGTTTAGAAGTTTCAAAATTATAGTGCATATGCATAATCAGGTATTACTTTTGTAAGGGGTGCGAGAATATATCAGAAGCGTTCTAGGGAGACTTCCGGTTCTGGATCGCGGCGCTGGCGGTTGTGCGGAGAGAGTCATCTCTTCGCTGGCCGGTTTCCCTTCGCCGGTAGACCCTGGACAGGGTCGAAAGTTATTAGAATAAGAAATAGAATATATTTGGGAAATGTTAGAATGTAACTGTTGGAATAATATGCTTATTTTAGACATTATAATTATGTTATGAAACGAGGGAAATTAGGGATACCCGAAGTGTAAACAATATGTTTATTTAAGGCTAAATTGGAATATGGTAATTGGAATTTAGGAAAGCTTAAAAACAGGATTTGTATTTGTATAGGTAAAATGTTATTGATAATTCTATTGATTGATTGAATTTTATTTAGAAATGTATTAATTTGAATATGCTATATTAATTGAGGGAAATAGGGAACTTTTAAGGAGTTAACCTGAGCTATACATGTATGACTTTGTTTTTGGATAATTGATTACCACATCACCACGTTGTTTCCTAAGCACCTTGATGTAAAAATTGAAAAATTAATAAAACTTGTTTAAAAAAAAAGCATTCTAGGGATGCGGGGTATAGAAAAGATTGGGAACCGTTGATGTATGTGATCAGAATTCAGATACTTGGCAACCGGTTCATACTTATGACCGTTGCTGTGTCCCAAGATCATGTGATCACCTTTTGCAACCTTTTGATAGGCAAAATCAATGAGGAAGCCAGATTCACTTAGCAACCATGTTACTAACTTATCAACTGCAGTGATTCACTTAACAACTATGGCAAAAAAGGTCATAAAATGGGGCAAAACTCACTTAGCAAATGTCTCACTTAGTAACAGAAATTTTGTGTTCAATTGTGGTCATAAGTCAAGGACTATCTGTACAGTGAAAAGCAACTGAATCTACTAACCTCATTTTCCCAAATGCCTGTAGGATTTTGTAGGCAGTGGTGGAATTCAAATATGTGAAAAACCGGTTTTCTGTGTGGATGCCGCTTCCGGAAGTCCATTCTGGGCCTGGGCAACAAAAAATTAGCTACTGGTTCCGCCGAAGTGGTGCAAACTGGCTGAATCCCACCACTGTTTGTAGGGTATATAGTTTTGTATAGTATATAGTTTGAATGATCAAATGTTGACCTATTATAACATTCTTCTGGTATATCTGTTGTATGAATTAGAAAGCCAAGTTTTCAAATCTTTCAGTTTGGAAGCTGTGGATATTCTTTCTGCCATATTGCTAAATTCAGTTCACATCCTATCTATTCTCTCCTCAGGCTGTTATCCCAATTATTCTTCTGGTTAAATGAAGGCAGGCTAAATTTAATAGCAGTTTGGAGACATTTTAATTTTTTAGATGACACTTGTGCTGTGTTAACAAGTATATAACTGCTTCTGGGCATGTATTTGTTACTGCAGTTGCTTCCAAATCTTTGAACCTTGAACTCTTAGTACAGTAACTGCTTATCTAAGTTCTTAAGCTCATACTACTGCTGTCACCAGCTATCAAAACTTTAGCTAATACTGGTACATGTTCTTGTCTTGGTTATTTGAAATCCCTGAAGGATGAAGATGCTACTAATCTAAAGATATCAAACTGCTATTCTGAGTCTTAATGGTTTCTTTATTTAAAAGGGTGACGTAATCTATTCTAGACCACAAACAAAATAAAATTCTGTGACTTCAGTAGGCCATTCAGGTAATCAGTCTTTATTCAGACATACTCTTATGTAAATGGACATCCAGAAAAGCAACTATCATCTCAATTCTTCAAGCTTCTTCAGATGGGAACATCTGATGCCACTCATTATTGATCCTCTGACATAAGAAAAAAAAATAGGTTTTAAGAATCGGGAAGAAATGTCCAGAAGGATTTCTAATGATTTTGACCATGCTTCCTGCTTATAATTATTTGCCTTGAAGCGCCCTTGACCTAAGTAGGATTTAGGAAAGGGAGCATTTTCCACCCATTGTAGAACTTCGAGTCCAGGATTCGAAAGGGGGGGGGAGTTGGGCGAGGATTCGACGCAAGAAAAAGCACAAGTGAAGGCAGACGGGAAAATAAGCCCCCCCCCCTCCGCGCCTCAAAAGCTCGCGCACGCACGCACAACCACACATACAGGGGACACACGGATTTTGGTCTGGCCCTTTTGGGGTTTAAGGCAACTTTCAGCGGTGGGTGGTTAGTTATCTCTCCCACGGGCTAGGAAAGGAGCAACTCTTAGAAAGGCTCCCACGATCAGAAACCAGCGGTCGCCCATCCGAAACACTCTCTGGGCGGGTGGGGGGGTTGGTTGCGAGGCGTCCCGAGGACACTGCGCCGGCCTTCCTTTTTTCACCGCCGCGGGCGCGGGAAGAGACGCGGAGGGGGCTGGAGTGGTGTGGCCAGTGACGCGCCATTGCTGCTGCCGCCGCCTCGCCGCTCCCTCCTGCTTCCTGCGTTGCTTTGCGGGGGCGGCCCCGCCTGCAGCTACTGCGCGGAACTTGCCTGGAAAAGCCGAAGAGCGCCCGAACCAGCCAGGAAGGGAGGGAGGAAAGTTGCTTTAGGCTGAGAGACTTTTCTGCTCTCTCGGTTTCGCGATGTTGGGAATCGCGGCTGCTGGAATGACCAACAGGTAAGTCTGTCCCGAATACATCTGACAGCGCCCGAGCTCTTCATTCATTGCAAGCATTCGGGTGAAATTCACCCTCCGGGCCGCCGTTCCTGCCTGCCCCCGTGGTCTTTCTGCTGCTTCTTTCCCGGCTACTTGGAGGAGAGAAACTGTAGGTTCCTTCTCTTCGTCACTAATAACTTTCGGGAAGGCTGCATCCCCTTCCCTCCCGGGCGGAGAAAGGAGGGATGAGATAATCCCACCGCGCCCTCCTGCACCAGCTGCAGCACCGAGTGGAGACGGAATCCTGGTTCTCCAGAGGGCGCGCCAAGGCGGCGGAGGCTCCTGAAAAAAGGAGGGCGGGTGGCGGAGGGCTGTGGTGCGGAAGGCCGGGGAGAGACGGAGTTGGGGGGGGGGGCAGCCAAGGAAAATCGCCGCCTGGGGTTGGAGCAAATGGGAGATTTGTGCGTGTACAAGGAATTGGTGAGCTGAGAGTGCGGGCAAAATGGGGCCAAGAGAAGTTCTCTGGGGCAGTGGGGACAAGCCGGGAGAGTGCCGAGGAGGGGGACAATATTTGGTATTCGTGGCGGCAGACACCTTATGTCAGACACATGGAAGAACCGTAAATAAGTTTAGAGCAGTGCTCTCCTGGGAAGGAGCCAGGCAGGCGACTCAGGAACTTTTCTTCCCCCCCACCCCCTAAATTCGATGTGGCTGCAGATTGCAAGCAACGGTGAGGAAAGCCACGTTTACCTCAAAGAGGAATCTGTTGGGAGCCATGCGGTGGGCGGGGCAGAAGCAAGAAGTGGGTGGGGCCGAGATCAAAGACTTGTTGCTTTGATTCGTTCGATGCTCTCTTTATTCTTTTTAACCCAACGGAGTGTTGGAAATAAAATATTTTTCTTTTCAGTTTGGTGTACAGGTCCTTGATGTATGACCACAATTGAGCCCAAAATTTCTGTGGCTAAGTGAAACATTTGTTAAGTGAGTTTTGCCTCATTTTACAAACTTTCTTGCCAGAGTTGTTAAGTGAATCACTGCAGTTGTTAAGTTAGTAACAGTGTTGTTAAGTGAATCTGGTTTCCCCATTGACTTGACTTATCAGAAAGTCACAAAACACATGACCTCAAAACACTGCAACCATCATAAATATGAATCAGTTGCCAAGCATCTGAATTTTGATCACATGACTATGGGGATGCTGCAACAGTCATAAATGTGAAAAATGGTCATAAGTCGCTTTTTTCAGTATTTCAGTCACTAAATGAACTGTTGTAAGTCGAGGACTACCTGCAGAGGTTAAAATGCCAAACTAAAAGCCAAGAGAGTGAGTTCTAGGCCGTCATTAATCATGAATGCCAATTGGGTGACTTTGGGAGTCTCTCTCAGCCCAACTGTTGTTGTTATGGGGAAAATAAGGGACTGGAATATTAGATATGTTCACTGATTTGAGCTCTGTATAAAAATATAAAATAGAGAGAGACATAGAAAATGAAAAAGCGAAAGTGCTGGGACTTTAGACTTCAAACAGACAAAGCACCTGCCACATAACATGCCAGATTTAACAATGTTAACAATAAGAAAGACAAGTCTGGATAGTGGATGTGGTAGCACCTGGAGACAGCTGAATAGAAGAGAAATAACTGAAGAGGGCAACAAAATGCAAAGTTCTGCAAATAGAAATAGAACAACTGTAGCAAAAGAAAGCAGAGATAGTACCAATAATAATAGATGCCTTGGATGCAATCCCAAAACAACTAGAGCACCACTTGAACACCATTGGCATTGACAAATTCACCCGTCAGTCAATTGCAAAAGGCAGCTTTACTCGGAACAGCTTACATCCTGCGACAATATCTGTAACAGCATCGAACATCCAGATCTGCCTATCCCAGGTCCTTGGGAAGGACTAGATAAGTGGCCAAAAATGCCAACGCCAGTCTGAACATCTGGCTGACTGTGATGAACCATAATAATAAAAATAACGAATACTTAACAATGCAAAACTGAACCAAATGGAATGAAATGTACTATGTCAGGCAGTGTTTGTGAGAAAAAGATCATATTGAAAAATAGGGTAGATCAGCCATGGCGCTGCAGGTAAAAAAAAAAATCTCACCATGGGAGAGGCTGTGACTCAGAATGTTGGTGACTGCTCCATTCTCTACCCTCTTCCCTTCCAATCATGTGACTCTGAGTGCACCCTACATTTTCACCCTGTCCTTCCAGTAGACAGACATGCACTAAGACAGAAGTCTCCAACCTTTTGGGCACCAGGGACCCGTTCTGTGGAAAGAGGTTTTTGCGCGGACTGGAGAGTGCATGGTTTTGTGGTGCTGCCTGCATCCCAAGGATGGGGCTTTGCTTGTTTGTGCGGACCGGTTGCTGGCATGCTGCGGCCCGGTACCTGTCCACAGACCGGGGGTTGGGGACCCCTGCACTAAGATTCAGTATGAGGAGAGAGCAGACAAATGCAACATGATGCTTCACTACTAAAAAGAATAGGCAGATGCCTTTTATGGCCAGTGCTCTGCATGCTTTCCCTGCTCTGTTTCTTTCTCAAGCCAACGCTAAAGGAAAGGGACAAATAGCTCTTCCAGGAGTCTGAACTGATTAATTGCATATGTTTTGAAGTTAGGTCAAGAGCTGAAGTGAAATTAGCCTGAGGGCTTCAGTTCTGGAATTCAGCAATAGATGCCAATTGACACATTCCTTTACAATGCAGCAAAAAGTATACACTTAGCAAGCAGCCACCAACAGTTCCATGGCTGTTTTTATAAGTCCAACTCTGTGATATACATTTTTTCTAAATGGATTTTCTATCTGCATACAGATAAAAATAATATATGAAATAATCTGTAAAATAAAATAACAGTAATATGTGAAGCAGCCAAGAGAACTGTTTCTGTGCAGTTCTGTGATTTTCTTTTGGGGTATGCAAAATTCAGAAAAACGTAAATTAAAATCATGAGATAAAGGAAACACAGTAAAAGTAATTTACCTCAAAACTCTATTCAGTATAGTTTCCCATATTTTTTCCCCTTGCAAACTAAGATTGCTTCCACCATGTCTCCACCAGCTTCATATATGTTTTCTTCTTTAAACTTCTCGTTTTTCTTTATTAGAGGATCTCATCAGTTTTTCCTCAGTCATGACTTCCCTTTTTTTTAGACCATTCACCTTTTCTTTATATATTTATTTTATAATTCAATGCTCATGAATTCTCCTAATATATCTCAACATAAATCTTATATACTAATCACTCACTTTTATCCAACACACATGCATACATTATCCCACTAATGCACACTTTGTACTTTTGAATGAGGGAAACTTGACTTTATATTCTACTTCACGCATTTAAGTGCCTGATTCTCACTTTCTTCATTTTAATGGAAAAACTCATTTTCATTTAATATATCCATATAATATACTCCATATACTCAGAAAGTATATGAAGTCATTTGTAAGGGTCACTATTTGGTGCCTCACATTCCTACATGCCCAGCAAATAGTTTGCTATAAGCAGTCCTGCAAATAAGTGCATCAAAGCTATTAGTCCACAACATTTGTTAACCCATTTAACTATAATTTTGGTACACGTAGTCCTCAACCTACAATAATCCATTTAACAGCCATTCAATGTTACAATGGCATTGAAAAAAGTCTCTGTGCTTTGGACCATTAGCATCCCCATGTAATCAAAACTTGAGCACTTATCAACTGGTATGCATTTACAATAGATAGATAGATAACCTTTATTGTCATTTTTTACTGTGGGTACAATGGCACACATTATAAATGAAATTTAGTTGCTTGCTCTCAAAGTGTACACATACATAACGCATTTAAACATACTATACACAACATATGTTTTGACCTATACCATTACATATAAGTAACATATAAATATTAATCACTGTCCATCTTGAATATATAATGGAAGGAGGAAGCTTTAGAGTTCAATAGTTGAAGCATCCCAGGGTCTTGCAGTTACCATTTGATTTGCAATCTTCCCAGCAAGCTTCTGACAAACTCAATGGAAGAAGCCAGATTCACTTAACGACCACATGATTCATTTATCAACCGCATAAATTCACTTAAGAACATGGCAAAAAAGGTGTAAACTTGAATGTGATTCACTTAACTGCCTTGGTCAGTCCTAATTGTTGTAGGTGTATCTGTACATGGTTGAAATTATATACGCCCTCTCTATACCCCTGCTCCCCACTGTCTATTGACTTTTCTTATTCAGCAGAACAGCTTTGATCTATAATATTTACTGTACATAGTGGAAATTATTTTGGTAAAAGCTTTCTGAATGACCTTGTTAAGTAAAATGGAATATTTAAACAGAGGTTTTCCATAAAGCCAAAATCCTATTCTTTGAACATTCTGAAACAAATGGGATCTGTTCAAATTTGGAAAAGATCCAGGCCCTCCCCTCCCTTCCTCTCTCCTCTCCTCTCCTCTCCTCTCCTCCTCTCCTCTCCTCTTCTCTTGAAAGTATACATTGATCTGGTTTTCTTCTATCACAAGATAATTTTCCTTAGCAAAAGTAGACATGGCAAGCAATCTGTTTACATTTCACATTTTGAAAGAAACTGAGCATTACATATAAACATAGAAAACTGACAGCAGAAAAAGATCTAATGGTCCATCAAGTATGCTCTTTGAAATATTTTGTTTTGTTTTTAATTTATATATTTTTAATTATTTTTTTAATATTTTGTATTTCTGTAGGATGATGGACATGCATTTATCCCAAGCATGTTTAAACTCAGTTACTGATGATTGACCCATTATCTCCACTGGAAGTTGGTTCAAAGTGTTCACTATTCTTTCTGGAAATAATACTTTCTAACATTACCTTTGAACTTCCCTCTTTTCAGTTTGAGTTTATGCCCCCCTGTTCTTGATTTTTGCTTAATATTGAAAATACTGCTTTCTAGAACCTTATTCACACCTTGAATATATTTAAAGGTTTCAGTCATGTCACCTTTTCCCTTCTGTCCTTTAGGCTGTACATATTTTGTATGCTGTTCCTGGATCCTTTGCAAACTGTATTATGCATGATTGATCCATACTTCATTAAAATATTAAGAGAGAGAGATTGTGTAATAAAAATTAAAATATAGCATGTATGCTAAAAAGGCCTGTCATCATGCTTACCCTACTTTGTTGTCAATAAAACATGAAGTTGCAGGCTACAGATATAAATGTTACAACATCAAGGGTCATCTTGGGACTTTTATCTGCCCAAAGAAGTGGCACATAGAATTCGTTTGTCTGACTTGAAAATGAACTAAGAAGAGCTGCTACCAACTCATTGCAGGTGTCTCAGTAAAAATTATAGTATAGCAGAATATGTTTCCAGGATCAGCACTCCTATCAAAGTGTTTCAGCATATAGGAGATTTTTTAGAGATTTTCCAACATGAATGATAAGATACTAAATCCCCAAAGAGTAAATGCTAAAGACTGTTATTTGTAAGTTTGGCCATATATAATGAATTTTAAAATGAAATTATCGTGCCTCAGTTGAGCTCTAAATAGTCTCACTGGGCAGTTGTTGGCCTGAACATCATTTTTCCTTTTTCTAGATAGGAATTATTACGTACCCCATTTTTTAGGGGTGGAGGCTGTTTTATCAACCTAAGTGAAAAGTACAGCCAACACCATTCAAACTGGGTTTATTTTAGTTCAGACAGAATTAAATCCAGACCTGGGGCCCTTTTGGGGTTTTAATTGCCTAATTAGCTTATATATTCCCATTCCCAGGATCTACATAGCAAATCATCATCTACAGATGTTGTATGGTTAGAATATTTTCTTATGACTTCTGTTTTTGCAAAACTAAATACAGCTTCTCTAGATATATAGAGAGTGAGAACATTCAAAAGATAACAAAGTGATATGAAATGACTGGTCTGTTTCCTAATATCATTCTTGCTCTGGATTAAGCATTGTATCTCAGTTCAATTGTGTTGTAGGTTTATGGAGATTCTCAGTCATCCAGGTCATGGTAGTCCCAAAGATGCTTCTTCAGGAGGCAACTGGACTTTCTTGTTATTCTTTGAAGACGTTTCGTTTCTCATCCAAGAAGCCAAATGGCCTCAACAACGCTCTAAAAGAGTGCAAATGACCAGCTGTCCGCAAAGAATATAAATCTTTTCATTCCCCACCATCCAGTCAGAGCTAAAGAAGCTTCTTGGATGACAAGCAAAATGTCTTCAAAGAAAAACAAGAAAGTCCAGTTGCCTCCTGAAGAAGCACGTTTGGGACTGTGATATAGATTGTTTCTTTTTCTCTTTGTATTGTTGTCATTGTTCTTGCAAAGGTCTTGGTTATGGACTTTTTACAATTAAGAATTCTAATTTTGAACTTATTAGCCTTAAATAGTTTGGACTTCCTCCCTTTGTGGATCATTATGACCTGTAACTGTCAGCAGGATTTGTTTCTTAATTATGCCATCATTTTGTCAAATATGAAAAAGTAAACAATAGAATTATGCTCCATTTCCCATTTTGTTTTACATTTAGTCCCACCTTTTGTGTTTTATTCACAGATAACTGATATAATATGTAATATATAATATAACTGATTCACAAACAGACTGACTGATATAAATGAAGCATTAAATCAAAGTTAGCCCTTAGTTACTTTGCATTAGCATGTTGCCTCCTGCTTTTTTATTTGTTTTTGGCTGCTGCATAGTAGTAAATTTAAAGCTATGGTATCAGCTAAGATGAAGCTGATTTTCAAAAATTTGCTAAAAGTTCAGGAAAAAGTGATCAGGTTAAAAGAAAGGAGCGTGAAAGTCTGGATGAATGGGAGTTCTTACAGTGTGCGAACAATGGCTGTTTCCTGGTGCAATAGAATTCCAGCAGTCCTACAAAGAAATAGCAACAGGTTAATGAGGCAGAGCATGGGATTTTGGAGTTTAGTGCCACAGTCTAGGCCAGCCTTCTGAAAGGCTTGTTTCCCTATTAACTGAAGCTGCAGGACTGTGAAAGCCTCCACTAACATCGTTGGACTGCAGATGAGTTTGGAAATTGCTCTTGCCTTATTCTTATTTCTTTCCTTTGCTTCAGGAGAGAAGCAACCTAGGGCTCTCATCTACCGTAGCTTTGTGCAGCCCTTGCCTGCTTTCCAAAACTGAATGTTAGCAATTAGCTTGGATTTCTAAATAAGAGTGAGAGTCTCCCAGTAGTCTTCTAAGCACAGAAGAAGAGAGGCCCTACCGTGTTTTCCCCAAAATAAGACCTATCCCGAAAATAAGACCTAGCTTGATTTTTACGCATGCACCTAATATAAGCCCTACCCCCAAAATAAGCACTAGTTAAGACCTGCCCACTCCATACGGCTGTCTGGTTGCACGAGGTGGGGCGAGGCGCAAGCATAAAAATCAAGTTAGGGTGGAGTGTGGGGTGGAGCTGCCCACGTGCCCTGCATCCGATTACCTCAGGACCGCTGCAGCCAGGCCTCCCACATCCTGATACCTGCCTTGTGGCAGCGGCACCAACAACCCCGTCCAGCAGGAGTCCACGGGGCCACCATCAACCATTTTCTGCGGCCACTCGCCACCACTCACTGGCAGAGGCCTTGAAGGAAAAATGGAGGCTGTGGGTGACGCCCGCATCAACCCAGATCTTCATTCTGGGCTGCAAAGGCCTTTCCTGAAGGCCTCTGCCAGCGAATCGGAGGCGGCAGGCGACGCACACGTCAACCCAGAGCTCTGTTCTCGGCTGCAGAGGCCTTTCCTGAAGGCTCTGCCAGCGAAACGAAGGCCGGGGGCGACACACACAAGCGACGGTGAACGGCCACAGAAGAAACGGGCTGGCGGCAACCACGCGGGCTTCTGCTGGACAGGGCTGTTGATGCCGCCACCGCAAGATGAGACTGGGGGAAAAAATACATCCCCCGAAAATAAGACCTAATCCCTCTTTTGGAAGCAAAAAAAATAAATAAGACCGTGTCTTATTTTGGGGAAAACATGGTAAAAGAACCCAAAAAGAACAAGGGTGGAGGAAATAGTTTTGTGGAGTGAGGGAGGTTTGGCTGTCAGGTCCAGAGAAAAATATCTTCTTTTTCTAAAGCAATGGAAATGCAATTTTGAAGTTCTCTGCATTGTGAGCCTTTTCTTTTTCAACAACACTTTTGGAATTATGATACTATGGTGCATGAGGATTAGGATGTTGATTGAAAAAAAAACAATTCACGTGACAGTAAATGATGCCCCTGTAGAACTTTAGGAAATAAGTATGTGCAGACTTTGAGTTTATATTCAGAACAATCTCTAACTAAAGGCTCAGAACAGATTAATAAGGAGAATTTTAAGAAAAGAGATTAGAAAGATGCTTGTAAATTGTGGAACACATGTTTGTCAATAAGCAAGTGCTTTCTACATTTCAGTTATTTATTTTACTCGAACTGAGTGGTAAGGATAATGTCACATTGCTGCTTGTATAACCAACTTGAATCCTGTGGGATCATGCAGGGATCATGAGACTTTCTATGATAGAAGGAAACAATGTTCTTGTCAATGGTTTATAAGTGAGCCATTTTTCCTATAAAAAGCAGCCTATAGAATGTGAACTTGGGGACAGGAAGAATGACAAAAAATGAAACTTTGAATGTATCTCCCTAGGCTGGGAATAAATCCCATGGCCTTGGAGTTGTGCCAGAGAAAGTCCTTTACTGTCTACTAGATAGTCAATTCCGTAACAACTGAAGGATCTTCAAAGGTTCCTTTTCTGCTGATCTAAGTATTGAGGCAGGTTCAAAGCAGGAGAGGTGATTCTGCAGATAGATTTTAAACATCAGTATCAATGCTTTGAATTGTGCCAGGGAAGCAGTTGATACAAGCAGCATATTATCTCCATACTTTGCAGTGGTGAGCAGCCTAACTGATGCATTTTGTATTAACTGCAATTTCTGGGTAGCCCCAAATAGAGCTAATTGCAATAGTTGAACTGGATTCCAGTCAAGGTGTGAGTAACTATTGGCTCTCTCAACAAGGGTTGTATTTGGCACATTAGCTGTAATTGTACAAATGCAGACACAAACTTTTTTTGAAAAGGGATGTTGAATCTCTAGTCCAGTGGTGGCGAACCTATGGCACGCGTGCCAGAGGCGGCACTCAGAGACCTCTCTGTGGGCAAGCACACCATTGCCCCAGCCCCGCCTCCCCCTGTGGTCCCCTCCTCACCAGCAGCCCCCCTGCGGCCCACACAGAGCAGCACAGCCAAGGACATGTCATCCAGGCAGCAGGGACAAGATTCCACCCTCGCGCCTCGTCGCACGCAGATGATGCCACAGGGCGCGGGTGGAGGGTGTGGCCGCCATGGTGCTGCAGGGCCACCTGGGCAATCTGCTGCAGCGGGCCATGGAGGTGGTAGGTGGCCCTGCAGGCAGGCGGGGCAGGGGTGGGGCGGGCGTGGGGCGGATTTTGGGCACTCGGTGTCTAAAAAGTTCACCATCATTGCTCTAGTCCCTCACTTTGAATATAAGGTATTTAAGATGATAGGAGGAGTGTTGATGAAGGCAGTTGAGCAATGATGTGAAGCTTTGATTGTATAATTTTATAGGTCTAAATTAAATATTCTATACTTTGTCTCAGCCATGGCTTTTTCTAACCCTAACATATGCAGGGAGTCAAATCAAGATCTATTGGTTTCTTCCAAGAAGAGAATATTTATCAGCCATGAAAAACTAGGCTAAGAATCAGTTGTTTAAGGTAGCCCAGACAAGAAGCATAAACCATAAACACTACCTTTACTGTAAACAAAACAAAAACAATGCTGCAGTAACAAAATCTTGCAGATTCTGTAAGCATTCCTCCCCCACCATAACTTTTATTTTCCAGAAAACTAGGGAGATGCTCAGAAAACCTTCTGAGACACTTTCCACCCCTTTTCCTTCTGTGGACTGAGATATCTTTTGCATGATGTTGTCTAGTCTGTAGCTCTTCCTCCTGTCTCCCAAGGTCATTCCCACATACCATTACAACTGATGAGACGGCACTTAAAGAATATAACCATGTTCATTTAGGAATAACTGATTTCCGACTTTCAGTTGCAATAATAATACTAGCATCAACCTAAATAGAGTGGGGACAGCAATAGGATAGCAGGAGCAGTGCCTTATAACGGGTCCCCAACCCCGGGGCCAGTCAGCAGCCCGTTGGGAACTGGGCTGTACAAGTGGTGGGTGATTGTGTGAAGCTTCATTTGTGCACGTGCAGGATTAGGTTGCGTGCGGGGAAACCATCCCCTCCCCATCCAGCCCCTCCCCCCACCACTGCTGTCGGTCTGTGGAGCCAGAAAGGTTGGGAACTGCTGCCTTATAAAAAAAAGAATTGATTTGTGGGCCAAGGTCATGTATATATAATTCCCATTTGGTAAGAAATTGCTTAAATTTAAATAAATTTATTTAAAACTTAAATAATAAGACGGCCAAAATATATCCCTGCTTAGGATTTAAATTATTTAAAAGAAACAGACCAAATAAAAGAGGAGGTGGAGTTGCTCTCTATATAAGAAATAACTACATCTCTATAGAAATAGAGCACAACAATGACGAAAACTGTCTTGAATGCATTTGGGTCAATATAAAAGGGGGGGGGAATGACATTGCCATAGGTGTATACTATAGGCCACCCAACCAAACAGAGGAAATAGATGAACTTTTTGCTAGTCAGCTAACTAAAGTATATAGGAAGCACATCACAACAGTAATGGGGGACTTTAATTACCCTGACATCAACTGGGAGACAAACTCTGCACCAAGTGGAAGATCAAACATTCCTGACAAACCTAGCAGACAGCTTTGTCTCCCAAAAAGTAGAGAAGGGAACTAGGGGATTAGCCATATTGGATCTAATCCTCACTAACAGAGATGAAATGATAGAAGGTGTTGAAGCCACAGGAACCTTGGGGGGGAGTGATCATGCAATATTGGAATTCAACATTCTGGAAGCACAAGCAATAGAACACAGTCAAACTAGAGTCTTGGATTTTAAGAGAGCTAATTTCAATAAACTTAGAGAGAGCTTGGGAAGGATTCCATGGATGAGAATCCTCAAGGGGAAAACAACTCAAGAAGCTTGGGAAATTTTGAAAAATGAGATAATAAAAGCCCAGTCTAGCACAATACCAACAAAGAAGAAAAATAACAGCTCTCAAAAGAAACCAGCATGGCTGCATAAAGAACTCTCTGAAAAATTGAAAGATAAAAAGGACAAGTATAAAAAGTGGAAAGAGGGGCACATAACTAAAGCAGAATATCAGCAAATAGTCCGAGCCTGCAAAGATGAAGTGAGGAAAGCTAAGGCTCAAAATGAACTAAGGCTTGTAACCAAAGTCAAAAATAACAAAAAAAGCTTCTTTCAACATGTAAAAAACAAGAAAAAAGTTAAGGAAATGATTGGTCCATTAGTGGGGGAAAGTGGCAAGAAGGTGACAAGCAACAGGGAGAAAGCAGAACTATTTAACTCCTTTTTTGCATCTGTCTTTACACAAAGTGAAAAAACAGTCCAACCTATCAAAAACAGTACCATAAAAAGTAGATTAGAAACACAAGTTAAGATAGGCAAGAAAATGGTAAGTGAGCACCTATCCAGCCTAGACAAGTTCAAATCACCAGGACCAGATGGATTACACCCCAAGGTTCTCAAGGAACTGGCAGATGTGATCTCAGAACCACTGAACTATATTTTTCAAAGATCCTGGAGCACTGGGAAACTACCAGAGGACTGGAAAAGAGCTGATGTAGTTTCCATCTTCAAAAAAGGGGAAAAAATAGATCCAGGAAACTACAGACCTATCAGCCTGACCTCAGTACCTGGGAAGATTCTGGAAAAGATAATCAAACAACAAATCAGCGAACACCTAGAGACAAACAAAGTCATTACTAAAAGCCAACATGGGTTTGTCAAAAACAGATCATGCCAGACAAATCTTATTGCATTCTTTGACCAAGTGAAAAAATTAGTGGACCAGAGGAATGCTGTGGATATAATTTACTTGGACTTCAGTAAGGCATTTGATAAAGTAGATCACAACCTACTACTTGACAAGATAGAAAAATGTGGGTTAGACAGCATCACCACCAGATGGATTTGTAGCTGGCTGACCAGCCGTACTCAGCGTGTGGTCCTCAATGGAACTGCATCTACATGGAGGGAAGTGTGTAGTGGGGTGCCCCAGGGCTCTGTTCTAGGCCCAGTGCTCTTCAACATCTTCATCAACGATTTGGACAAGGGGATAGATGGGGAACTCATCAAATTTGCAGACGACACCAAGCTGGCAGGAACAGCCAACACTCCAGAAGATAGGCTTAAGATACAGGAGGATCTGAACAAACTGGAACACTGGGCACTCTAACAAAATGAAATTCAATGGTGAAAAAAGTAAAGTTCTACATTTAGGCAAGAAAAACCAAATGTACAGGTATAGTATAGGTGGTACCTTGCTCAATAGTAGCAACTGTGAGAGGGATCTCGGAGTCCTAGTGGACAATCACTTAGATATGAGCCAGCAGTGTGCTGCAGCTGCCAAAAAAGCCAACACAGTGTTAGGCTGCATTAACAGAGGGATAGAATCAAGATCACGTGAAGTATTAATACCACTTTACAATGCCTTGGTAAGGCCACACTTGGAATACTGCATCCAGTTTTGGTCACCACCAAAACTGGTTGAGACTAGAAAGAGTACAGAGAAGAGCAACAAAGATGATTAGGGGTCTGGAGGCTAAAACATATAAGGAACGGTTGCTGGAATTGGGTATGTCTAGTTTAAGGAAGAGAAGGACGAGGGGGGATATGATAGCAGTGTTCCAATATCTCAGGGGCTGCCACAAAGAAGAGGGAGTCAAGCTATTCTCCAAAGCGCCGGAAGGCAGGACAAGAAGCAACGGATGGAAACTAATCAAGGAGAGAAGCAACCTAGAACTAAGGAGAAACTTCCTGACAGTTAGAACAATTAACCAGCGGAACAACCTGCCTCCAGAAGCGGTGAATGCTCCAACAATGGATGTTTTCAAGAAGAGACTGGACAGCCATTTGTCTGAAATGGTATAGGGTTTCCTGCCTGAGCAGGGGGTTGGACTAGATGACCTCCAAGGTCCCTTCCAACTTATTATTATTATTATTATTATTATTATTATTATTCCCTAAAGTATGGAGATAGGACTCATCATGTTGCCATTATGCAAGTAATTGATTTTGTAATTGTAATTGACTTAATTTTGTTGTGAGTTACACAATGACAATAAAGATATTCTATTCTATTGATGTTCATAGAAGTGTTTTCCTAAAGCATCATTATCAACTGAAGAAGCAACCATCTACAGATGAGGCTGCTAATTTTCTCCTCAATTCACAGGGAAGTGAGCCAAAATCTACCTTCAAGTCAATGAAAGCAGCTTAGAGAGATCCCCTGTGTGAGGTTGGAGCAGATATGCCAGATGATATAGGAACAGTTGGGTAGTCTGAGCTTAAACCTTGTTCAGTTGCTGAGACTTTTTCTTGGCACATCTAGTGAATAGGTTTAAGATGTTTGTTTGTTTGTTTGTTTTATTTGTTCATTCAATTTCTATATCCGCCTACTCAAATCAAATGACTAATATAGTCACCGTTTTTTGGGATAGCTATTACGGTGGAGTGCCTCTACTGTTTGACTATCAGTAAGGACTTGTTAAATTGATTACTGTAAATAAAAATACCAATATAGTAGCTCTCCATTTAGAGTTTATTTTAGTAGCTCTGGAGAGACCAATTCTCCTCTGGCAGGTTCACCATTTTTTTGTTGGACAGAAGGTTTAAGAACCTCTGGAGTACAGACTAGAGGCCTGGCAGGGAAGCAATTAGGGAAAGATATGCATAGGTCCAAGATTATTTGTTACATTCAATAAATCACTGAAGTGAGAATTAGAAAGTTCCATCTCACCACTGTCAATTGTTACATAAAAGAAGATGGAAAGACTATAGGGAAACTTTTTATAAATGGAATTACAGTATAATAGAAACATTAGAGAGAATTCAGAGAGTGTTCAGGAGATGAATCCATTAAAAAGGTACAATAGCTGCGAAATAGGAAAGTACTTGGTGCAGATGAAACACTTACTGATTCTTTTTCTGCAGAACAAATCTGCAATAAGTGAATTTGAAAAAACAAGGTGGTTCAGAGTAGGAAAACTGCATATTATCCCCACCTCTGTCTAATCTATATGGTTTGAGAAATGAAGCTACCCAGGCAAAGCTAGCTGACCCCATGCTAAAAGAGAACCATTGTATCAACAGAGATCAGTTGCCTCACAACATCAAATAAATGTCTAAATGTTCATTGACTTGGAAAGGCAGGCCAAAAGATCCTGGTATTTTCTTGGTCTCAAAAATAGAGACTGATGCTCTTGAGACATCTCAGGAAGAATTATAAATTTTCATCAGAGACAGATTAAGATGGTAAACATTTGTCCATAATCCAAGACCAAGACCAACATCGTAGCATTTAATTTAAATTTTTAATTTATCACTGTTTATATATTTATATGACAATGTGAATGCTTACCACAAGGAGGTTGAGGGGTTGGTGAACTGGTAAAACAGCCTAGTTTTAAATAGCGGAAAAACCAAAGAGATCATTGTCGATTTCAGAAAAGGCAGGCACAGCCACACTTCTCTGTGCATTAATGATTCACCTGTGGAGTTGGTTACCAGCATCAAATTCCTGGGTGTGCAGCTAACGAGTAGGCTGGCTTGGTCACTCAACAGCGAGACACTGGTGAAGCGGGCACAGCAGCGCCTGCATTTTCTCCGTCACATGAGAAAGGCACACCTTCCTTCTCCTATACTCATCACTTTCTACAGGGGGACAATCGAGAGCATCCTGTCATACGGCATCACAGTCTGGTTTGGAAGCATCACTGCTTCAGACAGGAAGTGGTGCAGAGAGTAGTGAGGATGGCTGAAAAGATCATTGGCAGTTCCTTCCCATCCAGGACATAGCACAGAAGCGTTGCTTGAGCAGGGTCCGTAAGATTATCTGGGACACTACTCATCCTCTTCACGACCTCTTTTCCTTGTTACCTTTTGGGAGGAGGCTTCATGGTATCCGTAGCAGAACATCCAGATTCAGCCATAGTTTCATTCCATACAGCATTAACCTTGTGAACTCTCAAGCTTCCTCCTTCCGTTATATATTCAAGATGGACAGTATTTAATATTTATTTGTTACGTATTTGTAGGGGTGTGGGTCTATACATATGTTGTGTATAGTATGTTTTAGGTGTGTGTCATATATGTGTTTCACTTTGAGAGCGGGCAACTAAATTTCATTTTTTGATGTGTGCCGTTGTGCCCAGTAAAAAAATGACAATAAAGTTATCTTATATAAAATAATTATTTTCTGTGATTTTCATGTTAAAAATACTAATTTTTGGAGAACATGACACAGTATGAGAAATATGAGAAAACTATGTTATGTCTTAAAATGGATTCAATTATTGAGTTACCTCTGAGCCTAGAATGAGGAATGCATTATTTGAGCATGAAACCGTATGTTTTTGAAATACATATTAGTATGAATATTGTACATTGAATCCCGCTCTCTGTCTGAATTGACTATTGCTGAAAATCTTTCTTGTAATTATACCAAAGATTGATTGCAGTTAAAAAGAGAAATTACAGCACTGAAGTTGCAAGACAAAAATTTGGATAAAAATTTCTATGAAACAGCTTAGATCTTACAATGAGAAATCAGTTAGGAAGGACTATCTCATCATTCCAGGTTTGTATGTTGCATTGGAGGCCAGGTAAATAAAGGATTTGTAGTTACAGTACATAGTCCAAAGAAGCTAGTTATTGATAACATACTGTATGGCATTCACATATTGGAGCATGTTTTCCAGATATAATGTACAATTTTACTAAAAAAAGATGTCTTAAGATGCCTTAAGATCTTTTTGGTATTAATATTCATATAAATAATTAATGTGCTATAGCCAATGTAGTCATTTTGCTGGCTAATTACTCCCAGAGAAATGGTGAAATGTGATATTATATAGTAAAAATGCAGAACCCATGTTTTGCTGATAATTAACTTCAGCTAACATTGATATAAAGCCAGGAATGTTAAGGTATTCCACCTTATGGGAGCACAACCAAAATAACAACATTCATGCACTGGGTGCACCTCTCAACATCACCATACAAGAGTACCTGTAGATACCAGGTGCCAAAGCATAAATGACTTTACTGGTTAAAACCAGTCCTTTGAATTGTAGTCAAAAACCTATGGGAGTTGGATGCAACATCTGCAAAACAGGGTTGTGTGACACTGGTGTCTCTCACTCACCAATGACAAACTGCTACTTTCAGCACTAACTCTGGTTTCCAAGTGGTGGTCTTCAAAGGAAACTCCATAAAATGCAATGTAACAATCAGGAGGTGGTACTTACGATTAATAAAAATTGGTTAATTGTGTCCTACAGTGTTAATAACCTTTTAACTGCAGTTTATGGAATGACTTGAAGTTAGGGTTTTTGACATCTACATATATGAATGAGATTATAGCATTGTTTTCGCTAAACTAAGAGCTTGGTAAATTCTGATTGCCAAGATCATTTACATCTACCCAGCCCAGCAAAGCAGGGAGGCAGGGTATGTTACAGGTGCCCCCTCTTTAAGGAGATCCATCTAATGGGACTAAGAAGAAGGGCCTTCTTCATGGTGGCTCCCTCCCTGTGGAACATCATCCCTGTGGAGATAAGACAGGCCCCACTTTGATACTCTTTTGAAAGGCCCTGAAGACATGGTTTTGCCAGTGGACTTGGAGACACCATGGTGCTAGGGAGCACATAAACTGGTTTGTTTGATTGTTGTTGCCAAGGCAGATGAGGGTTTATTGGGTTTTGTGTTTAGGATTTTATTTTTGTAAGTTGCTTGGAGTCACTGAGTTGGGTGGCTATATAAATTTTCTTGATAAATAATATGTGTTGCCTATATTGTCTTTTCAAATGGTTATGGGGTAATAGTAATGTATTTTCAGCCTGAGACAAGCTTGCTTGGGAAAGACAAGTAAATTCAGCTTTAATTGTGTACCATCAAGCCAAAATACTTGTGGTTTATCTAACAAAACAAAGATTTAAATCTTGAACTATGTGTAAGAAAGAATTTTACCCTCATTTCAATATCATTGTGCTCACACCGCTGTTTGGTGAGAACAGTGTATTGCTCAGAAAATAGATCAATATTGTGACTGAGAGCTCAGATTTTGTGATGCCCGTGGGAATATTTTTGTAGCATTGAAGCATATTAGAATATCATTACAGGAAAGGAAAATAAAATAATTAAGGGCAAAGCAAAAATTAACAAAAGTGCAAAAATATTCAAACTGCATGGCAATGTTTTCTCAGATTATAACACTGAAGTATTTTCCGTGCTGTGCTTTCAACTCATTTCCAGGACTATATTGGTTCTGAAGCTGATACTAATATCTGGAGAACTGATCTTCGTGGCATGTTTCTATTCAGTCATTATAATTTGTATTTACTATTTAGAAATTATGACTAGATTCTTTTCTGTCCCAGCCCAGGCATATATAAACAAGATGAAGCTGGTTTCCCCTTCAGTAAAGCAGAGAGAAAAGATTGTGTCATTTCATTTGCAAGATATTTGTGCAAGCATAGCAGAACCAATAATGTGCTCATCTGTCTCTGCACAAGGTCATGGGTTCATTGATTGCAAAGTCTGTCAGCCAAGTAAGGCAATCTACAGAATTTCATCTTCGTATCTGTTGCCTACCTGAAGCTGCAAAAAAGCAGTTGATTGAGTAGAATACTTCATCCATTGTTTACAGATTCTGCAATACCTTGTTTATCTGTTCACAGCATGATTTATGATTACTCTTTCTGAACATGTCATTTTCCTTAACCTTTTCAATTTTTCTGGTCAACTGAGGGCTATCAAGTCCCTTCAAATCAAGCAGTTACACTTTAGCTTCTGCTCTATAGTCCTCCTTTCCTTCAAATTGATAGAATGCTGTAACTAATAAAGGAGAACGTTTGTAACCCAGGGTTGAAATGAGGGGTCTTTGGTGCTCTCTGAGTTTGCTTGTTTTCTTGCAGACGTCATGCCATTGTTGAATGGTCATACCTCGAGGACTACCTGTAGTTGGTTACATCATTCTGAGGAGCTCTTGGTGCCCTCTGAGCTTGTTGTTTTCTTGCAGACGTTTCATTATCCAAACTAGGTAACATCATCAGTGCTAGGTAACATCACTGATTATCACTAGCACTGATGATGTTACCTAGTTTGGGTAAAGGGCACCAAGGACCGCTCAAAATGATGTAACTAGCCACAGGTAGTCCTCAAGATATGACCATTCAACAATGGCATGATGTTATGACTGCTTTGAAAAAGTGACTCACAACCTATCTTCAAAGTTAAAACCATCACATCACGCCCTGTGGTCATGTGATCGCAATTTGGATGCTCGACAACCAATTCATATTTATGACAGTTGCAGTGTCTTGTAGTCACGTCATTGCAATTTGTAACCTTCCCAGCCAGCCTCCAACAAGCAAAGTCAATTGGGGATGCTGGATTTGTTTAACAACCTTGTGAGTCATAAAATTGGATCCAGTCATGTGATGATCCACTTAATGGCCACATTGCTTAGCAACCAAAATTCCAGTCCCAGTTGAGGTTGAAGTCTAGGACTACCTGTATTTCTCTTTTTTCTGATGATCAAGCAACTCCTCTGATTTTAAGTATATGTGTATTAGTAGTTGGACTGAATTTGTCTGCAATCCAAGCACTAAATGGCTGTTTGGGTTAATGCCATATTGTAAAATCTCTCCATGCATATCTTTAAAAACAAAAGCACTACACAAGACATTGTCTGCTTAAGAAATTAACCATTTTTCCCCTTTGTCCTTCTTTTTAGCAGGTGTTGTAGACCTGCAGCTGTGCCTACTAAGCTTCTTTTTGACTAATTCTCTTTTTTCCACCAAAGTCTTCATGCATCCTATCTATTGATATCCTTACTTTGTCCATATTTGTGTTTCTTAATAATATACCAGAAGAAGGCATGACAAAGTATTTCCTTACTGTTCCTAAAAAATGTTATATCACCATGGCCATAAAATCACCAGAAGTCAAGCTTGATTTTATAGCATCATGTGATCTTGGTGCAGTGCTTACGAAGAGACTTCAGGTTACGATGTAACTTTCTCCAAGATACACCAAAAGACACATACTATTTGACAAATTTTAGGAGATGATATCCAACACATTTGAAAGATTCCAACTTGAGGGAAACCTGTTTATTTTACTTTGTTAATACTAATGCTATGGTGTAAAAGTGAAGTGATCTAAACTCTGCAGTTAGCAAAGGCCTTAGGAGAGCACCTTCTGTATTAGAATGTTTTTCTGTCCCATTGGCATTTTTGCTGGCCTGGCCCAAAAATAGTTTTCTCAGGCCCCTGCAGCTTCTTGCCACAGCTCAGATGGGGCTTTCAGCTTAAAGCAGCCACCACCATTCTAACTGGCAATATTTCCCAAAAAATTCATTTGTGTTTTGTAAAAGAGAACAAATGTGGTAGTATTCTTTTCAAGTATATTCTCCCTTGCTTTTTTTCTCCTGGTCCTTTTCTGTGTTGCCCCTTTACTACAATTTTCCTTCAAGATAGTTATAATTAAATAAGATATGTTTGGAAAAATAAATGATTTGGCTTCTTGTTTCTTTAAAAAAGTAAACTGAAGATGACTAATAATGTATGCTTCCTTAATAGTTTGAAGGAAGCAGCATTTTATAAAAGAATAGGAAAATGAGATGATGAAAGAGTTATTAAAATAAATTAGTTTGTGTCACTTGTTTTTGGAAATGCAGCCAATGGTTTGACTAAGTACTCATATTAAGTAATGAAATCCACTTTGTTTTGACATTATAAAGTAAGAGAAATAGGGTAAAAGCATAACAAATGCAAGTTCTTAAGAATAATTAAATCACATTGTAAATTAAGACTTGTACAATCCAAATTACACATTTTATCTGGACATATCTCAAATATATCAATGTCCTTTTTGTTTTCTATCAAAAATAACCCTATTTAATCATTTTAATTAGTCTGTTGTATAATTTGTTTGTCTATTATCTGTAAGCACCTCTTTGTGAACTATTCTAAATTACAGTTTTTGTTTTCATAAAGGAAAAGGTACATTTCTTATCTTTTTATGCTTTGGACCAAATTTCATGTCCTGTGGTAGAGATGTCTTGAAAATTAACTTGGGTATTTGTAAAATGCCATCATAGTCAGCTTGATACAATCACAGATGCACCAATACATGGAGACAGGATCAGCTACAGAGCAGAGGGAGATCTCAGAAAAGAATCGAGTCATCCCTCAGCAGCCCTCTCCTTGTGCAACAGGGCACAGATGATGGGAATTTATAACCATGGCCCAGGATGCTAAATACTATGGTCTGTATGGTACACAGCAGGCATTATTGGATGCAGAATACAAAAAGCTCCCATCTGCCGAAGAGTACTAAGTCCTCATATTAAGACTGCAAGGATAATATTCTGTATTCTTATACACTTTTTTATTCTATAAAGAGTTGTGAACTCAATTCCCAGAATTCCCCAGCCAGCATGAATTCTGGAAGTTGAAGTCCACGCATCTTAAAATCGCTAAAATTGAGAAACACTACCCTGTACCCTGAGATGTGGCTAGACTTGACCTAGTGCTTTGTGAGCTGTGAGCATCTCATGCTTTTTCACAACAGAATGTTCTTCCTTCTCATGCTTATTCTGGAGAGGCTTTATATTGCTGGTTGTGTGTTAGGGTATACAACAGTCTCCACCTTTAAAGGAGGGAAGCATTACTTTCTTTTAATGTGACTCATAAAGATTTAAGAAATTTTAGATTTTTCCTTCCAGCAAAATTGAGGCTGCCTCATGGCTTTTAGTAATATATTTTGGCTTGTATGGTAACAAAGGGATTTTTGACAAGCAAAAGGAAGACTTTCAGTTCAACAATACAGGATATAAGCAGAAATGCTGTGCTGAAGGGGGCTTTGAAGGAAACTCAGCTAAAATTGTGTGGGAGAAAATCTCCAGTAGACTAAAACTTGGAGAGGAATATGCATTAGAAGAGGAAAATAAAACTCAGAGCTTAAGTCTATAGTACCTGAGCAACAGATCTTGATGAAAAATCCTGGGAATCCAATCTATTAATTAGACTTTCACAAGATCATCTGTTTGAATGCAGTTGTTTAATATGATGAAGAATGCAGGCTTCTGATGTCCTCACAAGAGAAATTGTGACAAGGAAAAAAAAAGTGCCAACCACAACACTGAACATATGGGTTACACATTCACCAAATGTAGTTGACCTGTAAAAATGATGTGAGGATGAGCACAGACATGGCTGCATTTCATTTGGATTGTGGAGTCATCGCTAACTTTGTCTTGGCAGTGCAGATATTGCTTAACTGCAGTTCTAGTATCCCTTGCTATTGGCCGTGGTGACTAAGGCTACCGGGAGTTGTCATTAATCAATTGGAAGGCCATAGATTCTATAACCTTTTAAATGAAAATTGCCCCTTGGGGACTGTTTTTAGTCCAGGGAGGAAGTACAGGGGAACATTCCTATAATAGATAATAGTAACTGCATGAATAGAAGAGGATTTTTCCTTGGGATTTTGATGAGAAATGAGTATGAGGCAACTCCATTGCCTAATACAAGTTGCTTATTTTTAAATTGTAGGTAGCAGTAAGTGAGATTTCTATTAATGTATCTGCTTTAGCTCTTAACCCACAGCTACCTGCAGCTTCAGTTCTTTTTGTTAGGCATAATAAACATCAGATGCTAAAAACAAACATTCCAAAAAAAAGACCTTTGCTTTTGATTCTACTTTTCATTGCACTTTATATGCATTTCTTCCCTGTCCTTATGCACTGTCATCCTTCACGAAGGCTACAGTCATCTGCTGATCTGGAATTTCCTACTCATTGGGCAAAGGCCGTCTCTGCTGAGATTAGTGGCAGGTCTTGGCATTCTCCCAGTTTCTGCAGATGTGCTCCTTTTCAAACAAGATAAATAAACATAATTATGGGAATATGTTGATCTGGTTCTTTTTTCTTAAAATAGCAGAGAATCAAAAGAGAAAAGTAGATCTCTTGTTTCATAGACTCTATCCTTAATCCCAAAAGCAAACACTGTTGCAGGGATTAAAAAAAAGATCCATTGATTTTGGATTTCAGAAAGAAGGCTGTATCTATATCTTACCTGGAAATAAAACTCATTAAGCACATTGTGCATTAAAAAAAGAGTTCCTTGCATTACATTCTGAAGGGGTTAAAAAAGTTTCATAAGCATCCCAGTTAAGTGGCTAGAAAGTAAAATTCAGGACTTCCGGTTTTGCGCCCGTAGCGCATGGTCGCGGGAGAGTAAAGCTCCGCTCCCCACGGCTGGTTTCGTTCTGCCAAGGGGACCCTAGGTGGGTCTGAAGTTGCCCCGAAGAGGTGACTGAAGGAGGGGCGCTCTGTTGATCACGAAGCGATGGTCGCTTCGTTTGATCTGGGGGAAGCCCTCCGACCTGACAGGAGAAAGGCTAGCAAGAGATCAGCGTCTAGCCCAAGCTACTTGCAGCCGAAGTCCAAGAGCATGAACCCGAACATTGGTGAACAGTGTACTTGGAATTGGTGAGAGTATTGATCTTTCTTCTATCTACTAATTGAATCCTTGAGAAAGATCCCCAAAGCAAGAAAACCTCCGGAAGGGAAGGGAGGGGACTATATCCCCATTCCCTTATAGACGGAAGCGGCAAATTAATATTAAGGAGGAAAGAGATATACTAAAATTCAATTTAAAATACTACAGTCTGGATAAATTTAGGAACTAAAGAACTGTCAAGATTATACCCTAAAGTGTTTTGATGGAATTATAAAAAATACATAACAAAAAATAACTTTTTGATTGAAAAAAAACTGAAAAAAAGAAATAACTGCTGACATCTAGTGGAGAATCAGAGCACAGAACACTAACAATAAGGACTCAGAAACTGACAGAATGCTCAGAGATAAAGAATAATCTGTTCCTTTGAATTGCAAATAACCTTGAAGACAGCTGGGAACAAAGGAAGAGCTAGGCCAGCTATAAGATTAAAAAGTGTCTGAAAGAAAACAACAACACCTGGACTGTTGTTTAAATTTAAGAACTGTTTATGGAAAAGAAAAACCTCGGCTCTTGGCTAATCTTTTAAAGGAAAATCTATAGGAAGGATTAAAAGTGGCTTAACATACTGAACTGTAATTTTGAACTGACTCATAATTGACCCTTGAACTAAAACATTAATGAAAGACTTATTTGAAGGGGAGAGACAACATGGATATCGTATACGTATCAAAAAATGATAGGATGCCACATTCAATATTTTCTCCTGAAGGATTTAGCCTGGAAAATCAAAGATTTCCAGAAGTAATATTTCAAGACAAGACAGTTACTTTCCAGGAGGAAATAAATGCAATGTTGGGACAAATACAAATGACAATAAATTCAAATCACAAGGAAATTCGAAACAATTTTGATGGTTTAAATAAGCATATTTCTAATTTAAATCTACAATTAGAAAACATCCAGGAAATAACAACGAATGAACAAACAAATCAGACAACAGACCACAAATTAGAAGAATATGACCACATTGATGAAACAACAAATGAAAAGAATTACAATCTAATACAAACAGGAAAAAATCTACAAGATTCTGATACAACAATAAAAATAGAATGGACTATAGAATTTTTAGGAGAACTATCAGAGTTTGGGAGACAGAAAGTATACATCTTACTTACTTCATCTTTTGTATTCCCAACAACATTTGCAAAAATACAGGAACTGCCGGGTAAGCAGATTACATCAACTTGGCACATTAATCGGCAAAAGAAGAAGACCAGAGACAGATGCAAGAGATTTGACTTGCCCTACCAGATGGACTATTACATGAACAAACACTTGTTTGAATATGGTTAAAAGAATAGAGAACCCTGAACATAAAGGGGCCCTATAACAAGAGGGATAAGAGATTTAAGTAATATAGTATGTTCTACAATATATGAAATGTAAAAATAGTGGGTTGATGTAACTTTTATTCATATAAGTGAAATATGTTATACCTAGATACTATAAGATAGGTAATAAGTACAGGATTTCTATAATGCATGATAGGGAAAATTTGGACATTTAGATGACTAACATGAAGAAATTATGACTGATAAAAATTGGATTGAATATAAGGGAAACTAAGCTTAAACAAAAATTACAAAAATAGGATGCATGGTGAATTAATGAGATGATGGTTATAAGAATAATATAAGCTAAAAAAATGCTATTCATAGAGATTATTATTTGTACAAATATAAAAAAATGTGTTTATATTTAACCATTTATATATTGACAATATTAAGAATTACATTTTGCTTAAGGTTGAAGAAGGAGAATATAAACGGGAGATCAAAGAAATATTAATTAATATACTAATTATGGAATTATCAAACTTAATCATTACTGATTGTTAATTGATTATTATTATTTTTCTTTTATTAAAACATAAACCAAGACAACATGCTGTACACTAGGCACTGGAGATTGTTATAGTTAAAACCAATAAAATATGTATTAAAAAAAAGAAAGTAAAATTCAGTGCATTTTCCTTGCTCGGTTCATGAATTATTGAAAGAATAGATGCTATTTTTGTGTTAGAGTATAATACCTGTAGATTAGTATTGCATTCTCCTGCACTATATGCTATGTTTTGCTTTATCTTTGAAAGATAACAATGAATTAATTTTATTCATCTACAAGATCACTTGTAAAGTTGTTTAGACTTGCAGTTGCTGGTTTCTTAAATGTGTTTAAGCTTTAAAATATGCTTAAACTACATAGTTTACAGCTGAACAACAAGATGAAAACAAGGGAAAACCTTGAAGGAAATTAGAATGTATTTGTGATTTCAACATGATTCTAAGCATCTCTGTCAGAATTAATACCTCATATTTTTGATACTGTACTTTGCTATTACATAGCATAATGGTAATAAACACAATAGAACTCTAGTTCCATCTGCTGTCAGAAAAGCTGCTAGCAACATTTTTCATTAATCTCTTCTTTACATCTGTTCAGCTGCAGAGCAATGGAGTTGACAAGACCAGACTTTAGGACAAACGTATAGGATTTTACTTATCAAAAAAATCATCTTTGGAAGTAAATGAAGTGTCACATTAATTCCCTCCCCCTTCTCTCAAATAATTAATTCCAGAGTGTAATGTTACATTACATATCATTACTCTAGAAATGCCATTATTTTCCATTTTGCATAGAGTATTTTCTGATATAGCTACTGTAAGTCATCTTTATCTTGGTGCATATTTCCATTTCCATCTAGGTTTATTTTACTTTCTGTTGCTTTAAGAATTTCAAGACTGCATTCTGTGTATGTATGTGTGTTTATAGTACAAAACAAATGCATGAATTACCATTTCATTTCATAGTTGATATTTCGAGGGGGGGGGAATCAGATTTTTTTCCTTTTCCTCAACTCTCCCAAAAGAAAAGAGTTTTTCACAATATTTTCCAAATATCCTTTAGATTTCAAAATGAGAACTTTCCTCCTTATTCCCCCATATAAGGCTAACTTTTATCACAGACCTTTTTCCTTCCATCATTGCCAATGTCTCATTTATCTTTGAGTATTACTATAGGAATGGGTTGAAATAAGTAATATTTCTATAGAATGCAATATTCATCTTTATCAAAGTTAAGCTTTTGGGGAGAAAATGGTTGGAAATCAGTCCAAAAGCTTGCCTGGTCAGGAATTTAGCCCCTACTATAGCCAAACATAAAGTGAAAAGCTAGATATATGGACAATTCTACCCATTTAATACTTCCAAATCATTAATCACCTTAGAAAGAATAATCTCAAGTCACATGTGACATTCTTTGTTTCCTTAGTCTCATGTGTTGCTGGTTGCTGTATTATGGCCTCAGTGGAAAATACTTAATAAAAAGATCCCTTATAGGAGATGGTATATATCCTGTCATACAAAACTGCTGTAGTCCTCGATTTACAACAGTTAGTTTAGTGACCATTCAAAGTTACAATGGCACTGAAAAAAGTAACTTATGACCATTTCTCACACTTGTGACAGTTGCAGCATCCCCATGGTCATGTGATTTACAATCCGATGCTTGACAAATGACTCATATTTATGACAGTTGCAGTGTCCCAGGTTGTGTGATCATCTTTTGCAACCCTCTGACAAGCAAAATCAGTGGGGAAACCAGATTCACTTAACAATCATGTTACTAACTTAACAACTGCAGAAGTGATTCACTTAATAAATGTAGTAAGAAAAGCCGTAAAATGGGGCAAAACTCACTTAACAAATTTCTCAATTAGCAACATAAATTTTGGGCTCAATTGTGGTTGTAGGTTGAAGCCTACCTGTACTACAATTTGTAGTGGCAAATATTAATCAGGAAACATGTAATTACATTACAGGGTTTGTGTTCATTAATGGTAGGATACTGTTTAGTGCATGAAGGAATTTAGGAAGCCAAGATAACCACTTAGGTCTTAGAATATGTTACATTTAGTCGATACTCTGAAGTTGATACTGCTATGTCATAGTAATACAGTATTCCAATCCTGATCAGACCCAATTCATGTAGATTGGGGTGTTTATCCTTTATCTCTAGGTGTTTTAGTTCATTAGGCCATCTCATTCCAAAACTAAATCTGAAACCAAAATGAATCCCCAAATATGATGTATCTTCTTCAGGAATCTGAACTATTGCTGTTGTTACCATCTTGAGCCCTTTGCCTGAAAAGAGAGCATCTATAATTGAACACTAGTTATTATAAGCTTCTTGGTCTAACTAGGCTTTTTCCAGAAGTGGTCAATGCAGTTTTATGAAATAATCACTTTAGCATCCTCTGCCACAACAGCAGGATCCGAGAAGCAAAGGTGGGCAAAGGTTCAAGAAGGCATAAGTATGGCATTGTTGATGTATATATCAAATTTATATATCTCAGTGACATAATGCATTGGACCATCTCATCAGGTCCTTATTGTCACTCAGATCACTCTAAATATGACTAATTCTATCTTTAAAGCATCTAGTAAATTTACCACATCATGTGTCCAAGGATATCACATTTATTTTCTGGGTTAGATGAGAATAAGCCTTGGAAAAAATCCCTCTCTGGAAGATATTTGAAAATACAAAATATTTAATAAAGGAGAATATTTGTAGCTCAGGGTTGACATGAGGGGTCCTTGGTGCTCTCTGAGCTTGCTTGTTTTCTTGCAGATGTTTCATTTATTTCTTGCAGACATTTCAAGCACTGATGATGTTACCTGGTTTGAGTAATAAAACCTCTGCAAGAAAACAAGCAAGCTCAGAGAGCACCAAGGACCCCTCACAAAATAATTAATCAAAGAGAGCCAGTTTGGTATAGTGATTCAGGCACCTAGAATCTGGGAGAACCATTCTAGTCCTGCCTTAGGCACAAAGGCAGCTGGGTGACCTTGGGCCAGACATTCTATCTCAGCCCTAGGAATCAAGCAATGGCAAACCACTTCTGAAATCTTGCCATCAAACCTGAAGGGACGTCCAGGCAACACTGACTCAAAGGCACTAAAGAAAAACAAAAACAGCCATCCAACAGTTGTGCTAATTGCTATGCAATAGCACAACTGTTCCCTAGCTGATAATAAAATTGTTCTCAAAATGATTCCTACACCAAAAATGCTCTAGCATAGGCCTGCACAACTTGTAGCCATGTGTAATGCCTGTGCGTATTGGAATGTATGAATGATCTTGGGAAAAGAGGGAAAGAGATGCTGCCTACAAAAAAATCAGGCAAGACAGGCACAAGCCCACATTTAGGAAGGACCTGCCCTGATGGATCAAACCGTTAAAATTGGAGGGCAGAAGTTTGTGCCTATAGACCAGGGGTCTTCAAACTTGGCCCTTTTATGACTTGTGAACTTCAACTCCCAGAATTCCTCAGCCAGCATGCCTGGCTGAGGAATTCTGGGAGTTGAAGTCCACAAGTCATAAAGGCCAAGTTTGAAGAGCCCTGCTATAGACTTACAGGGTTTTGTTAATGTAGCCTTATAATAAAGTAGAATTAGTTCAACTAGTCTTGTTTCCTGTCTGGTTTACCTTGGAGGGCTCACATTGTAGGATCCACCAAGCAGTCTTTTGAGGCCCACCAGCATCTTTTGAAACCCAACAAGCCCACTACCACCAGCCATAGTCACTACCACACCTGGTGTTTTCACAGCCATTTTTGTTCTGAAATACTACTCTTTCCAGGCCTTTCTGATTCTACTAGCCACCACACAGCTGATTAGTGTGCCAATTGTTCATGGCCCACAATTATTTTTAAATGTAGCTGTGTTGTCTTTTCCCTTTATGAAATGTGCTGTCCCCTTTAGTGTTTGTTCAACATGGCTCAAGATGTTTGCAGAAATCCATGAAACTGCTTTGGCTGAAGCAACAAGGCACTCAAGAATGGTTATGTGCTTTTTAGAAAAGGTTTGGCTTTTGCATCTGTTTTTACAAAAATTAATATGTTTATTTGGGCACTTGGCATGATTTATTCAGATTTACGCTCAAATCTACCCCTGGGGATTTTTTAAACTCGTAGACATAACACATACCTATTTATTGCCTTTTAATAATCTTTGAACTCTCTCTATACTTTTTATTTTTTTTATTTACAAAGTTATATAATCAGCACCTGTAACTGATGACTTTTTTTCACATACACAAACATACATACAAAGAATATTTTTGTATTAGAATTTATATTCTAAGATCGGAAGATCTTCAATAAATGTGCAGAAGAAACCAACATTTGTGTGAGCTAGTTTTACCACTCAGAGCACACTGATCAGACTAGCTATGCAAGTCTTGATAACTTTTGTAGGTAATGAAAGTAAGTTGTGTCATGTTGTGTGGTCTTTTACAGTAAGAAATAGAAGAGGTAGTAATGCCAGGAGACAAGAGTTACTAATATCGAAGAAATAGTAGAATAGAATCATTAAAGAAAGGATGCCAAAGGAGGGACAAAATGAAATGTGAATGACAAAAATTAAAGTAATTTTTTAACTATTTTAAATAATTGAATTGTCCTACAGCTAGTTGTCCTGTGGCGAGTTGATCATGGCGAGTTGGCTGCAGCGAGTTGTCCCCATTCCATTTCCTAGAATTTCCTATTCCAATCATAAAAACCGTACCTCCACACAGTATTTTTTTACATTACAGTTCTTGCAAATGCTCTTGTGAAAAGGTTACAACAACTCAGGAGTACCCTGAATCAAATCAAATAAATCTGATTCAAACAGCAGCTGACCACGTCACAACTCTTTCTAGGGGATAAGAATAGAATTTCTCTGAGATGGAGTAAATTGAGTCAACTCTGTTAAATGAATTATGTATGCATTAAACAAAAGGGTTTCTGTTGATAGAATCGGGCATATGACTACTTGAATGGTGTTGCAATATAGGGTTCCTACCTACCTCACAGCTTTGTCTATAATACAAATTCAAACTGACTTCTAGACCCAAAGAAGGAATCTGTATATGACTTGTGCATGCTGATTTTGCTACAAAAAGTCCCAGTACAAAAGAAACAGGCTAGATGTTTTTACCCCTGTGGAACATAGTTTATTTCTTCTGTCATTCGTTTTCTGTGACTTTCTCTTGAAGGTGGGTTTGATTGCATTATGGGATTTGCAATTTGGGAAATGTCTTGTTTATTTTTGTCATAGGCTTGTTTTCTGATGTTTGCTATTATATTCTTTTAATCTTAATGAGAATATTGTAGCTTAAATCTGTATATAAAAATAGTGCATCTCTTAGGCCAGGATGGCAAATCCAGAATGCCTTGTATTATATTTTTGTTTATTCTGCCAGGAAAGCGCAATTTAATCAGCTGGACTTTGCACTGACTTTTGTACTGCTTGGATATTTTCTAGCTCAAACTGCAAAACTCATCTTGAGACACTATAATTTGTTATTGTACAATCAGCATTATAATTGTACACACACATTCACACACTGGTCCATTGACTTTAAACATAATGATTTGAAAACAAACAAACAAATGACTTGAAGATTGGAGTCTCTGTTACTTTTTGAAAAACAGGTGAGGAAAACTTCACAGTTGCCCCTGTGTCTTGCAGTTAAAGCCCATCAAAGTTTTCCTTTTAAGACACAGAAAATGTTAGTGTCATCATGAATCAACATTCCATGTTTCCTGTCTTCTATTGTGGTTAGCTACTGAAGCCTTACACAATATTCTTGCAGAAATACATTTTTCATCTATAATGAGCTGCTGGTTTGTAGCCAAAAAAATGCAGAATATAAATATAACTATCAAACATGTTTGTTGAACTGGCACCCAAAGAAATACCGGTTTTAAGATCTTTTAAATTAAATCTTCACATGAATTAAATTGCGTTTTTAGTTCGAGATAATTCAGGTTTTAAACCCTAGCTATTTTTACAAGTCCAATCCTTGCCTTCAGACAAAAGAACTTAAGATGCATGCTTGCTTGGGTTCTTTCACATACACAATTCCATGTATGCTTATATTCCCTGAACAACAGTGATAGCAGGTTATACAAAGTTTAGATGAAAGCCTTTTTTTAAAAAAAATGTTCCATATTTCTACTCTCCTGGAAAATAACCTCCAAAACATTTTAAAATCATAATATATAACAATTACAAAGAAGTATAATTTGATTTTGGTAAATATAACAGCAATGTAATCTATAGGGAGTTAACTGCTACAGTCACATTGTTCTATAGAATCTGTAGCAGCAAAGCCTGAATTGTGAGAAGCAGCATATGCATTTGTTTTAAAAAAAAATTTTTTTGCTAAAGTAATCTAAAAGGATCTCAGGTTATAGCCTTAATTGAAATATTTGAGGAAGGTCAAGGGTATTTGTTCTCGTTGCTCTACATAGTTTATTGAACCTTTGGTTTATATTGTTGCATCCCATAATCTCCTGCAGGTGCCATGGAAAACAGTTTTTTGGACACTAACAAACCCACCATATATCAGGAGTCTGGGTAGCTTTCTTATGGCAGTTTATTTTATTAAGCCATTTCATTCCATCGTGATTTCCATTGCTTTTCTGAAACAATCTGTTCATTCAACAAATTTTCAGAAGGAAAATATCATTTTTGACAGAAGTCCTCAATTTAAGATAGATGTGTTGAAACCTGTCACTTTAAAACTTCTGGACTTCAATTTCCGGTCATGGCTGACTGGGGAATTCTGGGAGTTGAAATACACAAGTCTTAAAGTCACCAAAGTTGGGCACTCCTGATTTAAGACATGTTTTTGAAGGGGCTATTTCAACTTTAAATGCAAAGGTCTACCATCCACAGTTTGATGCAGAGATGGACAGGTTAATTACCTCCTTAGAACAGTACTTTAATTATTATATAAGCTATAACCAAGACAACTGGCCTGGCTTTTAACCCAAGGCCAGGTTCACTAATAATAAATTCAGTTTCTGCTTCCAGTTAGTAATTAAACCATCAAGGATCTGCCCTTGATGCCAAATGTTTCCCAATGTCCCCCACAGACACATCATATCCCCTCCCCCAGTTCCAGAATTCTCTGATTTTCTTCAGGAAATTTCTTAATCCCTCCTCAAGGAACAGTAGGATCAATCAAGGCTTCCTACAAGCACACTATTGACCATCATCATCAGGAAGGACCAGATGGACCATCATCACCAGGACCAGATGGATTACACCCCAGGGTTCTCAAGGAACTGGCAGATGTGATCTCAGAACCATTGAACTATATTTTTCAAAGATCCTGGAGCACTGGGGAATTACCGGAGGACTGGAAAAGAGCTGATGTAGTTCCCATCTTCAAAAAAGGGAAAAAAAATGGACCCAGGAAATTACAGACCTATCAGCCTGACCTCAATACCTGGGAAGATTCTGGAAAAGATAATCAAACAACGAATCAGCGAACACCTAGAGGCAAACAAAATCACTACTAAAACCAACATGGGTTTGTCAAAAACAGATCATGCCAGACAAACCTTATTGCATTCTTTGACCAAGTGACAAAATTAGTGGATCAGAGGAATGCTGTGGATATAATTTACTTGGACTTCAGTAAGGCATTTGATAAAGTAGATCACAACCTACTACTTGATAAGATAGAAAAATGTGGGTTAGACAGCATCACCACCAGATGGATTCGTAGCTGGCTGACCGGCCGTACTCAGTGTGTGGTCCTCAATGGAACCGCATCTACATGGAGGGAAGTGTGCAGTGGGGTGCCCCAGGGCTCTGTTCTGGGGCCAGTGCTCTTCAACATCTTCATCAACGATTTGACGAGGGGATAGATGGGGAACTCATCAATTTGCGGATGACACCAAGCTGGCAGGAATAGCCAACACTCCAGAAGACAGGCTTAAGATACAGGAGGACCTGGACAGACTTGAACATTGGGCGCTATCTAACAAAATGAAATTCAATGGTGAAAAAAGTAAGGTTCTACATTTAGGCAAGAAAAACCAAATGCAGGTATAGTATAGGGGGTATCTTGCTCAATAGTAGTAACTGTGAGAGGGATCTCGGAGTCCTAGTGGACAATCACTTAAATATGAGCCAGCAGTGTGCTGCAGCTGCCAAAAAAGCCAACACAGTGCTGGGCTGCATTAACAGAGGGATAGAATCAAGATCACGTGAAGTATTAATACCACTTTACAATGCCTTGGTAAGGCCACACTTGGAATACTGCATCCAGTTTTTGGTCACCACGATGTAAAAAAGATGTTGAGACTCTAGAAAGAGTGCAGAGAAGGGCAACAAAGATGATTAGGGGACTGGAGGCTAAAGCATATCAAGAACGTTTGCTGGAATTGGGTATGTCTAGTTAATGAAAAAGGACTAGGGGTGACATGATAGCAGTATTCCAATATCTCAGGGGTTGCCACAAAGAAGAGGGAGTCAAGCTATTCTCCAAGGCGCCTGAGGGCAGGACAAGAAGTAATGGATGGAAACTAGTCAAGGAAAGAAGCAACCTGGAACTGAGGAGAAACTTCCTGACAGTTAGAACAATTAACCAGTGGAACAACCTGCCTCCGGAAGCGGTGAATGCTCCAACACTGGAAGTTTTTAAGAAGAGACTGGACAGCCATTTGTCTGAAATGGTATAGGGTTTCCTGCCTGAGCAGGGGGTTGGACTCGATGACCTCCAAGGTCCCTTCCAACTTTATTATTATTATTATTAAAGGAAGTCGTCCATCCTCCATTACTGTTGGGATAAAATTTGGCTTTGATTGAGATTTTCTCCCCTTCACATAGCCCTCTAAGTTTGTTGGACCATTTGTTTTCAAAGCACTGATATGTTTTGTGGCTTTTTTCTTAGAGCCATATTGAAATTTCATCCAATTTTTGTCCATTCCCTCCTGATCCTGGAACATGTCCCATGTATTTTGTGCATCTCTGTCCCACCCCTCTTAATGGCAGCAAGTTAAGGAAGTGATAATAAAGGGGGAAAATGAAAAGGGAGAAGGAAGATAAATTTTTGAGCAAGAAAGTATTCTTTTTAAAAAAATAAATCCCTGTGCCAACAATTTTTAAAATAATAATTGAAAATTATATCGATGCAATTAGACAGTTTGAGCCTTTATTTCCTTTTAAGTTAAGTTCAGTATGAAAAATAATGGGGAAGTGGTTTGCAAAGTCACACTGGCTTTTATCGCCTCTCTCAGCAATGACCACAAGGAAGTTCGGTGAATGCTAAATGCTCAGCCTAAAGCAATGTATGGATCAAATTTATTCATTAGATCTTTTGTCAACTAACCAATAATAACTGTGAGTATTGGTACTTTCCTCTTTTTTTAAAAAAAAGAAGAAGCTAATTTCCCTTCCAATTTGCATGCTTTGCATTACTGTTTAATGCTTTGTCTTATTGTTTTAGAAAAAAAATATCTTAGCCTTATATGGAAATCTAGACATTTCTAAAGAAGTAAGGAGACTCTGTTGGCTGAGTTACTGCAGTTAAACCCTTTATATCTGACAGTGCTGCCTTCAGCTCTTGATCTTGTGTTTTTAATTATGCCTCTTGGAATGTTACTTAACATCTGCAGAGTGTGTGTGTGTGTGTGTGTAAATAGATGGACAGACAGACAGATAGTACACACAGATCCTCCTGAAGAACTGTAGCATGGTACCAGTATTCTTTGTATTATGTGCTGAACTGGAAGCTAGACAGTCATCTGTTGTGATGGTTTTAATTTGGATTATTTAACTAAGAAGTGGATTGTACTCAATGGTCCCTTGTCTTCCAACTCAGGGATTCTCTGACAAGCAGAAAATACTATTAAGGACCTGATTCAGTATTGTAGCTCCTGTACAGTATTTCTGATTCCCCACCAGAAGAGTCAAGAGAGAGACTAACGTAGGTCTGGGCTAGCCAATTTTACTCTTTTTTATGGGAAAGCAGAGCTGGTTAGCTAGCTAGTTTTAGAACAGAAGGAATAGAAAAGAGGGAGGCTAGCTTTGTTTCTTGAAGATTTTTTAAAAACATATACATACATATATCAATGCTAATTTTCTTGTATTTAAATTATTTTAATTATTAAAATCATTTCAAAGCTATTCCAAGCACAGGAAAAGTTTAGGCAATATCTTGCTACTTGGCAGAGTCACATTACAGGTAGTCCTCAACTTATGACACAATTGGGACTGGAGCTTCTGTCACTAAGTGATGTTGTTAAGTTAGTTGTGACCACCTTTATGACATTTTGCTGTGGTCGTTAAGTGAATCACCATGCTTGGTCTCCATTGATTTTGCTTGCCCCTTGGGAAGATTGCAAATCATGATCATGTTACCCCAGGATGCTGCAAGAGCCATAAATACTTATTGGTTGCCAAATGCCTAAATTTTTATCATGTGAATGCAGGGATGCTGTGACGATCTTCTAAGTATGAGGACTGGTCATTAGTCACTTTTTTCCAGCATTGTTGTAACTTTGGTCATTAAACAAATGGTCACAAGTCAAGGACTATCTGTAAGTTTTTTTCAGCTTTTCTTTAGACAGATTATTATGGTTACATTTGCATGTAATATTTTAAAACAAGTATCTTGATAATCTGGTGTAGCCTAAAGTAGTCTATAATTTCCTCCTTGTTTTAAGGGGATAGCAATTCAAGAAAAGTGAATAAATTTTAAGAGGAGTATGATGATAGTTGTTAATGATTTATATCCTTTCTTCATACTCTGGCGAGTACAAGAATAAATATTCTGTTCTTTACTAATTGCAGAGGGATATAAATGCAACTGACAGAATAATAGAGTTGGAAGGGACCTTGGAGGTCTTCTAGTTCAACCCCCTGCTCGAGCAGGAGATCCTATATCGTTTCAGACAAATGGTTGTCCAATCTCTTCTTAAAAACTTCCAGTGTTGGAGCATTCACAACTTCTGGAGGCAAGCCAGTCCAATGATTGTTCTCACTGTCACAAAATTTCTCCTTATTTCTAGGTTGGGTTCTCCCCTTAATTAGTTTCCATCCATTGCTTCTTGTTCTGGTTTCAGGCTGCCTTCAGAATAGGTTGACACCCCCCCCCCTTCTTTGTGGCAGCCTCTTAGATATTGGAGCACTGCTATCATATCACCCCTAGTACTTCTTGATCCCCTAAATCAACTGATCTGTTATTTCTTTATTGTTGAAAATAATAATTTTCTGCTTTCTTGTTTTAACATATTTTTACAGATGGCCACATGACTCTTTTTTCACAAGAAAGTCTTTTAATTCTGACATGTTTTATAATTTTCTCTGACTAGTGCCTTCCACAAAGATACTACAGTTCCAGATTTCCTTATTTATTCAATAATGTTTGCAAGTTGATGTTGCAAATTTTTGTGAATGTAAATTTGCCAATTTTATTGTATTTGAGGTTTGGTGATTTTAATGAAGAGAAATTCAAGAAATCCATGGGTAAAGGGGGAGAACATCAAATTTACCCCATCTCCTTTCCCTGGAATCCAGAAATAAATATTCTTCTACCATAGTTAAAATTCATTTTCTGCAAAAGTGGAATAATATTCTCTGTATTTCTGAAAAAAATATGTGGTTGCTAAGAGTTGACACTCACCTGACAACACATAAACCAATCAATCAATTCTCTGTATAAAGTAGATTCTAGAACTATAGGAAAGCTTTAGGGTTAAAACTTATCTGACACCTATGAAATGAACATTAATTGAGTATCATGGGAAATCAAATGTTATAGACCAGTGAAAATAAAAAGGGACCTAAAGAGACTGTGGGTTGAAGCATTGAATTGTGTAATATGTACACAGTTTAGTATGATTCCTGTTGCCATGAAACATAATAGCTGTTTTATCAGCAGAGGGAGATGTTGCAAAACTTACCATAGCATTAGGAAGCATTATCACAAGCAAAGAGGGAAACCCACAGGATTGTTACTCACTGCTTACCCACAGTGCATATATTTTTCTTGGTTATATCTGCAATATTTAGCTAGAATATCAAGGACTGTGGACCTTTTCTGTATAGGGAAGACCAAAAGAATTATTGTGTAGACATGAAAAGGCAATGCTTTCCTTTTTTCTTATGTTAGTAGTATGATACACTGTCACCACTAATCCATTAACACATACATATGTATTGATTTTTCTTGTTAAAATTATTTTTTTAAAATAAGCAAATAATAATTTGTTTTTGTATAATTATATAACACATCATTATGTCATTCACTTTTAATTTTAGCTGTTTTATACTGATAAATATTTCTGTTCCTTTCTACAAAACATATTGTCTTAGTGTAAACATTTAGTCTAAAACCATGCATGGGGGAGTCACTTGAAAAGATGATCTAGAGTAGGGGTGTCAAACTGCCAGCCCATGGCCCGGTTGCATCATACGGAGGCCGCGCCCACCCCAGCTCCGGCAATGCAAAAAAAAAAGTGATACGTCGCGACACGTGACACGGCGAGTTTGACACCCGTGATCTAGAGTGTGGGAAAAATATTTGAGTTTCATTACACCCTGCTGACACTGTTGCGCTCTGAATATTCCTCACTTGAAAAGCCATCATTGTTCTCGTTATTGTTTAAAAAAACAGAATGTGGTTTCACACCTTAGCATATCACCATACAATCTCTAATGGAGGGTAAAACCCTTGTAATTAAATGGGAAGGCTTTTGTAGGAAAAGCTAATAAAGTTCCATCTTATTTTTATTAATACCTAAGTGCTTTGAATAATTACCAAGCAAATGTTTCTTCCCATTGAAATCTTTAGTAAAATGTGATTTACATAGTCTGAAGAGAAACAAGCTGAATTCACTGAATTTCAGGAGACTGGGATTTCTCTAGGAAGCTTTTTAATCAAGCCTTGGTTAATTTTAAATTGTTTTGCTACCTTGGCTGGTTTCAGAGTTCCAGGGCTGGTTATTTGTTTATTCTTGCCCATCGTACCAGGAACTTACATGCTGTGGAACAGAATTGTGGATTTGTGTGATAAGTAAAATATGGAATAAAAGAAGATAAAGATATTATGAAAGAGACCAGAAAACAATTTCTACAAGCCAAAAAAAACAAGCACTGAGTGAAGCTTGCCAACTGGGCTGCTCCATCCCTACCATCTTGGGGCAAAAAAATAGGAACATATTTGATAACAGGAACTGTAGCAACGTGACCAGTTTCCTATCTTCTTCCAGAATATCTCCTTCCATGAGTTTCTTTCTTTTTCCATGAATTTCCATTATCCAGGCCTAAAGGAGAAGCAGAGGAGGTCTGTCAAAAAACTATAATGTCCAAGCTATCAGTGCCAGTGTGATGAAGGATCAACTGAAATCATATTACCTGCATATTCATCTAAGCATTTTATTTCAGTTAAAACAGACACCCAGAGCAGCTTATTTAAAATCAGTAAAGCAGGACAGTTGCCTTTGGGCACAATCTAAGTGGGAGGAGAGGAAAAGGGATAGGGAGGGAAGAGGCAAAATGCCAATTCTGGAATATTATATAGTATTACTTAATAACCTGAATGGAAATAGCTCAGGAACCGGAGGTAATGTTTCAGCAGAAATGAAATTCTTCCCATTTCCTCTGGTTGGTTGCATAAACATTCTCAAAATTATTAAAGAATGTGGTGTGAAGCTAAGGAAGAGAAACTTCCATGTAAGAAGTCCAGGAAGAGAACCAAAACTGCCTATGATAAGGGAAGAGGGAGTCATGGAGTTGTGTCAATATTGAATATTTATCCTGAAAATTTATTACAGATGCAGTTTTGGATTAGTTGGACTTTTTTATTAATTTAAATAATATATTGAAAATACTGATAAAGTACTTGATCATTTTTTAGCATTTCTTGATGATGTTGCTATTTTGAGAAACTTGCATTAAATTGCCTTTAAATTATTCAAGTGGAATGCTTGTCTTGTTTGCTGCCATTAAATGCAAGAGTTAATTAGCAGCTTCCTTAAGAGGGAAATAACAAACAGAATTTGTGAAGAGAGTCTATGGAAGAAGAGAGAAAGACTATTCAAACTCGACAGTAAAAAAAGAGGAAAAACAAAAAGCAGTGCATTTCAAAATGTATTTTAAAAGTCATTCATTCTATAATTAAGCACACAAGAGTAGTTCTGGTGATATGCTTATTCAAAGAGAAGCAGTTTTTTAAAGTACGCCATGTATATTCTGTTCATATAACTCTACTGTTAAATAAACCTTTAACTAGTTACTGGATTCACATATTAAGTGATAATGTGATTGGTATAGTGTCAACTTAGCTAGTATTGTCTGAATCAGCCAGTTGTAGTTTATTCTGTAAATCACAGTAACGCAAGCTTATTTATTTATTTGTACATTTCACTGGTTACATACATAATCTGTCTTGTCTCATATGTAGAAGTACATCTCATTTTATTCCCCCCATTGAGGTAGGCTGAGCTGAGAGAAAATCATTGGTTCACTCAGCTGGCAGGTACCATCATCAAATGAGAAAGGAATCTTGGTCTCTCCAGTTGTAGTTAATCATCTTCTATATACTTAGCACAAAGAGTGAATCAGCTTTATGTGAATATTCATTGGAAATCAATAAGCAATTCCAGGATGGAAAAGAAAAACTGGAGATGACTTCAAAATCAGAAGAAATGTATTTTCCATAAGCGATTTATGGATTGTTGTTTTCGACCTAACTCCTCTGATGAAAATATTTGCAGACTTCCACAAATTGCTAAGACTTTCCTTAAAATAGTTAACTATATCAGATTATATATTTTCTAAATGAGGAAGTATCGTACATACACTGCTTGGTGCACTCAGCTCATAGATTTGCTAATCATTGTTTGCTTAGGCTCAGGTAGAAAGGAACTCTGCAGAACTTTTCCCTCCCCCCGGGTCTAAAGGGGATAAAACAACACTTGTCTTCATGTCTGCAGTCTTCTCAAAAAATATTTCTGCCAGCTCTCTCCCTGAACGTAATAACTGTGGTTTTGTTTAATAAGTCTTTCCCATCTTATTAGGAAAAGGGAAATGGGAGTAAAAAAGGACTGAGACTTCAGCTGCACATTTGTAGGTGCCATATTTCCTTTTTTTTCCCCACTGTTGCCAAGGCAAGTGTCACATATCAGACCCAAGAGTAACGAATGGGAGGGGACTTTTCCATACCTAAATCGTGAGAGGAAGAACATGTAGATAATGTAGAGATAGTCATAGTTTTCAATACATAGTCATGTTTTGTAGAAGGAAAGCAGAAGGCCTGTTTTGTTTTAACCATAATCTGTTGGAATAGGTCATTGTTAGTTCATACCTAATGCAAGATCATGCACCATGGCTTACAGACTACAGTGTATGAGTTTTGCTAAGACGAAATCTATCAGATATTATTGCGCTGTGAAGATAGTTCTGATTTGACAGCACCAGTATTTTTTAAGTTTAGGTATGAAATCCTAGAGAAGTGTGTGGTGTATGCACACACAAGTTCCAGTTGCCAAAAATAAAAGATTTATGAATATTCGATTACATTATAAATTGTGCTAGGTGAAAATTATCTTAGTAAGAGGAATTTCTGTCAAGGTTCTTATAAGTTATTTTTCATTTTGTATCTGGAAGTTTCTATAAATTCTTTTCCATGCTACACTGCAACTTTGATTTTAGCTACGATCTAACCATGTTTGATGGATACAATCAGAAACATGCTGATCTCACACTTGGCAACCAATCATTCAAAAAATTAGAATTTGCATTATGTGATTTGACTTTAATAAGACTATTTTTAAAAGAAAAAGGTTGTGGTCAGTTTACTCCCACAGATTTTATTCTGGATAGACTCTCAAGGAATATAATTAGCGCTTTTAAAATTATAACAACATCATAGATTGTAGAAGAGTATGGGCTAAGCATTATGTTTCTATAGTAAAGGTGTTATATGACATTTCTCTTGAGTTCTGTACATAGTAACTCATTGAGTCAGTTTAAAATAAGGAACTTGAAATAAAAAGACATAACAGTTCTGGTACATGAAAGCCAAAGTATCTTTTATGGAGAGTATTATTATGGAATTTAACCACTAGATGTCACTGGTCTTAGTCATATGTGAGTAAATTCAGTGTTTAGTGTTAAGTGGTTTTTTTTTCCCTCCAGGGAACAGAAAAATGATAAAATCTAACCTTTGTGATTTCAAAGCCGTTCATTGTCAATCAACATGTAGATATTTGTTGTTATAAAATATGTTAATGGATTTTCTCAAGGGATTTTCTTTTTTTTAATGATTTTTAAAAAGAATAAATTATTTTTATTTAGGATAAATCCATCCATGACCATTAAAAGCTAGACAGAACTTACATGTTCATCAGGAATTCACTTTGGAAATACCAGTTATGCAAGATATGGGAAAACCATAGCCTTTATGTTGTCTTTGAAGATTCCTAAAGACAACTGGACATTTAACGAAACTAGATGCAGGATTAAACAGATCTTTGATTTGTCTCACCAGAGCTGCCCTTCTGTTCTTATGTCGCTGAATAGTTCCCCAAAATATCTTGATTGATTTGTAGGAATCCTTTGAATAAAACCCTAAGTTTTATAAAATATTTTTAAAAATTAATAACATCCCATCCTGTGGCACCTTAAGGACAATCCATTATCTTATAAGAAATAATTTTGCTTCTGCATTTTGATAGTGGTGCAATGTTGCTTTTTTATTTTGGATTCAATTATAGTCAATTTGTATCTTATTGAAAATTAGAAGAGCTGGTTCTTTGTTTCAATGTTAAATGACTTGGAAATCTCTATCGATTTCTTTGGCAGGAAACCCTTTTATTTCCTTCCAGTTTCCATAGACTCCTGTGGACTTTGTTCCAAAGCACAGAGAAATGATAGGCTGTAGATGGTACAACTTTGGATGCTGCTAAGCAGAACCAGAATATTGACACAATTGTCCTCTACCCACCCACCTCCCAGTTTGGCTTTACTTTTTGTTGGTATTTTGCATTTTGAAAGAATGTTGAAGAAAAAGTTAAAGAAAGTTTCCATCCATTCATTTCCTTTCATTTGCTTCTATTTTAGCTGATCAGATTAATTCATTTTAGATTTAATTACACTGGGCTTCAATTTTGATGGATCAGATCAATACAGGTAGACTTAAAGCTTCCCTAGATCAATAAAGTGCTCCCATGTTTCTTTTTCTTGCAATTCAAAATAGGGAACAGTTTAGTTGGCTGAGATTTTTGTCTGATTGTGAGAAGCAGAAATAGAATTGAAGACATTTTGCTGCTGCTAGTTTTGCTGGTTTGTAGCAGCCTTCTAGCACAGTTAGTGGCCTGATTTGCAGTTGCCCTCAGCTTATCCTCCGAGCATCCCTTAGATATGAGACTTGCTGTTAAAAGGAAACGCAGTGCTCTTCTAGAGGGTGTGTACCTATGAGAAACAGGAAGCAGCTCAGCAACTGCCTGTGTAAAGTGAGTTCTAGTGCTGGTCTGTGCAGGTGTGTAGACACACTGCTCCACGTACTTTTTCCAAGCATCTTGGCAGCTGTGCTGCCATTTAGCAGAAACTTTTCTGGGGGGAGAACAGGGTAGAGCGGAATGACTACGTTGCAGCTGAAAGAATTATCTCATTCAGGTCTATACAGGAGAAGACGGGATCGCCCAGATAGCCTGGGTCTTCAGGAGTTACCTGAGCAGAAGCTAAGGTGAGTGGTAGGAAAAATGTATTAATGGTTAACAAGAGCTCAGCATGTGTTTTATTTTTGCAGTCGTTTTAGCAAAGATTATCACTATACGTTGCTGGATTGTAAGAATGTTAGTTGCAAGACCTGCATGATTGGAATTAGTCACGAAGCAGATAATTTTAGGTGGAGTTAAGAGGAAACAGCTTTTGGAAAGCAGCTCATTAGTTTGTTCATTAACCTAAATGCTACGGAAGTACTAGCAAATGACAGTAAAAAGTGGCCACAGACCTTGGATTACAGTTTCCTTCACAAAGTTTTAGTTTTGGACAATATTTTAAAAATAATTCTTAGTCAGTAAAACACAGTTGCAGCAAAAGAAAGGCATCCTTTAGGGAGCTGAATGGGGTTAATCTATTATTTGAAAGGAGATTTTGTTTTTTAAAAAAGATGTGTTACTTGTTAGATCATGCTCTTCTTTTTTTCTTTTTGGATTAGATATTTTTATTGAAATGCTTCTGACAAAAGAATGCAGTAAAACCACTTACAGTGGGAAGATAGCAAAAAAAGTAATATTTGTGATATGGGCTGGAGTCCAAAAATTGAATACCTTTTTTAACACAATATACTCTTTTAAAATATTTACTTTTAAAATAGAGGTCAGTGAAAAGTCCTGTAACTTTTTAAAATGAACTCAATGTTTTGGATCATAATTAGTGCCCCTTATCCTACAATTTAAAGAAGGAAAAAAGAAAGAACTCTGAGTAAATGCTATCCAAGGCGTTAATTGAAAGGAAGAGTCTCTGAATGTCAGTAGAACTATAGTTTGCATAATTCTTTAATATCAGTAATAAAATTGCAAAATTATTTGTGGTATGGTAGTAATAAAAAGTAGCCTGTAAAAATAAAAGACACTCATTAAAAAAAAACAGTTCAGGAATCTTAAAGGATAGCTGATTTACTGGTAGTCACAATCACCATGGTTTTCCCCCAGTCCCTAGAAGTGAGATCTTTTTGCAGCCAAGCAAGCACCATCCACTTGTGAGAGATGTTACAAGGAGGATCCCAATACAGCTTGATATACAAATAGTCCTCATTTACCAACCCCTGGTTCAGCAACCATTCAGAGTTAAGACACTGCTGTAGAAGGAGATTTCTGATGCTCCTTGAAGTTGTGGCCTTCATAGCATCCCTGCAATCATGTGATCATGATTTGGTTGCTTGGCAACCAACATATATTGACAGTCCATTGACTTCACTCTCTCTAGCTTACTCTCCCTCACAGGGTTCTTGTATAGATAAAATGAAGAGAGAACTCCCAGAGAAAAAGAACAGGATTTAATTCTAATAAATGAATAAATAATATGTAGACTAATGATAGGCAACCCGGGAGCCTTGAAACATTTCAGATTCAGTTCTTCAGACTCAACCAGATTGGTCTGTTGCAAAGAATTGTGGGAAGTGGCATTCCTGCGTTAGTGTATTGTATTAGACATATAAGAAAGAGCCAGGTTCAAATTGTCACTCAGCATAATAGATTTGCTATTTCTCAGTTTTATCTTTATTTTATAGAAAAGAATAATGATTATTTTGCCAACCCAAGCTCTCTAATGGTGGGAGATATATAGCTCACATGTATGGAAATTTAGATAAGCTTCCTTGTATTTTGTCATCAATATTAAATCAATTTTTAAAACTGTTTTTCATTATGAATTAGTTTTTATTGCTCTCTTCTTTGGATTTTTTTTTAAATGAATGACTAGAGAAACTGAATATATTACAAAGTGTGTGTGTATTTCAAAAATTAAAATAAGAATGATGTTACAGATTTTTGGGGGACATTAAACATCTCAGTTCTAATCTTCAAGGCAACATTTAAGTGGCCTGAAAAATTTCTGGTGCATCTTGGAAGTATTCTGCAGTTGCATTGGTCATCCTTTCCTTCCAATTTGCATTTCTGGGAAAACATTAAGTTTATTCACAAAACTTGTGATTCCTTTTAGCCATGATTTTCCCTTAAACCCAACAGTCTATCTTCTTTGAGATATATTGTATCTTAATTGCAAAGTGATTCATTCATGTGCAATGAACTATGTGCAGCTCAGGAAATGTTTGTTACAACTGCATTACAAGAGGTTCATGCAAATTGATATGCTAACAGAGTTAGCTGCAAAAGTGCATTATCTTAGGCTTTATGGCTGCACATTGAGAAATTACTCTATGCCGAATACAGGCCACAGTTGTGTTCCTGTGGGTGTATACAGTAACTTCAGAGTTTTGGGTCATTTTTCAGGAAAACCACAGTTTGGGTGAGGCTGTTTCTTAAAGAAAACATTGATAAAGGCCTAACTATGATGTTAGGTTTATCTCTTAAAAAGGATGGATGGAGGTAGGTAGGTAGGTAGGTAGGTAGATAGATAGATAGATAGATAGATAGATAGATAGATAGATAGATAGATAGATAGATAGATAGATAGATAGATAGATAGATAGATAGATAGATAGATAGATAGATAGATAGATAGATAGATAGATAGATTCCACTACATTTCTCCTTTTTTTCCCCTTTAAAAATGCCTTTCTGATGAAAACTGCATTTGAAGTTCAATACAAGTTGCCACTAGCTTTGGAGTTAAAAGTTAAGAAATTTCAATGTAGCCTGTTATTAGGATATGAATTACAGTTGTGCCTTTAGGCGTTATCCGAGAGCAGGAAACCATTATTTTGGAAGGGGTGTGTATGTGTGTTTATATATGTGTAGACAGATATTCTAAGAGAGAGAGAGTCCTACAAAAATAGATGTTTCTGCTGTGGCCTTTTCCATTTCTGTTTTAAAAACACTAAGAGTCTTTTCCTTGTATTACTGACATTCACTTGTGTTTTATGTGGTTGCAAAGCCCGATTATATTTATTATATTTCTATTGCTCAAAGGCTTGAGTAAGTGTGGAGCATCACAGCCCTTCCTCCTGTCCCCCCCCCTTCTTGTCCTTGTGTTTACCCTTAGCTGCATGTTGCTTAATCATTCTTTAAAAATGCCTACAGAGTTACTCACTAGCCCCAGAGTACAAGATGACAGCAACAGGGAGTAGTGTACAGTAGAAGAAATTGCACTCTCTGATATGACTGGCTACCATGCCAGCAGCAGATCCCATAGCTGTGCTGTGTTGGGTCACTCATGATGGGAAAAGTGTGCAGGAGGTAACACATCCTCCTTTCAGATGGAAGAACAACTATGTGGCAACAACACCTTGAGTGAAACTGGCTTATCTGTTCTGTGCAGCATATTTTATGGCCAATACATTTTATGAAAAAACCATGGGTGATTGATAGATTGACCCAAAGGAGTTTTTGAATATGAAGTTAGAAGAAAACACATGTAGAGACGCCTGAGAGCCTTCATATATTATAATGCTGGTATGCTGTTCTGATCCTGGAAGCAACTGCATTTTAGATTCAGATTTTGAATTTTAAAGTTAATTTCATCCAGTTGTTAGTTCATTAGTCTAAGAAAAAAGAATAATCAAACCTTGTTATTCTTAACTTGCTGTTCTCTTTCTAGAAAATGAATATCAACTAAGCACAATGAGTTTTGTCCTGCTTTTAGGTTTGTGGCTGGGAAAATTGATTTCATTTTCAGATACATGGACCTGCATTGATATCTTTCTTTTGCGATCAGCTGAGAGGGAATACTGTATGCCAGTATAGCATGAGGAAGGAAGTGGCATAAGGGTTGATGAACCACAGCTCAAAGGAAGATTGTATCTTTTTTATATGTAGGAGTTCTCTGATTTAATTCCTAGTATCTCTAGTTGTGATAATCAGATGGCTGTTGATTTGAATACTTCTTCTTGAAACTTCTTCTTCTTCTTGAAAGTTGTCACCATAGCTACATGAACAAATAAAAAACTAATCTGATAGAAAGTATTAGTATTTCCCTGGCAAATAATTCACAAGCAAACTAGGACATTCTGTGTAAGTGGAAGTTGATGTAGAAACCTAGCTTAGGCTTGTTTTAGCTGGTTCAGGTTAACATTTCTTTTTCCATAATATTAAGAAATTCTAAGAATTTTTCCTTTCTTTGCTTTTATTCATATTTTCTATCATTCCTTTTCAAGAAAGACTCATTTTAGACAAGCAGTAGCAAGCCTGGTCTTCTGATGTTCACAATTCCATTGACCAATTTGACTATGTTTGCTTGGCTTAATGTAAAAACCAGCAGTTTATTTCCTTAGTAAGGGCAAAGATTTTTCAATAGAGTCTTGCAAAATGTACTATATAGCTATCTCATTAAATTAAGCCTTTAAATAATGAAATAGGTTATGCATTCTGTCAGATGAGAACTTAAACTAAATTATTTGTATTTGGCTTATTAGATCTTCATATATGACTGTTTATATTGACTTCCGTAGGAAAAGCATTTTTTAAAAAAATGTATTTCAATATTTTCTTATATATTGTTTGGGTTTGGGAAAGATTCTGCCTACTAGAAACTAAACAACATTTAATTTCTAATCAAATCTCCCTTCATTTTATGCTGCTACAGAATTGGACTTGTCCTACATCTCCATGTTAATCAAAAGTCTTAGATGAAAATGGTAATTTTTCAATAGGTTCATGTTGGAAAAGGCAGTCTACAAAATACTGTGAACTCAATGTGTCAGGATTTTACCAGTAAGAGCATGCATTTTGAATTATGACCCCAAACAAATTAGAAGCTAGTATAATTAATTCAAATATCCTATTGAAGCTGTTAGTACCTTCTGTAGGCCTCAAAGCCTCTGTTGCAGGTCACATAGAACAGATTGCAATGGTTTAAACCAGAGGTGGGGAACCATGGCCCCTTTGTGACTTGTGGACTTCAACTCCCAGAATTCCTGAGCGAGCCATAGATACAATACAATGATAAGTAATAGACAAGTAAAAGGCACTATTTTGCCAAGACTTCTCAGCACCCAGGAGCACAATATTCTGAAAATGTTCTAACTAGCTGGGATCTAATCCCTAATTATTGTTGTTTTGTTATTTTAAGTTGTTTTTAGGTTTTATATATATTGCTCTGTTGCATTTGTGTGTGTGTGTGTGTATCAATATATAGATATATATGTATATCTATCTATCTATATATATATCTATATCTATATATAGAGAGATATATAGATATAGATATATGTTACATTTGGATTGCTAACAAAGAGTTAAAGGGAAACTGATATAGCTATATCAGTTTCCCTTTAACTCTTTGTTAGCAATCCAAATTTAACACAAAAATGATTGTCGCAGTGGCGACTGTTTCCTGTGGATAGCCCTAGATTGGGGCTGATACAGGCAAAAGATTTCTTCTTCCCATATTTGGGCCAACCAGAGGGAGGGGGAGAGAGAGAGAGAGAGAGATCCTGTATACTTCAGTGTTCTGTACACATCCCCAGAGTCCTTGAAAAAAGTTTGTTTAATAAATCTACTCTCAACATTCCTTAAACAACTACTGAAACTTCTTATCGGTTATCTGCTGAATATGAATTAACCTTGGCTAGTCTGTTTACATTCTGTTCTTGTAAACAGTGAATTTTCTCAGCATGCTGAAATGGAAGATTTGTCATTTTAAGAATTTAAAAATGGAGCAAATTATTGCTTTTACAACTCATGCCCATATCATTGGTATAAGCAACATACTGCAGCAGAAGCCTAGTAACTGTTCTTACAAACGTTATTTTAAGTATTATTTGCAGCAAACTACAGTCAGTTTGATCTAGTGGCTAAGGCAAAAGACAGGCTAGAAAGCAGGAGACTGTGAGTTCAAGTCCCACTGTAGCCATGAAAGTCAGCTGGGTGACTTTGGGCCAATGACTCTCAGCCCAACCCACTTCACAAAATTGTTGTTGCAGGGAAAATAGGAGGAAGGTGTGTTAGAAATGTTCAGGGCCTTGAGCTAGTTATAAAAATAATAAAGGCAGGATACAAATAAATAAATAAATTATAGTGGTTTGACTTTAAGCTTATGATCATGGGACTAGAATACTGCATTAGAGTAGGGTTTCATTTAAAACATTCCATGAATAACAAGATGTTAATAAAACATTTTCAAGATTTTGCCTCTTATACGGTATATGAGGATACCGTTTACATTCATTTTAAATTACATTCATTTTAAAATCCCCTGCATGTCATAGAATAAACTTAAGTTGGAATTTCTTTCTCTACTTAATTGGAAGATGGGGAGATTCTCTGGGGGGAAAATTCAGAGTTCTATTTACAAAATCATAATTGGTTAATATAATTGCATAAATGACATTGATTACGTAGTATGCATCAGTTGTGTTGTGACAGATATGACACAAATTACAGTATGTAGTTTGCCTGGTGACATGGTATCTGTGACCTAATTATTTGAATACTTGGGCATCATATTTTCTCAAAGTAATGCATAATATGTACTCACATCAGAATATGATGGGGGCAAATACACTGAACCTGCAGAGCCTTCTTCTTTGTGGTCATGGTTGCTTGGAATGTTTTACATTTTAGCTCACTTTTGGATGCATAGAGAAAACATGTTTTCAGCCCAGTCCTAAACATTGTACTCATTATCATGGATTGATGTTTCTGATAAGCAGATGTAGAAAGAAGAGGTAGAATATGATTTTATCCATGTCCACTCAGATATAAATCTGCTATACACAGTGGGATTTACTTTCTTCTAAATATATTATTATAAATTAGGCTTCTTTTTCAGTTGTATTCTCAATGGATTGGATCAAACTAGGTCATATTCTGAAGCCTCTTTAAACCTGTGGAGTTTGTTAACCAGAACTAATTAATAACTTGCTGAATTTAATTCAATTGGTCCTCATTATTTGTAGATTCCATACTTGCAAATTCAACTACTCACTAATATTTATTTGTACCACAAAATCCATACTTGCAGTGTTTTTGCAGTCAGTCACGGACAGAGTGATACAAACTTTGAATTGCCCAACATGCACATTCCCAGCTGAGATTTCAGTATTCGCTAATTCAGTGTTCACAGCGACTTTATAGCACATAACTAAAGCAAATAATGGAAACTGACTGTATACCTAAGCTAGGTATCATTAATTGGATCCAGACTGAAATACAATCAAACAGTTTTACAGGAGTCCTTTGCGGTTTTTGCGCGTCCAGCGGGCCTCCCATGAGGTGGGCCAGAACAGCAAAGGAAGACACCACGCAGGGTTTCCTCGGGATGAGAGAGCCCTGAACAATGTTCTGGCAAACTCTTTTATTAGCTCAGCAAAATATAGGTGGTTACAAGAAGCAAGTACAAGTTACAAGAAGCGAACAAAAGTGGTTACATTATTTCAGATAAGCATTCCATTCGAAGGCAGTTCGTGATATCTGCATACTGTCCTTGTGTGTGAATGTTTCTTTTTCCTCGTGCTCTGTTCGTGATATCTGTATGTTGTCCTTGTGTGTGAATGTTTCTTTTCCAATCAACAATTCTCCTTCGGTCGTGCCATCCTGTGGTGGGCTTATGGCTGCATGATTAAAAACAGTACTTTGGCATTTTGTCCACAGCCTCTATGCCTACGTGGTGCAGTTACTATTGTAACCTATACGTAGGTGTTGGTGTGTATCCACATCTCCACTGTTTTTGTTTTATAAGTACGAGTTTGCCTCGTCATCAGAAGAGATATGAATATATTGTTTAACAGATGATTATCATCTGAGGCATCTGTTGCAGCATCGAGGAGGCTCTTGCGTTCCTCTGCATAGTCCTTGTTTAAACATCCATGTTCGTGGTCCCATAGAGCCATGATCTTTGCGGTGGCTCTTTTTTCAGCTAGCAAAGACAGGCTATTGGAAATGGTGCGAACAAAAATGGGTAACACACACGGTAATATTACACATCCTAACGCAATCATACCTACCAATGCCACGATTGCTTGTAGCCCAGGTAATTTTGGAAACCATGAGCCAAAAACATCGTCCCAATTAAATCCTTTCCAAGTTTGAACAGGGACATGAGCCAATTTCACCATTTTGTCACTTATTTCTTGAATAACATGCCCAGAGTCATCAATTTCAATGCAACAATTAGACAAATTAAATTTTCCACACACTCCACCTTCCTTTGCAAGCAAATAATCTAAAGCTAAGCGATTTTGCATTATATAAGTACGGGATTTAACACTTTCTGTTGCCAAATGTTTCATAGCAAGCACAGTTTCATTTGTTATTATTTCTAATACAGCTTGTAAGCGAATAATGCGATTTAACATATAAATGGGAGTTCGATATCCATAGGTACCATACTCGGCCCAGGTAGCAGGTCCATAGTAAGCAATGATGACTTCTGGGGTCCATTCATCATCTTTCCATTTGTTACGATGGATATCCTTTGTGTTTACTGCCCGTTTTTTGTGTTGGACATTGCCAAGGTCTTCGTAAACAGGAACGCCAAGTTGTTGTCGTTGGCGAAGAGGCAAAAGGAAAAAGCTAGGACGAATGGTAGCAAGAACACAGGAGCCAAACCAATTAGGAGGAAAGCGGTTATATGCAAATTCAATGTATATAAACACAAATTAAGTCTGTTTTGCAGGGCTGGGAGGCTAGGGGCAATTTTCCCTTGTGTCTGATTATATCTTTCCAGCGCATGTTTTAGCGTCTGGTTGGCGCGCTCAACCAAGGCTTGACCTTGGGAGTTGTAAGGAATTCCAAATTTGTGAACAATTGACCACTGATTACAAAAGGCAGCAAAAGCTGCTCCTGTGTAGGCAGGACCATTGTCTGTTTTTAGTTCCTTTGGGCATCCCAACGTTGCAAATGAACGAATACAGTGATTAATGACATGCTTAGTGGCTTCACCCCGTTGAGGGGTAGCAATGATGAAGCCAGAAAAAGTGTCTATGGAAACATGAAGATATTTCCATGGGGCAAATGGGGCGTATTGTGTAACATCCATTTGCCAGATTTGGCAACACTCGGTTCCTCTGGGGTTAACCCCCATTGGGAGCGAGTGAGCCTGTTTGCTGCAAGTGGCACACTGCTGGAGAATAGCAGTTGCTTCTGCAGTGGTTATGCCAAATTGTTTCACAAGCGCCTTTTTATTTTGATGAAAATACGCATGACTGTCCCAAGGGGAGACAGGAGAAAGAGACATGAGGCAGGTAGCAGAGGCCGCGGCGTCTGCAATGTCATTTCCCTTTTGCAAGAAGCCAGGAAAAGGCTGGTGGCTTCTTATGTGTGTGACAAAGTAAGGATGTTTCCTGTTGGATATTACAGTTTGTAGGTTGGAAAATAAAGAAGTTAGATCAGGGTCTAGGGAGGGAGAGAGGTATGATTGAAAAATAATGGAAACTATTTGAGTGACATAGAGACTGTCAAGAATGAGATTTAGAGGTTGAGTAGGAAACGTTTGAAAGGCCAGAATGGCTGCGGCTAGTTCCGCACGTTGAGCAGACTGTTGCGGTGGAGTGATTTTTGTGTGCCACTGGTCATGAAGGTACCAGGCACAAGCACCAAATCGTTTACTGCCATCTGCAAAGAGTGTGACAGCATGTGGGATTGGAAAGCATTGTAATTGGGTGTCCCATGAAACAGGGATATTTTTTAGGAGCTGAATGCGAGGATCAGCAGGAGGGTGGCAGGATATCTTTCCAGGCCACTCAGTGAGAGCGAGCTGCAAAGCTTCAGAGTTAGAATACATGGTTTCCCATGTGGTGAGAGAACATGGTACATACAGGACAGAAGGTTCTATCCCTGCAAGGGCTTTCGCTCGAAGGCGAGCCTTAGAGATGAGAGAGGCAATTTGAAAAGGTTTTTGGCTGATTGTGTTTCTAGGAGTGTGAGGAAGGTGAAGCCATTCTAGTATAAGAAGTGGCTTTGGGTTTTGTGCCAGAAGTGCAGTGGGTATCTGTGGCGTATTTATGATGATGATGAGTAGTTGCTCATCAGGGATGCAGCGGTCCACCCATTGTGTGTGGAGTGCTTGTTCTACTTGTGTCAAGACACCTAGCTGTTGCACATTAAGGCGTATGATGTCTGAGGGTTGCTTTCCCTGAGTAAGAGCAGAAAAGAGAGGTGCCAACTGGCTGGTGGAAATGCCAAGGTAAGGTCTTATCCAATTTATGGTACCTAGATATTGTTGGAGCTGCACTAATGTGGTATCCTTCTGTAAAGAAATGTGAGGAAAAATGGGTGTTGAGTGAGAAGAAAGGAGTTTGTGACCCAAATATGAAAAAGGTTCCTTTTGCTGTATCTTATCTGGTGCTATGTTAAGTCCCCCTTTTGCTAACATGGTAGTGAGAACAGGCAGTGTTTGGCTGACTGTCCCCACAGGGCCAGGTGCAGCGACAAGGATATCGTCCATGTAGTGATAAACAAGAAAGTGAGGAAACATGGCACGGTATGGTTCTAATATAGCATTTACATAAAACTGACACATGGTGGGGCTGTTTAGCATGCCTTGAGGAAGGACACGCCATTGATAGCGAGAAGTTGGTCTACACATATTAAGTTCAGGAACAGAAAAGGCAAACAGTTGCATATCATCCTGGTGAAGAGGGATAGAGAAGAAGCAATCCTTTAAGTCTATGAGCATTTTGAACAAAAGAGACAGGAAATGCAGAACACTCAGACAATTCGTCAGCATCAAGCGGACCTTGACTCCGAGCTTCTGCCATGGCAGCAGCCACGGCACTCATGGGAGGAACAGCAGGGGTAACAATAGAAGGGTCAGCATCGATAGGAGGGATAGCAGGGAGAGGAGCAGAGGGTGACGAGGGGGAGGTAAGGGGGAATGCCTCATTGCTTTTTGAAATTTGTTTCTTGTAAGGCGGTGGGGGGGTCACGGAGCCCAATGTCTCCGTGAGCCCTTGTTCATGGACTTTGAGGCATTCCAGAACAATTCGCCATGACGATAGTATTTTTGCAGGAGCTCTTGGATTCTCATGGAAATACACACCCAATCGTTTCCATGTAGTCACTTTAAGCGAGCCCTTTTCTGGATAAGCCGGGCAGTTTTTCCAAATATAACACAATAAATTAATCAAATCAGCTTGGCTCAAAACAGGCAATAATTTACCGCTGTTTTTGAGAATAAAAATTGTAGACTTGGTCAACTCTCTAAGTTCTTGCAAGTGCGCTGCCTGCGATTTAGAAAGTTTTCCTCGCATACTCACGAGGGGATTGTCGTCTTGCTTCGGACGAAATCGTGTGCACAGCCTCTTCCAGGCGGTGAGTCCGGGAGGTCCAAGAACGTATCACTTTATTAGTGATCACGTCGGGGTCACCAGATGCGGTTTTTGCGCGTCCAGCGGGCCTCCCATGAGGTGGGCCAGAACAGCAAAGGAAGACACCACGCAGGGTTTCCTCGGGATGAGAGAGCCCTGAACAATGTTCAGGCAAACTCTTTTATTAGCTCAGCAAAATATAGGTGGTTACAAGAAGCAAGTACAAGTTACAAGAAGCGAACAAAAGTGGTTACATTATTTCAGATAAGCATTCCATTCGAAGGCAGTTCGTGATATCTGCATACTGTCCTTGTGTGTGAATGTTTCTTTTTCCTCGTGCTCTGTTCGTGATATCTGCATGTTGTCCTTGTGTGTGAATGTTTCTTTTCCAATCAACAATTCTCCTTCGGTCGTGCCATCCTGTGGTGGGCTTATGGCTGCATGATTAAAAACAGTACTTTGGCATTTTGTCCACAGCCTCTATGCCTACGTGGTGCAGTTACTATTGTAACCTATACGTAGGTGTTGGTGTGTATCCACAGTCCTTGACTTACGACCAGAATTGGGACCAGAATTTCCATTGGTAAACAGTACAATTCTTAAGTGAGTTGCACCCAATTTTATTACTTTTTTTGTCTTGATTGTTAAGCAAATCACTACAGTTGTTAAATGAATCATGTGGCTGTTAAGCAAATCCAGCTTCCCCCATTGACTTTGCTTCTTGGAAGCCAGCTGGGAAGACTGCAAATGGTGATCCCATTGATCCCAGGGTGCTGAAATCATTTTAAATACATGCCAGTTGCCAAACGTTCAAATTTTGATCACATGACCATGGAAATGTTGTGACGGTCGTAAGTACAAAGACCAGTTGTAAATCCTTTTTTTACAGTGCCGTTATAACTGAAAAAACATTGATTTTTCAAATAGTTGTAAGTTGAGGGCTATCGGCATATTCTCCATTTCTCTGTAAGTAAATACTATAAGTTTTGTAGCATATTAAAGATGGACACATTTTGATGGCACATTTTCTGCATGTATATGGTAGATTTGCCAATATTTAATATGCTACAAGATTATTTGGCAGCACTCTATGAAAAAAAAAATAGCTGTCAGACAGTCTGTGATGCTATAATTACATTTCAAATCCATGGTTTTACATGCCTTGTTGAAATATTGTTTTCCGTTGAATTAATTAATTATTCCAACAATAGAGTTGTGATTTTACAAATAGTTTTGATAGGTAGAAGTAGATTAAGATGGAAATAGTTCCTCTATCATTATCTTCATATAATCACACATGGGCTACTTAAAAGTATTAATATTTAATTATCATGATAAATATATATATATATATATATATATGGTAACTTGCTTACAAAGAGAATTCTAAGAGTTCTCACATTCTGTTTAGCAGAACAATCAATATTGCCCTTTCCATTTTTGATGAAGGTCAATCTTCAGCGTGGTATCTCCAACAGAGTCGTTACTATAATAAGAATGTAGTATCGAGCCAGAAAGTCTGGTGTTGACATTTACTCCAACCTTATAAGGAACATGACGGACATATGAGAAGTCTTTCGTGGCAAGCTTCACTTAGATTAATCAAGGTTTTAATTATAATACAAACTGAACTGTTCAGTTCATTCATTGTCTTAATATTAGAAGTTTCTTGTTTTAAGGTAATTTTTGAAAACATTTTATAGTAATTGTGTCATGATAGAAATTTAGCTTAATATTTTAAAAGCTTCTGATTAAAAGAAATACTTCTGTGTATTCAACTTTCACTGTAGCATGAAACTTTAAATTGCAGCTCAGTGAACTGAATGAATTAAATTAGTGAATTGAAATGGGTTCTGTCAAATTCCCTGTGTCATGTGCCTTGTCTTGTGCATTGATTCCTAAGTAAAATTGTAATAGAATAATGTAAAAAGCTAAATATACACAAGGACTGAAACAGAAAAGTATTATTCACTATAGTGTACTTCTCATTTTTTCCTGTAGTATTTAAAGGGATCTTGGGATTGTTTTGATTTATTCTTGAAAGAATTCTAAAGCTGAGTCCACATATAGTATTAAATCTGGATTTTTAATTATGTGACCAGGTTCATACATAATGTTACATCATAATTTCAGAGATCACAAGCTGAAAACAAGCAACCCACCTTATAGTTAAGCATCCTATAAGTTGAAAACAAATACATCACATTAGCCTACAGTATAGCGTTAGGTATAAATCAGCCCAATATGAAGTTTAAGCTGATTTTGTGTCAAGTTTAGGAATTTGAACTACAGTCCATGATTACTACAACATACAGTTTCCAAACATAGCTATTTAATAGAAAATCTCCCTGAATTAAACTTACATTCTAAGAAAAGTTCACAGCATGAATTTCAGAAACTGTCCAATTCTAGCTGCAAGTTTTAAAATGTGGGCCATGTAGTATAAATCATTTCCCTATTGCTTGTGGAAAATATTAATAGTGATGAACATCTTTCATTTTTTAAACCAAAGGAAGTTGTCTTCTTTTGTTATTTGTTCTCCTCTGCCTGCCTGAAATGCTGAAAAGAGACACGCACAAGTAGGTGACTAATAACGGCTGAGGTCTTAGTTGCATGATTGCCATATTCTTAAATATTTTATCCTTTAATGGTAAGGGATGTGTGTACCATTATACAGCTCTGTAAAAAAAAATGCATACGTAAGCCATAGTTTTAAAAAGCTTTACTGTTAAGAAATAACAGTGAAATCTCTAAATTTCATTGCTCCCACAAGCTCTTCCAAATGTTTTCATGCTACCTTCAGTTTAAAAAGTGTTAAGATGCATTGATGGATAATTGCAATGCTGAAAGGGCATAATGCTTATTCAACATATTTTCATATCAATGTATCCAAATTTTTATTAAATCAGTACTTATTAAGCTTTCTTTCATTCCCCAAAACTGCTTTGACAGAAAGTCCTGTTTACCCAATGTAGGTAAAACACTTTAAATTAATTTAAATGTCCTGCTGTGATTGGGTAATGGATTCATGTGTCAATACCCAAAGGAAAACCAATGTTACCCAATTTGGGGTAATCATCCAGGTTTGGGAAGCATTCCATTAAATGATAGTTAACTAGCAAATATTACTCAAATTCAAGAAGAAAAGTCAGTTTATGGTTAAACTGTACATAATGTGAACTATGCTACTTAAAATCTACCTAGGAGCTGCAAGTTCTCTTTCTTTTATCAAAAGACATGTTCATTCAAGAAACAGATCAGCACTGAAGGAGAGAAAACTTATTCTGAGGCTATTCTGTTAAAAATGTGACTTTTGCCTTTAGGGAGAATTCAGAACATGGAGATGTCTGGGACCAAAAATAATTAGGCTCTACTGAAATATTGGCAATCTATATATTATTAAAACTGTTTGATTGTTTGTAACCTTCAATTGGGCAAAAAGTGCATCATAGGACAACAGTTTTTAAACCAAGGCTAACCTATGGAATGAACACAAAATCTGGGTCCTATTACTCCCATGCCGTGTTGCCATGATTGGCTGAGGTCATGTGATCATCATGAGTATATCCTTGACATATTTTCCACCTTCCTCTGACTCCTGTACCCAATCAGCTGGCAGTAAGGCCCAACAGGAGAATGAAAATTGGCTGCTTTGGAACTGAGGCTGAAATTTGAAATCTTTTAACAGCAGTGGAGGTGCTATCTTGTCGTGTGCCATAGGGCTGGATACTCTCTCCACTCCTTTTTAAAATCTACATGAAGCCACTGGGTGAGATCATCCATCACCATGGGTTGAGGTATCATCAATATGCAGATGATACTCAGCTTTATAGTTCCACCCCTGATGATTCAAGGTATGCTGGGGCTGCCTTCTTGCTGGCAAAGAAGGTTGAAAACCACTAGGATAAGTCTCCCCCACCCAAGCACCCTCCCTGAGCCTTGCTGCATCTTCCTCACATCTTTACACCCCCACACACACCTTCATGCCCCTTGCAGCCCCTCCCAGTGTCTCCTTGTGCCCTCCTCCACCTGGCAGCAGCCACTTATCTGCCTGCCAACCTGCTTGCAAGCCGCCTAGGACTTGGCAACTTCCTGTTGGCTTCTCCACTGACCTGGTTGTTAGAAGCTGGCAGAAAGTTGTGTCACCTAACAACCATGGGATTAAACAACAGCAACCAGGACTGTGGTTGCACTTTTTGACTGCATCGTTTTGCAATGGAAATTCCAGTCCCAATTGGAATAACTTGAAGACTACCTGTATTCATGAAATTTCAAGTCCTATAGTAACTAGTGTGTAAAATCGAGCATATATATAATGCTCAGGCTTTATAGGCCTGTAGAGACTTCTGTGCTAGTAAAACGATGAGGTAATATTTGGGCATTCTGGTTTCACACACTCATAATTATACTCCTTAACCTATTTTTTCACATCCTTGGTATTCCTTATTACTCAATTCTTCTATCTGTACTTCTTTGTACTTGGTGCTACCACCTGTATCTTTTTATGAGTTTCCGTATAATCTGAGATATTCATGCCTAGAGTTAAGTCTGCTATAAAAAATTCCTTCCAAAAACATGCTATTCCTATTGAAGTATTCTCAACTCAAATATCTTGCCACAAATACATTACAATAAACAAGAACCATTCCTACAGAAACTCAATGACCTTTGTTAAAAGATATCATCAATAGGAAATGTCTGCTTCAAACCTCATCTAAAAGTTTATTAAGACAGAAATTTACTGGATTATTTTAGGATGATTGTATGATGGTAGTGGTATTGCTGATTGTGGGTTTTTAAAATCTTCTGACTTGCAAAAGAGTTTCTTAGGAAAAGTGCCATAGTATTGTACTTATTCTTATTGTTAATGTCATGAAAATGCATCTTTCATATAAAAAAGACATCCTATGGAGATACTATGATCATACATCCTAATTGCCCAATGTTGCTAAGATGTTAAAACAGAAAAGATGTAGACTACTGAACCTTAGATTCATGTTCTCTAGTCAATGGGAGATGGAGAATTTGCAAAGGGTAAAGCCAATTTTCCTGAATGTGTTTTCCTAAACTAAAAGCAAAGGCGTTAACAGTCCTGATATAAATATAAAGGCATGCCAGCATACTGGAGTAAGTTTTTCCACATTAAACAGTCAGTGACAACTAGCATGCCTAGGCTTACATTTTCTCTAATAGCATTGCCTTAGTCAAACTCTTGCTAATAGCAGTAAGTAGAAAATATCATCTGTTCCGTATATGTTGCTCTTACTACCTTCCAATGGAATTTGCTGCTTGGTTCCTCTGACATCCGTAACCTCACAGTGACATTCAAACGGTTCTGTAGCTGAACTTTTAACTTGAAGCTCTTCAAACTGCACACAGCTTGATCCAGTTCTTAGTCAAGTCCCCCTTATTCCTATCTTCAGTGGTTTCTTCAGAGCTTTCTGCTCCAGTTGTTTTTCAAACAGTTGCAAATTAAGAATGGAATTCCAAAGCAGAGGAGAGTCCTGTGCAATTCCAGAGAATGAAGAAATATCCAACATTCCTCAAACTGCCCATGATAACTATGCGAAAGAGGGCGAAAGAGCTGTGTCAAAGTTGCAGCGCAGGCATAGTGACATAAAAGTATATAAAGAAATATGTGACTTCTATGCAAAATTGTAAGTTTGCCTTTTCAGTTGATTTGGGACCTGGGCTAATCTAATTTCTTCAAGCATATTGATGTTGATGATCATATGTCTGAGTGATATACCATGACCCAATAACAAGGTTACTGTGTATTAATCTGGATATTGTGTGTACTGTATTATGTAATACGTGTATTTGTTTCTGGTTCTAAAACTAACATCCTTTACTGGACTCCTGATATTTTTTTGGGGTATATTACAGTCTACAAGTGGCAATAGTCTATTTCATATATAGTATGAAATACTTGTCTGCAATGAAAATATGTTTTCTAAATTCCATTGAAAATTCCTTATTTAGGCTAACTAGTGTAGAAGTAGTTGTGTATCCTAATCCTTTATGCAAAGAAAAAATATATGTTCATGTGGCTCATTACCTAGTAAATATGTATGATATTGAATCCTGGCAGATATACATAGCTACTTTGAAATGTTGGATTATTTCCAGGGAAGTATATATAGAATTGTTTTTTTTGAATCGTAATCCAGGCTATTTTTAGCAGAATATAAATTCCATTGATCAAAGTGATCATTATCTCTGGGGGGGGGGGAAACCTGTATCATACTCTAATAGCACAAGCTACATTTTTCGGACTTTCACAATAATATTGCAGTCAAAGTTTACTTTGAAAGAATTTTACCTTGCAAAAATGGTAGGAAGCTGCTGACGTGCATTCCACTTCATGAGTATTGTGGAGGGATTGTTTTGGAAATGCTGGCAAAATTCAGTGATATCTGAAAATAAAACTATTCTTCAGCTGTCTCAATCCTGTATGGTAATACTGTAGTTACTATCCAGTGTACTTCACTTAATGCTGAATGTGAGACTTGCAGTTTCTTAGATTACAAACTGTTTTTAGCATAGATTCTCCGCTGCAAGCATGGTGGGTTGTTCTGTAGTTAGAATCAGAGTGTTTTATTGTGGATTCTAATCTATGTTAAGATAACATTAGAATGCTTGGTACTTCCCAGATTATTTATTTGTATTTGCAGTGAGTGGAAACTGACTTGAGTATTCTTCTAAAATGTTAAGAATAGCTTGTACAGTCATCACATAGGAATGTGGAAAAATTTAGATAGCTTTTTGGCCCAATCAAAAGCTACTTAAACAAATTTTTAATGTTTTAGATCAGATACTTACATTGCGTAGATTCAAGGGAATTTCAAATTATTTCATGTGTGACAGTTTTCCTATAGTTTAATTAGTTGACCAAGCTTATGATATGTGCTACATACACCGAGATGTCAGAATTTGGATTTCTTTAATTCATAAAAATATGTTGGAGAAAGCTACAAAATATGGACAAAGGATACATACCAATTGGATATGCTGACAAAATACTTGTGCATATGATTTTCTAATTTATACTCTGAGGAAAAGTATGAGCTAGATTTGTGTCACACAGCAAACAACTCAAACACTGATGCATTATTTGGACAGAGTATAATCTCAATACTGTTTTATCATACATAGCATGTTTAAATCAAAACTTTGATAGGTTCCAGTACAATCTATAATGTTAAATAATTGCTCAGTTAAAAATATCAGGACAACTACTGCTTTCATCCACTTTCCAACTTCTGAAAACTACCATAATCATTGGGTACCCTTCTGTGATTACCCCATGCCACTGAGGGAAAACACAGAGGGAAAGAAATGTGAAATCTCTAGGCCATATACATCTTTTGGTATGGTTGCTGGTCCATAAAATGAGGACCCAGATTGTTGGGGCAATATGCTGGCTCTGTAAACCACTTAGAGAGGGCTGCAAAATACTGTGAAGTGGTATACAAGTGCTATTGCTACTGCAGTTCAGTGATTCTTTAAAACAGGGCCATGTCTTAAGACAATTCCAGCGGGGAAGGAAGAGCAGGAGAGAACATCCTTCCAGGTTACCTTTGACATCTCCAGGTTTCTTTCCCACACATAGCAAGGATTTCTATGAGAACGAAGCTTCCCTTTGACTCCTTCTCTCCTTTAGCTGCTTAGTCTGCCTTTGCTACCAACTTCTGGTTTCTCAGTAAGGAGCCAGTGCTAATTGAAAAGGGGGTTTCCCCACTGACTTTAGGGTAGGGCCAGCATTTTACAGATGATTACCTTTCTTAATAAAATCCATAGAAAAGACTTGCCTTGTTTTTTGCAAAGCTGAAAAAGCTGAAAAAGCCTATTGTTGCAAACACATGATCATCCGAGTTAGGTTTTAATGCAGTTCTCTTTTGTTACAGCAACATGGCCAATGCTCTTGCCAATGCCATGTGTGAACGCTGCCGAGGAGGCTTTGCACCTGCAGAAAAGATTGTGAACAGCAATGGGGAGCTATACCACGAACAGTGCTTTGTGTGTGCCCAGTGCTTCCAGCAATTCCCCGAGGGACTTTTTTATGAGGTCAGTTTCTTTTGACTTGTTGCTTCTGCCTTTAGAAGTTACTCCTTGTTCCAATAGTTCATTTCAAATATAGAAGATGATACTATTGAAATCAGGTAGAGTTCAGTGATCTATCTTGCTTTGCAACCACAGTGTACTCTGGAACATCTTACATAAGAAACCTCAAATTTATCATCTGATAATGCATTCTGGAAACCAGTTGCCAGCCTCACATAAGGTCAACCTTCACCATCTTGCTTCTCTTTTGGAGTGCTGGGCTCATGACTGCTGGAATTCCAAGATAATGTAAATTTATTTATTCTTTCAATAGTATCGTTATTGACTGTGATAGCTGTGATTTTAAAATTTTCCAGCCTCTAGCAACTGATGTTAAGAAAGACTGCATTAAAAAAATACTATGTATTCATTTACCATGTGTTAAATTATCATGAATACTTACAGTTTTTGCACTGAGGTTTTATCTTTGTAAGCTTTCTGGAGTTACGAAGAGTTGGGCAGCCATATACATTTTTATAAATAAATAAATATTTAACAACTTCCTTCAACAGCTTAAAATTACTCCTTCTCTTTCATTTCAACTGTACAACTATATTGTAAAATAAGCTAAATCTGGGTTGGGGTCTTCTTGTGAGGGTAATGAATGAACATGGATTTTAATTATGATTTCCTTGATTAATCTTAGCACTTCATTCATATCATCAGTTATCACTTACAAAATTGGTCATGTATAGCTTTTGTTTAAAGGACATACAGCGCAGCAATGCACAAATGAATAACTAATAGTAGTTTTCTCATAGCTTAAATCTTGGTGCCAAGAAATCCGGAGCAACAAAGAAAGGGAATCTAAGTTAGTACCATACAAGCAAGGAAGTTCAAGGAATTATGCCACTCAGAAAAAAGTTGCCTCTCACATTTATCATTATCATGAAATTTAATGAATGGTAGCTCAGCTACACTTGTTAGAGATATTAATAATAGCCCTGATACATAAGAAAATTACAATCTAGAATAGAGGATTAAAGTAAAAATATTACCGGTATTAGCTATCTACAAATGCTAACCATGTAATATTTTTTAAAGGGAGATTCAGTTTTCAAAAGGATTGCAGCATTTCTTGTTTTTCACCTTGTCTGGAACTCATCTTCAATTAATTTTTAAAAAGAGCCATTTCGGGTATTGTGCTACAACCTGAAAACATATTCAGATGCTTTCTACAAGCTACTGATTGTTCTAAGACACTTGCGGTGAATCATAGAGATGACAGGAATTAAAATATAGCCCTGATGGAAACTTTTGCAATGGTTTGTTACTGTCAAAATATTTCTGCTTACCTTGGTCAGGATAGCTTCCTAAAGAAGAGGTGCTGTTTCCTGAACTAGTACAAAATGATTGTACCCAACCAGCTGAGACAGATTAAAGCCAGTTTTAAATTACATAGGCTGTATAATATTTCTGCCATGACAATGAAGCAGCACTGTTGTTCATAATATGAAATTTTAAGCAGGCTACAAAAAAAGGATGGTTTGGTTTTGGTTTAACCAATGAATTCCCTGACCCAGAAAGGATTCCTTGGTTTAGTCCAGAGTTTGCAATCTCTTCCAAAGGGTGGATAGTTTTCTCTGGCATTTTCCCAGAGGATTTGCCCATAGTATATACACAATGATCTCACCTTCAAGGATGTTGAACCATATTTAATGGTTTCCTTTCTTTTGACCCAAACTAAGAATGTGTATTATTATTATTATTATTATTATTATTATTATTATTATTATTATTATTACTACTACTACTACTACTACTACTACTACTATTACAATACTTTATGCCAGTGATGGCGAACCTTTTAGAGACTGAGTGCCCAAACTGCAACCCAAAACCCACTTATGCATCGTCGAGTGCCGGGCGGGTGTGGCCCATTGGGTGGGTGTGGCCAATTGGGTGGGCGTGGCTGCGGTGGTAACGGCAGACAGGGTGAGACTAAAAAGTTCAATCAATCAATTCCAACTTTGCAAGATCTTTTTTTTTTTCGCGAGAAGTTGAAATTGACTGACTGAACCTTTTTTTTTTTTTTTTTGCACACGGCGGCGGAGGCCTAAAGCGAAAAGGTTTTATAAAACCCAGCTGAAGGCCTAGGATTGGGGCGACAGCACACGTGCCCACAGAGAGGGCTCTGAGTGCTGCCTCTGGCACCCGTGCCATAGGTTCGCCACCACTGCTTTATGCATTGATAGCTCCAATACCTTACAACTGAGTATTTCATTTGAAAGACCTATAATACAATCCTAACAAGATTTGTTTTATTGTGTTAGTTGAGGGAGTATCCAGATATGCAGCTCTTTTACAGCAACTTGAGATACAATTTTTCCTTAGGAATCTGTAGTATTGAGAGCCTGGACATGCGTCAGTCTCAAACAAACTTCATTGCAAAAATAGGTATTTATAATAGTCTTTTAATATTTTTATAGATCGATAAAATGAAAGTAGACATTTCCAGGAAATCAGACATAATGAGTCTGCTTAGAAACTCCTTTTTGCTGTACAAAACTGAAAACATGCTTATATTCATCCAAATTAGCATATAGTATTTGAACTACTATACAGTCCTTTTTTAACTCCTGCAAAATTGTCTTACCATTTAATGCTATAGTAACGCATGAAGTACTTTATCCTTCTGCTTCCTTACACATTGTATTTTTTAAATTTGTTTTTATTCTGCCTTTATTATTTTTATAAATAATTCAAAACAGCGAAGGTATCTAATACTCTTTTCTCCTCCTATTCTCCCCACAAAAACAAACCTGTGAGGCGGGACTAGAACTTATTATTCCTTGGACATATGCCCTTGTAAAGTACTTGTAAGTAAGAGCACTTGTCTTGTAGGCCATTTTGATTAAATCTTACATCTGAATACTATACCAGCATGCTCTGGGATAGTTACTCACCAAAAAAGAATCATAAACTATTTAGATAACTGAACTTCAGACAAACATTTTTTGTTAAGAAGAAAAGCTAAGAATCAAATTCAACTATACATGCCCACCAATTTAACTGTGGTTTTGTTGTGACAGTTCTTTGGTATTGTGGTTAAGGTGATGGCCCAGAAACCAGGAGACTGAGTTCTAGTTCTCCCACTAAATTTTCCCTATATTTAAGATGTTTAGTTTGGTTAAATGTCCCTCAAGCTTTAAACTGCTGCTCTATGCCTGGTAAATTCACTGTACACTTTCATGCTTGTTAATAAACATGCACTGAATTGCTCAGGTTTGTGGTGCTAAACTTCAGCAGAACTCTCTAGTTGAGTAGTCATTCTTAATTCATTAATCTGGAAATATTCTTTGCAATTATCCAGTTAATGCCTCTATATAGAATTACATAGGAGCAACTGCCATTGAACAGATTTAAGTCCAGAGAAGCAGAGCTCCTGGAGTAATAGTGGGATAGAAACAAACAACAAATACATACATATGTATTAGGACTATCCATAATATCAGACTGTCTGATATAATATTGCCATAGGAATGCCTTACTTATTTCACGCCTACTTCAAAATAACTGTTTATTCTGGTATTTTTTCACATAATTTGGAAAGAAGGTGATGTTCTCTGGGGCAAAAAAAGACCTGACATGAACATTTCCATCTTTCCAAAACCATTTGCCTGGAGCTGCCTTTCAGGAAATGTAAAGGATAGAAGAAATATATGGCCAACAAAATATGTTTCCTGCATTGAACATTAAAACAGATGTTCGTGATAAGAATAGCTCTTTATTTGCGCCCGGATGTAGATCATTTCATCAAAAGCATCAGTCACTCTTTACTTACGTTATCATGCATACTATATAAGTGTAGCTTGCTCAAATATAAAATCGTATTGGAATTTCTCTTATTAGAAACCCTAGCAGGTCAAAGGCTATAGCCATAGTAAATGTGAAAACATACTTACCTCTTCTGATAGCCTGGCCTATTTGTCTGTTTTCAGTTTGAAGGAAGGAAGTACTGTGAACATGACTTTCAGATGCTTTTTGCCCCTTGCTGCCATCAATGTGGTGAGTTTCCAAAAAATATATTTTATAAAGGTCTAATAGCCTTTTACAAGAAGAGAGAGATAAAGTATACATTGTTTTAAAAAGAAAGCTGAATAGTTATTAAAAAACAAGGGATATGTCTATTAAAAAGGTTTCCTGTTGTCGTCAGGAATTACACTTCAGCCTCGGTAATTCCACCCTGGATCTGCAAATGGAATTAGAATCTAAAATATATGAAGACATTGGTTGAGAAGGGCTCTTCTCAGAATATGACCATATGCCACATCATATTCATCCAAGAACAGTCATATTAAACACTTTTCCAGACTCAGAATCACTTGACATAAAAACATTTGTTCTGTAATAAAATACAGAATATCTTGCTTGAAAGTCTTCTTTGGTTCATTTTCATGTCATGAAATTAAGCTGAAGATTTTGTTAGAACACAATAATGTTTAAATCCAAGCTTGTACCATTGAAGTGGACATTTCTGTGGAAAAAACAGACTAGAATGTCTATTTTCCCTTGGTGTGTCCTTAAGCAAGAGCATCAAGGCACATAGCTTAATTAGAGTGAGATAATAGTCTGTTTATCAAGTGCAGACATGTTGCTTTCAGGAGAATGGAAATTGCTGCTGTAATATATAGAATAAATGAGACAAAAAAATCAGAATTGCTTTCAGTAATATTATGAGGAAAACAAATACCTGCAGATATTTGTGTTTTGCACCTGCATATATATAAGCTTCTTGATAAAGTTGCTGAAATTGAGGCCTGCACGTGACACATAAGCCGCCAGTTTGACACTCCTGGCATAGGGTCTCCTGCTTGAGGAGGGATTGGGCTAGAAGACCTCCAAGGTTCCTTCCAGCTCTGTTAGTCTGTTACTCTGTTAAACATCATTTATCCAAATATACTCATAAATTATGAAAGTGGACAGTGACAGTAGGACAGTAATGTTTTATTTCTTTATTAAGCTATCATAATCTCCCAATTTTTAATAATTTAATAAACTTATTTTAATATCTCCTGTTGAATTTTAGGGGAGTTCATTATCGGTCGGGTTATTAAAGCTATGAACAATAGCTGGCACCCAGAATGCTTCTGTTGTGATATCTGCCAACAGGTACTGGCAGATATTGGATTTGTGAAGAATGCTGGCAGGTCAGTGTTACTTCTCCCTTGATTATAAATCTGAGCATAATGATTTTTTATTACTTTTGAAATATTTGGAAGGTTCACTTGGTTCAAAATGTGGTGGCCTGCATGATTTTGTGTAAGCCTAGATTTGCACATGTGTCACCTCTTCTGCAGGATCTGTATTGGCCGCCAATTTCCTTCTAATCCGATTCAAGGTGCTACTTGTCACTGCAAAGCCTTACATGGATTGGGACTGGGTTATTTGAAGGACCGTCTTTTCCCACTGAGATCTACCTGACCCACCAGAGCAGGGAGGCAGGGTTCCCACTCCTAAGGAGGTCCATCTAATGGGACCAAGAACAAGGGCCTTTTCGTGGTGGCTCTTCTCTATGGAGCATCATCCCTGCAAAGATAAGATTGGTTCCCACTTTGACACTATTTTGCAAGGCCCTGAAAAGAAGGTTCTGCCAACGGGCCTGGAGAATGATATGGAGCCCATCAAGTTGCCTGTTTGATTGTTGTTGCCAGGAATTATTGTTGGGGAATTATTGCTTTTTGTATTGTTTTTATATTGGGTTTTTGTCCTTGTAAGCCATCCGGAGTCACTGAGAACAAGTTGGGCAGCCCTGTAAATTTTCTTAAATAAATAAGTCGCCTTTACATAATTATGTCAAGGCCTATTTCTATTTTATAATCAAAAATTGCTGAATCCATGAATTTCAGATAATAATCTCCTACTTCTTTCTTTCCTCCTTCATTCTTCCCTGAATATTTCTTCTTTTCTCCCAAACTCATGTTGGAACCAATATATGTAAAAACCAGCTTTTTTCTCTATTTTTACTTGCAATCCAAAATTCCAATTCTTCTGACTTTTCCAACTCTCCAATTTCATGCTCTGAGAATTTTATATGAATATAAAATATGAAATAACTCTTTGTAACCTGTCAACTACATATTCTCATAATGTTTGCCAGGAAAACATGTAGATACATAGTAAATAATAATTGGAAAATACAAGCTGAAATTATAGTCAGAAAAGACAGAATAAATTGGGCAATGCACTCACCTTGAAAGAGCAAGTCCATAGTTTGAGAGTGTACTTTGACCTGTACTATCCCTAAATTCCTAACTAATGGCAAGGAGGTGTGTGTTTGCACAATTATGTCTATTTTGTGTTAGCTATGACCATTCCTAAGACAGTCAATTTTGTAATATTTACCCATTCTCTAATGACATCCCAACTTATCTACTGCAATGTACTGAATGTGGCAATACTTGTTTCCTTGCAATGGCTTGAGGTCTACATAAGGGACTAACAATCCTGATAAGTATCTCTGCAGATTCAGATGATCAGTAGAAGAAACTCTTAAAGGTGCCTTCACTTTCCAAAGACTGTCAAATGATTGTTAGTCATAAGGAAGATTTTCTCCTGTATTGATCTCATGCTGTGAAAGATGCTTGAGTTTCCATTCTTTCACATTCTAGAAAAGGAGTCAACTTTTTCAGGGCTTTTCGGTGAATTAGTTAATATTGAATTATTATTATTTTTTATTTTATTTTTTTTAAATATTGTTAGGAGCCTTGACTGCCTTTTGAAAACAAGAGGAGCATATAAATCAGTCTAATACCTATTACTCTGCTTTTGTTCAAAGGTTTTTATAACCATCAATATAATGGCCCCTATACCTAAGAGATTGCGCATTTAATAACCAAAAACTGTGATCTGGATTTATATGAAGTGTAGAAACTTTAACTGCAGGGTAGAAGACTGTATTATGCTCATTGGACTAATCCTTCACGCTTACATGGTCAAAATTAAGGCAAGTCTTTGAGATTGCTTATTTGAAAAATAGAGATCTTAATGCAAACAACTGACCTTATCTTTCCCTATAAGGAAAGGACATCATTTTTCCTACAGAAAGTAGTTAATTTTCTGATTAAAAGATTGAAATAAAACTTCAAATTGAACATTTCCCCCCCCCCAATATTTTGATATTTCTTACTGTTCGTTCCTTGATTTCTCTTAGACATCTTTGTCGTCCTTGCCATAATCGGGAGAAAGCCAGAGGTCTTGGCAAATATATTTGCCAAAAGTGCCACGCCATAATTGAGGAACAGCCGCTTATCTTCAAGAATGATCCTTACCATCCTGATCATTTCAACTGTGCCAACTGCGGGTAATGGAAACCTATTATGAAAGAAAGTTTAACATTTAAATGTTGGTATCACAATGCTCGATAATCAAATTTGAAAGCAAAATATCCAGTGTTATCAAAGACAAAACAATGAACAAGATATTGCATAAACTATACACATCCCCATCTTGTGTAAATCCCATTGTATTGAATAATTAAATCACTAGTTATTTATGCATAGCACTGACACCATTTAGCTTTGTTAGGATCAAAAATATATAACAGCAATTATATTTCTTTTTTTTTATATGATGAAATTACCCATTCAGTCAAGTCCGACTCTTGGCAATTTTATGGGCCAGGTCTCTCCATATGCGCGCGTGCATTGGCCAGCCGCTCACGCGACCCGATGGTCAAGAGGCCACGGCCCAGTAGTGGGCTGTGGCCCATAGGTTGGGGACCTCTGTTCTAGATGACCGTTCTCTTCAAAATAACGGCAACAAATTATGCATATACACTATAATTTGCTCCAAACCTCTGCTCTAATTCTTTGAATTTTTCTATGTTCTGGCTGGTGTCAGCTTTGATGGTGTCTAGCCACTGTGTTCTTTGACTGCCTTCCTTTTACCACTAACTCTTACAACATAAATGGACAACCATTTGTCTGAAATGGTATAGGGTTTCCTGCCTGAGCAGGAACGTTGGCTTTCTTTATTTACTGAATTTCCAACAACTCCTATGTCCAGTAATGAGCAATGGTGGTTCTCCTTTGTCAACAATTGGATGATTAGAATGTTCCCAACCCTGATCTAAACATTATAGTAATAGTCTGACCAACATATATTATTCTAGACCAGTGATGGCGAACCTTTTAGAGACTGAGTGCCCAAACTGCAACCCAAAACCCACTTATGTATCGTCAGGTGCTGGGTGGGCGTGGCCCATTGGGTGGGCGTGGCTGCGGTGGTAACGGCAGACTGGGTGGAACTAAAAAGTTCAATCAATCAATTCCAACTTTGCGAGATCTTTTTTTTTCCCACGAGAAGTTGAAATTGATTGATTGGACCTTTTTTTTTTTTTGCACACAGCGGCGGAGGCCTAAAGCGAAAAGGTTTTATAGCTGAAGGCCTAGGACTGGGACGACGGTGCGCGTGCCCACAGAGAGGGCTCTGCATGCCACCTGTGGCATGCGTGCCATAGGTTCGCCACCACTGTTCTAGACCAATGCCTAGATTAAAAGCCTCCCCCATGTCTAATAAAGTGTTTTCTGTGGTCTGTACACACACCAATTACTATAATTTTTGGCAAGAAAAATGACTTTCAGAAAATGTCCAGCCACATTTAAAGTGACTATATTTCAATTATTTCTTTGATTTGTGAACAGAAAGGAACTGACTGCAGAAGCTCGAGAACTAAAGGGGGAGCTGTATTGCTTGCCTTGCCATGATAAAATGGGGGTCCCAATCTGTGGGGCATGCAGGAGACCAATCGAAGGGCGAGTGGTAAATGCTATGGGCAAGCAGTGGCATGTTGAGGTAAGCTTTTTGTTTCTTTGTTAGTGTATTTATAGGTATTTTCAACCTGGAAGATTCAAGAAGAGTCTTCAAAACATTTAATAAACACTATGTCATTTTATAGCAAGGAGCCTTTATAATGACCTAATCCATAAGCTCTTCCATTGTAAGAATGGAAATGTTCCTGAACTGAAAGGAAAAAAAAGAATATTCTGATAGTAAAACCATATTGTGAAGTATGCGGAAGATACAACAGTAGTGGGCCTTACTTATTCAAGATGACAGTGAGGGTGGTTACCGCAAGGAGGTTGAGGGTTTGGTGAACTGGTGTAAGAGAAAGAGCCTGGTTTTAAACATTGGTAAAACAAAAGAGATTTGCATGTATTTGAAATCTGAGTGACTGGTTTCAAGTATATATGCTTTTATCTCCTGTTAGTATTTTTAAAATAACGTGACTTTTCTAGTATTATAAAATTATTATTTAATTTGAAGAGCGTCTAGGTAACACACAATTTGGTTTCAGAAACAATCTTGGTACACGAGATGTGCTGTTCAGCATTCAGGTTCTTGTACAGCGTTGTAGAGATGTCAACCACAGTGTTTACATGTGCTTCATTGATTTTGAAAAAGCTTTTGATAAAATAAGACACAGCAAACTATTAGAAATCCTGAAACAAGGGGGACTAGATGACAAAGACATCCAAATAATAAAGAATCTGTATTGGCATCAGGTAGCAAATGTGAGACTAGGCCAAAAATACTCAGCTGATGCAGAAATAAGAAGAGGGGTCAGACAGGGATGTATTCTGTCTCCACTGCTGTTCAATATCTACTCTGAGTCAATCTTCAATGAGGCACTGGAGAACATCGATGCTGGCATCAAAGTAAACGGTGTTTGGATCAACAACTTAAGATATGCTGACGATACAGTTCTGCTTGCCAGTAAGCATGAAGACCTTCAGCTCCTCATCAACAGAGTCACAGAAACATCTGGAAAATACGGCTTGAAGCTTAACACCTCAAAAACCAAGATCATGGTCGTCAGCAAACAACCCGTTAACTTACCACCAGTAAATTCAGAAGGAACACCACTAGAAAAAGTTGAAAGGATCACCCACCTCGGTTCTAATTTACATGAAAGCTGGGACATGACCGCTGAAGTAAAGACAAGGATAGAGAAAGCTCGAACAGCATTCTTCAAAATGAAAAAGGTCTTCTGCAGTCACAACATAAGCCTAAGACTGAAAATCAGGCTTGTCAGATGCTATATTTTTTCTATCCTGCTCTATGGAGTAGAGTTGGTCTCTGACAAAAGGCCACCTGAAGAGACTAGAAGCATTTGAAATGTGGATTTGCAGGCGGCTGTTACGTATAAGCTGAGTTGACAAAATCAGAAATGAGGAGGTGATAAGCCGCCTGGGAAAGCCAAGGGAAATCATCAAAACAATTAAAAAACGAAAGTTAGAATATTTCGGACATGTGATGCGACACCCAGAAAAATACGGCATACTCCATTTAATCCTCCAGGGAAAGATTGAAGGCAAACGAGGTCCAGGCAGAAGAACATCATGGCTTCAAAATCTAAGGGACTGGTTTGGACAAAACTCAGCAGCACTTTTTCGTGCGGCTGCTGATAAAAACAGGATCGTCAACATGATTGCCAACGTCCGATAACGGATATGGCAGAAGAAGAAGAAGATCGTACACTCAGTTGTGGTATTAAGCTAAGAGAAAGGGCAAATCTCAGAGAACATTATGTATTCATAGACAGAGTTTTATACAAAGGATTGCATACAGCAGATTCTGTTTTGATCAGATCAATCTGAATTTCTGGATCACACCATTGTTTATAACAATGTGAATTCAGGAGAGAATGAAGAGAGTAAGAGGGCCAATTATTTCCAGATTGTAGATATGTGCTGCATTTTTACTTCTTATGAAGTACATGGAAGACTCTTGGAGATCCTTTGGCCTAATTCAATGCACTGCATAGGCCTACGGTCCTGTTACCATTACAGCATCCACGTGGGTGGTTGTCCAATCTCTACTCAAATGTCTTCACGGAAAAAAAAGGACTTATGAATAACTTTCTTCTAAATTAGACTCACATACTTTTGTAAAGTTTCCTCTAGAAATCTTCACTAAGTCAGTGTAGGTTAGGTATAGGAACACTTTTTAAACTATTAATTTAAATTTTGAAATTTGCTCTGGAAATCTTAGAAAGTAGCTTTTCAAAACCAAGGTGTAAGGAGATAGATGCTAAGCTAGTGGGATTTTTTTTGTTACACAAGCAAGAGGAAGGCCAGTCTTCCTATAGTTTGCTCCCACAAAGTTTAATTTGATATCTTAATGTTTACATAAGAGACTGATGCTTTGTGGAAAGTTATTTTATTTAAAAGTAAAGGTAATTCCTTTTTACCCCATAGCATTTTGTTTGTGCCAAGTGTGAGAAACCATTCCTGGGTCATCGTCACTATGAAAGGAAGGGGCTGGCGTATTGTGAAACCCATTATAATCAGGTATGGTTGCATCTTGCATTTTGTGTTTTAAATCTCATCCAGGGACTCTTAATACCTTAAGTCTAAAACTGCAGTTCATAAGAAATAAGGCTGATATATGCCTACAATGACCATATGTATTTTATTTCAGAAAGTTGTCTTCTAGATTTATTTTCTTGATTTTTTGAATTTTCCTTCTAAAGCAAAATTATAAATCTAAACAATTAACTTTTTATTTTTATGAGCCTCTTTGAGATTTGCCCCCTTTTCAGGTTTATTCTTTTTTCCGAAGAAAATATGCTCATTGTATACATGCCCTCAAAACATTTTTATGGAGGTATTAACAGTTTCCTATTTCCATCTTATTTTTTGTGAGAATAAAGCAAGTTTCAAATTTGAAGTGGTTTTTTGCAGAGTTAGAAGGTTGAAGTATCTCTTTTGATCATTCCTGTGTGTTCACCCATTTCAAGTTCAACACACTTGCATAATTATAACCTGGTTTGAATCTGAACAAGTCAGCATGTTTTGAATGTCAGTACCTGAATCCATATTGTGTAGAAGCAGGCATTCCCATAGCTTTTCTTTTGTTTAAAAAGAATAGTAAAATATGTGATATCCTAAACCGGACATGTCAAACTCGCAACGTCACATGATGTCGCGTGACGTATCGGAACTTTTTCCCCATTGCGTGGTTTCTCGTGACGCGTCCGGCCTATGGGCCGGCAGTTTGACACCTAAACCAGATGTCCTAAACCAGGGTTTCTCAGCCTTGGCAACTTTAAGATGGGTGGACAGCGAATGCTGGCTGGGGAATTCTGGGAGTTGAAGTCCACCCGTCTTAAAGTTGTCAAGGTTGAGAAACACTGACCTAAATCAAGGTTCCTGAATATTTGTGGGTGGCAAGATAAAAGACAAATCCCAAATACAAAATAATGTTTTGAATCATTTAGTATTTTGCTTGAAAGGAAGCTCATTTTATAGAAAAGGGACTGATGAGGCTAAATGATAAGTAGCTTGCTCAGAATATTGAATATATGGGAGAATTGGACCTCAAACCCAAAATTAATCTTTTGAACTCATAATTCCCTCTCGTTAAGGTTCTGTTCCTCCAACTTTTTTTCCTCATTCTACCCTTACAGCATTCAAGATCTACTCAGTCTAGTTATTTTTCTCTCACCATTGTCACTTTTTACACACATGCTTCACAGATACATCCCTCCTCCTAAGTCTTCCTGTTTCTTAGCAATGCCACTCCCTGGTCCTCCAAATTTAACTGCATAACATTTTTTCTTCTTTTTCTCTTAGAAAAAAACAACAGAATGTTGGCATAGACTCAGAAGCAGAATGTTGACCTTTAGCTGTTTGCCCTCTTCCTTTTCTAACTGAAGAATGCCATGGGGCTGCATACATATTGTGGGGAGTGGAGGAAAGAAAAGCTGAAATTACTTTTAGGGTGGGAAAAATATTTTTAATTTAACAGAGATTTTAAAATCAAGAATAGCAAGCAATCTGAAGTCTCTGTGATGCCCCCTAGGTTTTTTATTATTCAATTATAAACTTTGTATTGTGCCCAATTGAGTCGAGTGCTCCACCAAGTAATGACTTAGAGTCACAGCTTTATTCATTATTACTTTTTACAGAATACAAAATGTGCCCCAATCCCTAAGAACTCTGGGTGGCATACAGCATCTACAAAAAGAAAAGTCAAAGTGTAATAATAAATAAGTACGTGCAAACAATGTCCAAATTAAAAAAAAAGGCAAGAAGCAAAAAGAAACCCAAATAAGCCCCAAGATAGCATATACATGTTAAAAAAAAGGGCGGTTAATATCAAACCTTGGGACATTCCACAGCTGAAGGATCATGGGTGTGATTTCTCCCTCTGATCAACAGTGGTTGACAGTGTCAAAAGTCTGAGAGATCAAGGAGCACCAGGATGAATGCACACGCACACAGTTGCAGCCCCATCAAAGATCCTTGATAGCAACCATTGTTGTCTCCCTACTCTACCCCAGCCTGAAGCTCAACAGATAAAACTCCAGATAATCTGTTTCCTTTAAGATTGTCTAGCTGCCATCCAACGACTTTCTCTACAGTCTTCCCCACAAATGTTTTTAATATGTTGCATTACTAATTTTATTTCTAATATAAATTCTGACTGGGACTTATACTTTCCATTTCCACAGCTCTTTGGTGATGTGTGTTTCCATTGTAACCGAGTGATTGAAGGTGATGGTGAGTTTCCATGGATATGAAGTTAGTCCTTGATTTACGACCACAACTGAGCCCAAAATTTCTGTTGCTAAGTGAGACATTTGCTAAGTGAATTTTGTCCCATTTTACAACCTTTCTTGCCACAGTTATTAAGTGAATCACTGCAGTTGTTACATTAGTGACACGATTGTTAAATGAATCTGGCTTACCCATTGACTGTCAACACTGCTAATATTGGATATTATTGCTTTGACAAGGTATGCAGAACTGTCTGGTATTTTTAGAGTTAATTTGGATGATGGTGGGAGGGGAGGAGAACGCGGGATAAGGAACGGAAGTGAATCTTTGCCCTTCAAGCTAATTGGAAAATGTGGATTATGACTGCAAAATAGGGGAGGGGAATAGCTTGGAATGTTATGTGCAAAGAAAAGGAAGTTCAGATCTTGGCATCCATCCATGCTGTGCCGACACTTTGTTCATGATTAAAGACTTTTCAGAATAAACAATGCCTGGAAGTTCTTTGAAGTGTTCCATTAGTCGGAACCTTGACATTGACTTTGCTTGTCAGAAGGTCACAAAAGGTGATCACATGACTCCAGGACACTGCAACTGTCATAAAAATGAGTCAGTTGCCAAGTTGCTGAATTTTGATCATGTGAGCATGGGGATGCTGCAATGGTCATAAGTCACACTTTTAGTGCCATTGTAACTGGTCACTAAATGAATTGTTGTTAGTCGAGGACTACCTGTACTTTTCTCATCATTAAAACATTCATTTCAAAGTAAAATACTCCCAAATACTATAATCATGAAATACCCAAGATGCTGAACATGGGCCTGAAAGCATTTGATGTATTTTATTTTTGTATATTTAAACAAATGATACACAATCCATTCCCTCAATGGATGCACATCTGTATTATCCATTAGTCACATAGCCACAATGCCTGATATCTTCAAAAGTTTTGAGCCTATGAAAATGTATGATATGAATTTATGATATGAAAATATGAAACTTATGAAAGTAAAACAATCAAAATTTGTGCATCTTAAAATTAAACCTATCTAGGATAATATTACTAATTTTTATGCATATTCTTGCTGACACTTATTCCATGTGATTTATTAATGAATGTAAGTCCAGGGAACATCTTTATAATCCTAAGCATATGGATTATTACTGCAACAAAGATAATAATTACAACAACAACAATATAAATGTGTCTAGAGCCTACAAGGCTTAATGCCTTAATGCAGCTCTGAATGGATCTTTCAGACATTGCTTTTTCCCCCCTTTCAATCAAACATATCCATAAGTTGCCTTTTAATCAGAATAGTTGTAGCACAATGGTTAACAGATAGGGTTAGAGAGCCAGCTTGATCTTGGGAGACTGAGTCCTAATCTGTTTTAGGCAGCGAAAGCTGGTTGAGTGTCCTTGGGCCAGTTATTATTTTTCAGCCCACCATGTCAGGCTTAGGCAAGAAGCCAGTCAGCCAATTCTTGTTGCAAGGAAAAGGATAACAATACTGAGATAAATGTAAATGGACTTACTTATCTTCATCAGGGCTTTTAAAACCATATTCTAGGGAAATCTGGGGTTCTTTGGACACTCTTACACTTAAATATAGTAAAAACAAACAGAATTTGGGAAAGTAAGGTTGTTTTCATGGTTAGAATGCAGTACTGCAAGCTACTTCTGCTGACTGCTTGCTGCCTGCACTTTTAGCAGTTCGATTCTCACCGGCTCAAGGTTGACTCAGCCTTCCATCCTTCTGAGGTCGGTAAAATGAGGACCCAGATTGGTGGAGGGCAGTATGCCAACTCTGTAAATCGCTTAGAGAGGGCTGTAAAGCACTGTGAAGCAGTATATAAATCTAAGTGCTATTGCTATCAAGAGAATGTTAATTGTGTTCTAGGCTTTTATATATATATATATAGTTCAGACCACTGCTGATTAGAAATGCCCAATGTTTTGATGGGACCTTTTTTTCTCGAGCAAAACTGGAAGAGAATTTTTCTCAGACCTTCAGGGCAAGATTATAGAAAATCATTTTAGACACTTGGCTTAAATATTTAGATGTGACTACAGAGGTTTCATAATCTTGAAGTTGTACCTTTGGACCATTTTTCTAGTGATTTATAATAAATAGTGATTTTTAGTAAATGAATTACAATATTTTGCTTATCTAATATAATACTTCATCTTGAATGTCTTACAGACATATACAATAGTGTGGTAGTTTTAGTAGGCCCACCATATTTGTGCTGAAAAATTCAGGACACCTACTAGGTGCCAACAGAGTTAAAGTTTGTAATGTCTTCAATGCGGTCATCTAACTTGGGGAAAATTCAGATATCATCAATAGTAAGGCCTGGAAATTGCCCTTCCTGAATCATTCTATAGGGTGTTGTAGACTTTTCTACTACAGAACACAATGTAGAAAGATTTCCCTAAAATTGAATATGTAAAAACTGTAGGCTTAGGCAAATGCAGTGAAGACAACACTTGGAAAGAATTCTGCATGCTTGTTTTTGACTGATAACAAATGTAGTATATAAAGGCAAGTCTTCAGTCAATTTTCATATGTTTAGAATCAGTTTGGTGAACACTTGGGAAGGACTAGACAGTTACAAGATACTATAAGGGAAGCCAGATTTAATCCTTATATTTTACTCTGGATGGCAACAGCAGAACAAATAACTACTTACCATGTCTGGGCTCCAGGCAGAACTGCCTGTAACAGACATCCATTCCAGCTCTGTCAGCTGTCCTGTGATACCAGTTGCTGAATTTAGCCTGGAATGAGAGCATTTAGGACAAGAATAAACAAGCTATAGTGCTCTCCCAAATTTTGAACTGCTAGCTCTGTAATCTCTTCCTACTAGCCATTCAAGGTGAGGCTTACAGCTATTGATTCACCATATCAAGATGTAATGTGTCCTGATGTAAGGGCTAAGTATGATTATATTGGTGTTGACATGCTGTACAAGTGCCCATCATCACAGGATCAATAATAATTTTTGCCTATGCAAATAGTAAATTATGCCATGGAAATCTGTAATGTTAGACTATAAGTGATGATTTGGACAATCTTGTATTTGTCAATTTCAATATTAGTTCCATGACATAGGCTATGAATGTATGATAATAAATGCAGTCAGTTTTGTTGTTGACTTTGGATTCATTTTGTTTTTTCTTTTCTCTTTTGTAGTTGTCTCTGCCTTGAATAAAGCATGGTGTGTAAACTGCTTTGCATGTTCTACTTGTAACACCAAGTTAACACTGAAGTAAGTATATCCGTTGGGGAGATAATCATAGAATTGATGATGTCACTTGTAAATTGAGGATTCCTTTGGAAAATATTTATGATTGTTGCAGCAAGTCTTGAAGAAGAGATGAGGTACACCAGGGCCTTGTCCAAACAAGACAGAAGCCAGGTTATGTTCTTTAATGCTGTCATCTTTCATCAGTGCTTACTTTGTTCAGGAGCTTATATTGTTTGCTTTACATTTTTCTGGAACAGAATAAGTAGAAAGCTGTTCTGGTTCCACATAGAGGACAGATTACTATAAATTTCTATTGACTTTGCAGCTGGATAGAAGTCAAAGAAGTTCAACAGCACAGTTGAACACAGTTCAGGACACAACAACTGTAAATTTAATGAGGTATTCAGGTTGCTCTTTAAGACAAGAGGTTCAAAGTATCCCCCCCCCCTTTCTAGAATATCTGGGGTGCATTTGGGCCAGGGTGGATTTGATTTAAATCAAGTCAATTTAAATCATGATTTAAATCACTAGTAAAAGTTTGATTTAAATCAACTCAATTTGAATCATAATTTTTAAAGAGCAACTGTCATCTCTGTCCCGCAGCGGCTCCTCCTCTGAGCCGCTGTTGACTCACCAACAGTCCCATTCACTTTAATGGGATGGCTGGTGATGCGGCAGTGACACAACAAGGTTAGGGACATGGCGGGCAGCAGGTGAGTAGATGTCCACTAAGAGGCGCTGCCATGATGGATCTGAAATGACAGGTGCTCTTTAAATGTAAGAACTCATTCTTGCTGGTAGTTAGAATCCTTAATATTATTATTTGCTAACAAAATGAAGGTTTCCTATTTAGAATAATAAGCTGTTAGGTTAGTAAAACAGCGATATCAGAACCGATTTTAGGTTAATAGATTAATCACACATAGTTGGAGAACTACTCAAATTCTTTTAATTAAAACACTTAAGAGCCTGATACAGATGCAATTCTCTTCAAAGAATCATAGAGTTTGTAGTGTACATAGATTTGCAAAACAATGGGATAAAAGAATATTCCTGAACTTTGTTTTATGATTTATCTCATCGTTACTGTGAAATTGTGTGAATGCATCGAAGCAGTGCATGTTATCTCAGCTTGCAGAGGTTGGATTCACTGAATGGGTTTACCAAAAATGTAAATATTGCAGAATATACAGTCTCATGCTACATAACTAAGCTCCATTTCATGCTGAATAAACTAAATTATTAATGTATCTTAAATAGAAAACTATCTTTAGATAGATTTTTACTCCAAAAGCATTTTATTAAAATAAATTTGATAAAAATCAAAAAAATCCAATTTTTTAATTTAAAAAAAAAATCATTATTATCTACCCTGATTTGGGGTATATCTTTTGTCTTTAGAAACACAAGTAGTCCTTGATATAAGACCACAGTTGGGTCTGGAACTTCCATTGCTGAGTAATGCAGTTGTTGACTTGTGCCTGATTTTATGATCATGGTCATTACATGGATCACACAGTTGTTAAGCAAATCTAGCTTCCATTTGGTTGGGAGAAAATGGATCATGTTAGCTCCTCCCTAGAAGGTCTCAGAGAATATCTTTAATGGTGTGTGTAGTTTGGCAAGATTTCTATGGATGAGGAACAATAAAGGAAACTGCTTAGAAGTAACTCTGTGTCTTTCTTGGTTTTTGGAGCCTGATGTAACTACATACCAGTTGCCAGATGCTTGAACCGTGATCATGTTATTGTAGGGATGCTGTGCAAGGACTGGTCATAAGTCACTTTTTCTAGGTCTTCTGTAGCTTTGAACTGCCACTAAATGAATGGTCGTGAGTCGAGAACTCTCTCTAGAAGAGCTGCCCTTAAAATCTTAGACTTGTACTCCATGGCGGAATGCACTTTTTAAGCTTGCTGTGCTAAGAGTATTTCATAATAATACAGTCCACGGAAAATAACAAGGATATCTTTTCCTATGAGTATATTCACTACTTTCTTTTTATTTCTATTTTTCTGCAGAATTCTTTCTACTTTACTTGTATCTTGATTCTTTCTTGTTCTCTCCTCCATTCCTTCTTTGCTCAACCTGAAAGGGACAAATTTGTTGAAATCGATCTCAAACCTGTCTGCAGACACTGTTATGAAAAAATGCCAGAAGAATTTAAACGGAGACTTGCCAAACGGGAGCGTGAAGCCAAGGATAAGGATAAACATAAAAAGAAAAAGCCTGTCTGTCTGTAAAGCTTTCGTTTCTACCTTTCACCAACTGTGCTCCTCCCTTTCTTTGGTTAGTTTGTGAAAATGTTTTCTTTATGCTTCTTTTCTTATGGTGCGCAAAACTGTGTTTTTAAATATCTAAATGATGAATTTCAACACATTCAGCCCCAGGTCTGGACTGATAGGTCCTGTTCCCTGTGATCAGACTTGCCTTTTCCCCCCTCATCCCCCACCTCAGCAGTTTGCCCCAAGAAGAGTCCTTGATTGAGAAATGCTTTTCTGCAGGTGCAGGGTGCACTTGTTTCTGCTAAACCAGATTATATTTTATAACAGATGGAGATTTATATAGAAAATGGATTCTTCCAGATAAGTTTGTTTTTTGCTTTGCATCATTCATTGGAGGTGTGTGTGTATGTGTATGTGTGTGTGTATGTAAAATTTTGTATTTTAATTTGTGATATTCCTGTAATTTCTGCTGCATCCAACCTAATTTGTTCCATATCAGTTGAGGAAAAGATGAAATAGCTACATGAAATCTTTTGATGGGTCCCCAAAGCATCATTTACCTTGCAGTCATGAAACTATTGGTTGAAATTCATCAGTTGCAAGCATTCATTCAGAACAAATCTATTGAGAAAATGTGTAACATATTAACTTAATACATGTCTTTTTTAAGGTAAGAGAGATATAGGCAAAAAAGTTCTTTGAAAAAGCATTAATATCATATATGCTCCAAGTGAAAGTTAGCCTTTTACCATGTGGATCTATTATTACATTATATAATCACAGATGTGTCAAGTCATTGTATATGTCGTCCATTAACACTATCCATATAATGGCGAATATCTGTAACTCAGGTGTAGGATAAGGGTGAAGGTTCATTTTCCAAGTTTGTGGATTGGTTTCCTCATGTTTTGTTACCAGGCTACGTAACATCTTCAGCAGAATTTAGGGGATGTCAGTGTCAGCGTTTTTCTGTTTATAAGGACTTCAGGTGTGAGTGTGTCAAGTAAGGGTCTTGTGATGGTCTTCTGCTAAGAAAAGCAAAAGAGAAACAGCTGCTTGACCACTTTCTCCTTAACAGCTATCCAAAAAACTTTGTATTCCAACACACAGCCCAAACCATATCACACAGCCAACCACCATGCAAAAACTAACCCTACAATACACAAAAGGGGTGTCAGAAATGACAGCCAGAATTCTCCAACCTCTAGGAATAGTAATAGCCCACAAACCCATAGCCACACTCCGCCAGAAATTATCCAGAACCAAAGACAAGATACAGAAGGAGGAAAGAAACAATGTAATCTACAGAATCAACTGTAACCATTGCAACCAATTCCATGTGGGACCAACATCCCGTCAGTTAAAAACCAGGATCCACGAACACCGGCTGGCAGTCAAACGCCACGATCCCAAATCTTTAATCTCTACCCACACTGACACCAAACAACACCAGTTCGATTGAAACAACACAAAAATTATTGGCTACACTACCCACCCGCCATGCTCATGAGTTCATCGAAGCCTGGCACTCCAAACCAATTCCATCAACAGACACTTCGACCTACAACCAGCCTACAAACCCTCAGGATCCAAATAAACCGCAAAGCCAATCAGAGGCAGCACCAACCCTCAACCAACCACGCAAGCCCCCCTTCCCAACAGGAGTTCACCTTCCAATGACCCTGCCCTGATGTAACCTCCCCATCACAAGACTCATCACAAGCCTCTCACTGATGACTCACACCTGACCCATCACAAGACACACCCACACCTGAAGCCCTTATAAACAGAAGAACACTGACACTGTCATCCCTTAAATTCTGCTGAAGATGTTACCTAGCCTGGTAATGAAAGTTTGGAAACCAACCCACAAGCTTGGAGAATGAACCTTTACTCTCACTGTCCATATAATTCTACACGCTGATGTTAAGAGATGAGAAAGCATTCCCCCTTGAAGAGAAATTTTTGGTTAGACATTATCTGAAGCTTGTAGCTCTCCATTTCATACATGGCAGCACAGTAGGTGCAGTTTTAAAGTCATTTTAAAAAGCCACTTTCTTGTGCAAACACTAGTACAAAGAAGCTACAAGTTTTAACTTCTAGATCTGTATACAATGTTTTGATTGTGGAGCTGTGCTAGGTTTTTTTGCATAGGTTTATCCCAGTATGTTCAAGAGGATTATACTGAGAAGCCCCCACTCAAAAGTTAAGTGTGAAAGCACCTAAAGAAAAATTAGAATAAAAGATGGGGAACTATCGGCCTTCTAAATACCAATCTTTTCTCGAAGTTGCAGTGGTATCTCCAGGATCCAATGCATTCATCAAAATACTAGAAGTCTCAATGAAAGCCCCCCTTCTATTGCCATGTGTGTGTGACATGATAGTGTGATTATAAAATGGATGGAGCTTGTGAGCAAAGCTGCTTTCATTCATGCCACAGATGTCTCTGCAAAACTTCTCAATGCATTTCCTATCAATAGACTTTTGCTGCACTATGAGAATTTTCAACAACTTTGGGAAGCAGGGCAGCATGGCATAAATTAGCTAAACTCTGCTACAATCGGTCAGTTCTCCCAGCTGCTTTCATCAGCTGCCAAGGATGACCAAGCATTACCGAGTTTGTTTTTGGCAGGTGATCTCATTGATCTATAGTTCTTTGATGTGCCCTTCCTGTTAGCAGCTGTTCCAAACAGTTGGAAGTTCTAATTAGATGCCTGAAATGCTCATCTTCCACCCTTAGCAGTTGGCTGAAGCAGTCAATGCTTCTCCGGATCTTTCCTGGTTCCGAAACATCAAGATGGCAATAGTTATGAAACTGAGGAAGAGTCATATAAAAGTTTATTTTTTCTGTATATCATGTTGGAAGACATGGTGGTGAAGAGAATCATGCCAGAAATGAAATGTGGTATTTATGCTGAGGTAGGGTGGTTTTCTGGGAAAAAATAATAAAACTATTCTTACTCTAGCACGAACATTCGTAAGTTTTAATAGGATGGAGAGATTTATTGGAATGTGTTTTCTGACAGATGTTGGCCAAGTGTCAGATTCTATAAAGTTCTGCTGCTCCTGATTTAAACAGAATTTTTTGAGGATTCATTGTGTTTTTAAAATTGTAAGGAAAACAAGCCTCTTATGGTGAATTGTGAATATTAATTTGTATTGTGGAGGTTAATTTTCAACAACATATTTTTTTTTCAGAAATAAATTTGTGGAATTTGATATGAAGCCTGTCTGTAAGAAGTGCTATGAGAAGTTCCCACTGGAGCTCAAGAAGAGACTGAAGAAATTGGCTGAAACTCTAGGAAGGAAATAAAATATTTAATCTAGCTATGCAAAATTAAGAAAATGAGATTCATATTCCCACTTATTTTCACTGTGTTTATGAAATCTATGCTCTTAAAAAATCTCTTTGCATGACTAGCTTAATATAATATATACCTTGCCATAAAATCTTTAATGTCTTATGTAATGCTATATGTACCCTTTAAATTATGCATTCTATGTTTATATAATTTTTAGATAACTCAGTCATAAGTGGAAGATTAAAACATAGCCTTTAAATTGCAATAGAGATCAGTTTATTGGGCCACTGGTGCTGATCTCAAATGAACATAATTTAGCACAGCCTCCTCTTACTTAGAATCTTCAAAATGTGCTGAGCTTTTAATTTCCAGAATTTTCAACCAGCCCTACAGATTAGGAAAGCAAATTCTCTTGGCAAATAATCCAGATCTCAGCATCATATGCCTGCTAGGGAGTGACTGCTGGAGCAAAACAAAGTAAAACTTTGAGGGTGGCAATTTATAAACACTAACCTGTAAATCCCATTCAACTCAACGGCTCTCAGCTCTGTAGACAGATATAGGATTACATGGTTAAGTATATAGAAAAATATTAGAAAAAATCATGGGCTCATGGCCATAGTATTTACCAATACAGATAGGGATAATTTTTCAAAAAATCAGACTTGTGTGATGGCTTTGAAGCATATTTTATCTAATAAGTTTTATATTTCATATTATTTAGAATCAAAGGAAAGGAGATGTCTTTCCTTTGATTCTAAACTGTCAACTCTGGTGTTAAAAATTATGAGACAAAAGACTACAGATTTTTTTGTAGGCAATGAGTTCTTATTTAATCTCAACTTATGAATTGATAACACAATGGTTTTCCAATATTATATTACTGTCCTAAGGAAAATGGCAATAATATAAACAAATATTCTCAAGATTTAAGAAGAGTTTATATTCTATCAGGGCATCTTGTTGATTCTGTCTGCTAGCTCAACAGAAAGAATTTAAATTATTGAGATCTTTTTTAAAAAAAAATAGTAGTCAAATTGGGGTGAATTGTAATCAAATCTTAGCCCAAACTATCACAAATGCAGAAATGATTTGTTCAGAAAGTTTCTGATAACTGTAGTTGTTTGAGAGCTGCAGTGAATGCTTTTAGATTCTGTTGAGCCTGAAGCCCAAAGTGTGAGATGCCAACATACTTCTGTGTCAACAGAGTTCACCTACTTGAATTTTGTAACAATTTTTTTCTTGGATCTTTTGGTATTTTATTTCACTGTGCCTTAATTATGCTGTATATTTACAATATTAAAATATTTACTCATATTATTTTATTTTATGCCTTATACTCTAGGAAATGCCATATACTAAACATTTTGAACTTTGTTTAAAATAATGGAAAGTATTAAGGATGCAAAGCACATTTCCTTCCCCTCTTCAGCTCACTTATTTTTAAATTTAAATGAAATTTAAATGAAATAAAACCTGAACATATTTCAATTATGGACATATACTGTATTAATGAATCAACAATATTGCAACAGTCATTAGTTATTTACACTCAGACAGGACCTAGATGAATATTGCAATATTAAGTACTTGGAAATAAAATCCTTTGAGTTCAGTGGTGCTTAGGCTCATAATAATCCATTTATCTAAAATAAACACTTTGAACTCAAAGGGATTTACCTATGAGTAACAATGTAGATTACAGTTTTTGTTAAAAAAAATCTGAATTCCAAAGTACAATATATATTCTAATAAACTATTTTGAATTTTACAACTGTGAAGTTTAAAAATCTTAACAGTATAAAAAAAATCTTAATGCTAAATAATATAACATACCTACCCAATATCAAGTATTTAAAGAGATTAAATCATAAACCTCAATCCTATTAACTTTAATTTCTATAATGTGAACAATAATTAAAGCATCCTGCTGTAGAGAATTGTAAAAGCCAGAACGCCCTATAGTGGGGGTGGACAAACCCAAGGACACGTACTGCCCCAGCATACTTAAGCTGTATCACCAAAGTTCAACAATAAATAACCAACTTTAGTAATGGTCAGTTACCTTATTCATTTACATCAGTCCCATGGAAATAGATCTCTTAAAGATAGTTGATAAGGAGATACCTACAAAGGAAAAAGGAAATTTTGCAAATATTTCTATTGAAGAAATCTTCAGGGAAAGAATTCTGGCTTGGGAGTAGTCAGGTTCTCTATCCTACAGAAAGGATTCTTTTGTGGCAGAGGGACTTTGCACTATCTGGTTTGGAAATTACTTAAGAACCATCCAGGTGCCTTTATATGGCACGTGTTCATTTACCTTTAGTTTTTAACTTGGTGGAAAGAACTAGATAGTGTGGGAGGTTGATAGCCTCAAACATGAGAAAATGAATGTGTCTGATCTATATAACATTTACAATGGTATTTCTATGCAAATGCATATAGGTCAAACATGGGTATTTATTGGAAAAAATAAGAGAAGTGCAGCAGGGTTGTATCCTAGTGCCATTTCTCCCCCACCCCTTTTTTCCCCATCATCTACTGGCCAAGGAGCTACTGTATTCTGTTAGATGCAGTTAATATGGCTTTCAACTACACAACGTAGTTTATGCAGACTTTGAAAACCTTGAGCAAATTACAAGTTACAGTCACTCGTAATTAACTATGTCAGTAGGTGGGAAAAGAAGACAAGAGCTCTCCTAATTACTTTGGTGTTTTTGATTACAGTGCTTCTCCAGCAAATATTTTAAATTTCTAATATATCCAGTGTCCTTAACACATTACTCATTTATACACATTAATTTCCATATAGAGCTTTAACTACCTCATTCAAACTGGAGTTCCCTATCACTGCTTTGGTACACTCACTCAGACAACTTAATGGTACTTTCACTTTTAGACTTGCTTTTAACTCAGAGAAAGTGGATAAAAATAACTTCTTCCTTGAACTTCTTGGAATTCCAATCCCTTGGTCAAGCTTTCCTCATGGACTCCCAGTTTGTCCTTTCCAAATACTTCACTCATTTTCCACTAGCCAGTCCACTCTGCACATCATTCTTTCTGATTCAGCTTACTCCAGAGATCCTTTCTCCAACTGTTCCTTGATTCACACAGCACCAACCTACTGCATTTGCCCTTATCTATCTCCACTAAAACTTAAATATGCCTGTTCATATGTCTCTTTAATTAGGCAAAAAGCATAGCATTGGGAAAGACAAAAAATCTGATTACTCAAGATTACTTTATAATTTGCTAATTAGGCATCTCACCTGCCCATCTACCCTAAAACCAAGATAGTGATGATTGGGGGTTTTGTTTTTGCCAAATGACAAAAATAAAGGTTTCTTGATGACAATATACTGGACAAGTAAATTATTTTAAATAACTTGGTATTTACTTTTCCCAAAAGTAAACTTTTACTTTTGCCATCATCTCCACACATAACTGATGCTAAAATGAGGGCCATGTCCAAAGGCTGAAACTTCATCACTGAAGAGAGCCTGAAATATATCACTGCAGTTTCATGAACTGTGATACATATCAGAGACAATAGCAATAGTTTTTATGGTCAGAGCCAGAGTTTAGCAAGCCTGTGCTCTCCACCCAATGAGCTCAATAAAAGCATGCCTGACAGAAGGGCTAAAAAGGTGACAAAGGCTGCCAGTTTACTGATGTCCATTGATGCCAGTCAATTCTCAGCCTTTTCCATGGCACTTGTGCTATTTCCAATACTCTCCAGAGTGACAAACAATGCAAGAATGGGCAGGAGCCAGATACAATCCTAATTATTCTCACATTCTTTTACTGATTGTTATTTCTCAAGTCTGATGGAAAGGAGAAATCATGGCCTACCAAGTTGGCCAGATATCCTATTGTAGGGTCAATCCCTAGGTTAACCGACATATGAGCCATGGTGGCACAATGGTTAGAATGCAGTATTGCAGGCTAATTTTGCTGACTACCAGGGGTTCAATCCTCACCGGCTCAAGGTTGACTCAGCCTTCTATCCTTCCAAGTTTGGTAAAATGAGGACTCAGATTGTTGGGAGCAATATGCTGACTCACGCTGTAAACCGCTTGGAGAGGGCTGTAAAGCACTAAGTGCTATTGTTATTACTATATGTGATCTGAATATGGCTCTGAATCGCTATCACCCAGATCTTCTGCAAATATAAGTGCATTCAATTTTTTTATCCATACCATTAATAAAAAATAATTTTGCTAAGAAGGCGGCCAGGGCTTGGACAATATAAGCCTTCTTGGTAAAGCCTATCAGAAAGAAGACAAAACTCCGATTAATGTTCACAGGACTGATGAAATATTGTGAGAAAACAGGAATGTTAATTATAAAATTTAAAATTATTCTGCAAATACCTCAAATAAGTTCCATAAAAAATTATCTAACATTTGCCTTTAATTTCTGTTAAGTGAGGCACAGACAATAGAGCTTGTAAAAGTAGCTAGACTAGGTTTTATTACAATACATAAAAATATTATTTCTTAGAAAACTGGTGCACCATAGTATATGTGGAAAAGAAAATATCGTCCATGCCAATTTGTGGGTTCAAATATCCATTTTCTGACAATAGAATAAAAGATACGAAGGAAAATTACAGCAGCGTTACTTTTTTACCTACGTTCCCTTCCTTGCCTCTGTATATGTAACTACTCCGTAATGTACAGTATTAATTCTGTGCTATCAAGCCAGTGTCGCCTCTTAGCGACCAGATAGGTAGATTTCTCCAGGGTATAGGAAGGTAGAAAGCAGTATTTTTTCCTTGCTGCCCTTATGTTCCGAAATAGCTTTCTTCCACTTCCTGGATTTCGCTATCGTTTGCAAATCTAATTCTTCCCAAACACGGAAACTTTGCTCCCACCAGGCTCTGCGGTAAATGTATGTCAGCGTCAATCTCAGCAACTTTAAGACGTGTGGACTTCAACTCCCAGAATTCCCTAGCCAGCACGAAAATGCTTTTTAAAATGTCTATGAAATGCGACGGCTATGAAGGTCACTTCCGCTCCCTCCCGGCTTCTTTCCGTCGCGATCCTGATGACGTAGCAGCGTTATTTAGTTCTGCGCGAGCTAGCGCGTCTGTTGGCGTCACCATTCTGGAAGAGGTGATTGCTTTCAGTCTAGCTACGGCTCAGTTGGACTCCTTCTCTCGGCCGCGTCTGCCGAGAAGGACGCTGCGGTCTGGGCGCTGCCGGGGCCACCTTCGGTCGCCACCATGATGAGGCGCACCAGGGTGGAAATCGACCGCTATGTTTCCTCCTTGCAGGCCTCGGCCCCTTCGCCGAAGGAGGTGAGTGAAGGCAAATACGTGGGGGCGGATGCTTTCCGCCTCCCCCTGCCGTTCCTAGACGTTCAACAACGGCCGTTGACTGGATTTCTCGGCGGCTTTTTTCGAATTGTCCAATTAACGAAGGAGGTGCCGCATGTGCGCGGAAGACTGGACGCTGCGCCTCTTGGGGAACGGAAGGTGGGGGGGGCGGGGCGGAAGCGACCCATATGCTGCGTCTTTTCGGAGCTAAAATCAGGAGGAGTCAACTGCGACTTTTTAAGTTTCTGATGGTTGGGCTTTGAACTCAGTTGGCTCTTCGTATATCTGATATAAAAATCTGTCGAATAGAAAACAACAGCAGCAGTCCAGAAAAAGCCAAGCAAAATTTCACTAATTCTTTGAGTCTCAGCTTTAATTAAGGACTAAAATGATCCTAGTGGACGATTTTCCTAGGAGTGAAGAGAAGAATGCCACTGTGTTGATTTGTCTGGACTTTAATGATACCAATGTGGTAGCCGTCCGTTCAGAATGGCTTTGGGCATGTAGGATTACAGAAGTTTTAGTCTTGAGAAAGTCAGTCCTGCAAGGTGATTTGTCTTTTTTGTGGCCACTGGGTTAGGGCTGCCTTATCCTCTGCACATCTTACTTGCAACTAGAAACTGCTGGAAGATGTCATCTTCATATTATGCCATTTTTATTTGTATCTAGAAATTCTTTTGAGACATAACTAAGACAAGGTAGAAATAATACTATAAGAAAGTTTTGCAACCAACCTTCTGTAATGGGACCCAATCTCTGGGGGACTCTCTTGGAGTTGAGATTAACCAGGACAGGTCAGGTGATGATAATGGCTAGAGAATTGGAATGGTGTATCACCTCCTTTCATTACCAAATGATGATATACTTCTCTCCATTTCAGCTTTGCATTAGGCAGTTTGCCCCACAAAAGTTATCATTTTAAAAATGTTTGCAAGTAGATTCTAGGTAGGTAATAGGGCATTCATCTATAAGTTAAGTGATCCTTGGCATCACTAAATTGTCTATTCCATCTACTACTTACTGTTTCATTGACTTTTTAAAACTGGGGTGTCATGCTTCAAAGCATAAGTTCTTATTTAAGCATAAAATTTTTATGTAAAATTTTTAGACAATAACATGGTAGGTGGTTGCAACCTAATACTTTTCTTGAAACTATGTGACAGTCATTAAGAAAACATGAACTTGCCTGAATAAACAGGAAGATGAGAGAAGGAAACTCAGAATTGTCTTGCCTTGACTTTCTGATAGGGAGGAAAGGAGAAAATGACAGGCTTCCGAGGTTTGTTATAACATATCAGTAAAATAGAGTTCTAATATTGCTTGTGGTGTCTGTTTCATGATCTCCTCTACTTCTTGCTTCCCAAGAAAAATACTAAAAGTGGAGAGTGGGTAGCCGTTTGAAACACCCTCACAAATTACCATTAATATTTGGTAAACAGTGTTGTCTAGATTTGCATTTACAAATAATCACATTTAATTTTTATGGTTCCATATTCCACATAGTAATTTTCCTTGATTTTCTCTTCCAATAATATTCTTTTATCAACCTCAAATTAGAATATTTCTTGGTAATTTTTTTGAAAAATTATTAAATGTCTACAAATATCCTCCACTTCATTATTAAGCTTCTAATTAATCATCTAGATCACCTTGTCATAGATCCTGTTTTCAGAGTTCTCATTTAAAAATTTATTTTCCCCACAAATATTCAAAAGAAAGCATTTTTACTTGTTAAAATTTTCTTAAGAGTTAATTACACTTATATATTGAAATCTTTTTCCTCATATGAACCATCCCAACACTTGCATTTTTCATATCTTGAAATAGAAAGGAGAAAGGTCAGAAATAATATACTATCTAAAAAATAAAAACATATCCCTCTTAAACTAAAATACCTTAATAATGTTTCATTTTTTTAAACATATTCAAATCTTCAAAATCCATTATAATTTCCCTCATATAAATCTTCCCACACATTTTTATATTTCTCATATCATAGGCAAAAAATACTGTATTGCTTAAGGAGCCTATTCCTCCGAAGCTGAGATTCATTTGTATCCAAAAATTTATTTCTTTAACCGTATTCAAACAAGCATTTAATCTTTAAATATTCCATCAAACGAATCCCATCATCTGATTTCTTAATTCTGACTTTCACCCTTTTTTTGCCAAACACTTTTCCTAGTCAGTATGTTCCGTTGAACCCCAAGATCTTCCCATGGTTTTGTAGATGTTGTCAGTACAAAAATCAATTAAAGTGTTTTTGTGAAAATATTCCTCAGAAATCTTTTTCTTTCTTTCTCTCTTAGTTTTTCCCATCACCTTTTTTCTTCAAATTCTTGACATATAGGTTGTCTTTTCCTTGTCCAGTATTACCTGGAAGCTTTTGTCCACCTGAATCCTTCCATTATTAAATTCCATCTCAAAGTCTCTTTCCACTAGTTTATATTCAGTTGTCTGCTTTACATGATCTCTCTCTCTTTTTGTTTTCTGATCATTTATTAGTTGTGATGTTAAATTGAGAATGTATTCATTTAAATTTTCAAATTCATTTTTAATTTCCTCGTGGTTTGAAATTAATGTCATTTGTATTTGTTGTAACATAACATACATTTCCTCCTGGAAAGTATTTATTTTTTCTTGATATATTCTTTCTGCACACCTCTGATGTTCCATAATGACCAAAAATCCTTTCTCTGCCAATCGCTTTAAAGTTTCAGTTTAAAAAATATTTAATCCAGGAAGGTCGATTTTTTTCTAAATTTTATAGAGATAGTCCACAATGTTTTCTTTTATTACAGCTGTTCCTTGTTTGGTTAAAGCTTTGAAGGTCACAATAAGTTTTTTTTGGGCTGTACTTTCATCCACCACTAGATGTCATCACCAGTCCATCTTTCAATTTTCAAAACAAATAAGCCATTTATCTCTGTCAATAATCTTTCTCCAGGAAACTTTTAATAAATTCCATCGATTTCACCTTTTCCAAGTTTAAATCTTATATTAATTTTATTTCTGTGTATTTTTATTCCCGATAAATTTAATTTGCTGCTTCCGTTTAGAGGAGGGTGGAACAAAGACACCCCCCACACACCCCTCTCACTTTCGGAGGATTTTTACTTCTGGTTTTTTTTCTTTTTTTCCCCCCAGGAAATCAGTCAGGTAGAAGAGAGAGAATCAATATTCTTACCCAGTTCAATCCTGCTGTTTACGATCGCTTAATTTAGTGCTTTTTGGCTTCGGCTGCATGTAGCTTGGACTAGACTCACAGGTGACGCTAGCCTTTCTTCTGTTGGTTTCTGGAGAGCTTTCCCCGGACGTTCGGATCGACCGCCGTCTCCCCAGGATCGGCTGGGCTTCCCTCCTTCTTTACCACCTCTCCAGGGTGGCTTTTGGCCCATTTGGGGTCCCCAAACAGAGAGAAATCAGCTGTAGCATGGAACCCCGCGATCCCTCGGCTGTCGCACTAACTGCGCAAAACCAGAAGCCCCCATACAGCCATTTTCTGAGATTGCCCATAATAGTATCTGAAAATTCTAAACATCTGTAGAGAACCTCTGAACTAGTTTTTTAAAATTAACAGAAAATAAGATTTGGAATAAATGAGTCTTCTCTGATCTAAAATAAGAATATATCATGCTTATAATGGTGTAAACAAGAGATTTGTAACTAAAACATTCAAAATAACAATAGGGCTACCAAATCTGCAGATCCTCATCTTTCACATGGAAAATTGTGTAACTCTTTGTTAGTGCCTATCTGTAATCTTGAATATTTGTTTAGATTGTTTAGTGTTTGAATAATGTCTATCTACCTTGGGTGTACAAAAGTTTGATAACTCTTATGCTTTAAGAAAGTGTTCTCTTAAGTGAGGTGAATAGATGAGTTTACAGTTTGAGTTTTTGTTCATATGGGCTTGTAGAGAAGCCACAAACAGCTTTTCATATGACTTTACATTTAAGGTTTAAGAAGCAGAAAGCCTGACTGTTCACATTTTCACATGGTGGATAATTGCTGCTAAATAAGATTAATAAAGAATTAACTTTATAAAGGAAAATATGATCAATATAAACACTTTAAAAAGACATAGCAATGAACAGAAATTAACATTTAGTCTAAATGTGTTTGTAATTTCTTTCAAATATCTGAATGCAGCCCTATTAGGAGTGAACTTAAATTACTTATTATAGAATGTGTATGTGTACAATACTTACAATAGGAATATGTGCATAGAATTCTGAATGTTCCATTTTCAAAATCAAAAGCAATATTTTAATAGAAGCTGCTTGTTTCTTCTTAGAAATCCATGAAAGGATTCTTTTTTGCTAAGCTGTATTATGAAGCAAAGGAATATGAACTTGCTAAAAGGTAATACATTTGTTTAAATATTCTTCAAAATAACACATAAGCAAACTTTAGATTCAAGAGGCTTCATATTTAACAGAAAAAATCTGGGTCTTGAGAGTATTACATTTTGAAACTCCCTAATGCTTAGTGTGCTGTATGCCACTGATTGATTCACTGCTTCTAAAGGACCTCTGGTTTCTGGTCACCCAGGTCTGTAACACTAGGGGTCATTTTGGCTCCAGAGTTTCTTAGATTTGATCCTCATTTTTCACATGGCTGTAACATGTCATTGACATGCAGTTTGTTGCATCTGTGATTGCTAGAGAGATCTTCAGCAGTGGCACTTGAATGTTTGTGTATCATTTATTTATTCATTTTATTATTAAATTTATTTGCCGCCCATCTTGTATCATGCTGGTCCTTTGGCTGCCACTTGAATTCCTTTTCTGTTTTTATCTGTGAATGTGTTTTGGGCATTAAAAAAAAACCACTTGGCTAATGGACATCCATCTTTAACGGACATCCCTTACTCCCATCAGTCTCTTAAATTAAGGCTTTGTATTTTTAAGATTTTATTGAAGATCTAAAAGGATTTCCAGCTTTTCAATTTATTTTATGGTGCAGTAGCCCTACCAAGGTGCTGTCATTTTACTATATGTAAAATTAATGATATACATTGCTTAATATCAAGTACTGTGATTTTGGATAACTGGACTTATAAACCTCAATGCTGCTAGTCCTACTTTAAAGAGAAATTACAAAAATAATGGTATAATTTGTCCTGACTGATCTGATTTTGTCATCAATTGCCACAATGTTAATATGCTGTGTTTTTCTGAAGGTATATATCTATATATCTCGGTGTCCAAGAAAGAGATCCAAAAGCACACAAATTCTTGGGACAACTGTATGAAGCTGAAAATAATATTGAAAAAGCAGTAGGCTGTTATAAAGTAAGAAATTATGAGTTGGTGCTTTTTCTACATTGCTGTTAGTGGTTAAAGTATGTTTAAATAATAAACTATATTTTGAATATTTCATTTAATGGTAACAGAATTGTTAAGTATACCTTTCTAATACCCGATGCCCAATAAAAGGTGCTGCTTCCAAAAGTGGCAGTACTTAAACATAAAGCTTTAAAGAGTTTAGTATTTATTTCATCAAAGATTTGTTAAGCATTCAATATTTCTCAAGCCTAGAAAATTTGTATCTTGTGGCTCCTCAATGGTGTATAGATTGCCCAAATGTTACTACAGGTCTTAGAGTTAATAGTAATTAAATTAAGTCTAGGATTTTTTTCCCTGGTCAGTCTACTCTTTCTAAATGCATCCACTGATATTTCATTTGTAGATTATACATGACTCTTGGCCTGGAAAAGAGCGTACCCTGTTTGGAATTCTTTTGTAAAACTATATTTAGTATGATGTAAAAACTGCATAGGAAGAATTACTGCCCAATATTAATATTTTCTACCTTTATATTTCAGTCTAACATAATTACACATATTCACATACTTTTAATGTCTCTTTAATGTCTTGGTGTATATTTCAAAACCTAATTGAACACATATTTCATCATTTTAATTGGGGCTTTAGCGTTCAGTAGAATTGAATCCAACACAGAAAGATCTTGTATTGAAGATTGCAGAACTGTTATGTAGTACTGACATTATTGATGGAAGAGCAAAATACTGGGTTGAGAGAGCAGCCAAACTTTTTCCTGGAAGTCCTTCAATTTTCCGGTTGAAGGTAATTTTTTTGTATATATGTGTGTAACATGACATCATTATATAATCCCCAAGTGGTCTCAATATTTTGGAGGGCATTGGATTGTATGTTGCTTTAGTCTAATTCCTGTTTTGATTATAACATTATATTCATTGATAGCTGCAAGATTGCAGCAGGCAACAAATAAATGATAGTGTATAGACAAGTTTTGATCAGAAGTTCTAGATATTATAAGCAAAATTAAATTGGCAATAACCTAATGGTTTATCAAAATTGCTTATATAGTCTGGAGATTTTTTACTAATTTTGAAAAGCAAATCTAGTGCTACATAGCAATAATATTACCTCTTCAAACAGCAGTGGATTCCTTGATCATTTTTATGTTGTAATCAATATTTAAAACTACATATTTAAATGAGTATATTTTAACTGCCATTTTCTAGGTGGGAAAAACCCAAAATGATATTATTTATTTTTCAAATGGTCATGCTTTTAAAAAATGTCAAAACTCTTACCTTTTTTATCTTTGGTACAGGAAAGCCTCTTGGATCGTACAAGTGAAAATGGATGGAATCAACTTTTTGACTTGATTCAAACAGAATTATACACTAGACCAGATGATGTATATGTTAATATCAGATTAGTAAAATTATACCGGTCAAATAACAGGCTTGGAGATGCTGTGGCACATTGCCAGGAAGCAGAGAAGAAAATATCCTTACGGTCAAATTTGGAATGGTGTTCCTGTGTTGTTCAAACATTTAAGGTTTGCTTACTGGTGTTTTTACAGATATTGAAAAAATATTCTGTAGGAAATATTCTAGCATTCATTCTTGCTTTTGCTTGAGCAAGCAAATAAAGATAGTTTTACATAGCTACAGTTGTTATTGTGGTAATGATATCTCATGGTTATTCCCAGATGATGTTATTTCAGTTCATAAATGGCTTGGTAGGTTAAAGATGTTTTGAACTTAAAACTGCCAATTCTAAACAGTGTGGCCAATGGTAAAAGATTTATGGAGCTGAAATATAAAATATCTGGGAAACATCCATTGCCCGTCTACCCTAGAACATTATGCAAAAAAAGGTTGAATTTATAGCCTGAAGCAAAAGCATAAAACAGCTCTAAAACTGAATATCAATGAATTTATGAAGCATCTGTGGAATGTGTCTAGTGGCTATTTTTTCCCTGCTTGCAGTGCTTGGGATCCAGGATATTTTACTTTATCCTGTCTAAGATAGAATTTGTTTCCATGAGCTACATTGTGGTTGACCCTAAGCTATTGAGGCAGATATATTAGCATTCCTTGTTTCAGATGAGTCTGTTGGGAATAACACTCTTCCCAGACCTTAGTTTTGTTTCTTAGGCATTTAAATGGAGTAGTGAGGCACAGTTCCAAAAGTCAGCTTTTAGCTGTCCCTTTAAAAAATAATTTCTATAACCTGCATATCCAGTTACTTTATATAAATATTATTGAATTGATTCAGAGTGAACTAAGGTCTGTTTTTGCATAATGTAATGTAATGAAAATCTGATGTTTAAATGGTATTACAATGTTGTTTCTTACTTCGAATTATTTCCTATAGGAATATCTGGAATCTGTAGAGGACTCTGAATCAGATAAAACTAGTTGGAGAAAGATTCAAAGGGATCTTTTACTGGCATACTGTAATCTGGTAGTAATGAAACTTTCTGCTAGAAATGTAAAAGAAAGTAGAGAATCTCTTGAAAGGTACTTCACTTTGCATATCATATAGAACTCTTCAAATTCTGTCCCTTTTTGATCCAGAAGCATTGTGTTTCTATGCTGCCTCTTCAATAATGATCCTTTGTCCAGTCTAATATTTTATCAATCACTTTGTCATGTTTCTTTTGGGGGGGGGGGGGCGTTGCGTATGTTTCTACATATTTGCAATGTTGAACCAACTTATTTTTTGTAATACGACCAAATGCTATTTTTACCTGTTACTGTTTTTTGGGGTTTTTTTTTTGTAGCTTTGATCATACACTTCATTTGGTAAAATCACATGCAGATGGAAGTGATGAACTTTCTGTCACTTTCCTGGAGATGAGAGGACATTTCTATATGCATGCTGGAACTCTGCTGCTGAAAATGGCCCAGGAAAGTGAGATGCAATGGAGAGCTGTTTCTGAACTGGCAGCTTTGTGTTATGTTCATGCTTTTCAGGTAAACTGTTTTAAACAGCTCTCTATTTAGATCATTTACATGGTTTGTATTGTGTATACTATGGAAATGGTGGGGACAAAACTTGGATCAGTCCTTATTTTTACATACATTTTCTTTTCCAAGTTGGTATATTGATATATATTGCCTGTGTATATAGTGGTACACAGAAAGGCATATTTCAACAACTTTAGAGTTTTGCCATTCCTATTTCTCTGCCCATTATTTCTCCTCCACCGAAATAGAAAGACAGCATTTTGAAAAGAGTAGGACTAAGAGTAGGACTTAAAGAAATATGTTCTTATTCACATCCTCTCTGGAGATAAAATTAGAAATGTGAAGAGATATTTTTTTCTCCCTGATTGCCTCTTTGTATACTTTCGCCAGGCTGAGGCATACATTCTACTCTGGTGTCCAGGCAGAATGACTAGGATGAAACGATGGGAAATAGCTTTTCAGAAATAGTTTGAAATAGTTTACCAGCAAGGTATAAGAAAAAGAATGTCCTTTTCCTGTATCTTGCTGGCAAACCCTCACCTGATGTCACCCTCCCATCACAAGTCCTACTGACCATACAAAGCCCTTATAAGCAAAAGAACACTGACATCCCCTAAATTCTGCTGAAGGTGTTACCTAGCCTGGTAACGAAACATTCGGAAACCAACCCACAAGCTCGGAGAATGAACCTTCACCTTCATCCTACAGCCGACTACTGATATTCACCACTATTGCAAAGGAATCTCCTGGTTGCGGAAGGATAGTGCAACCTAAATGGGGATGTTAAGGGGAGAATGATGGAATGAGAGACAAAAGTGTGGCTCATCTGAATTTCTCTTCTTGGATCTATGTGGATTTCTTCTTGAGTCTCTATTTGGGGCGGGAGGTGTGTCTTGGTTTATATTTCCTGTATTTTCCCTATGTTCTAAACTTCCCTTAGGCTCTCTTCATTTAATTTTTAAATATTGTGCCTTCAAGTGCAAAAGCAATCCTTATTGTACTAAGTGCTGGGGTTTTGTTTTTTTTAATGAGATTGACATAATTCTGTATCCAGTAAACCTATTGGTTGTAGCAGAAAATCAAAATGAGTGCTGTTTTCAGCCTGTAATATAGTAAGGTTTTATGACTGTCCAGAATATCTGAAGTTTGTGGAAAGAAAATATATTTTCCTGCCAAAGGAATTATTTGTCTATAATTTCTAACAGGTTCCAAGACCAAAGTCGAAACTAATAAAAGGAGATCATGCTGAACAAGAAAAGTTGGAAATGTTAGCCTGTGACCGACAGAGCCAATCTGGTAATATAAATTAAAATAGCAGTTTTGTGGAATTAATCAGTGCATCATCAGGCAAAATATGCAATTGTTGAAAGTTGAAGAAATTTTAAGTAACTGTCACAATTCTAAAATATTAAGTGATTTCATTGGTTTAGAAAGTGATAAAAATCTAATTATCTTGAGAATAGTCTATCCCCTCAGTGAGAATAGATCACATTTCTATTTGGGATATTTTTAGAATTCTATTCCTTACTAATGTTAAGCATATTTTAAATTTAAAACTAAGGTCTCTGAATTCAAGTTAAAGAGTTCTAATTAGTTTTTGGTGCAATAGAATCTATTGTAATTAGTCACTGTCTCTTTATTTTTCAGGCTATATGCTATTAAACCTAAGCTATGGCAAACAGGATTTTTTAACAGAGGTCGTTGAGTCATTTGCAAATGAGAGTGGACACTCTGCTTTATTTTATGCTCTCTTTGGGGATGCTTCCTCTAAAGAGAACTCATTTCTCGGCACAGACGATATCAAAAATGTTGGTGCACAGACTCCAGAATGCGTAGAACTAGCTAGATATGATATTGGTAAGATATTTGATTTGAATGCTTAATTTTTTTAATGTATACTACATACATAAGGTACAGCTAATTAAACTGCAATTAGAAGTATTTTAAATAATAATACTATTTTCATCCCTGTATGTTGTGTCATATGTCTTCAGAAGTCCTATTTTTTTTCATAGGTGCCATTAGAGCACATGATGGTAGTCTCCAGCACATCACGTGGCTTGGACTGCAATGGAATTCTGCACCAGCTGTGCCAGCCATTCGTAAATGGCTAAAGCAGCTTTTCCATTTGCCCCAGGAGACATCAAGACTTGAAACCAATGCTCCTGAGTCTATCTGTATGCTGGATCTTGAAGTAAGAAAATGTTTTCTATATTGAGTTTACTGAAATATGATGAGCATATACTGTGTTTTTAATACAATTTAACATATGTATTTTATGAACAGGTATTTTTACTTGGGGTAATTTTTACCAGTCACTTGCAATTACAAGAGAAGTTTAATACTAAGTACACTGAACATCAGCCTCGATTCCTGCCACTGCCAATTTGCAAGCAACTTTGTACTGAAAGACAAAGAGCCTGGTGGGATGCAGTTTATACACTCATTCATAAGCAAGCGGTGTAAGTAGCCTGGCTAGTAGATGTTCTTGTGGATATGCCATAGTAACTTTTATTCAGTGGTCAACATTTGATTTTGCTTCTTCACTATCTTCAGATTGTTCAGTTCAAGTGGGTTCTTAATTTTATCAGAAATTTTATGTTAGATTTGTATTGCACAGTAGTTAAAATGCAGTATTGCAGGCTAACTCTACCCATTGCCACAAGTTCGATCCTGACCAACTCAAGGTTGATTCAGCCATCCATCCTTCGGAGGCCAATAAAATGAAGATCCAGATTGTTGGGGGCAATATGCTGACATTTGTAAATTGCTTAGAGAGTGCTGTAAAGCACTGTGAAGCTATATAAGTCTTAAGTGCTATTATTATTGGTCTGGCATCATAAATAAAAAAATTGGTTGAGAAACCTGCCTTTTATATATTTATGCTATTGGATTTATTTTTTGATTTCTCATTTATATTTTAAAATGGGTGGGCTTGTTAATCAAAGAGAAAAAATAATTTAAATATTACTCAGCTGAAATGTTTTCTGTATTAATATTAATTTTCAGACCTGGAACAGCAGCAAAAATAAGACTTCTGGTTCAACATGAACTGAACATCCTCAGGGCCTTAGGAAAACATGGTCTTCAACCTTCTCTTATAGTGCACTGGGCAAAAAGTCTCCTTAAAACAGTAAGTAGGTTACTACCATTTTAGCAAATGTAAAGTTATTGTTTAAATTTGTACAATTCATAGATTTAAATGCACAGATGTTTAGATCTGATACAATAAATTCAGATTATTGTAATAAAGATAATAGATATTGTGTTTTAGTATAACTTATATAATGAATGATTCCAACAAATATCTAGTGAGATTTACATATGATTACTGAAAAGAGCAGAATTCACATATATTTCTGCAATGTGGACAGAATTATGAAATTATGAGAAATGTGAACTAGGTAACAGAATTACAACTAATAAAGAATAATTATGCTGTATTACTCCATAGGGCTGCAGTCTCAATTCTTTCTATGATCAGAGAGAATACATTGGACGAAGTGTTTATTATTGGAAGAAAGTTTTGCCAATGCTTGAGACAATAAAGAAAAAGAGGAGTATTTCTGAACCTATTGACCCATTGTTCAAACACTTTCATAGTGAAGATATTCAGGTAATAAAGATTAAGAATTTTTTTGGGCGAGTCATCTTACATCAGATCCCTTTTTTAATGTTATGTCAGTTTCTACTTCTAACTACCTGTTTACCTTCCATCCTATAAGCAAAGATCATTCTCTATACTTTAGAACTGGAAGCTAAATATCCTTCTTGCTCATGTGCACAAAATTAACTATCATACTGTATAGAATTTCAGTTATTATCCCGTCAAAAAGCGCTTACGATCATTGTTTCTCAGCTTTCCTGGATAATCTGAAAAAGTTAAATTGACTGAGGAATGGTGTGCTGGAACCATGTAGAATTCACAACCATAAGGAATTTTTTGAAGTTTATTAAAATTTGGTATAAAAATTATCTCTGTGTATTATGGGAATTTTATGTGATAAAGTATTGGTAAGTGTGTCCTCCATGACTAACTAATGGTTTACCCAAAACTGATATCAGTGCTTTCTATACATGAAACTTATGGTGTTGATAAAAAAGGCAAATATATATTCAGATATTTATGTATTGGTATGCCAAATGTTAGTGAGCATGATTTCAAGGTCTTTGTGACAGTGAACTGCCCTCCCCTGTATTTAAAGAATGAATTAGAAGTGAAGAACTGTCCATTTTGCTTAATTAGAAACAAGTTTGATAATTCTTCTGCATGTGTTACAGTAGTCCTGGAACCTGCCCCTTACAGTCGTAAGTTGTAACAGTCATGAAACAGATTGGTCAAAATGTTTTTTTGCAGTGATTCTTAAGTGAACAGAGCAGGTGTAAAACGAGCACTGCAGTCATTAAGCAAACACCATGGTCATTAAGTAAACCCATTCTTCACTATGGTACGGTTTTGCTGAAAACTAGAAGTGATGATTTTCAGCAAAATCATTGTAAAATCTGGTTAGGTGATGTCAGGATAATGAAAATAACTGTTTGCTGAGTACCTGAATTGTGATCATGGGACCACAAGGGGATCCAGTCTTGGAACTAAGGATCGGGGTCATAAGTCCTTTTTCAGGTAGGTCATAACTTTGATTGGTCAACTGATCATAAGTCTAGGACTACTTGTACACATTTAGTTACTCTGTCAATGTTTTTTCGGTATCTTCAAGTTTGACATTTATAAAACATTTGTATACTGATAAATTGTTCAGGTAAATCTAACAAATTGGTTTTTTTTAGGTTTCTCAGGTTGAAGAATATCAAGAAGAAGCACGTATAGCATTTGCTATTTTGGATGCTGTTGATGGAAAAACAGATGATGCTATGCATGCATTTGAAGCTATTAAAAATGTTGTTGCATATTGGAATCTTGCTTTGGTAAATATGAATTTCAAAATGAGATTTCTCTACCCTCTTTATGAATGGCATACAAAATGACAATCTTTTTTGGTTTGATAGATTTTCCAGAGGAAAGCTGAAGAGATCGAAAATGATGGTCTGTCACCAGAAGAACAAGAAGAAGGCAGGAAATATTTGAAAAAAAGCAGGGATTATCTCCTAAAGATAATTGATGAGAGCTGCATGGATTCATCTGTTATTGAAAAGGTTCATATTTAGTTTAGATTTTTAAAGTCATTCTTAAGGATATCCCTATGTGGGAACTTTTTAGGTTTGATGACTTAGTAGGCATAGTTGTAGCTTCCCTAAAAGAGGCTAATATATGGAAACGGAGTACAAAGATTGATGGCATTTGAGCTTCAACATACATTCCTTTGAACTCAATTTCCTGCTCAAATTAAAGCCTGCTTCCCATAACGACACCCAGTTACTTTTCTCAGAGCTTCTAAAGCTCTTACCCCATCGGTTTATTTCTTCAAATTAATAGACACCACACAAGAACTATTCCATTTTGTGATCATCCCTTCCAAAACCACATAGTCAACATATCTATTTTAGGCTCATCCCAGGCTTTTTTTAAATAAACAACTTTAGTAGAGCTGCTCCCATTCAGCTTATTCTACATTACATAAGCACATGCATCCTTTCAGTTCTGTACTTCTGTTGAATTCCAGTGCTCTTCCAAGATTGTTCAGTGGTCCTATCCTCAACCCAGAGGTGACTTGACGTCTAATGTACTAGATGCTTTAACATTTTGCTGTGGTTCACACATAATAATAACCCATAATGGTTCTTTTGGATCAAAGAGATGTGAGAATCAAGAGATTATGATTTATAAATTATCCTAGAAGTTTCAAATCATACTAAAAAAAAAAGCTGAAAGGTGTAAATTAGAATATTTGCACTTCTATAAAACCCCTGTGGTTTAAGTGCCTATGATCAGCTAAATACAGTGAGGTAGAAAATTCTAAAATCACACATGCTTTAATCAAAGCAGAACATACAGTTTCTTCAGTTACGCAGTATATACTTCCAATGAATCTAAAATCATACATATACTATAATTTTTCTCTAGTTACCTGTATCCATCAGGACAGTTAAGGAGATGCTGGAAGGCATAATGCAGGATCTTGGAGATACTGGAGAAGAAAGGAGTCTTGTGAATAATTTGAGCCATCCTGTGGAATCAGAAGTGAAACATTCTACACCATCACCCACATCATTTTCACTATCTCCAAGTAAAAGTTACAAGGTATGTCAAACAAATGTTTGAAAGCTAATGCATTTTTATTAGTTTGATTAGTCTAATTGGTTTAACAATTGTTTTTTCAGTTCTCTCCCAAAACTCCCCCTCGCTGGGCAGAGGATCAGAAATCTCTGCTGCAGATGATCTGTCAGCAAGTGGAGTCCATTAAGGTAAACCAAACAATTGTACATTGAGATAAGTTGCAAGTTTGTTCTAGGATAGCAGTATGGTACATTAATGTTATCAGGCAGAATTGAGATGGGTGTCAAAAATTCCCAAAGATGATACGCAAACGATTATACTATCCTACAACATTTATGATTTTTCTTTTTGGAGGACAGTTATTCCTGAATTAAAGCTATTTATTTTAAAATTAGTAGATGAACTATTTAGAAGCCGCAGCTCCTACTAATCTGATTCAAATGTGACTATTTTGATCACAAATTTGACTAATATAAATACTTTGCTGGACAGAAGACTAATTATGATATTAATTTTTTTAACAATTGATTTGCACTTAGATTTATTAGTATTAGTGCTACTGAACTTGATTCCCTAGCCTAGACCAATACCATATAGCTGAAGCAGCAGTATCCATATTTAGGAGATAGGGATATCTGAAAGCTTGGTGGCTTCCCTTGGATTTTTTTTCTAATACAGAACTATGGAACAGTGGCTGAATTAGTTGAAAAAGAAAGCAGAGAGAAGTAGCTGATGCAAAGTTATATATATAGCCATGCCTGTCCCACTGTTTCAAAATGTTACTTGCTGGTAGATGGAGAGGCTAGTTTAGAAAAGAAGGCAAGGACTCCAGAATGGGATGTGGAAGAAGGTAGGGGGATATGTTTTCATGCTCCTTCTTTTGGTAGGCTCCAATTCTGAGAAAAATGAGCAAAATATATTAGAATGGGGAGAATGAGATGAGCACAAAAGATCATTCATAGATTAGATCACTCTGGGACCTGTATTATGGATGCAAGGCTGTATTTCAGACAAAATTATTCCTGATAACATCTTCCTGTTCTTCAGTACACTTTATTCCTGTTTAATTGTGGCTTTAAAATGCTCAAATTTGGGTCTAGTAATCCTTAAATGTTGTAGAGTGTTACAGAAAAAGGTAAAGCCATACAGAGGTAGGATTATGAGAAGAGTTGCCTGTTGCCCCTGAAATTCCCTTTTTGAAGCTTGAATTGATCTGACCAGCCTAGAAATTTTCAATATAAACAAACCTTTTTAATACCAACATTTTGTGGTGGGTTCCACTTTTTATTTTTTCATGATCCACAGTTTATGTGATGATTCAGCACCGCAGCTTTAATGAAAATTTTACCTCCCTAAAGAAGGATGTATTAGCATATATATGCACTGATTTCCTTTTTCTATTGTATTATGGTTTTTTGAAAGTACATTGGTGTTAGGATCACTGATGTCAGCCCTCTGCTTTTTCATAGCATGAAATGCAAGAAATGAAACTTAACAACTCTAACACAAATTTATCCAATCGATGGCCAGCTGAAAGCTATGCAACAGAGACAATGCCGGATGGATACCAGGGAGCACAAAACTTTCATGGAGCACCATTAACTGGCAAGTACATGATGAAAATAAAGAATTTTATTGGGACAGTAGTGTATTAAGCCACAACAGAACAAATTTATTTAGTAGGAGAGACTAGTATTGAGATACTAGTATCTTGGGGAGAGAAAAAGAGACTGTCATTTTGAATGGGATGAAACACAGTGATGAGGCCTCTCTCACCATTCAAGAAGCACTTGGGTAGCTATGTGGAATAAACGGTTTAGAATTTGTAGATGGAGAACATCGTACTTTTTTAAGGTGGTTAGAATACCCTCAGAAATGAAAGAGTGGAAGGAATTATACACATTCACCTTCAGCCAAGGATGCAAGGGTTGTTCTCATTTATAAACATGTGTAACAGAGTCAGCAGCAAAGGTCCATGAGTGGCTTTTTAAAGTCTGGGAGGAATTTTCTCTTAGTATTAGGTTTAGATTTAAGCTTCCATTTAGTTTTTTATGGGTACCATTTAGGTGGCTTTATTTATTAGCAGCATCCTAAGTTTCTTATTATAGTAGGAATTGCCTATTAGGGTACCTCTAAGGGTATTTTTGTTATGGTTGCCTGTAGGATCAAGGTAGGATTCAAATTAGGCTTCCTTGAGGTCTCAGATTCGTTTTGGTGTGAAGGTTGGAGCAAAACGTAGTTTCAGGATATATTTTTATGGGTATCAGCAGTCTTAAATTCAACTTGCAGTGGGGAATTCTGCCTGAGAGCGCAGCCAGTTTACAAAATTTGTTTTGACATTAAAGTTAGTGTAAACGTGGACTTCCTTGAGCTCCTTAGTTCAGTTGATTTGAGGGTTAGCTTTACATTGAGTTTTTCTGATTAATGGTAGACTTAAACTCATGTTACAGCAGGCAGCGCTTTCTGGGAGAACCCATAGAATATATTTGTCAAGGCTCCGGCTAAGGATTCCAACAAAGTAAATACACCAGAGCCATTCCAATCTCTAATGCAAAACTTTATTGGATACAGCATACCGGCACTAAAGAATAGAAAATCAGCTCTGGAAATATGGTGGGGAAAAGATAATTAAAAGAGTAAAACTTTCCCTCCCCTCTCTGACAGGTCAGGTCACATTGTCCAATTAATCCTCAGGCAGTTGTTATAAGAAGAACATTTCTGTTCGCCACAACATTCCAGTGGCCTTGGTTCCCATCCGGATAGAATCCACCTGTGCATTCAAAACCTTTCCCTCCCCGCAACTGTAGGCAAGCTAGAAGCAGCATGGCAGTTCTAACGCAAGCAGTCTTCATAGCATGACAATATTTCTTTTGCTGTTAGGATTAGATGTCCTTGAGGCCTAAGGTTAAATTTAATGGAACAGTTAGTTTTTTGATCAATTTTAATGATTAGTCCAATCTTACGTTTGTATTAAGATAAGATAAGTTAAGAACTTTTATTGTCATTTTTTTTACTGTGGGCACAACGGCAGACATCTAAAATGAAATTTAGTTGCCCGCTCTCAAAGTGAAACACATACATGACACACACCTAAACATACTATAAAGATTAGTCCAATCTTACGTTTGCTTTCTCTGAACATTTTATGATAATATTTCTTTTGTCATAAGTATGAGAGTAAGAATTGTGATTAGGTTTTCTTAAGAACCAGGATTAAATTGATACTGTTAGGTTTTTGGTTAATTGTTATCGTATTTGGTAGTCATATTCCTATTGTCTCCATTGTACATTTCAGGTAAAGAATTGTTTCTTGGCTAGGCTTCTGTGAGGTTCAAACTAACACTTAACGGGTAGCTTTATGAGTATTTATTAGTATAAATAATCTTAAATTTTTCATATTATGATAGAGATTGTTGCTGGAAGATTTTAACTTTTAATACCTAAATATTAAATACTGTATTTAAAATTGAGATATTCAAATGTAGGACTATAGTAGACCTCCTAGATGTGGATGGTTCAGGTTGAGTGAAGTTTAGACTATTAAAAAACCAAGGAAACCTTACTGAAGAATCTAAGTGACCCTGAATCTCTCCTAATATCTCCCTGACATATCTTACTTTCCCTCCTTGGATGGGCCTTTGGAAATGTTAATAGTTCAAATTGCTGATGTTGAGCTTTTGGATCACGCATAAAAACTGTTAATCAAAAACTTGATTAGAAATGATTTTCAGCTTGGTAATGTAATCAAGGTGAATTGGTCTCTTTATGATAACTTTGCCACCTCATATTTTAGGGCTTTCACTCATTTAACTTCTACTCTTTGGAATTGATTTCTCCTTTGAGTTACCTGTAGAGTTCAAAAGCTTTTTAAAAGTTTAATTCAAAAAAGCCCTTAAAATGTTTCTTTTTGCAAGACCGCTGAGAAACTGTAGAAATCTTTTCTATTTGTTTTGTTTTTTACTATTTGTTGTAGGCTAATACTGAATTTATGCTTTATATTATTTTTAAAAATAACATGCATAAATTTATCATGATACTCAGATTATATATAATTTTGATTTACCTTTATTGTGCTTTATTATAATGGCACACTGAATAAATTGCTGCTATTACTAAAGAGTTCTAGGAAGATTTCTTTGAAGATTGATAATGAATGATATCCCAACAGTGAGGAATTTTAATTGGATAAGAGTTTGTTTAAGAGGAGTTTTTATTAAAAGAATTTAAATAAGGAGAATTTAAGATAGTTTCAATTTATTGATATTTTAATCTTAAAGTCTGGTTTAAAATGATCAGAAGTGCTGAGTATTAGACTATGCTATCGTATTATGGCATGAAATGGTAACTTAGTAAAATCGCAGGGAAATATGTAAATTTTCTAACTCTGATGTTTTGTGTGTGTTTAGTTGCCACTACAGGACCATCAGTCTACTACAACCCATCACCAGCATATAATTCTCAGTATCTTCTACGAACAGCAGCAACCAATGTGACTCCCACAAAGGTAATGTTCAGTGTTTCTGGAAAGAGGGGTAAGCTTCCAATTGTATTTTTCATTAAATCTTTAAAAAGTTGAGGCAGTCACATTGTTTGCAAAACACAGTAGAAATTAGCAGAAAATAATGAAAACAAAGCAATTATTAAAAGTTTTAAATTTAGTATTCAGTGTTTGATAAAGGATGCATTAAAGCTAACACTTGAGCTTTGTTCTTTTTTAGGCTCCTGTCTATGCCATGAATAGACTTACGCCCCAGCAACACATATATACATATCAACAGCCCGTGCATACTCCTCCACTACAGAATACATCTGCTTGTATGTTTTCACAAGAAATGTATGGTGCACCGCTGCGTTTTGATTCTTCTGCAACTGGAATTTTGTCTCCACGTGGCAGTGAAGACTACTACAATTATAGTGTGCCACCAACAAGCACAAATCCACCCCTCCCTGAGCCAGGCTACTTTACAAAACCTTCCACAGCACCTCCTGTTTCCAGATCTGCAGAAACAAAGGTGATAGAATTTGGGAAGGCAAACTTTGGACAGCCTCCTGTATCGGCAGATGGAGCAAAACCTTCATTAATAACTTCTACCCATCCAACCACTTTTAAATTTAATTCTAATTTCAAATCTAATGATGGTGATTTCACTTTTTCATCGCCTCAAGCTGTAGCACAGCCCCATAATGCAAACTATAACAACAGTGACAGTCTATTGGGTCTTTTGACGTCAGATAAACCTATCAAAGAGGATCAATACTCAGGACAGAAACCACTTGCTGAATATGTCACAGGACAGCGCAACATATTCAGTTTTGGTGGTAAAAATTCTGCTATTTCTTTAACAGATAAAATGGGACAAACTCAATCCAAGCCCTCTGGATTTGGCAAGGATGATATGTACAATTGTCAAGAATCTGCCAAGCCTGGATTTGGGATGCCAAACTTAGATGGAGCAAACAGAAGTCATGAAACAGATGGTGGCAGTGTCCACGGTGGTGATGAAGAAGATGATGGTCCTCATTTTGAACCTGTTGTCCCTTTGCCTGACAAGATTGAAGTAAAAACAGGCGAAGAAGATGAAGAAGAGATCTTCTGTAATAGAGCAAAACTCTTCCGTTTTGACAGTGAATGCCGAGAATGGAAAGAAAGAGGTGTTGGTAATGTGAAAATTCTGAGGCATAAAATAACAGGCAAAATTCGACTACTTATGAGACGAGAACAAGTGCTAAAAATTTGTGCAAATCATTATATAAATCCTGATATGACTTTGAAACCAAATGCTGGGTCAGACAAATCTTTTGTATGGCATGCTTTGGACTATGCAGATGAATTGCCAAAACCTGAGCAACTTGCCATTAGATTTAAAACTCCAGACGAAGCAATCTTTTTCAAGCATAAATTTCAGGAAGCACAAAATAGTTTGAAAGGTGCTGGATCAGACATTAGTCAGCAAGTGGCTCCGAACATTAGCTCATCAAGAGAAACTGCTACACAGGCTAGGAAAGAGCCTGGTAAAGCTGAAGCTGGATTCTTGAATTCTGGATTTCACTTCAAGAGTGGGGGGGCCCCCTTCAGTAGTAGCTCTCAGGTTCCTAGTCCTGACATTAATAGCACAGCAAAAAATGCCAGCAGCACTTTCTCAATTACACCAGGTGGAACTATGCCAGCATCTTTTTCATTTGGGAAAGATGTTTCTGGAACACACACAACATACGGCTTTGGAGAGCAGTTCAGGTTAAAGAAAGACCAGTGGGAATGTAGCACATGTTTAGTTAAGAATAAAATAACATCACAGACTTGTGTAGCATGCCAGTCTCCAAATCCATCTAATTGGGAAGCCCGGGCTGTATTTCCAGAAGAATCATCTGCAGCTTTAAAGCCTGGCAGTGAGGGAGCACAGAATACATTTGGATCCCTTTCTACTGAAGTGAAGAAACCGTGGGAATGCAAGAATTGTTCTCAGAAAAATGAAGCAAGTGTTTCTCATTGTATTAGCTGCAAGAATCCCAGTGGAATCAGCACTCCAACGTTTGGTTCTCAAACCACATTCAAATTTGGACAAACAGATACTTCAAAAGATATATCAAAAGTTCCACAGAGTGGCTTTGGGCCTGCGTTTATGAAGAAGGAAGGACAGTGGGACTGTAGTGTATGTTTAGTACGAAATGAAGGCTCTTTACTAACTTGTGTAGCATGCCAGTCTCCAAATCCATCTAATTGGGAAGCCCAGGCTGTACTTCCAGAAGAATCATCTGCAGCTTTAAAGCCTGGCAGTGAGGGAGCACAGAATACATTTGGACCCCTTTCTACTGAAGTGAAGAAACCGTGGAAATGCAAGAATTGTTCTCAGAAAAATGAAGCAAGTGTTTCTCATTGTATTAGCTGCAAGAATCCCAGTGGAATCAGCACTCCAACGTTTGGTTCTCAAACCACATTCAAATTTGGACAAACAGATACTTCAAAAGATATATCAAAAGTTCCACAGAGTGGCTTTGGGCCTGCGTTTATGAAGAAGGAAGGACAGTGGGACTGTAGTGTATGTTTAGTACGAAATGAAGGCTCTTTGCTAACTTGTGCAGCTTGTCAGACTCCAAATCCCACTTGTGATGCTTCCTCTCTGTCTGCTAATGGCCCACCAGCTGCTTTTGGCTTCAAGAGCAAGTTATCTGAATCTGCTGGCAAACCACAAGAGACAGGTTTTAAATGTGAAATATTAGACAAGACTTTTAAATTTGGCTTTCTCACAGAGCAAGAAAACTCTCCCTTTCCAATCCAGATTCCTGCTTCTACTGAGCCAAAGGCTATAAAGGGTGGATTTAATTTTTCAATGCCTGTCCCCCCAGGAGAATTTAAATTTGGTATTCAGGACTCTAGTAAAGAGGTTGCAAATGCTGAACAAAATAAAGAAGTTAATGTCTTTAAAAGTATTGATAAAGGGAAGATCAGTGAGAAAGAGACTGAAACACAGTTACACAATGTATTTAACAAACCAAGCAGTGATTTGGTTTTTGGTCACCAGAGCAATACTTTCACTTTTGCTGATCTTGCCAAATCAGGTGAAGGATTTCAGTTTGGTGAAAAAGATCCTAATTTCAAAGGCTTCACAGGTGCAGGTGAAAAACTCTTTTCCTCTCAGATTTCTAAAATGTCTCCCAAGCTAAATACTTCTGATCTTGAAAAAGATGATGAAACGGAAGGTAGTGACGATATTCATTTTGAACCTGTTGTTCAGATGCCTGAAAAAGTGGAACTTGTGACAGGAGAAGAGGATGAGAAGGTATTGTATTCACAAAGAGTGAAACTGTTCAGGTTTGATGCAGAAATTAAGCAGTGGAAAGAGCGTGGTGTGGGCAACTTGAAAATCCTTAAGAATGAAGTTAATGGTAAACTCCGGATGCTCATGAGGCGTGAACAAGTATTGAAGGTTTGTGCAAATCACTGGATTACAACTACTATGAATCTGAAACCTCTCTCTGGCTCAGACAAAGCATGGATGTGGCTGGCTAATGACTTCTCTGATGGGGATGCAAAGCTGGAGCAATTGGCAGCTAAATTCAAATCTTCAGAACAGGCTGAGGAATTCAGACTGAAATTTGAAGAATGTCAAAGATTGTTGCTAGATATACCACTTCAAACCCCACACAAACTTGTAGATACTGGAAAGACAGCTGAGCTGATACAAAAAGCAGAAGAAATGAAAAGTGGGTTGAAAGATCTCAAAACCTTCCTTACAGATGATAAAACTAAACTCACAGATGAAGAGAAAACTTTAGTGTCTTCCTCTAACAGTTCTGATCTAGTTATAAAGCCACATGCTGAGAGTACTGGACCTACATTAGAGTGGGACAACTATGACTTGCGTGGCGAAGGTCTGGATGATAGTACTGACAGTTCAGTGTATTCAGTGCCACGGGCAAGTAGCCCTGTGAGGAAAAATCTATTTAGATTTGGAGAGTCTGCCACAGGATTTAACTTCAGTTTCAAATCTGCACTAAGTCCTTCAAAATCTCCTTCCAAACAGAATCAGAGTAGGGTTTCTGTTGGTACAGATGAAGAGTCTGATGTCACCCAAGAAGATGAAAGAGATGGTCCATATTTTGAACCAGTTGTACCTTTACCTGACCTCGTGGAAGTAACAAGTGGTGAAGAGAATGAGCAAGTAGTCTTTAGTCACCGAGCTAAACTATATAGATATGATAAAGATGCTCACCAGTGGAAAGAGAGGGGCATTGGGGATATAAAGATCTTACAGAATTATGACACTAAGCAGGTTCGTGTAGTTATGAGAAGGGATCAGGTGTTAAAGCTTTGTGCAAATCATAGAATAACCCCCAATATGAGCATCCAGCAAATGAAAGGTGCAGAGCGAGCCTGGGTGTGGACTGCATGTGACTTTGCTGAAGGGGAAAGAAAGATGGAGCTCTTGGCTGTGCGATTTAAACTTCAGGATGTTGCTGATTCATTTAAGAAAATTTTTGAGGAAGCAAAACATGCTCAAGAAAAAGACATATTAATCACACCACTCTCTTCCCGTATTAACAGCCCCGAGGAATCTCCCTGTGGAAAGATTGCTGTTGCAGTATTGGAAGAAACCACCAGGGAGAGAACTGATTTAAAGGAGACTGAAGAAATAGATATCGAAGCTGCAGAGACTTCAGTAGTTGAGGGCACAGCCGAGATGCCAACGAAAGCTGTTGTTTCCCCTCCTAAATTTGTATTTGGCTCAGAGTCTGTTAAAACTATATTTAATAACAAAAAATCAAAGCCTTTTACATTTGGAAACACATCAGCAACAGGATCACTCTTTGGTTTCAGTTTTAATGCCCCTCCCAAGAGCAAAAGTGATGATTCAGTGTGTCAGACCATGAATCCAAAAAAACCAGATAGCTCACAGGATGCTATGAGTTGCAGACATGCGGAACACCAAGAAAATAGTTTTGCTGCTAATTGGAAGCCCTCAGAAGGCCAAGGAGAAACCCCAGTGGCTACCTCAAAAGCAGAAGGGGTCTCTAACTTTTCATTCAAAATACTAGAAAAAGGTGAGCATTTCTTGAATTGTAGTTTACTTAACAAGCTGCAGCTGAAGTCTTTGAAAACAGTATATATTTGTATCACCTGCTTTCAAAAACTTATGATGCTTATCAATGTACTTTTTACTAAATCTGCAATGCTAAGCTTAAAATGTTTCTGTTGGAGATAGAGTTCTATAATTGTCTTTAGATTCTTTTTGATATCTACAATTACATCTTCAGGTATGGTATTAGATGCTATTATTTAACTGCTTTTTTATTTCCTGAAAAATCAAAACAGACGAATCGCCTTAAGTAATGAAATTGCCTAAAAATTTAAGTGCATTTTTATATACGTTTCTCATAGATGTTCTTCTGTAATTAAATGTTAAGGATATAAATGCAGTTGCATTGCAGCACATAATTCCCAGATTATATCCAGACTTTCTTCTCTTCATTTGATTCCCACAAAAGCCATCTTTAAGGATTAAGGGGCCTCAAGAAAGGCCTAGGATTGTGTGGGCAAGAATCAGAAAATTGAATAGAGGTGATTTCATTTTCCATAATACTAACATTAGTTGGATCATACCTTGCTTTAAACCATAATAGTTTGTTAGGTTTGGGGTTTGCATTTTGTATAAACCCACCCATTATAGTTTATACTACTAAAACTCTTTTGTCTGTAACTTTTAATTGGGCGAAAGAATGCATCATAGGGCAACAGTTTTTGAACCAAGCTACCTCAGCTTAGAGAATGTGTCCAGAATCTGGGACGCAAGACTCCATATGATTGAAATTTGGCAAATTTGTGATCACTTCAGTGCTGCTATGCTACAGTCCAAAGTTTAGACTAGTCCATCAGCTGCTGGAGATGAGGTACACCTATTCCACCCTAGCCCTCTGGTGGCCAGGTAGATCAGTCCCACCATCAATTGCTGGCGGATGGTCAAGTGTGATCAGGCCAGCAGGAAGTCAGAAGTCGCTCCCACTGCTTTTTTGCTCTTAGTCAATCCATTTCTCTGTTAGGTAAGAAAATACCTGAAATGACCCAACGGGTCATGGGTTGTCTAGTAAACTATATAATTAATTTAGTCAAAGCATTGTATGTGAATATAGTCATTATGACTTACTAGCAAACAGCATCAGCTCAGAGTATATGAGGTCTTTGAGCTGTCATTTTCAGTGACAGTAGAAAGTAGAATCAGCATTTTCACCTAATCAGTTCAGTTGGTTGTAATGATGACTATAATGATAAAAAAAACTAATACAAACTTGAAAAAAGGTAGAGAAGGAATGATTAAAGAATTGCAGGACTGCAAATTTTGCTGCAGTTAGAAACATAATAAAAAACAATGCAACATGCAATATTACTGTCATTTTCAATTATTCATCAGTGCCCATTTCTCCTTTAGTAATGGTAACACAGTACTTATATTAATACAATTTATTTTTTAGGATTTAATTTTAGTCTTTTTAAATCTAACCCAATGGCCTTTTGGACAAGTTCATCCCCCTCTCAATCCAGTAGTGAAGGTATTTACTATGAATGAAGTGGTGCATCACTTCTTGGAAATCACTGACAGCTTTCAAATTCTCATCAAATAACTTATTTTAACAGTATGGAAACAGAAAGATTAACATGCATGTGGAGGAAAAATAGACTGCATTGATTTGTGATATAAAGGCCAATTCTTTAATCACTTATCAGTTTGGATTGTTTAGTTCTTTTATCTTCTAAGCACTTATCTATTGGCTTTCAATTGTTGCTTGATTTATGATTATAAACATTTAGTAAGGGTGCTTGCTGGTCTTGATGGAAGGTAGAAGGAACTTGAGAGAATTGTTGTAAGTACTATCTTTTTAAAGTAAACTTTGATGATGGGAGTGTAGTGTATTAACATATAGGGGATTTTTTTTTCCAAAATTCTTTCCAAAATTTGCCTTATTTCTCAACAAGCATACTACCAAAATACAATTGCCTACAATCTTTGTTTTTAACTCTATTTTTCTTCTTTTAGTATTTCACAGCTGGTGCCTTTTCATCAAATTTAAAAAATGCAGTATTAGGAAAAACAAAAACAAAACATTTGCATTACAGATATGATATTCTCAATCCAAACTGGATTAACAGAAGGATTTCTTCTGCTTAGTGAAAGAGTTATTGATTGAAAAGAGGTTCCCATGATAGAAAGCACCAAGAGAAGAGAATATCTGTAGCTCAGGGTTGAACTGTGGAGCCCTTGGTGATCTCTGAGCTTGGTTGTTTGCTTGCAATATTTCTGTCCCGTGGTGAAGAAAGGAGGAAATCTTCTTAAGAGGAAAACCACACCCCCATCAATATTGGTAGGGCAAACTACTGTATATTAACAGAAAGCAAACCCCACACTCAGTAGCATTGATGATGTTACCTAGTCAGGTAATGAAACATCTTCAGGCAAACAACCAAGCTCAGAGAGCAGCATGGACTCCACAATAGAAAGCAGTAAGGAAGAGACTGCTTCCTTCTGTAACTTCTTATTCTATTTTTCATAGGTTCTCCAATATTCCAGAGGAGATTGTTAGCAGGTAGGAATAGCATAGGAAACTTCTGATAAATATTTCCTTCACAGTCATCTTATAAATAGAATTTTACTCTTTAGATCTTTAAATCCAAGCCAAAAATTCTATAAATGCTAACGTTCAGATTTTCTAAATTTGAAACAAGAGTTTTTTCATGGCTACTTTTCTCCATTATTGGAACGAGAATTTTTGGAACATTCAATGCTACTACACATATTGCAAACTTACACCTTCCTTGCAACTGATCCCCATGTGTGTGCATGTATGCATGCAGAGATAAGTAGAGAAATACATACATATACTCTGGAGTCACGCAATTGCCTCCAAAACTTAGGTACTCCTGGTCAAATGCTGTTTCAATAAATCCTTAAGTGACAGGATGTTGACACACCACCTCTGTGTTAAAATGTTAAATATATTTTCTTGCAAATTTGAATGCATATTGTTTTCTGTTGATGTATAGCTATTTATACATTCAAAGGAAAATATACATGAAGCTGTAATTACATATAAAAGTCCTCAGATCTGAAGGCAAAAGTTATTTTATTTTTAAATAATGCACATATAGCCAGGTTCTCTAAAGAGACATTTTCTATTCTTTATTATCTGTTGAGATACATCTTTTAAATTGGCACCAACTTTCTAGTATTAAAATAGATAATCATCTTAACTGCTGAAATATTTCTGTTAATCCAGTTAGTTAATGAACCAAACATTGTAATTCTGGTTTTCACATTAAAAAGCGAATGACATATGGATATCTGCAGTTTCCACATTAATAGAGGGACAGTAATGCAAGAAACAACCTATATAGGTCTGGCACTTTATGTGACCTTACTATATAAGCAATTACAAAAACATTTTATGTAAAGAATTTTACATACTTTGTTGTCAGATCTGACATCTCTAGTACTACAATTTTTGGCAGGTTTTTTCAGAAATAAATCACTCCAATATGAGTACCCTAAGAATATAGCCTGATGAAAACAGAAGTGAATGTCATTTGTATTTAAAAATAATTATGATGTTGCCACACATCTTGATTCATTTTTCAGCTTATAAAACAGGATTATTAAAAAGTAAAAGCAAAAGATTTTATTAAAGTTGAACCTAATTTGCTTAGAGTTTTCTTTTTACTAAAGCGTTTTGCACAAAAAGATACATCCTGGAACCCTTAATTCTACATACATTCTGAAAATTAATAGTGAGTAGCTGTCTTAACTCTCTTCTTCCCACACAAACTATCTAAACTTTGCTGTCTTTTGCTCTTCTGGAATGCACACGGTCTCTCCTGGGAATCCGGACTACATTCCACTACACGCCTGCCTTGTAGAACTGACAGTTCTTAGTCCCTGAATTGAATAAGCTACTTTTTAAAATTAATTAATCCATTAATACTGTTCAGGGAGAAATGCGTCAACCTCTCGCTTTTTAAAATCAGTGGAATATTTAACCTTGGGACAAATCTTGTCCCTAATTAGTCCTGGTCCTGATAATTGATACATAAAATATTGATACTTAAAACTAATTTGAAAATTCAGAATGAACTCTACTGTAAAACTTCCTGTCACAGGAAATTTGTTTGTTAGTTTATTGTGACTTGTATATTGCAAATCCAAACAGGATTCTGAGCTCCTCACACATTGCAGTACAAAAGAAAAAGTTACCATACTGTCAATGAAGAGCAGCAGTAGCACTTGGAATCCATAAGAGAGTTCCTATCATAATAAATCTGTTACAAATTTGATTTCATTAAAATAAATTGGATTCCAAATAGCCAAATGAAGTGGGCACATCCACAAAATTAAGAGTTCAGACCTTGTTTTCCATAAGAGGAAAGATACAGAGTCTTAAGAAGAGAACAGAGCAGTATGCTGGGTCTTAGGAAAAGGAAAGAGAAGAACACGGCATGGGAAGTCTTGGAAACAACCCCCCATATCCCTTATTCTCACTGTGTTTCCCCAAAGAAGAAAATAATACCAGTTGGATCAAGCTGTAAAAGTGCGGGGGGGGAGGAACCCTCAAGATCAGGGGTGTCAAGCTGCCGCCCCGCGGGCCAGATGCATCATAGCAAAACCACGCCCACCCCATTGCTGGCAATGGCAAAAAGTCACGACACGTCACGTGACGTTGCGAGTTTGACACCCCTGCTCAAGATAAAATGGTCTAAAGTTCTGTACATGTGTTAACATTCTTTAGATTTTAAAACTAGTGCCAAACCTATTATAAAGATTAGTGGAGTAGTAACTTTAATATTTTACAAGTTTGATCTCAATGATTTATTCAATTTCATTGAATTCCCTAGAGAAATGTTTTGAAACAAAGTGCAGAGCCATATGAAGTTACTTTTAGGCTTTAGATTTTAGCCTGTACCACTGAAAATGCTGCTGAATTGTTTGGTTGTCTTTAAAGGAATGGATGAGAAATAACATGTGTTTGAATACAGTTGTCTAACGAGAAGCATGGCATGATTTTGTCTTGTGTTCTCCGCTGGAAAAAAAAATGTTATATCAACTAAGCTTTCTTTCTGATATTATGTATATTGTCTTCAGATTAATTATATACTTTGCTTTGTATATGTGCTGGTATTGTAATTTCTGATTTGCTCAAGAAATTAATTTGTAACTTGTTTTACAGTTGAGATTAAGAAGGAACCAAATACAATCCCCTCAGATGATGTATTGATCGTGTACGAGTTAACACCAACACCTGAGCAAAGAGCTCTTGCAGAATCCCTTAAATTACCCCCAACATTCTTCTGCTATAAGAACAAACCTGAGTATCTGAGTGAAGATGATGATGGTAAGGAATATTTCTTGAAAATTATTTATCTTTTACAAGATCCAAGAATAAGAAAGGATAAAGCCTTGACCAATTCAACAAGATTTCATTTATTCTCATTCTTTTCTGTTTCAATGTGCTCTTCAAAAGAAAGTTATTTGAAAATTTGGGGTGAAAATGATAATAGTTGCCCTATTCTTCATCTGCCTCTTAAAAGAGGTAAAAGACAATTTCTAAATTATACTCCATCAAACAGTAGAATCTGATAATCCAATTTGCCAGGCTGGTCTGAGTGCCAGGCTTTGGGAAGTGTGATGAGCATAAGAAAGTGTGAATCTGGTCCTAGAGGTCTGTGGATCTTTGACATTTATTGTGGCTTTGCACTTTCTGGGTGCTAGTGCAGATCTATAGCACAGTTACAGCTTTGATTTCAAGAGGGAAGAGCATGAGCTTGCTTCAAGTCTGATCATATATAGGTTGAGAAAGCTAATGCACCTCCCTTCCAGCTCAAGCTGAAAAGGAATATTAGAAGTGTCTGGAAATCTTTCTGTGTCATAAAACTCTTGAATGCTGGTCATGCACTTTTTTTCCTGCAGCAAGTTCAAGGACAAGGATTTGTCCCTTGGAAGTAAAGAAAATTGTTTTGAACTGTTAAAGCCAGTCAAATTTGTTTTTCTATTTCTGCCTCTGAGGAAAACATAAGTAGTGATTAGGGAGACTATTAGATTATCTGTGGGTTCTCCTTTCCAGGGTTCTTGGGCTTTCTTTGTTGCTGTGATTTCATTTTTATGTACAACAGACATTAGCGTGTATTGCTGATTTTGTTTAAAGTAATTCTATACATGTAAACTTCAGTTGCAAGTTGATGTATCACTCTCTGGTTGTTTTCATATTTTAGATGAAGACTATGAAACAGCTGTCAGAAGGCTTAATGGAAAATTGTATTTAGAAGAACCTAAAGAAAACTCAGAAATAAAGAATACAAGTAAACAATATTAATCTAATTTAATTATTAATTTTATAGTTTCTTAGAATAAATTAAGAAATGTTGAACTCTTCTGATAATTTTCTGCCAGAGCACTGATTTTCAGAGTGAAATGCAATTGGAAACTAAGAAAATTTAAATTTATTGTAACTTTAATCTTATGTATCTAATCTTATAAAATCTTATTCCACATCCATTCAGATGTGGAAAGAGGAATGGTTTTGTTTGAATTCCAGAACTTATGAGAATTGGCCAGATTTTCCATTGTACTCTTAAGCTGTATGGGGAAAAGACCCTTGAGAGATGGGCAATCTCGCGGGAAGAGCTCTTCACCAACTGCAGTTGTTATTAAAACAGCTTTATTGTTCAGAATGTAGCAGTACAGAAGGAAATGATTATTACTAATATTTTAGACTTTGTGATCCTTAGGAGTTGTTAGCTCTGATTCCAGAATTTATCTTTCAGACAGTTTTGTTTGGCTACTAAAGGTCATTACAACTGAATATGTTGATACCTCAGCCTTAGACTGAATCTGTATTGTTTCTTAAATGTCTCTTAATTGTTACCATAAATGAGGCAGACAATTTTGTGTCCTTACAAGAAGCTTCATCTTGATTTCCATGTGATTCCAGATGCCCCTGTCTGCTCACATTGTTTCCAAAGTATGTCACTACAGTAGTGGCCAAAATTGTGGAAACCTTTTGGGAAAAGTGTACATTTGAGGTTTGATGGCTAATAACACCACTTGTTTTGGAGTAGTACCATAAAAGTATATATCAATGGAAAGATAATTTAATCAAGAATGTAATGCAACAATGTTTGTTCAATTATCTGTATTCTATGAAAAGTTACAGCCAAATAAGCAGAAAAAGGAAGCACAACTTGCTTAGGTTGATATCAGGTAGCTTTCCTTCATCTGATTGTAGCCAATGAGCATGAGTGTTTAGAGAGCTAATCAGGTGCCATCTTGTTTTAGCAATGGGCCAATCAGATCACAGTAGGATTCAGTTATTGATGTCATGTATTGAAGCTGAGAGGAGGACATTTGTCAGTGTGTTATGTGATCGCTATCAAGTTTGTTGGGGTTTTTTATGTTCTTTCATTTAGTGAGCTTGTAAAATGTAATAAAATTAAAGTAATGGTGCAAAGGGTTGACTGGTCACCCAGAAAGCGATGTAAAATAGTATTATTAAGTGAACAAGGCTACAGTTATAAAGAAATTAGAAGAAAAATTGGTGGAAACTTAACCAAAGGTGGCATTTCTAAGTTTTTGAAGAGGTATAAGGAGACTCAGTCACTACAAAACCACACTGGTAAAGGCAGGAAAAGGTGCGAAACAGCAAGTGATGATAGCAGAATTAAGAGACTGTGCCTACGTGACAGAAGAAAATCATCTGGGTGTGTATAAGATAAAATGGCGCAGTGCAATGTGAAGTTGAGTGCAAGGACTGTTCGGCGCAAACTGCAGGAATTTGGCCTAAAATCTAGAATTCCACGAAAAAAGCCACTTTTATCTCTCAAACAAAGGTTGAAAAGACTAAACTGGGCTAAAACCCTGGACAGAGGAACAATGGGACAGTGTTATTTGGAGTGATGAAACCAAACCCTGTTTGGTAGTGATGGCATAAAATACGTAAGGAGAAGAATCGGAGAAGATTTGCATCCTGATTGCATTACATGTACCGTGAAACACCCAGTCAGTGTTATGATCTGGGGTTGTATGACATCAAAAGATGTGGGCAGAATTTGTGTGATTAATGGGAATATAAATGGCCCACATTAATGAAATACTTGACCCCAAACTGAAGCCTTCCGCACATGATCTTTTCCAAGACAATGAAGCATTTATATTTCAACAGGATTCAACTCCATGTCATGTTGCTGCTGTGTGCAAGATAATCATATTCCACTGCTGGAATGGCCTGGGAATAGCCCAGACCTTAACCCAATTGAAAATCTATGGAGCCAACTAAAGAAACTTGTTAATCAGAAGTGACCCAGCAATAAAACCCAGTTAATAGAAGCAATCATTCAATCTTGGTTTCACATTATAACAGCTGCAGGAGTAAAGGATTTGGTTTACTTCATGGGAAGACGTTGTAAGGCCGTAATTCATGCTAAAGGTTACCCAACTATTAACTGACATGGTGATAATTTTTGTATATCTCATTTTTTCTACGTGTTTCACATTTCTTCTTTATTACTGCTATTCTAATAGCAAGTCCTTCATAAAAGTTATTGCATTACATTCTTGATTAAATTATCTTTCCATTGATATATAATTTTATGGTACTACTCCTACAAAAAGTAATGTTATTAGCCATCAAACCTCAAATGTACACTTCCCAAAAGGTTTCCACAATTTTGGCCACTACTGTATGTTAGTTTGACTCTTTTTAAGAGCTTTCTCCAATTTACTTAGCATATTTAGAAGCTTTATTTTATTAGTCTATTTTGCTGATGTTTTCTATAAATCATAATGTATTATCTGTTCAGGTGTTGTAGAACATATTGATCCAGAGACTAGGAATGTAGAACATCTTGATCCAGAGACTATTGTTGTTTGGGAAAAGAAACCAACTCCTAAGGAAAAAGCTAAAGCAGAAACTCTAAAGCTTCCTCCAACTTTTTTCTGTGGTATTAACAGCGACACTGATGAAGACAATGACAACTTAGAAGACTTTGAGACAGAACTTAGAAAAACTCAAGAAACAAAAGTAAGTAACAGAAGAATTAGGTGTACTCTCAATGCAAAGTGAGTTTCTCATAGTTTTGATGTGTTACTTTCACTCTTCTGTTTCCCAATTTCCCCCATATTCAAGTTCAATCTGCTGTTTATACTTTGTTCTGGTGCTACAACATTCCTACCAATATAAAAATATGTGTACTATACATAGGGCTGCAGTCAGGATATTATTTTTCCTGTGCATGTTGAATGTAAACTAGGGTCTTCCATATTCTTCCTTAACTCAAGAATTGGTCATTTACTAACATTAAGTTGAACAGCATAGAGAATTCTTATGATGTGACTTGCAAAAGCTCAAAACTCACTAATCCTTAGGATATTGTCTTTCTTCTGTTGCATCTGGGTAGGTTCATTTGCATAAAATAATTCTCAGCATTTTTCAGTGCTTATTCTGATTGTGGAATTACTGTGTTTATGGACAACGGTTTGGATTTTGTAACCTTTTAATTCTTTTTTACTAATGTAGGCATTTAATATGAAGCCAAGAAAATTGGTTGTGTACACACTATCATTACCTGAACCATGCTTGTGTTTCAAATATTATCTGTAAAGTTACCTAAACAACTTTCAGGTACATGTTACATTAAAAAAAACACGAATAAAAACAAATGTGGTTTCATTTTTCAGGAATCTCAGGCAGAAGAAGTAAGTACTTCAACTGACGATGTGTGCTCCGGTAAGGAAGGAGGACCAGATGTAGCCTGCAGTATTCCTGAAGCATCAGATTCTACAACCAACTCTATGTATACTACATGGGATACATTAAGAACAGATGGCAACTCTACTCCTGACACTACACACACCATTCAAAATGTATTAGCAACAGATGACAAACCTGTTGATTTATCAAATAAGAAGGAAAGTGATTCCAGTTCTAAAGCACCTGTAAATCAAGGTATATTTTTCTATTTGATATATGAAATGTCAAATGTGCTATGCTAGACAAAAATAAAAAATTAACTGTAAACATAATTCCAAGTTCGTTAAAAGTTGATGTCCATGGAGGTCAAAGAATTTTAATGGGAAGCATAATTTGTTTGTTCAGATGGCTTTTATTCATGCATAATGGGATGCCTAATGCTTTAGCAGTATCCTAGTAGTCCTCGACTTATGACCACAACTGGGACCAGAATTTTGGTTGTAAGTCATTGTAGTTGTAAGTTGAGGCACCCTGGGACTGGACCTGATTTTCTACTGTTTTTACAGCAGTCATTAAGTGAATCACACAAACACTGGCAAAAAAGCTCACAGGAAGTCAGCAAAAAGTGGTCATGTGACTGCAGCAACCAGTCATAAATGCAATTCAGTTACCAAGCACCCAAATTGCAGTCGTGACTGCGGGGAGGGGAAGTTTTATGACAGCTGGAACTGTTTTCTAGGCTGCAAATCAACCTTTCCAAGGTCATTGTAACTCATTAAAGAACCGGTCATAAGTGGAGGATACTGTTATCTGCACTTTGGCATAGGGTTAGGGTTGCAGTTGTAGGATGAAAAAGAAAGCTTTTAGTATACAGTGGATGATAAAATTGTACATTTCCTTTTTTTGTAGAGAATAATCCCTTTTCCTTTGCTCTTCATAACATATCGAGCTTGTCATTTGCTGATCTGGCTTCAAGCAATTCTGGGGATTTTGCGTTTGGTTCCAAAGGTAAGATATACATTTTTATCAATCATCAATGTGAGAAAACTAGCTGGAGTTTTTAATTTTAAAAATTGATAGGAAAAGTGAACTGATGTAGTCATATAAAAGCTTTAATATCCTTATTTTCTCATCTAAACAGACAAAAACTTTAAGTGGGCAAATACAGGAGCAGTTGTATTTGGAGTACAAGCAGCCACTAAAGGGGATCATGATGATGATGGAAGTGATGAAGAAGTGGTACATAGTGACGATATTCATTTTGAACCAATAGTCTCACTACCAGAGGTAAGTTTTCTAATCAATCTAAGAAGGAATATATCTGTTTAGTCAGTTTCCTGGCATAAGGTACAGTATTGCTCCATTTATTTGTCAACGATTTATTTTCATTTGTCAGTATTGATCTTGCATGAAATAAATGAAAAGATTAAGAATGAAGAATAGGCACTTAGCCTATTGTGTTACTGGACTAAAATATCAGAATTCTGAAAGACTAACATGGTTATATGATCTATATTGCTTTTTTAAAAAAAAACTAGATATGTTTCTGTGTGTGGCGTGTGTGTATATGCAGGGTTAACACTGATTGCTCATTGTAAACTATAAATATTATTCAGACTGGAATATGCCATCTTCTCCCAAGTGGAAACTGACCATGTTTTGAAGGAGTTAAGGGGTTTTCTTTAGTGTTTTCCTGTTTGGCTAAAGAAACCGATACTGATTGTGTCTCATTCAGTCTTAAACTGATTTCTCCATTGCAATGTTGGAGTTTTATCTGCTTATTCTCTGTGTCTCATATGTTAGTGTGATTTAATCTGCTTCTACTTTAATCTTTCGGTTAGTTTATATGCAGTGTCATCTCTCTCAAGTTTGTGTCACATACAATGATGATAAACTATACAATTCCTCATATAGTATTTCTATTTTGTCTTAATTGGACAGACTTGTAGATAACATTTAATTATCAGCTTTCTAAAAAGTCTTGTCATTTAGAACTCCACTAATTAGCCCACAGGCCTTATCACTCTATCCTTCCAATTAAACATTGCTGCAGTGGTGGTGTGATTCAACATGATTATTTATTCCTGCTAGGTTGAAGTAAAATCTGGAGAAGAAGATGAAGACATTATCTTCAAAGAAAGGGCAAAACTATACAGATGGGACAGGGAAGTCAATCAGTGGAAAGAACGTGGTGTTGGAGAAATAAAGATTCTCTTCCATACGCAAAAGAAATGTTACCGAATTTTAATGAGAAGGGATCAAGTTCTCAAAGTCTGTGCAAACCATATAATCACAAAAACAATAGATTTAAAACCCTTGAATTCTTCAAACAATGCCATGGTTTGGACTGCAACGGATTATGCTGGTGAGTATTTTTGTTGAGATGTCCCATAGTTTCACTATCCTTTCTACTATTTTTACAGCAGGATCACTGCTATTATAATACTTGAATTTCCATTTCAGATGGTGAAGCTAAGGTAGAACAGCTTGCAGTTAGATTTAAAACCCAAGAATTGGCTGATACCTTCAAGACGAGATTTGAAGAGTGTCAACTGATTTTGTCGGAACAACAGAAGGGACACGTATCTCTTGCAGCAAAATTTTCAAAGGAATCTAACCCTATAGTATATCTTGAAATTTCTGTTGATGATGAACCTCTGGGGCATGTAACAATAGAATTGTTTTCCAGTATTGTTCCTCGAACCGCTGAGAACTTCAGGGCATTGTGCACAGGAGAGAAAGGATTTGGATTCCAAAATTCTAGATTTCACAGAATAATTCCAGATTTTGTCTGTCAGGTAAGTTAAAATAATTCAGAGACTGATCAGAAGGATTTTACTTTTCAGTTTTATCGTCCACTTGTTGCTGCATAATTTTCTGAGTTCCTCAGGAAATTGTGACTCAGAAAAAAAATTAGTTACTGTTTCAAATTCATACGTGCATTTTTTTGAATTGGAATCAATTTAGATCCAATACAAAAAAGCTTATCAATACAGAAAATATAATCACAAATGAGAAAAGCAGAAAGAAAAATTCTTGACAGTGGCATAACAGAATTTATTTGAATTAGTAATAATGAGTAACCTTCCACCATTGAGTATTTATTTTATTTTTCAAATTTATATGGCTGCCCTTCTCACTGACTGCCCTGACTCTTAAGCTCTCCAATAAAAAATGAAAATAAATATAACTGTAAATTATAGTTGCATTTAGGCTTTTTGCTATTGTGTTTGAACAGTATTGAATTTTCGGTCTAAAAGGTGACCTAAGCTTTTAGCTTTGGGTTCATACATGTAAAAGCAAAACATACTTTATTGTTTGAATGCTGCCAGTTATATGAATAGACTTAATATCCTTCATTTTTTTAATCAATCGGGATCCTATATTCCATTGTGACTGAGAGTAGGGATTTATTTCTGTTTAAGGATGCATTATTATTGGTAAACATGTTTTAGTTGTATTTGAGATGTTTCCACCTATTACATATTTTACTAAATTTTCATTCATTCCAGGGAGGTGACATTACTAAGCATGATGGCACAGGAGGACAGTCCATTTATGGAAATTCATTTGAAGATGAAAATTTTGAAATAAAACACACTGGTCCTGGCCTATTGTCAATGGCAAATCAAGGCAGAGATACCAACAATTCTCAATTTTTTATTACTCTCAAAAAGGCAGAACAGTTGGACTTTAAACATGTTGTCTTTGGGTTTGTAAAGGATGGGATGGATATAGTGAAAAAAATAGAATCTTTAGGCTCTCCCAAAGGAATAGTGTCAAAAAGAATTGTGATTACAGATTGTGGGCAAATATAAAATGATTCTGCTGACATATTCAGAGATTTAAAAAAATCTTCAGATTTAGACAAGATTATGTTCAGGGTTTTTTGTTTGTTTAAAAAATGAACAACTTCTGATGTATAAATGTAAAGTTACAGCTCATAGCTGAGTACTTTTTAAAATATGTTGCAATTGCCTGCATGTTGTGAAATAAACGTTCAAACACTAGTCTACTTCAGGTGTACTTTTGTTTCCTCCTGATTTTGTATTAAATAATTTAAAATGAAATCCCATGTGTCTGGAGTTCTGTGTTTCTGTATGCTTCTTGGATCAATTGAATTCAAATAATATTACAAGATAATTGATATTTCTATACTACATATATTTGTATTAAAGAATGATTTCCTATAGCAGTGATGGCGAACCTTTTAGAGACCGAGTGCCCAAACTGCAACCCAAAACCCACTTATGCATCATCGGGTGCTGGATGGGTGTGGCTATGGTAGTCATGGCAGTGTGGATGGGCGTGGCCACCTCGATGTCGCTCCTGGGGAGGGATGCCTGTGGGGGCCGGGTAGGGTTGGGGCAGATCCAGAGGTTCTCTGGCGGGTGGGGCAGTGGGTAGGAGGCTCGTCCTGCAGGGTGAGGCGAGGCAAGGGAGAGGGCAGGGGTGCCATTGCCGTGGGGCAAGGCGAGGCAGGGGCTGGTTGCAGACAAAGAGGGGCTCCGGTGAGGAGGAGGTGGAAGAGGGTTTAAGCAAGCTTAGCAACCGGAGTGGGGATCCCCCCCAAAACAAACGTGCTTCGTGTGTAATCTCAAAGCACGACAGAAGAGACCAAAACCTGCTGCAACCACCTAGCAGATGGGAGGGGAATAAAAACCAAACCGCCTCCCCCCACACCAATCCTCAACAGAAATGCTCGCGACAAAGCCTCGGACATGGAAGAGCACGGGCAGGCGGGCGTCTTGCTCAGCTGATGGCTTGGGGGAGAAGGGCAGCTACACCCTCTCCCAAACGCTGCCCTCATGAAAGCAGGATGAAAACTCCAAAAAGCGACAAGGGAAAAAAGTTAAAACGAGTGTCTCATGATGGTTTTCTTCCCCACTTCCTTCTAGCTGCAGGTTAAATATTCTACCACAAAAGAAAAAACTTGGCTTTCTCTCGTTTTAATTCAGAAGGAAGAAACGGGAGGATTGGGGGGGGTTGTTTCTTTCAAAGGAAGGGAAAGGGGCTGGGGGAGCGCGGCAGGAGAACGGTGATGGCGCAAGGCTTCTGGCTATGCAGGGGGGCGTTGGGGCGCGTTCTTTTTAAAAGAGCAAAACGAGGCAAAAAGTAAAAATCCCCCACTTGCTCCACCTCCCAAAAACATAATAACAGAGCTTTCAATGATACAAACAACTTTTTATTGAAAAGTAAAAGTTTGCATTTGGCATGCTTTTAAAGAATTAATGTGATTTTTGCTGTTGTATGCCTGCTGATAATTTATCTACCCTTGGCTCATAGTTTGTAAATTTGAGAGCAACACATGCAGCACTCAGGTCATCTGTTAGTTTGCTTCTGGTGTCAGATTTGATATAATTCAAAGCTGAAAACAGCTGCTCACAAGCGTAAGATGATCCAAACAAAGTAAGGAAAGCAATCCCAAGTGCTTTCATTGATTTAAAATTATTTGGCAGAGAATTCCACACTTTTGAGGATTTCATTCTCAGAACTAACTGCTGTCCTTTGTCATCCCTTCCATCTTCTCTAGTGTTTCACGCAGGTCACAGAATTTATTTTTCCAGATAGTGTTTTCTTGAAATTCCAGTAGCTCCATTTCCAGATTTCCTAAATCTAACCACTGTAAGTAGGAAAGATCAAGTTCTTCAAATTTGGCTTTATCTGGAGAAGTAAAAAAAAACAGGGTTGTCTCCATCTTACGGAACTCTGAAAATCTGTTATTAAAATTCACCTTTGCAGCTGCTGCAATGCTAGAAAATTCCTTGTAGATTTCCTAATGGCTTGTAGGATTGTCTGCAAATGTAGAATTTTCTAAATGAACTTTTAGATTAGGAAAATATTTCAGCTGCCCACTTTCAAGGTCTCTTTCAAAAACTTGCAGTTTTCTGTTGCAGTCTGCTGTTTTCCCTACACCTTGTAATTGTTTGTTCAGTAGACTGAAGTGTTGTGTAAAATCTGTAAAAAACATGAGGTTGGTAAGCCAGGCCATATCAGTGAGCTGTGGATATTCTTGCCCTTTTTCGTTCATAAACGGCCTAATTTCATCCAAGCAGGCTACAAATCTCTCCAGGACTCGTCCTCTGCTCAGCCACCGGACATTGTTGTACATAAATAAACAATTATACTGTGCCTGAACCTCCTCAAGAAGTACTTGAAACTGCCGACAATTCAGAGCACGAGCCATGATGTAATTCACTATTTTTGTGACATCTTTGAGGACATTGTCAAATTTTTTGTTGCTTTCCCTGGCACAAAGAGCTTCCTGGTGTATAATGTAATGGAACTGAATGACTTTATGTTTTGTTTATTTAAGAAACAACTGTATGAAACCAGATGTTGCCCCCACCGTAGAAGATGCTCCATCACTTGTAATTGAAACCACCTTTTCTGGTCTTATGTCTTGTGACAAAAAAGCTTCCTTCACAGCATTGTAGATATCTATACCTTGTGTTCTTTCAGGCAAAGACATCAGTTTCAGCAGCTCTTCTCTCATGATGTCACCAACAGCATAACGCAAAATTACTGATAGCCTTGCATGATTATTGATATCTATGCTTTTGTCCAAGCACATGGAATAACAGGCTGCCTTTTGTAAGTTAATGGTGAGCTGCTGACTAACATCACTTGTCATGCGCTGGACTCTCACAGTATTTCTGCTGAGTGGTATCTCAAAGATGCGTTGAAGAATTTTATCCTTGTTTGGGAAATCATCAAAAAGAGAATCACTCCCAGACAACATGGCCATTTTGATAATATCCCCATCAGAGAGGGGCTTACCATGTTTTGCTATGTACAGTGTAATTTTAAAATTGGCAGCTGTCAGATGATTTGTTCTGGAAAGATAGTTGGAAAAACTAATGTTGGGAATGATAGTTCCTCAATTTCCCTTCAAGAAACTCTTTCCTTTCACTATCACCAAGTTGGGCAACATTTTTGTGGTTGGTTTCAAAGTGCCGTCTGACACTTGATCTGCGACACACAACACTTTCGTTGCATAGAACACATAACGCTTTCCCACTGCGTTCAATCACTCCAAATGACTCTGTCTAGGCCTCTTGGAATGATCTTCCACTATCTGTTTTTGATTTTTTGGCTGTAGTCATTTTTGGGTGGGTGTACAAGACTTGGAGTCTACAAAAACACAAAATTAAAAAAAAATGAAGCAACCAATACAAATCTATCCCTAAATAACGAACACTATTAGTTAACACTAAAGAAATGGATATTCCCTGAATCAACAATCTAGGAGGGGGGAATTAAACAATGAAAGCAGTGTCTTGGATTTTACAGGTTGTTGGAAAAGTACTCATTCATTTTACCAGATACTGAAAATAACAGAGAAATCTGAAGCAGAATGCCTGTATTAGCAGATGCAACTGATATAAAATCTGGACGAAGAATGGTCAATAAAGCATTCTTGGTTGTCTATTTTATCTTTCCTAATAAGCTGTAACCAACTTCCTCACTTAACTTTGCAAACCCTGTGGGTCCCATGCCATTCCACATACCTGCAAGAAAACAGCTGCAATCTGGGTACTCTAACAGGGTTTTTTCAGTCGCCTAGCAAGGTGTCAAAAACTTGATGTAAACTTGATGACACCCCCCCCAAAAAGGAAAAAAGTGATAAAGTACACTAGTCCTCACTTTACAACAATTCACTTAGTGACTGTTTGAAATGACAACATTTTTCGCACTGTGGCGCACGCCCACCCCTCGCTGCTGCCATGAGGCTGGGCAGCCGGTGAGTGTGAATGCTGCCTCGTTGGGACCTGCTGAGGCCAAGCAACCAGCCGAGGCAGCTTCAAACACCAGGTGCCCCCCCCCACGTGCCTTTCTTCACCACCATTGCCACCGCCCCACGAGGTTGGGCAGCCGGTGAGTGAATGCTGCCTCTTTGGGGCCGGGTGAGGCCAGCGGCCAGCTGAGGCAGCTTCAGACATCAGGCAGGCCGCCCTCCACACCTTTTGCCGCTATTGCTGCTGCTGCTGCCCTCACCCCACGAGGCCGAGGCAAAGCAGCTTAAGCAGGTAGGCCACCCCCCACCCCACGCTCCACGCCTTTCGTCACCATTACTAATGCTGCTGCTGCTTCCGTCGCCGCACGAGGCCGAGGCAAGGCAGCTTAAGCAGGTAGGCTGTCCCCGCCCCCCGCCCTCCACCGCCATTGCTAATGCTGCTGCCCTCGCCGCACGAGACCGAGGCAAGGCAGCTTAAGCAGGTAGGCTGCCCCCGCCCCCCACGCTCCACACCTTTCATCACCATTACTAATGCTGCTGCTGCTTCCGTCGCCGCACAAGGCCGAGGCAAGGCAGCTTAAGCAGGTAGGCTGTCCCCGCCCCCCGTTCCCCGCCGCCATTGTTAATGCTGCTGCCCTCGCCGCACGAGACCGAGGCAAGGCAGCTTAAGCAGATAGGCCACATCCGCCCCCCCGCACTCCGCGCCTTTCGCCAGCATTACTAATGCTGCTGCTGCTGCCATTGCCACACGAGGCCGAGGCAAGGCAGTTCCCCTGCCCTCCGCGCCTTTCGCCGCCATTATTAATGCTGCTGCTGCTGCCGTCGTCGCACAAGGCCGAGGCAAGGCAGCTTAAGCAGGTAGGCCGCCCCTCGCCCTCTGTGCCTTTCACTGCCATTACTAATGCTGCTGCTGCTGCCATCGCCACACGAGGCCGAGGCAAGGCAGCTTAAGCAGGTAGGCCGCCCCCCACCCCCCACCCTCCGCGCCTTTCGCCGCCATTGCTAATGCTGCTGCCCTCGCCGCATGAGGCTGAGGCAAGGCAGCTTAAGCAGGTAGGCTGCCCCCCACCCTCCACGCCTTTCGCCATCGCCGCTATTGCTGCCCCCGCCGCCCCTCGTCCTCCTCCTCCCCTGCGTGGCCGGCCGATGAAACTTACTGCTGTCGGCTCGTGCTCGCTCGCTCGCTGTCTGCTCCAATTCGTGCTCGCTCGCTCGCTCGCTCGCTGTCTGCAGCAAATGCTGCTCCCACTGAAAGTTGCTCCTTTTATAGCCTCTCGCCTATTCCCAGACTGCACATGCGTGGAGAGCTGCGCATGCGCGGAGAGGAGGGAACAGCTCAGCCCAGCAATGGCACGCATGTCAACAGAGATGGCTCTGCGTGCCACCTGTGGCACGCATGCCATAGGTTCGCCAACACGGTCCTATAGCAAACAAAATGCTGCAAAAGATTGAGCTGCTCAAGTGATGATATTTAGTTGCCTTATTTTGATATTTAATGTCTTAAAAAAACAGGCTACTGCCTGAAATTATAGGTGTTATGTACATGCTTTTGCATTGGAAGTAATAGCAGTTACAAGTTGCCAATAAGAACTTTAGTGCTTAAAGCAAAATCGTATTCAAACCAAAAGGAACCTTATCTTCTTATCAGTTCTGTCTCTTATCAATTATAATTGCTGGTGACAACATCTGGTAGAACTTAATGAGTTTGAAGGCTAAGCAGATTTGGGCTTGATTGGTACTTGGATATACCAGGCAATTCAAGAGTTATGTCAATGCTGCTAACATCGGGTATTATTGCTTTGACAACAGATGGAAATGCATTTATTTTTCTCTTTCTCTTTTAGAGCTGATTGATGCTGGGAGGGGGGATGTGGATGAGAGTCTAGTTAGTCATAACAACAATTTCAAGTCGTGGGAATTAAAGGTTACTGAGCCCAGAGCTGATAACGATTTGGCTGGCTGGAGAGAGCCCGTTTCAAGCTAATTGGGGAATGTGATTTATGATTGTTAGTTGGAGGATGGAATTATGCTTTGCTACTTTGTGCCAAGGGGAGGGGAATTCAGTTTTTGGCTTCAGTTATGTAGTGCCAATATTATGCTTCTCGAATAAAAGATTCTTTAAGGTAAACAATGCCTTGAAGTTCTCTTGAAGAGTTTTATCTGTCGGAACCATGACAGGTTATTGGTTAAAGTAGGAAATACAGGGGGAAAGATAATGGAAGATGATGACAAATCACTTCCATACTGTTGTGATCTCTCTGTTGGGTCTAAAGACTGGATCAATATCCCAAATTCAAAATTGCTTGTTCTGCTCATCATTAAATTTGATAAGATGTGGAGAAAAGGTACCCTTGCAAGGGCGTGAATCTCTATAAATATCTTTGAGTGGGATGGCCATCGTGGTTCAGAATTTAGTACCATCGCAGTTTTGTGAAGCATTGGAAAAGCAGCCCAGATCAGCCCTTTCAGTAGCCGAAACAGAACGCCAGCGGCCTGGACGCGGCTTAGCCGGTTGTCCTGGAAACAAGGTCGCATCCGACAAGATGGGGGCGGAGCAGTCCCTTCACGCAAGCGCATTGCACTTTATCTCCCTCTCCTTCTTCCACCTCCCCCGCTCCCCTCGCTGGCGGTTATAAAAGGCGGGGGAGGGCAGCGGGAGGACTTGCCTGGCTGGCTGGTTTTTCTTCCATGGCGGTTTCCTCAGACCTGAGCAGTTCGGTTGAGCGTTGGAGGAGACGTTATCTGAGTAGAGAGGTGGGGATACGCGAGGGAAGTTTGAATACGTGTAGCTCCATCCTCACGTGATCCGGACGTGGAGTGGAGTTTGATAGAAGCGTGGTTATTCCTAAATGTTGGTTTTGCCACGGCCCTGAAGTACTTAGAGTTGGGAAGATAGCGGGCACGAGTTCAGAGGGACTCATTTTTCTTATGGATTCCTGCACGGTACAAAAGAAATCAGCTTCGGAGCATTATCCAAATTTTGTTCGGGGAAAGGTAATTTCTAGCGGATTTGTGCTCCTTATTTCGAGGCTTGAACTGTTGGGGTTTGACATCAAATCTTCCTATTAACTGGTTCTTAGTCAGATTTAGGAACATTGCTTGAAAACGATTTTAGGATGTCAGAGACTTAAACGCCAGAGCAAACGAACAATAAAAATCCTGTGTATGTAAGAAGCAAACACTAGATGATGCTCCTAATTCTGGTATACACTTCCTTTTTCAGGGTTATCTTTTGGATGTAACACAAGCCAAAAGTAAAAGTAGAAGAGCCCTGATAGCTGCAGGTAAGACATTTAAAAAGACGTGTAGTTTGTTAACAAGTAAAGGTACAGTAGAGAGCTTTCATTAAAATTTAGTTATGTATCTCCATTAAAAGCAGTAAGGATTTGTTAACAGCAATTTTGTCTGCACAACACACTAAGTTTACTGAGCACATTCCACTGAATTTACCCAATTGCCTAACTTCACTATATGAATTGAAAACTGATCATGTTCCTACTATCAGTGACAACCTTCTTGCAAGTGATTCTGCTCTATCATTTCAAATGTATGAAAACTTCCGTCAAACTCTTAAGTTATGACTGAAGACTGTCTATAAGTTTAAACACACAAAGATGTCAGTGAGAAGTGCCTTAGATCTGGGCCTTGACCATGATGTCCTCTGTGCAGATACATAATGAAATATTTCTATGGAAAAATGGAATCTAGTCAAGGGAATATTAACGGGGGGGGGGAGTTGTAGAGTGTTTTTGAATGGCCTTATAAAGAGGACATCAGGTTTGAGTCCTAGTGGTGCATGTTCTCTGAAGGTTAAAAAAACCCCTGAGTGACAGCATAATTGATCTCTGCCCACTGGTGATACCAGTGTTGAAATGTTTGCTTGAAAATGGGTAATCCTATGTAACAGGATAACATATTTCTTTAGGTAAGGCTGGTTTGTTGATCATTTAATAATTATGCAACTCTAGACATTAAAATAAAAACTAGCTGCCCCCTCCATATCTTAAAATTTCAATATCACACAGAGAATAATATTCTGACATTTTTGAAGAACATTATGTGAAAACATAATTAGATATGGCAGGATTTGTACTGACCTAAAATGATTTATTATAACAGTTTTGTCACAGCAAATGCCAGCACTCCCTTAAAACCTGGTGATAGCTAAGGTGATTAGACTGGTTAGAATTTGGGAGGGAAACAACCGGGAAATTCTAAAGCTAGATTGGAAAGTAAATAGCTCAGAAGAAGACCGTGGCCAGCCACTTCCATGTTATTGTCAAGAAAACGGATAGGCACATTCATGTAATCACCTAAACTTGAGCCTACCTCAGGAGGGACTCTGCATGTCACATTTTCATAAAAGCAAATTCTGTTTAGAAAATTATTTTAATCAAATATTATTACAACCAAAGACCAGTCAAATAAAATGCTTAATGATATGGAGCAATCATATAATACAATCAGTTGCTTTATATCACTGCTTCAGACAGGAAGGCGGTGCAGAGAGTGGTGAGGATGGCCGAAAAGATCATTGGCAGTTCCCTCCCTACCATCCAGGACATAGCACAGAAGCGTTGCTTGAGCAGGGCCCGCAAGATTTTCTGGGACACTACACATCCTCTTCACAACCTGTTTTCCCTGTTACCTTCTGGGAGGAGGCTTCGTGGTATCCGTAGCAGAACATCCAGATTCAGCCATAGTTTCATTCCATACAGCATTAACCTTGCGAACTCTCAAACTTCCTCCTTGCGTTATATATTCAAGATGGACAGTATTTAATATTTATTTGCTATGTATATGTAGGGATGTGGGTCTATATGTTGTACATAGTATGTTTAGGTGTGTGTCATGTATATGTTTCACTTTGAGAGCGGGCAACTAAATTTCATTTTTTTATGTGTGCCATTGTGCCCACAATATAAAAAATGACAATAAAGGTTATTTATTTATTTATTTATAGAAAATACACAAGCACCATCAAGAATTTAGGGAGGACATATTTAGCCACAATAAGAGAAAGACCATATTGATTGGAAACATGCGAAAGAGGCCTTCATCCTGCAGTGGCTAGACAATGACTAAAATGATGAAAAGAAAGATACCATTTCACACCCCATTTTACTGTTTACTTAGGAAGTGCCTCATCTTCCAAAAGAAATCTGGGATGATATGGGGGGGGGGGAGATATTTTACTTGGCTATCGTGCAAAGAGAGGTAAGAAACAGGCTTTTAACCAGTAGTGATCTCCCATGGATGGAGTGGCATTTTGGTAAGATGGAACATCCCAACATGGTGCCTCTCAGTTCTACTCTGGAAGATTAAGGAAGGGTGGACAATTTCCTTTAAATCAAAGAAATTGGCAATATGCACAGTTGAGGTATATGTCTTCATTTAATAGCATTTTATCTTTATTTGTTTGCTGTTTTACAGTTCAAAACATCCCATAATTAATTCAGTGATGCTCTTCTGTAATTAATTAATGATGGTTCTAACTGTAATTCAGTAAAGTTTCCTCACAGGAGATAACTCACTTGATGATACAGTTGCATCTATACTGATAAATTCCTCACAATCAAAGCTTCTGTACTGCAGAAGAAAGCATAATAGAAGATTTTTGGATTCCTCAAAAACTTTGAAAAACTTGGCTTGGTAAGAAATCTCTTTACTCTTTGAAACATACATCCTTTCATAATGCATAACTTATAAGGTCATTTAATAATTCAGTTCAATAACTTCCTGTGAAGTACTAAATTTGGTGATTCTAGCATTGTCTTATACTGTATGTACTTCACCGTGATAATTGTGTTTGTTAGGCCAGATGACGAGTTGGATTCTTTGTATGATTCAAACCAGCTTCATATACAGCCAGAACCAATTGGAGATTTTCTTGGAAATGGTGAAATCCAAAGTGAAGGCATATATTCAGAAACAGGTATTCAGTTACTTATTTCTAGCACAACTTGAGCAAAATAACATCTTCACATCTGAAATTATGCAGAATGTATCATTGGCTTGATCCTGCTACATTGTTTTAGCCTTTTAATTGCAGCATTGGTGTCACTCTATGCAAGATGAACTGCATTCTAAGTTGTTCCCTTATGCCCTCCTTTAATTCACATTTGCATTTCATTCATGGAGAATCCATTTTTCACAATATTAAGGTTTCCAGGATTTAGTTATGACAAATTGTTGCTATTCCATCAAGGAGAAAATATCTGCTCTTAGTTCCAGACAAGAGGTAGAGTATATTGTGTTCTAAATTGACAAATTTCTTCACTAAGTTTGTGTTTTGCAGAATAGCAAAACACTGATTTGTTGTACTAATTATATAGCTCATTTTATCTACCTTTCTAAACAAAATAATCATACAAGTTATTTAGTTGATCATGTCCAGGACTTTTAACTTTAGTCATTCTTGTCAGAATGGAGAAAAAAATAAGTCTTTTTTTCCATTCTGAGAAAGTTATAAGAGCAAATGGAAATCATTCTTGATATTTTCAAGGTTGGATTCTTGTTTATTTTTTTAACAGCAATTTTGAGTACTTTTAAAGCTGTGCCAAGAATGAGTTGTATTCCAAGTAAAAGGATATAGCAGCTTTAAAAGGTGGTGTAACTGCCATGGGCATACTAAATCATGCACAATTTTATTGCACATATTTGCATCCAGTTAAAAAAAATCTCACTAAAATTTCACAATTTCATCCATGTCAGAACACAAATCTTGACAGATTTCAGGTGACAAACTGAGATTTCAGAGATGAGATTGCTATTGTTATTTGGCACCCACATAAGTGGAGAGAAGATTTGGCATTCCTAAGGAATTCTACATTAATCAGATGCATATATATCAAACACTCTGGTTAAGAAATCAAGGAGATCCACAAAAGTGCTCCAGTTGCTTTGGGTGAAGGGGAAAAGAATTTAAATTTCAGCACCTATAGGATTTTCTTTCCTTGGTGAAATCTGGCATGTTCAATTATTTAATTTTGCTGTACTTACATTGTTTTGCTATTGTTAACTGTTTTAATTTGTATTCTGTTAATAATTTTCTATGTTAAGGTACCTTGCAGGAAGCTTTGCTAAAAAGCAGAATCTATAAAATAAATAATTGGGCAACATTTTGGTTCCTATATATTCATGGCTAAGCTTTTAGATTTAATTATGCTGTTTAATTCTTTTGAACTATCTCCAAATCTTAGATTTCCCTGTTTACAGAGTAGGTTAATAATGATTCATAATGTGAACTGACAGGTACAACCCTGCCTTCTATGTCATTATCTGGAAAAGGGACTAGTCACATAACCAGCATACAATCTTTCCATAATGAAAAAAATATTTTGTAATGGCTTTTATAAAATAGAGGAATATAATGTTGATAATGCTGCTTCCATTTTCATCTATTAGATATTACTCTGCCATCCACTTTAAGAGTGGCTGCTTATTGTGATTATAATAATGATGGTGATGCAGTAAGAGATAGTGTGAGCATTTCTGAAACCCAAGAATTGAATGGGGAAAGCATGGTAACACCTCAGTTCAATCAAATTTACCATGAATTATCTATCATCCATCAGAAGCTACAGGTAAAATATTAATAATGGTTCAGGTATTGATTTGTTTTAATTTTCTTTCCAATATCAGCAGATACTGCTATATATTGCTGTTGGTTCTTTTGTCTTTTATGGTGCAGCAAGAAAAATTAAGTCAGCAAGAGTATGCTTTGAAACTTCAAAAGAGAGAATGCTTCGTAGCTGAACGGGAAGTTCAGCTTTATAGGCATGAAGCTGCTTTGACCAAGATAAAGGGGGTTGAAGAGGAAGTTCATACAAAATTTCAAATAATAAAGGAGGTATCCCTACTTACAAAATTCTTATTAAATTTGAGAAAATTATTCTAACAAACACATAGGCTGTATTTATACCATAGTGTATTGTGAATTCATGGATTTATCTTTCAGATAGACATAAGAGAAAGTGTCCTTAGACATCAGCATTGCCCAGGCAGTTGTGAAAGCAGTGCAGCTGGGGATTTGGGCCCCACTGTAATATATCAGCTCCCCGTTCCTAGAATAAAGAAATCCTTTTCCTGGGTAATTTACAGAAAACATTAAATATAGGGCATCAGTAGTGGAAGTGGACTGAAAAACAAACGTCTGGGTAATCAGAGGATATAGAGGTATTAAATAAGATGTTATGGGGAGAGAAAATGAAAGACTTCCCTGTTAGCAAGATTAGGATTGATGTTAAAGCTTATACAGCTAGGGTAGTTGTATGTATGCTCATGTGTACCTAGAGAGTGTGATATACCTAACATGCATGCATAAGAATTCGATCTTACTGATTCTTTTAGCATAACTATGAGGTTTGGTTTTTTTTTTTTTTTTCCCCCCCCCCCCCCAGTGGTCTATTAGCCAGTTTTTCTGCCCTGCAGTAGGGAGAACTGTATTTCAGAATGTTGACAAAAGGTTACTCAAAGAAAATTAAGTTTCCTCTTCCTTTAGAATGTTTATCTTGATTTCTTTTTTGATTTTGAGGTTATTGGATTTTTATTTGAGAAAGCGCTGGGTGGTACAATTATTTATTTCCTTATATATTGCATTTCTATCTTGTCTGTCTTACATGCTTATATGATTTACAATGTTTTTTGAAAACCGTGGTTAATCCTATTTTAAAAGTTCTTATTTTGGTTTGTAGCAACATGGAGCAGAAATAAAGCAGTTATCCGATGCCTTGAAAGAAAAAACAAAGGAGAACAAAAGGCTGAAGACATCATTTGAAACACTAAAGGAGCTGAATGACACCTTAAAAAAACAGGCAATTAACAGTTTTAACAGAATCATTAATTTGGCATTAATAAATGCTATAAATAGAAGGTTATTGTTTTTAATATGAAGTATTAATATGTGACAATGATGACAGTGGCAAATAACTACAGATTATGCTGTTTTTAAAAATATAGTTGTCAGGAAGATCAGTGTATTTTAACCCTAATACATAATGGTGTCTTTTTAAAAAATAGTGTTTAAATTACTGTAACTTAATAGTCTTCATTATTTAAGCTCTTCTGTCTGAAATTTAAAGTTTTCTAATTATCATAATCTTACAGTTTAATATGTTTTAGCAGTGGACAAAGTGCTCATGTTTTCATTGCAGATTGGAGACATCTGCAGTAGTTGAAAAGCACAAAACACATCACAGGCAGCTTTAACCAATTATGGCTACTTATTAGATGTTTTTAAGTATATAAGTAGCTTTCAAAGCACTTTAGGAAGGAAGGTGTAATCAACATGGACAGTCGAGCCTAGCCAGGGGCCCAAGATTTCTTACCAGAGTTTCCAACAAGTATTCTGACTTCCCCATGCCGTACCTTAAACTGTCTCTAACTCCTGTGGCACAAGATCACGCACTCCCCTCCCCTCAGGCATCCTTGAAGATCAAAATAGGAAGTCTCCCTACTTGGAGCAGCAATGCCCTTGTGACTTTGACATGCGGAGACAACAGAATGTGTGCTTCTCCAATGTTTGTACCTTAGTGGTGTTCACGCTACTGTCATCCTGCCACTACTACATAAATACTTTGAGCGCATAGGACAATTTTACCCCATTCCGTTGTTTTCAGATACTAACTTTGCAATAACAGACAACCATTGCCAGATTCTATTCTGTGCACTCAAAATCTGTCAGATGATTAATTCTGGGTTGTATCTGGGGCTCAGCATTATGAATTACATTCAGGCTGTACCTGGTCTGCCATGTTGGGGTGCTCTGTCACCTAACGTATGGCCTTTTATGTGTTAACATTTAATGCTTCCTTGTGTTTTCTTAATGTTTTTACCTCTCCTTCCATTCACTTTTTATGCCTTTTATCCCCTCTGCCTCATATATTTTAATTTAGACAATCCATTTTTTTTATACTTTCTACATTTTTGCTCTTTAAAACGTCTTTTAGATTTTTTACTTTTTATATTATTATATCTTTTATGTCTCATACGTGTGTGTTTTTTCACTTTTGTTTTATTTTTTTAAATGTTTATTATGTGCAACATACCCCCTTATGTTAGTCTTTGATTATAATAAAGATTCATTTGATTTATTGTGGCAATATAATGTTGGAAATGTGAAAATATATGTGAAATAGTCTAACTACAGTTCTGAAGAATAAAACCCTTGATAGTTTCAGTAAAACATACCATTAGATAAATGTGCTTTGAATATATTTAGGATTGAAATCAGAATTTCTTGGTAGCAAGATTTTGATCTCCATACCGATGGGTGATGTATCTAGGTGATTTTGGACTCTGGACTAACTGCCTATGTGAAGTCAGCCCTTTTTAGATGAGTATGGAACTTTGGATGAGTTTTTTTACCATGTCAGAAAGAAAAGCTATACATAATCAGTGCTTTGGTTCAGGATTCATTTCTTGGCAAACAGAAAATTTTATATAATAGAAATATTTAATTTTAAGCTTTGGTTCAACATTTTCTCCCTATTTTTAGTTAAGTGATGTGACTGAGCAAAACAAGAAGCTTGAAGTCCAGTCTCGAAAAGTACAGGCTCGTTTAGAGAATTTGCAGGTAATATTTAATCTTAGCTTTTGTTACTTTTGCTCTCTGCCCAGTCCACGTCAGAAATCTTACATATTGTCTCTCTGACCTATTTCAGAGAAAGCATGAATTTTTATCAGTGCAAAGATCTAAAGAACCCACATTCCAAGACCGTAAACCTGTGAAGTCAGAAAGAGCAATAGCATCAGCAAAGGCCTATAAAGTAAGTAAGGCAAATTCTATAAAGCACTCAAGGCCCCAACTCAGAATTTTAAAGTCAGACAGCCTTATTTTGTGTGATAATGGAAAGGGCGGCTATGCATATAAAATATACAATTGTCCTTTTTATATTGTATATCAGACACCTTGTGGATACTGACTATTTGTATGCATAAGATATTGAATTATGTTCGTTTATATTATTGAAGGTAATCAATGTATTCTCAGAATTCCTAGTGATCATTTTTAAAAAAATTGCCAAATATTTTTTCTTTTTTTAATAAGCTAATGATATCTTACATCATTAATATATATTATGTATCAACTATGCATATATGTTTTAGGAAGAAAGAAGTTAAAAAGATCAAGAGCTAAAGAAATTTGAAATTAAAATCTTTGCATACATTTATTGATTTGGAGAATATGCTTAAATTACAGAAAGCTTTTTGCAAATATGAAGGTTGATTGCTGTATATATAAATCCCTTTGCCTCTAGCAATCAAGTCCCAACCAACATTAAACTGATGCATGAAAAGAAATGGAAAGCTTCACAAATAGTTCAGTAGTGAGCAGGGAGAGAGACAAAGATGTGTGATGGTTAAAAACACAAATAATGCAGTGTGCTGGTTTGGCAGTTAATATCTGTGTACTTTTGTGTTGATGCCCGACACCTCAAGCAATTTTCAGGGAATATCAAAGGCTCAGGTAAATGTGCTTGACAGGAGAATAGAGGGATTGATTGCCCATTAGTGATGAAAAATTAGAGCTAGTAGATGAATGTATGTTGTTTGTGTATTAAAGATAATAAAATGGGTGGTGGAATTTGTGACCTGCAGATACTGGTAGAACGTATGGAAGACGTATGGAAGATTGAGTATGTCAGAAGAAATATAAATGTAAGTTGAGGAATATCATAAATAGCAAGGAAAAAAAAAGAATTAAAGTATGAAATTAAAAAGAAGCAATGGCTCAATCTGATGTGCGAATTCTACTGACAAAATCTAAAAGTTCTATCCTCCCTCTAGTCTTTCTCACATATCATCACAAGCTCTTATACATTGACCAGCTTGCCTGGGGCTCCTGCCTCTTCCCATCTTATATCCTGGAGTAACAATGGCAATTGGGATTGTTGGAATTACTATCACTGAGCGATGTGGTCACGTGGCATCACTTAATGAGCCTATTACTTAGCAACAGAAATTCTACTCCCAATTACCATCACCAGCTACATTTTCAGTATTACAGGATGTATTATCCATGCATATGAAGTTGGAAGAACATTTCCCTTCCTTCTCATTTTCTTACCAGTACCATCCATGATTTTCATGCACTTTGGGAACAGGTGACCTAAACTGGATATGTGTTGCACAGCCAAACATACAAATTGGCACATCCTGTCAATATAATCTTATAGTAAAGATATTTTCAAATCTCCTTTCTGTGTTTTATTTTTTTGCAGTTACCACTTAATTCACATGTCTATAACTTGTTAACTGTATTAATGGACTGGATCTCAGAGCAGCACCTATGCAAATTGATTGTTGAGGAAGAGAAAGAAAACATTCACAAGCTAACAGGAACACTTGCTTCCAGCATAAACTATATACAAGAGAAATGTGTCAAGGTAGAATTTTTTCCAACAATGTAATAAAAAGGTATATTGGTATCATTTGTATGTTCGGTACTGGCATATTAAAATACTCTGTTGATTAAATAGAATGATTTCATATTATAGATCCTAAGATCTTCATGTTACTTTCATTAGAAAACCCGTTATCTAAAATGGACCCCCAACCTGTGGGCTATAGCCCACTACCGGTCCGTGGCCTATTCGCAACTGTGCCGCATGAGTGACTGGCTGGTGCTCGTGCATGCACGTGCAGCCCCACTCCTGTGAGCATCATGGGCACTCGGGGCCCCACTTGAGCAAGTATTGCGGGCACTCACGGCCCCACTTGTGTAAGTGTCAGGACTCATGGCCCCACTTACATGAGCGTTGCAGGCACTCACAGCCCCATTCGTGCGAATGTTGCGGGTGCTCGCGCGAGCATCACAGCTGCTCTCCGCCTCACATGAGCAGTGGGTGCTCGTGCACGTGCACACACACTTTCGTGCCCCTCCCACAGAACCATCCCCTCCCAGCTGCCAACCCAGAAAATTGGGGAATTCTGATCTAAAACAAGGGATCCATGCTTATAGGTGTAACTTCAGATGAATGTTTGGTATACAGGTATGTTTCATGATATGTAACTAGCATATCTGATTCCTTGTGATTTGGATTTCATTCATCCAGCTCAGGTTAATTAATTCTGATGTATCATTTAAGATTTTTTTTAAACCAGAGGTAATGGTTACTTAAGATAGAAAATTGCAAAACAAAAGTGCTCATACATGTCCATTAGCTGCAGTGCTAAACATGCTTGCCTAAAAGTAACCCAATTGGTTGTAGTGGAACTTGTTTCTAATTCAGCATGCATAGCCTTACACCAGAGGTCCCCAAACTTTTGGGCACCAGGCACTGGTGCCATGGAGAAAGGTTTTTCTGCAGACCAGAGGGGGTGTGGTTTTGAATGCTGCCTGCATTCCGAGGATGGAGCTTTGCTTGTTTGTGCGGCCCGCTTGTTGACATGTTGCGGACCGGTGCTGGTCCACGGACCAGGGGTTGGGGACCCCTGCCTTACACCATCCATTCCACACAGACCCAAGTAAGCTTCTTCCTGTGTTCTTCTGTAATAAAAAAAGTTGTGATAATGCCAGAAGAATGAGTTTAGTAGGGGTTTTTATTTCTCAATCAAGCTGCATACCGAAAATATTTAAAATCTATTAATGGCAGCATAAGACCAAACATACTATCTCTCAGAAAATTATGTGTTAGCTGCAGTACAGATTTTATTATCAGGCTTCTGTTATTAACCCTGCAATCCAGCTTATGTTCCTAGTACAGGAATTTCAAGGAGGATGTAAAACTTCCCTGCATAAAGAATACCCTCATTCCATAATGATATGTTGCTATATCAACAGGCATCATAAAGAAATCCAGTTCCAAATGGTTTTCATTATGCAAAATAGTGACGGCCAAAACACTGTATGCCCTTACAATGTTGTCCTGAATACAGTTTGTAGCTCAGATAATTGATAACTGATCTTGGCTGATCTCAAAAAGTCCAAGTTAATTCCTGGATCAGTGACCATAGCCAAATCCCAAGGCTCAAGGCAATGACAAACCACTAGGTTAGAAATTGCTAGTAAAAGTAGACTATTACAGATTAAGTGAGATTGATATAATTTAAACTGAAATGTTCACTGAAAAAGACAGAATTAACCATTTTTAGGCAATTCATTATTGCTTGAATAAAATTAAAGTATTTAAAGTTCAAACATATAAAAACATGAACTTTTTTTTATTTGGAACCAGTTTCCAAATAAAATCTATGTGTAAGACCGTAATTTGGAAAATAATTGCAATTTTCTGTTTGTGTTTTGCAGCTTTTGCCTCTAGTTGCAGAACAACTTCAGTGGTTGCCATTTGTGAATCCTAATCTGCACTTCCCTGTGGTTAAGTGCATTTACTGGGCTGTAAGGCAGTTAGATGGAAGTACCCAGGTAAAATATGTTTTCATGCAGGAATTGTGCTTTTCACTAAGAATGTTTCTCTGAACAAAACAAAACGTTCATGTTTTATGACATTAGCTAATCTAAATCTTAATCTGCTTCCAGATGAGATGGGTGGCACATAAATCAAATAAATATTGAAATAATTAAATATTTAATCATAGGTAAATCATTTTAATATTAATACAATTATATTCCACAATTTTTCTTATAAGACTCAGTTCTTTTGTGAACCCATCTTCAGAGACTACTAGAATTCTAGATCTGAGCACATTGTTTTGTAAAATTGCAGGATTCTCTTTATACAATTTATATAATTTTTTTATTGGCTTCAAGCCAGCATGATCTTTTGTTTTTCTGCTTTGATGCAAATTCATATCAATCTTATAATTAATCATTATGGAACAATGCATCTTCATTACAGATTTATAATAGGCAGAAAATCTTCAGCTCTAATTCTAAATATAAACTGTAGTGTCAAACCTATTAAATGGTTTATTACATTAAGCATTTATCTTCTGAGATCACTGGTTTAGAAGTACATTGCATATTTTAAATGACCAGATTACAGTGTTGATAATACTTGTCTATAACATTTACATTACCATAAAATGTATATATAATAAATATATTATGACAATACATAACACAGAATACTATAATCACTTTCTGCTTTTTATTGCTTGCATAAATAGCATGCAGCAATGACCTCAACCATGAGACGGCTGGGTGAAGACTTATTTAAAGGTGTTGTCCCTAAGGAAAGTCAGCACAATTCTTCAGAACATGCTACTGATTCCAAACCCAAGGCTGCATCTTTCTTTAGAAGTTGTAGTTTATCTTTACGAGTTGTGTCAACTTTAATTATAATCAAAGTGGTCACACAAGGTAAGCGTTATAAATATTTTTGAAAATATTAAACACAGGAAAATAAAACAGGAAAATTGTTAGTGTCTTTAGAAAACTTTTAAAAAGTTGTCCTACAGGTAATATTTAAAATATTCAAAGTGCAGAAGCAAGTCTTTTTCCTACAGTGTTGATAGAGGCTATCCTTTATTTGTTCCTCTCACTTGCTGCTTCAGGCAGGATCACAAAATTCCACTCACCTCGGGTTAGGACCCTATTTTTGATTTGTAGAATTCTTTGAAAAGTTCCATTCTTCAGGTTTTTCAGCAAGGACCATCATGGAAATCAAGGGTAGAAACTGCCTCTCTCCAGAGATATATCTGAATATCTTCTGATGGTTGTGATCTCATCAGGCAAAGAGATCCCAGCAGCTTTGATTCCAGTTGTAATAATCTCTTGTATACATTATGCACCTTTCTTTCCTTCTTGGAGGTATCTCACAGAGTGGCAACAGAGTACAATCAACTCAATTTACATATTGGCAATGTGCAATTGGAGCCATCTTTCTTTAGGTTGTACCTACAAAGACTCCTATAAGCTGTTATCCTGAACCACCTGGAAATAATGACTATAATATATGCATTTCCTGTTATCTCAATCTCTGATGACCAAAAATTGTAGTTTGATTGACCATACAATACTGTAGTATGTCATCAGAAGATAAACAAAAAGATTAATGGAGCAGCCAAGCAGCCCAGGGGTTGGCATGGTTAGAGCTGTGGTGATGCAGTGATTAGAATGCAGTATTGAAGCTAATTCAGCTCACTGCCAGGAGTTCGATACTGACAGACTCAAGGTTGACTCAGTCTTCCATTCTTCCGAGGTTGGTAAAATGAGGGCCCAGATTGTTGGAGGCAATATGCTGACTCTGTAAACTGCTTAGAGAGGGATATAAAGCACTGTGAAGTGGTATATAAGTCTAAGTGCTAGTGCTATTGCTATTGCTAGTTCCAAATTATGGGCCTGTCAAGTAAATCAGAGGGCTTCCACAGCAAAGACCAAATCATTTTATAAAATTGCTTATCTAACCATCTTAAATCTATTAGAGATCTTCAGAATGACAAGTTTGAAAAGCCACCCGGTAAGTCGATTTTCATTTCTGAACAAAGAAACATTAACTATAAGTATAAGAACTTAAAGAATGTTAAATAAATGGCAAAAATAAGTTTTTGAACCAAGAAAGCTAGAAACGAAGACAACTTTTGAATATTGAAACTTTTACTATAAGATTATGGAACTAACTATATAAAATAACTTTGTGGGCAGTATATTATTTTGTCTACTGTAACTCATAATAGATTATTTCAATTAGACATGAGGGGATTAAAGTCCAGGCAAAAAGAAAAAAAATGCCTTAATTTTTTTAGAGTTATGTCAACCGGCCCAGATAAACCAAAGCCAAGTGTGACTAGTTAACTAGTTTTACTTTATTGTGAGGCTACATCAAAAGACTCTTGAAGTCTGAAAATACAAACTTCCTGCCACTACTTTTAATTTCTTGATCCATTAGGGCAGGGGTGTCAAATTGCCGGCCCACGGGCCGGATGCATCATAGTGAAACTGCACCCACCCCATTGCCGGCAATGGGAAAAAAGTCATGATACGTCGCAACACATCACATCATTGCGAATTTGACACCCCTTCCCTTCCCCAAAGTCATCCACATTCCATTACAGATTAGAATCTACAAAATGACTTACTACAGCGTTTGAAATATTAAAGGAGTTTTTGAAGAATGGGACCAGAAATTAGTAGCCACAATATCAGTAACAATGTCTGCTTCCGTAGATTATATCTAAAAGATGTTTAATGAAGGAATGAAAGACGTGAAATGAATCTTGCTTGATTCAGGAAAAATAGAATGAGCCCTAGGAAGGAAGCAATGGCAAACCGCTTCTGAAAATCTCATCAAGAAAACAGCAGGGGTTTGTCCAGGAAATCACCAGGAATCAACACTAGCTCGAAGACCTTCCCATCTCTTATACACACACATATACACACATATACACTAGTTTGATTTCCTTTTCAAAGTTACATAGACCAAAGAAAGATAAGCTTATGAAAAAACTTTCAATCATTAAGGCTACTGAATTTGGAATGAGTACTTTGAAGTGATGCAGAATAAATGTTCTATAGTAGTAATCAAAATGTGACTAATAACTATTAAACTTTAGAAGTAGTTGGTTAACACAATTCAAATCATTAGAAAAAGGAAAAAGAGAAACTGTAGATAATGAATAATACATTAAGTCAATACTATAAAATTATATGTATTTCATATGGTAATGTCAAGAAATAAACTCCAAAACCCAAGTTTTCAATTTTCACAAATTGAAAATTATAAATGCAAATTATAATCTAAAATGGTTTTGAAATGGAATTGAATTCCAAATCAGATTTACTGTTCAAATATAAGTTATTCTAGAAATTGAAACTCTATTGCTATTTTAATAAGCTAATGCTGAGAGACCTCCCCCTTCCCCAAGTTTGTTTCTCCCTAAGGAGCTGTATAACTTGCCCTTTCATTAGCAGCTGTCTCTTACTGTTCAGAAAGGCAATTTCTGTTTGACTCAATTCTGGCAAAAAAACGGGCTAGGCTATTTAAACCTAGAGAAACTTGTGACTAATTGTTCTGCCCGTCATAAATCACAATCAAACGTTTCTGTCTTGAGTTGCAGTGGATTAAGCAGTACCAATGATCTGACTTAAATTTCCCACAATCAGTCCAAATAATATGTATGAATTTGGGAGATAAAGATGGTAGCTATTATTGGATCTTGCCTAGAGTCTAAGTTATATACTGTCAAAATTCAAGCTGTTACAGAGATGGTTCTAGCTCTGAATTCTGTGTTGAGCAGACCACATCTACCCAACGTTCCTTGATCCTTATGCAGACATAAATGAAGCTGAACTGCTCTAATTATTGAGGTTCAGCTTCATTCAGGTGTTTTCCTTGCAATTACATTCCGGCTTGCTTTCTCTTGGTTTACACTTGCTGTCAATGGCATTCCTCATGGCTAGGTAGCCTTGAATCCAGTTGGCAAGGCTGAATCTATTTTTTCAATGACATTGAACTTTGGTTTTGAACTTGGCTTTTAATTTGATGGGTTCTTCAGCTGTACATCTCCAAATGAATATGACAGGTGAGCCCATATGGAACATTTTCTGCCCACTGAACGTTAGCCTTCAACCTTGGCAACCCATGCTAAGGGGCTGTACATCTGAAATGTACAGGAAGCCAAGCACAACATAAACCTCTTATAGATAATGGAGATAGCATCATTAGATTTTCACTTTCTATTTTAGATCCACACTTTTTGCCTTCACAGACATCTGGTGTGCCATTTTCATGGAGGAGTTGAGCAAGGCAAAAACTTTTTCAACAGAACATATCAAAAATGCTCTGATTCAGTTTTGTGCCTTAGGGCACAAAACGTTTAATCAGCCCATTGAAATATTTCTATGCTCCTAGTAAGCACAGTATCAGAGAGTTCATATCCCATTTTCAAATATCGGTGGAAAACCCTGATTTTGAAAAAGCCCAAGGATCTTCCTATGCTTTTCTGACTTTTTCTGGTCAAGTTTATACAAAATTTGTCAGGAGGCAGTAAAGTTTGTCAAAAGGAAGCTATTAGTAACTCCATCTTGGAGATCTTTGCTTTAGAGATAATTCAACCTTCCATAGAAGTCCCACTGACCCTTTCATCCTGTAAGGAACTTCTGGGCTTTTCACCATCCAGATTCAGACTGCTGAAAGCTATATGTACGGACATTGGATTGCTCCTGCTGTAGGATTTAAGTTATAATTCGATACAATCCAAATTACCTTCGCTTTTCTAAGGAGATCCATGATGCTTATCCATGAAGTTATCTCGCCCAGAGTCACCTTGTAGGTGAGATGGGCGGCTTAAAAAAAATTAATACTTTTTCCAACAATGGTTCTTTGGGAGCCATGTGTTGGTAGCTAATTGGCCATATGGTTTATTTTTTATTCAATTAGATGCTTTTGTTTCAGTTGAAGATCTTTGTCAGAAGATCCTTCAGTGGGTTGTCCATTCCTCCTAAAGTTCCTTCCTTTAGCCAGTATTCCTACTCTTAATGCAGGACGCTTTGTTATAGCTCACTTAAGGAAAATGAGACTGTTACTTACTGGGGACAGCTTTCTCTATGGTAGATAGAGAGTGTGGTCAAGGGAGTGTTGCTTATTGAATGATTAGCGGATGTGGAATCGGAATATTTTCACTGTCTCCTCTTAGGCTATATTTCTGATGAAATTCTCTACTTTTCAAGTGCAGAACTGGAAGTGAGTCAGTCCTCCCACAGATGTATATAAGATCTCCATGATCCTGCCTGTTAAAGCAAGAATAAGCAGTGAAGGATGCCTTCAATCCATCATAGGAAAAAGAAAGCCTTACAATAAGCCAAAATTCCTTTCTCAGATGAAATTGTGAAATATGTGTTCATTACAAATTAAATTAAATGTACTGATACATAATTAGTAAAGACATAATACAGTAGGGGGCACTCTAAGTAAGGTTTTGCAGTTTCTGAGATATAATCTTGCAAGAAAATAAAACCTATATACATAGTACAATATTTGAAATATATCCAAAGTAAATGTAGCTTGCATTAAGATGCCAGAGTTTTTTTAGTGAAAAATTTATTATGAATAGAGTTGCTACCTATCTACTCTTTTAGGGTATTGATTTAAACATACTAATAACCTACACTGAACACCATGGTAATTTATTTATTTATTTATTTATTTATTTATTTATTAAAAATATAGGATTTTGCTGCTATTTCTATTTTTTCTTTTAATATTCAGATTGATGTTAGCAAGTTTTTCAATGGATTGTTTTTTGTTTCACTAAAGTTACAGCACAGTATAATAAGTTTCAGTGGCCAGTGAAAAAGTCATAGTCATATGAATTTCATAAGTAGTTGAGTGTTTGCATTTTTCAACCATCTAAACATCTATTGATTTTTTTCTACATTATTATATCCATTCCTGAGGACCAGCCACGTTGAAACAAAAACCAGAAAATCCTGGGATATATTTAAACTATTGCATGTTTATAGAGTGCAGCCTACACTGTTAAAGGTGAAAGGAGAAAAATAGAACCATAACCATAATGCTACAAGAAATCTACAAAATCTATATTCCTTCATCTTTGAAGCTCCACTGTTGACAATTTTGTTCTGATGCATTTTTTCTCAGGCAGAAGGACAACCTGAAGGCGACCCTCCCAAAAGCATGCCTCTGTCTGGATTACTAAGGACCGATCACTTTAAAGCAGTGTTTTCAAGCTTTGCAACTCGAAGATGTGTGGATTTCAACTCCCAGAATTCGCCAGTAACCTTGGGAGTGAAGTCCAAATATCTTCATGTTGCCATGGTTAAAAAACATTGCTTTAAATGATCTGTGAGCCAGGAACATTCAGCAAAGAGTCCGTTATGTCCTTTTCCTTCCAGGCTTCTTACCTGGCTCTGTACTTTAGACATTTTAAATTAAACATTGGCCTGCTGTCCCAAATTCTCTAGCATCATAATCATTTACACAAATGCCCCTTGTACCATGTAGGCCCATAAATACTTCAAGAGAAATAAAATAGTGGTGGCTACAACCCAAAGCTTTGCTCAAAAATATGTTCACACATTTTTAAAAAATGAAAATAATAAAAGCTGGAGATGGTAGAGAGCGGCTTGTTTGTGGTGATGTCATCCTTGTCTGTCACATCGTAAAGGCTTCTTTCATCCAACTGTTTTATGAGAGGACTCAGAATAGGCGAAGTTTCCAATATGCCTCCCTGGGATTATAAATCATTTCACATACAGTCTGTTGGCTTAAAATGTGAAACCAGGGGTCTGTTAGAAGTCATCATTGTGTGTCAGAAGAATCCTTGTTGCTTTCCTGAAGTTGGAGTTCTACTTCTTTTGTTATTATATAAAATGGTTCTAATTTTAAAATAGCCTAGGTATGCTGTAAATATAAAGTTTATATAGCTATTGAGGTTGTCGTTAATAAAACATAACAGGATTTTGTGAGTGTAATTTGCTTCAAGTCAATTTTCTTAATATGGTGCTGCTTGACACACATAATGAGCAAACATATTCATTTAATAATTCATTTGGTAAGCAGTATAATTTAAAAACTGATATAGCACATTGTGCAGGATTTTATGCACATTAGCGATGGCCTGTATGGATGTCTAGAAACAATGGTATACATCTGTAATATTTAAATTCAAATGCATCTTTTAGCTGATTATTTGGCACAAGCCTTTGATTCACTTTGCATTGACCTGAAGACAGAGGAAGGGAAAGTCTTGTTTTTGGACTACCAAGCCGTGCCCATAATATTGACTCACCTAAGAATATCAAGGAAAGGCCTCCTTTCCAATGCCATTGACAGTTTACTTCAGATGACAACAGAAACTAGTAAGTAATTCTTTTCGTTGTTTAGCTCGTTTTGTATGCCTTCCGTGTTTACTTTTGGGTTAATTGCACAATAAATTATTGCAAGGGAAGGATTACTATTATTTTTATTAGGCAGAATGGGAAATTCTGCAAAAGAAAATGTGTTTTCCCCTGTTGTAGTTCAATATGATAGGCAGCTAGTTTTTTAAAAAGTGAATGCTTTATACTTTATAGAAGGGATTTCAAGCCTTGTGTACATCAGATATTTGTGTATGAGATTGTGATGTATGGAAGTATAATGTCCAACTAAATATTGTAGGGCTGACCTTTTCAACAAGATCTCAGCATAGACCTGTTTATGTAAATACAAATTCTAATAATAAGATGCCTTTCAATTCTTTCTGATTTATAATGGTTATTGAATACTTAGTACGTGTAAGCTCTCTAGAAATAAACATATACACAGTGGGTTTATGTACAAAATTGTTTATGAATTGTTTCTTTTATTGGAATTATAACTAATGACTTCTTAAATTGATACCTGGGTGATTGAATTTTTTAACCTTTCACATGTAAACACTTTTATACTGCAACTGTTGGTTCCAATCTTCAGAACGCCATGATTCCTGTCTCTGTGGCCATACTTTAATATCAAATTAAGTAGGATCTCCAGATGTGCCTCCAGCCAAACAGAATAATCATGCTACATTTAAAACTTACAGTTAGTGGAATTAAAAGAAAGAACTCTGCATTCCTATAGAAACAAGACAGCTTGATTTTCTACTGAGATAAATCACTGTTAAGGATTCGTCCCACAGTTTCTGCCTAGAGTGATTATGCTGTTTTATCTTAACCAGGAAATAAGTGTCTTTTTTATCTTTAGCCTCCTAGTGTTAAGAGAGCTGTTTTGACAATTAATACATTGTCGGGACTATGTTTCTTTTATTTCAGTTGCACAAAAATACCATGTGATAGTTTTGAATTTAGCATTTTGTTAAGCTTCTACCACAGAGGATTTGCTTTATGTATTACCAGATTTTGGCATTAAGTAGTAGCATATGTGAAATTATTAAACACAAGATAATTAAGTAAAATTGCAGAAGAAAATAGAAGAAAAGGTGGGTATAGGGAAGATATACAGGGAAGAGTTGGCCTTGCCCTCTTTCATTCCACAAAATTGTCCCTGAAGCACTGCACCTTCATCACAAATAAGTTCTTCACCTACGACTTGATTTTTACCCTTGCAATTTAAATATCCTATTCAGAAGAGAAGTACTGGAGCTATCTCAAAGCTTGCTTGTGTGTTTGTTTTGTTTTATTGAGAATAAAACTTGTGTTAAAATTTCTCAGAATAAGAAGTTCTGTGAGATTTTTATTTCTTAAGGTTTGCTTCAACTTGACTTTCTATTCTAAATCTTAGTAGGAAAGGTTGGGGTAAATGAAATTAGGTGGAAATAATTCCATTCTCTTTGCATCTTTTTTGTTTCTCATCTATTCAAAAAGGAACCTACATATTCTTACCACATTTTTTTAAAGGCTAAGAGTTGGATTCTTGATTTTTTGAGTATAATAAGAATTTCTCCTTATTAGCTATGTTCACTGCTGCAAGGGTTAATCCATCCCATCCTTTATTCTTTTAAAAGGCAAGTGCAAACTTATCTTAAACAGAGGCATTTGAAGTTAGAGAAGAAAAAATACTTTATAGCTTATATAGGATAAGCAGCATGCTTTTTTAAAAGGTTTCCTGTCCCAGACTTTCCTTCCTCATCCTGTCTGTAACGTTCTCTCTGAGAGGTTGGATTGTCTTTTTCTTCTTAGCCTATGACTAAAGTAATGCTGCTTCATATAGTCCAAAACAGAACTGAATTGTCTGAACTCACACACTTTGGGATTTCACCCCTCTGGGTGCATTAAAGTACTGTTGGCTTTGATTGAACTCTGCAACTTTATTCAGAAACAGCAGTAACAATGAATAAACCAAAGCTAAACTTAGAAAAATTCAGTAATATCAATGAACTATAGACATGCATGATTTAGATAGATTTTTGGATGGATTTGATTGACTGATTATGTTGATTCTTGGGGACCATATAGATAGATATTTTCCAGGATAACCTGTCCCCTAACTCACCCTTCAGGTCTCCCAATTGTGCACCCATCATTTTTTAAATTGAATCCACCCATCTTGCTTATTGTCCTTTACTTTTGGCCTGTGTGTCATTCCCCAGATTAGTTGATATTTGTGGGTTTGAACCTTTACTGATTATTCTTCTATTGCTTGTAATATTTCTGTAGATATTCAATTAATTTCTGTAGCCTTCTGACTTGGTAATGATGGGTTGCTGACCTAACTTAATCTTGTAATACTGGAAGGTACTCTAAGGTACCTTGGATATTGGCATCTCTATTGCTACAGAATGAGCAGCAGAAGTTTCTAGACTGAATAGGCAAAGAGTCTAATTATGAATAAGGCAATATCCTTTTAATTGGGGCAAAAAGAATAATCGAGGAGATATTCTTAACCTTATATAGTAGAGCAGAAGCAAAGGAAACAAGCAGGATAAGAATCATGCTTTCACATCCAATATTTAGTGTATATGTAATTAGACTGTAGATGTTTCCTTTGAAAATCTACACTCAGATTGAAACCACTGATTGCATTGATAGGAAATCTTTAAAGCGCTTTATAAACTCATTAGACATTGTGACTTTTGCATGCTAATATTTAAAATGTTTATTGATTGGAGCAAGCTAAAAAGAAGCACAATGGATGTTTATAGTGTTTTACTGGGTATATTATGAGCCACCTACTGTTGTACATGTGAGTGGCATATAAATAAATAGGGTTATAATATTACTCCTACTTTTAATGCCAAAAATCTTTCTTTTTCTCTTATGTGTTCATAAGATGTTGTTTTTCCTTTTATACAGGATGATTGCATTCAATTTTTTCCCCAGCATTTTGCTTACAAAGGCAGGACATAAATATATTGTTGTAGCATTAATAAATGTGATAGTTGCAAGCTGCTTAAGAGGGGAAATGGAAATGAATAGTAAGAGAAAAACATTTCCTGCTAAAAATGAAATATCAGCTAGTTCTTTAAGAAATGAAACCTTCCTTCATTAAAAATAATGTTGCAAAGATACCACCGTATTGATGATGGTGTCAAAGAATAAGCAAACACTGATGTTTCTGGTATTTTTGCCTTATTTATACTATTGGGAAATCACAGGACTAAAATGAGTTTCCACTTAATGCATATCAGAAATTCAACAAAACAAAGTCCTGTAAACATTTAGACCACCTCTGTGCTTGTTTGGTGGAAAGAGGCAGGCATTGCGTTAAAGAAAGCAGTTGTAACCCAGAATTATGTTAAACAAGATAGCTGTCCACTATTAAGAAAGCTGAGGCATTCCAGCTTTTGTATGTTTCACATGCACAGATTAATATAAAATGTTTTTTTTAATGTTTAGGATTAAGATTTTCATGAATTATCATTGACCAGGTTTGTAAAATGTGTCCTGGTGAGCTGCTGATCAGGACAGTGGGTCAGTGTTCCAAAGTCAAAAGTGAGGCACGTGAATGGGGACTTCTTCATGCCTCTTCTTCAGCTCCAATATCAAAATCTACATAGCAAAGTGGAGCTGGGCAAGTCAAGATTGTGAAATATTCTAAGAAACCATCCCTTTAAAGGACAGGGATTAAAGATATAGTTACTGTACCATTGTTCTTTCAAAGACTTGGAGCAAGAGAGTATATTTTCCGGTATTCATTAAGGACCACGAAGCTTGAAAAGAATTGTAGAATTTACAGATGCTATAACATTATTTCCCCCCCCCCAACTGATTGTATGCATGAGTGATGGGCACGAGAGATTTGCTCTTTCAGAATTTAAATTCCTCTGCAATGGATTCTAATGATTTTTCAAGCAAAAACTTGAATCAACACCAGCTATTACCACACATCATCAGTTTTGTAATATCTGCTGAAATTTGAACTTAGAACGTTTGATAGATTGCTAAAACCCAGGTTGAAAGCGTTTGGATATTACAATTATACACACCAATCATGATTGCTGAGCTCCTTATGTTTATTGAGCACCTTATTTTGCAGGGTATTTGAATCGCTTTCTGGAAGCTTGTAGTAATGAACTCTTTTTCCGGACTTGTTCAGTGCTGCTTCGCAATTTTAATCTTGATATTCAGCTCCTGGAGAAACTCAGCATTCTGCTTCAAAAACTTTCAAAAATCAAGTAAGCTTTCCAACCTCAAAATATTTTTCTCAGGATTGATATTATGTGTTTGTTGGAATCAGGGCAATCCAGGATTTCCATAGCTTGGGAGATTCATGAGGAAAACTAATAAAAAAGATATGGATGCAATAGCTGAACTAGACAACAGTCAACCAAATAAAATAGGGCAGACCCAATCACAAACCACTAAGGAAAGACATAGATTGACGGTAGCGAGAGAGGGATGGTGGGTAAAGATCAGTAATGTAATCTAAGCATAAATTAGTAAAATATATAAAAAATAGCTTTTGAAGACTTTTCTAACTCGTTTGTGCCTATTCTTTTTGCACTCCCTTTTCTGCAGTAATGAATACCAGTGCCATATGTTGCAGATATCATTGTGTTGTAACTCAGAGTCATTTTATTTAAAAGAGATATCCTGTGTGCAGCCTATGAAATTTATTTTAGAGGTTGTAAAAACAAAAATCCAGAATTGCTGGGCGTGTATATAAATTTAATAAATTATTATTAAAAATAACCACATAAAGTATGTATGAATAACAGCAAATACTGTTTATTTCAGTTTGGAAAGTTGAAATTTCAGAATCAAATGTTAATTGAACTTCTGAAGTGACTTCTTTAATTGCATATTTTTCAAAATATATTGCAGGAGTAATAAGAAGATGTTTGAGCTGTTTACTCTCCATCTGATGATTCAAGAACTATTGAGGACAGCACATCCAGATCACACGTTTTTGTGCATTAACCTCAACTCAATTCTCTTTAATTTGGGTTTAATAAAAAACAACCCCATTGAAAGTAGCCAAAATGCAAGTGACTAGCAGGCTGCATTTTATAAAACGTTTCCAGTGGCTTGTTTATGTTACATGAATTAACAAAATGTGGAATGGGAATTGCCTCCGTAGGTGTCTCAGTTGTACCAGTCTTCAGAATACATCAGTTAGAATTGCTTTAATGGAAATTGTCTGTTTTTTAATGCTGGATTGCTTACCTGTAAGTACTTGTTTTAGACTGGTCTTCAGCCCAAAAGACAGCACCCCACAATACACTATTCTTTCAATGAGATCAATGACATCAAAGCTGTATAGTATCATATTGGATATCATATAGTATCATTTTGCATAAGTAATCTTGCATCCACTAGGACAGGGCAGGCAATCTTTTTGTAGGGAGAAAACACACTTTGATTTTTTTCCCCTTCCACAATGTTTGCACCATGACTGGTAATACAATGATGGGGCCATATTTTAGCCCATTTTCTTGGTTCATTTGGGGAGCAGCTAAGGGATAAAATATGTTCATTGCAGAGTTTCCCAGAAGTTTAATGCATCCAATTTTGTTTAGAAACCATGAAAAAATCATGGCACAAAATTTTGAAAGTCAACAGGAGCCAGAAGAATGGAGTTGGATGTCTGATGACCTGCAGGTTGATCACTAGGACAGTACAGAAAGATTAGTAATATTTTTTTATCTGGGCAGCTGGATATTCTCAGATGCTCATTTTCCTCCTCATAATGCTTGACCCCAAGGTTTTAGTGATAATTGGCAGAATCAGATTTCCTAGCACTTTCATTCCAGCAATTCATTGAGAAGATATTGTATAACCACTGAGGTCAGTGGTATGTCCTTTCATTAAATATATGTTTAGCTGCTTTGTGGAGACTATTAGTAGCTGAAAAGTTTGGTATTGGCTTATCAAAAGAAAGCATTGATTCTTAGCTGAGTTTCCAAGAGCTTTTTTGCCAATGTTAGAAATGCCCCAAACCTGAATGTGGAGTACCTGAAGACTGTTGTTATGTGAGATATCCAAAGAAAAGCCTTCTTCAGGCGATTTCAAGTTATGCAATAATAGAAATGTGCAGATTTTGAAAATTATTTGAAACAAATCCTTCAAAGCACAAATATTTAAGGTAACTATATCTTTAAAGAATTTGAAAACATGCAACTGCTTTAAGAAGGCACATTAAAGACACAGCTGCTTTAAAGAGATTCTGTGCCTTGCTATAATGCATTCCAGAGAACCTGTTCTGAATCATTATTGAACAGAACACTTAAAACTTTTTCTGATTTCTTTATGTTACAAAAAGCCCAGTTATTGAACTCAATCTTGACAGACACTAATTTGCTTTGTCTGATATTTTCTATACAGTATGCTGGGTCTTATAAGGTTCACAAAAAGACTTATTTTATCCTTTATGTGTGTTCATTTTTTTATTGTCATGTTATAGTGAGCACTCCGAAATGTCCTTATGCATCATTTTAATGTAATAAAGTAACAATTTAAAATAATCATTTATATTGGCAGTGTTATTCTTTGAAAAAGGATGTTCTTTGAGCTACTTGGCTTTTTTGTATTGCAGCCTGTTCATTGTTAATTTTATATATTGGATTGAACTTAGATTGTCCCTTCCAGAAATAGGAAGGGCTTCTTCTATTCATGGAAATTTCTGAGGATCCTGAAGCTGCTTGCTGGGAAAAAATGGACAGGAGATGGACCTTGGTTGAAGCCTTATTCTGTTCATATCCTTTTTTCACATTTGGTTCCATAAAAATACCCCAACCCACACAGCAGCTTTTTCAGGAGGCTAACAAAGAAATGGTGGAGTCAGCAAAATGGCAGAAGATGTTGACCAAAATGGCTCTCTGGGCACATGTAGGCAATCAAAAGCAGATAACCCAGAGAACAAGCCTTACAGATGATGCAGCTGCTATAACAATCTGAAAAGGAGTCTTCATGCAAGCTTAATAACATGGAAGAGCTATGCAGGATTAGTTTGTTTTGTTCCCTCAGTGACCAGCCAGATGTTTTAAAGATGTTAAATTTTCAGGACTTTACAGCAGGAGTGTTTGACTTAAGGAGGTACAGGTAGGTATAGTGTGAATTCATATGTACCCTGAATCACCTTTACCTCTTCAAATCTAAATACAATATCTGAACAGTTCTATCTTCTTTCTGTGAATCTCCCACCATGAACCTTTTGGTGGGGGAGGGGGAGGGATGAATTTGAACTAAGGGGTTTTTTTTACACAGCGCCATAATTTCATAAAGTTCTGTTATGTTTTCCCTTCATTAGTTCCATGTTTCTAAACAAAAAATCCCAAATAATATTAATTTTCTTTGGGAGTTTGCATTTATAAATCTGTGTTTTCTGCTTTTGCTTGTTACTTTGGTTCTGCGAATACTGATCATAAATATTTATAGTACGAAAATAGAAAGAAGTCAATTTTAAAAAGAAAGGTGTCCTATTTCCTGTTATCTAGAAGGTATTCAAATATTTTAACTCATTTTTTTCATGGTAAATTGCACTGTGGTTCAAAAGGACTATAATGGCAACAGTGGGAGTTCATGATTCAGAAGGACTGATGGTGCATTTGGAACAAATTTCTGTATGGCCACCTGCTGTTGCATCCTGAATAGAAATTTGTTGGAATTGTATATCAATAAGAATGATACATACTGGGCTGCTGCAGTTATGTCTTTAACCACTGTTCACCATTAGGAGTCACAATGTTGAGATAGGTGGCCATACAAATCTCTCTCCCCTATCTATCTATCTGTCTGTCTGCCTGCCTGCCTGCCTGCCTGTCTGTCTGTCTGTCTATCTATCTATCTATCTATCTATCTATCTATCTATCATCTATCTATCTATCTATCTATCTATCTATCTATCTATGTTATCATGGTAGAATTTCAAAATCTATCAATCATGGCTTAGTATTTTTTTTAATTTCACTTGAAACAAAGCCAGCTCTGGATTAAAGTGGATGTTTAGGATCACCAGCCAATATTTTCTGCAAATGCTGGGCATTGTTTTGCTGTTATCATTATTTGCAAGCACATAGTCCTATGAAAGACACATTCATTTCTTTATTCTTCATGTAATAGGAAGAGCTACTACACATCATAATAGGTTAAAAAGAGGGGGGGCTTCATTTACTTTTATTTTAGAATGGTCACATTGGTTGCCCAGATGCCAGAGTGTTTGCTTTGTTGACTTTTGTGACAGAGGCAGGCATCTGTTCATCCTATCTCGTCAAAAAGGACTCTTTTTCTTCTTTTAAGATACAGCCTGCTGCTTTTTAAGCTTCCTTCAAAAGGTATGACTGATCTTTCTTCTTTCTTTTGAACTAAAAGAAACTTCAAAGAATCTTGCTAATCAACTGTCCTCTTGTCTGCCAGAAGCCTTATTTTAGTAGATAATATTTTTGCAGCTAAGGGGCATAATAAAGGAAACTATGAGTGCTCTCGTAAAATACATGTCATGATGATTATGGGGGCTTACCTATACATAGAACATGACCTCTATGATGTATATTCATTCGTAAACACCCATTGAGACCTGAAGGCAAACTGAGATTCTACCCCCAAATTGACTTTTATCTTGAGTGGTCGGTGGACTAGGCACATTTTCCAACAAAGTATATGATGCCTGCAGCCCATATATGTAAATATGCTTCCATAGGCTAGGGCTTTGATTGGTAGCATGTCACGTTTCCATTTATTTTTTCTTAATTAAAAAAATCTAAAAATGGCCAGGTGATAGGTTGAATCCAGATGTAAGTATCTTTAAAAGAAAACCCAGTGAAATCAAGGAAGTTATAATAATTTATTTAAATATTTATTTATTAAACAACTGCATATGGCTCTCCAACTCATGCACGGTGACTCTGGACAGTTTACAGTATAAACATTTCACAATGAAAGAATCCATAAACCCACCTCCCTCCACCCGGTGGCAGCAACTACACCATCACAGCCACTTGATCATGTCATGGCCCCTTCAGAGGCCGGTTCGGAGGAGGAGGAGGAAGAGTTGGAGCTGGGACCGTCTGACAGGGAAGCCATGCCAGGGCCTGAGGATGATGCTGTCCCGGCCCCCTCAGGCATTGGGGGAGGTGGTCAACCTGACGGAGAGCTGCCTGCCTGCACAGACACGGGAGGATCAGCTGCTGACCGGCAGTGGTGCTGCCTCCTCCACTCCATCCAAGAGCAAGGAGAGTGGAACGTAGGCAAGCCCAAAGAAGGGCTGCAAGGCTACTTAGGAGGAGGTCGCCCAACCCCTCCTCACAAGGAACACCTGGAGGGGAATAACTTAAGGAGAAGCGTAGAGAATTAGTCTTTGCCAGGAACAATTGTTTGCTTTGGCTTACACTCCCCTGGCTTTTACTCATGCTTGTTGCTGTTTGCCTTGCCTTGCTTGGAAGATGGCTCTTCGCATTTTGTTTTAGACCTCGCCCTTTTCTGGTGGCTATGTTTGGCCTTTGCTTCACTGGGACTTTGGGACTGCTTCTTTTCTGGGAGCTGTTTCTTGTCCTGAGGACTGCCCTTGAAACGTGCCTGGACCCTGCCTAGTGGATTGGACTTGGAACCCTGGACCTTGCCCTGTGAGCATGCTCCTAATCTGTGGGCTTCCTTTGTAATATAGGGGCTGTTGTTTGGGAGTCTGAGGGTGGCTGCCATCAGGGTAGTGTGAGGGTGGAGCCTTACCAGTTGTTGGAGGGCCATTGGCTGAAACATTTGTTAAGAGACATAAAGAACTCTAGAGGCCTGCCTTGCCTTGACCACGTGCATCATAACAGATCTGTTCAGTATCCACATATATTTAGTCTCTAGGCTGATTAAATACGATATGATCTGGATTTACCTTAAGTGTTTGACAGGACAACTGTTCCACTTTAGACATGATAAATGGGAGATACATTAACATTTTATGCTAATTAAGCTAGTTAAGCTAAAACTTTTTTAAATTTTATTTTAAATTAATTTTTTAAAATGTTACCGTGTACACCCAAGAAAACAAACAAATGGTTCATTGAACAAATCAAACCCAGAGTTCTCACACGAGACACAAAAAACCAGACTCAAATTATCCTTCTTCAGACGCACTGTGCAAAGACTCAGGTCTCTGGCAAAGACTCTAATGCTGCAAAAGGAGGAAGAAAAGGGAAAAAGTCACGTGATGTCGCGCAACGTATCGGGACTGTTTTGCCATTGCTAGCAATGGGATGGGCGTGGCTTCCACGTGACGCGTCCGGCCCGTGGGCCGGCAGTTTGACACCCCTGAGATAGATGGAATCACTTACAGCAGAGGTCTCCAACCTTTCCAGCTTTGCAGACTGGCAGGGAGGGCGCTCGTGTGCGCAGGTTCATTTACACAAGCAAACATTAAAAAAATTTTGGGTCAAATTGATCACCAGGAGATCAAACTAGCTTTATTCAAGAGCACAATTCATTCTGAAATTTGCCATTCACCCATGATTTAATTGTGTTGTTTCACAACTGTGTATAGATTATGTGTTTAGATTCACTTTTGTTGGCGGTTAAGGCACAAGGCTAGAAACGATGAGACCATGAGTTCTAGTCCTGCCTAAGGCACAAAACCAATTGGGTGACCTTAGGTCAGTCCTACTCTCAGCCCTAGGAAGCTGGTAATAGTAAACCAGTTTGGACTTGTTTAGGCAGTTGCCAATAGTGAAAAGCCGATTTGAAGGCCCACCAAAATATAAAATAAAAAAATTTAGGGATTTACAATTCCTCCAGACCAGTGGTTCTCAAAGTGTGGTCTGGGGACCTCTGGGAGTTTACAAGACCCTTTCAGGGGTCTGTGAAGTCAAATAAATAAACATTTTAAAATTTCTCAGTTTTAATTTCTAATACAATCAATCATTTTTTAAAATGTGAAGGGGTCCTGGGACCAAAATGTTTGAGTGCCACTGCTCTAGACCACCACATTCCAGCAATAGTCTTAACGATTTATCACATTTTATTTAAGACAATATAACCAATTCACAAAACAATTAATGTAAACTCTCCAGCATTGCTTGTGAGGTAGCAAATCCACTTTTAGTTAGGATTGTGCTCCTTTTTGTCCACGTTTCATAGGTTGCTTTAAAGAATAAATTAATGGGAAGAGTGTTAGAAGATGCCTTTAACTGAAGGATAGGAAATATGCCCCTGGCAATCTTCTCCTCTCACCCTTAAGAGTTTTCATTCATATTACATGTCATAATCTTGAATGATATAATTTATCAGTTCAAATTAAAGAAGAGCTGTGAGAAGAGCTCATAATTCATAGTTGCTACAGGGTAGCTTTGATAAATTGAGTAGTTTTCCTCACCCTTAGGAGATTATTTTCTTTTATTTCTTTCTCTGTTTTTCTCTCCCCCCCCCCCCCGAAAAGTGATGCAGTTCCTTTCATCTTCTCTTACAGAGTTTGCCTAAGCAGGCAATTTTAACATTTCTTTGTGAATTAAGTAGAAAATTATCTTCCTTTCTTGTGGTAATGAACTGAGAGAGAACCAATTGTATTCTCAACTAGATGAAGAAACATCTCATGCTTTCTAGACTAAGGAAACTTGGAACTTCTCTGTTTCAAAGATCTAAAAGGAGATTTCCTTCTTTTACTAGAAATTCATTAATTTATTACACTCTTATAAAACTTCTTAATTCAAAATATTTCACTCATTTCTCTAAGTTTTTAAGCCACACCAAAACTGCAGGAAAGTCCATCTCACTGCTAAGATGATAATAAATGTTCAAAAGGACCCATTATTAATTATGGTTCATCGCACATCTCAACAGAGGGGGAGGGATACGACACCATCTATCTCCTGTTTATAATAGGGTCCTTTCAGCAGTTCCAAGAAGGTTCCATGCTCATTTGCACTATTCTGAGAGCACAGATAAACCACCCAGGGGCCTCAACAACTCTCAAAGAGAGTGCTCAGGATCAAATGCCTGCAAGGAACATACATCTTCCATTCTCATACTCATGTGCGTTTGTTGTTTGTCGACTTTAGTTCGGCGTTTAACACAGTTATTCCCCAGCATCTAGTAGACAAACTGGGCCTTTTAGGCTTAAACATTCCTTTGTGCAACTGGATTCTTGATTTTCTTACCAACAGGCCCCAATATGTGCAAGTTGGAACAAATACCTCTAATACCATTTTCTTGAGCACAGGTTCTCCTCAGGGCTGCGTCTTAAGTCCGCTGCTGTTCACCCTGTTGACCCATGACTGTTGTGCTAGGTTTGCCACCAACCATATTGTGAAGTCCGCAGATGATACAACAGTAGTGGGCCTTATTCAAGATGACAATATGGATGCTTACCACAAGGAGGTTGAGAGGTTGGTAAGGAAAACAGCTTAGTTTTAAATACGGAAAAACCAAAGAGATCATTGTCAATTTCAGAAAAGGCAGGCACAGCCACACTTTTCTGTGCATTAATGATTCACCTGTGGAGATGGTTACCAGCATCAAATTCCTGGGTGTGCAGCTAAGGAGTAGGCTGTCTTGATCGCTCAACAGCGAGACACTGGTGAAGCGGGCACAGCAGCGCCTGCATTTTCTGCGTCACATGAGAAAAGTACATCTTCCTTCTCCGATCCTTACCACTTTCTACAGGGGGACAATTGAGAGCATCCTGTCATACAGCATCACAGTCTGGTTTGGAAGCATCACTGCTTCAGACAGGAAGGCAGTGCAGAGAGTGGTGAGGATGGCCAAAAGATCATTGGCAGTTCCCTCCCTCCCATCCAGGACATATTACAGAAGCGTTGCTTGAGCAGGGTCCGTAAGATTATCTGGGACACTACACATCCTCTTCACGACCTGTTTTCCTTGTTACCTTCTGGGAGGAGGCTTCATGGTATCCGTAGCAGAACATCCAGATTCAGCCATAGTTTCATTCCATACAGCATTAACCTTGTGAACTCTCAAGCTTCCTCCTTCCATTATATTTTCAAGATGGATAGTGTTTAATATTTATTTGTTATGTATATGTAGGGGTGTGGGTCTATATATATGTTGTATATAGTATGTTTAGGTGTGTATCATGTATGTGTTTCACTTTGAGAGCGGGCAACTAAATTTCATTTTTGATGTGTGCCGTTGTGCCCACAGTAAAAAAATTGACAATAAAGGTTATCTTATCTTATCTTCACCATTCAGTCAGAACTGAAGAAACTTTTGGATGAGAAGTGAAATGTTTTCAAGGAAAAACAAAGAAAGTCCAGTTGCCTTTTGAAAAAGCACTTTTGGGACAACCATGACCTGGATGACTGGAAATCTCTATAGATATTTGTTCACAATACAGTATTCTGAAGAATGGGAATGCTTTGCTAGACTCTGCAGGAGAAGGGTCTACAATGGAAAATATGAAAGATAACTAATATTTGTGTTCTAAATAATGCAAGTTAAGACTGTTGGGTAGAGTTAGCTTTTCAGTGATCAGAAACACAATTATGATTAGAAAGCAGTCACCGGTGTCGTGTATATATCAACAGCTGGGGAAACAAGATTAATGGCCTTTTGGAAATTAAATCTTACTTCCTGGGGACTAATGCTCATTAGTAACAGAAGAAGAAGAAGTGATATTAAACATGTCATGATAGTTCTTTGATTGCTAAGGGTTTACTTTGAATTTTATCTTGTTTTATGCTTAATAATAATTAAAAACTGTTTTAATGTTCTAAGGATACTTTCTAAACAGCATTAACTAGAATTCCAACTCCAGTTCCATGGGGGGAGGAGCATGCAGAAACTCAGTTTCTTATGAGGAGCATTACAAGGGACTCCTCGGACCATCAAATCTTACAGAACCAGAGCAGAGATATACTATGCCCTTGGCATTTCACTCTTTACCCCAATTTCAACTTCCAATCTTCAAAGGCAGCCTTTCCCATATCACAGTTACTATAATCTTGTGATATTTCAAAGACATCAGTGTTAATAAGAAATTGCTGGAGTTCATTTTTCCAGAAATATGTTAACTTTTCAAGATTCATTGAGAACAAGTCTGATGGGTATTAGACGTTAGTTGATATGTTTTGAGAGAAAAGTATATTTTAAGTTGCTCTGCTAAAAAGTGCCCATTACTTTACGCCAGCCTGTTAGTGTTTCCAAGGACAAATAAAAACATCTTTCAGTGATGAGTCATTTAAATTTAATCTAGCAGTACCAGATGTGTCTGAATTTGGAATTTCGAAGAAAAGAAATATGCTGTATATTTCTCTCTCTCTCTCTCTCTCTCCCCTCCCCATGTGTGTGTGTGTGTGTGTGTGTGTGCGCGCACGCGCGTGTGTGCGCTAAGATAACAATCAATTGGATGGAAAGAAAAGCCATTTTATTCCTGAGTCAAGAATCAGAACATAATATGGAATCTATTCAAATGGAAAGTTTATTTGTTTCAGGCCAATAGCAGATAATTAAACAACCTTTCCATTTTACAGGAATGTAGTGATTAGAAACAAATGCATAATGGGAAGAATCACTTGTCCAAAATCAGCTACAGAGGAAGTGGCACAGCTCCATTGCTGATTTCTTTAATCAAAAATTAATCTTTGGTTTATAATGTAATCAGAGCAAAACGAACTCACTAGCAAACAGTTGATTTAATTAGTATTTTCTTTACTTAAAAACAACTCCTCAGGGATAAAAGTTACAAGAAAGACAATTAATTACATCTATCACTGGAAAGAGGTTCTTCTTTATTTTTTATAGTTATAATGTATTGCTTTTACAAATTCAATAAATGAAAAGACAAAATAATAAAAAAGAAATAGGAAATTTACACATATTGTAAAATTTGCCATAAAATTCCAAAGTAGCAGAATAGAATAACAGAATAATTGAGTTGGAAGGGACTTTGGAGGTCTTCTAGTCCAAACCCTTGCTCAGAGAGGAAACCCCATGCCATTTCAGAGAAATGGTTGTCCAATATCTTCTTGAAAACTTCCAGTGTTGGAGCATTCACAACTTCTGGAGGCAAGTTGTTCCACTGATTAATTGTTCTAACTGTCAGGAAATTTCTCCTTAGTTCTAGGTTGCCTCTCTCCTTGATTAGTTTCCATCCGTTGCTTCTTGTCCTGCCTTCAGGCGCTTTGGAGAATAGCTTGACTCCCTCTTCTTTGTGGTGACCCCTGAGATATTGGAACACTGCTATCATGTCACCCCTCGTCCTTCTCTTCATTAAACTAGACATACCCAATTCCAGCAACCGTTCTTTATATGTTTTAGCCTCCAGTCCTCTAATCATCTTTGTTGCTCTTCTCTGCACTCTTTCTAGTGTCTCAACCAGTGGTGGGATTCAGCCAGTTCGCACCAATTCGGCAGAACCGGTAGCTAATTTTTTGTTGCCCAGGCCCAGAATGGACTTCCGGAAGTGGCATCCACACAGAGAACCGGTTGTTCACATACTTGAATCCCCCCACTGGTCTCAACATACTTTTTACATTGTGGCGACCAAAAGTGGATGCAGTATTCCAAATGTGGTCTTACCAAGGCATTATAAAGTGGTATTAACACTTTACATGATCTTGATTCTATCCCTCTGTTAATGCAGCCTAGAACTGTGTTGGCTTTTTTTTGTAGCTGCAGCACACTGCTGGCTCATATTTAAGTGATTGTCCACTAGGACTCCAAGATCCCTTTCACAGTTACTATTATTGAGCCAGGTACCACCTATATTATACCTGCGCATTTGGTTTTTCTTGCCTAAATGTAGAACCTTACTGTTTTCACCACTGAATTTCATTTTGTTAGATAGTGCCCAATGTTCAAGTCTGTCAAGATCCTTCTGTATCTTAAGGCTATCTTCTGGAGCATTGGCTATTCCTGCCAGCTTGGTGCCATCTGCAAATTTGATGAGTTCCCCATACTTCCCTCCATGTAGATGCAGTTCCATTGAGGACTACAGGTTGAATGTGGTTGGTCAGCCTGCTATGAATCTATCTGGTGGTGATGCTGTCTAACCCACATTTTTCTATCATCAAGTAGTAGGTTGTGGTCTATTTTATCAAATGCCTTAGAGAAGTCCAAGTAAATTATATCCACAGCATTCCTCTGGTCCACTAGGTTTGCCACTTTATCAAAGAACGCAGTAAGATTTGTTATGATTTTATTTCGCTCTAGGTGTTCGCTGATTCGTTGCTTGGTTAGAATTGAATAGAATAGAGCTGGAAGGGACCTTGGAGGTCTTCTAGTCCAGCCTCCTGCTCAAGCAGGAGAACCTATACTATCTCAGACAAGTGATTGTCCAGTCTCTTCTTAAAAACCTCCAGTGATGGAGCACCCACGATTTCTGAGGGCAAGCTGTTCCACTGGTTAATTGTCCTCACTCTTAGGAACTTTCTCCTTAGTTCCAGGTTGCTTCTCTCTTTGATCAGTTTCCAACCATTGTTTCTTGTTCTGCCCTCTGGTGCTTTGGAGAATAATTTGACCCCCTCTTCTTTGTGGCAGCCTCTCAAATACTGCAATACTGCTATCATGTCACCCTATTTCTTCTTTTCTTTAGACTAGCCAAATCCCAGTCCTTCAGCCATTCTTCATATGTTTTAGTCTCCAGCCCTTGGATCATCTTAGTTGCTCTTCTCTGAACTTTTTCCAAGGTCTCAACATCTTTTTTGTAGTATGGTGACCAAAATTGGTTGCAGTATTCCAGGTATGGTCTCATTAGGGTTTTATAAAGTGGTACTAATACTTCGCGTGATCTTGATTGTATTAGCTTTTTTGGCTGCTGCTGCACATTGCTGGCTCATAGTCAAGTGATCATCCACTAGGACTCCAAGGTCCCTCTCACAGTTACTGTTTTTGAGCCAAGTCTCACCTAATCTGTACTTATATCTTTGATTTTTCCTGCCTAAATGTAAAACTTTGCTTTTCTCCACATTAAAACACATTTGTTGGATAGGGCCCATTGTTCCAGTTTGTCAAGATCTTTTTGAATCCTGAGCTTGTCTTCTGGGGTGTTGGCTATTCCTGCCAGTTTGGTGTCAACTGCAAATTTGATGAGTTCCCCTTCTATTCCCTGATCTAAGTCATTGATGAAGATATTGAAGAGTACTGGGCCTCATACGGAGCCTTGTGGTACTGCTTACTTCTCTCCATGTGGATGTAGTACCATTGAGGACTACTCGTTGAGTACGGTTTGTCAGCCAGCTACAAATCCATCTGGTGGTGTTGTCTATTCCACCTTTTTCTAGCTTACCAAGCAATAGATTGTGGTTGAATGCCTTACTGAAATATTTTCCAGAAAAGTTTATCTTTTCCAGATCTTCCCAGGCATTGAGGTCAGGCTAATAGGTCTGCAGTTTCCTGGATCTATTTTTTCCCCTTTTTTTGAAGATGGGAACTACATCAGCTCTTTTCCAGTCCTCTGGTAGTTCCCTGGTGCTCCAGGATCTTTGAAAGATATAGTTCAATGGTTCTGAGATCACATCTGCCAGTTCCTTCAGAACCTTGGGGTGTAATCCATCTGGTCCTGGTGATTTGAACTCATCTAGGATGGACAGGTGCTCACTTACCATTTTCTTGCCTATCTTAACTTGTATTCCTAATCTGTTTTTTACGGTACTGATTTTGATAGGTTGGACTGTTTTTTTCCTTTTGTGTAAAGATGGATGAAAAAAATGAGTTAAGCAGTTCTGCTTTCTCCCTGTTGCTTCTCATCTTCTTGCCACTTTTCCCCATTAATGGATGAATCATTTCCTTGACTTTTTTCTTGTTTTTTACATGTTGAAAGAAGCTTTCTTTTTGTTATTTTTGACTTTTGTCATAAGCCTAAATTCATTTTGAGCCTTAGCTTTCCTCACTTCATCTTTGCAGGCTCGGGCTATTTGTTGATATTCTGCCTTAGTTATGTGCCCGTCTTTCCACTTTTTATACTTGCCCTTTTTGTCTTTCAATTTATCAGAGAGTTCTTTATGCAGCCATGCTGGTTTCTTTTGAGAGCTGTTATTTTTCTTCTTCATTGGTATTGTGCTAGAATGGGCTTTTGTAATCTCACTTTTCAAACTTTCCCAAGCTTCTTGGGTTGTTTTCTCCTTGAGGATTCTCATCCATGGAATCCTTCCCAAGCCCTCTCTAAGTTTGTTGAAATTAGCTCTCTTGAAGTCCAAGACTCTAGTTTGACTGTGTTCTATGGCTTGATTGATATCTGTATATTAAAATGTCTAATATGAAGGTTAAAGTCAGTATTAATGTTATGACCAATATGGCTCAAATTATAAATTATAAACCAAGATAAAGGGGTTACAATAATTTCTGTCTCATTTAAAACAATTAATGAGTTTAACAAATCATAAAAGTATGAACTATTATAATCTTATGTTAAGAAAAGCCAAAGTTTGGATTGGTATTATCCCATTTATAAAAATGCAGTCCAAAATAATTTCTACATTGAGTTTCAAATTCTCAATCAGATTTTTTTTTCAGATATGAACTTAATGTTGATATTGATGCATACTCCCATAACATCAATTTATTTACATTTTTTAATTGAATTTCTATGACTGTTGAGAAACTCAAAACCACACATGTTAAAATGACCAGGAAATAGGACCCTTAACACACTCAGGGCCACAGGCACATAACCAGGTCTCCAAAGCTTTAAGAAAGGCCAGCTGGGTCAGGGTCATCCTAATTTCTGGAGAGAGAATATTACAGAGGGCAGGATCTACGACTGAGAAGGCACACCTCCTAGTCCCCACCAGCTGACATTCCTTGGCTGAAGTTATCTGGAGTATGCCCTGTCAGCCAGACTGGATTAGATAGAAAAGATAGTCCCTCAAGTAACCAGATTCCTTCCCCCCCCCTCAATTTTTAACATTTTATTAGATTATAGAATAAAATACAAAAATACAAAAGCAAATAGTAGGATACAGTGGGGAGGGAAAAGGGAAAGAAAAGTGAGGGGGAGAAGGGGAAAAGACAAGACATTTATTTCCGACTTTCTCTGTTGCAGTAGAATAGAGCATTAACATTGAACCTCGACTTTTTACTTTTCTATAATAATATAAACTAGCCATTTCTATAATAACAAATCAATCTAATCAGTGAAACACAAAATCAAAGTTTCATTTTTTCCCACCTCAAGTACAAAGTCCAGAAGCGGTCTCCAAGTAGAAACAAAAGTACTTATATTCTTTTCTTTAATCAGAATGGTCAATTTAGTCATCTCTGCCAATTCTAACCCTAACCCTAACCCAGGTCTAACCCTAACCCTTCTTTACACTTACATTTCCAACATTCATTTAAAATACCTTTATACATTCTAGATAACTTATCTGGTGTTAAATACCTGTGGTACATCATCTTATAAAATTTTTCTTTTAAATTATAATTTATTGTGAATTTTAAGCCTTTCGTCCAAATATTCTCCCATTGTTCAAGCATCACATTATATCCAAAGTTCCTTGCCCACTGAATCATACAATGTTTTACATGTTCACTTTCCAAATTCAATTTCAATAACATTTTATATACCTTAGCAATAATATGTTCATCACTACCACACAAGATTTCCAATTCATTTTTAATAAAGTCAAACCCATTACTCTTTTTATCTAGTTTGAATCTTTCTTTCAGTTGTTGGTATGTAAACCAATGGCAAACATAGCCCTCTGATTCTAACTCTTCCCTCGACTTAAGGGTAGGGTCACCGGAGTTGAAAAGTATTATTTTACCATAAGTCCACCAGTCTGGCTTTGCCACCATTTCTTTTCTAAAGAAAGCTTCCTGTGGGGACACCCAAAGAGGCAACTTTATGGAGAACCTTGTTTTATATTTATTCCAAACTCTTAGTATGGCATATCTAGCAAAATGATTGTTAAAATCAACATTAACTTTAACTTTATCATACTATAAATAACCGTGTCATCCAAACCTTAATTCATGACCTTCTAAATCAAGTAACCTCTTGTTCTGGAGGTTCACTCACTCTTTTAGCCTGGCCAGACAGCATGCATCAAAGTACAATTTCAAATCTGGTAAACCCAAACTCCCTCTTTCCTTAGCATCTTGCAACAGCTTATATCTAATTCTTGGGTTTTTTCCCCTTGCTGTATGAACTTGGTAATATCCCTTTGCCGTTGTTTAAATGGAGCATCAGTTGCAAGTATTGGTAATATCTGGAACAGAAAAAGCATCCTTGGTAAAACATTCATCTTAATTATAGAGATTCTACCCAGTAGTGATAAATGCAATTTGTCCCATCTTTATAAGTCCTTTTTAATATCATTCCAAAGAGGCACATAGTTATTTTGAAACAATTTTGTATTTGTCAACATAACCCCAAATATTTCACCTTTTTCTCGATCTTAAAACCCGACTTTTTAATCAATATATCACTGTCCTGAGGTGACATATTCTTGTTGTTTCTGTTTATTTATTTTAAAATCTGCTAAAGCCCCAAACTCATTTAATTTCCTCATCAAATGTTCTATGTTATTTTTTGGATCTTGCAGGAATATGACCAGATCATTTGAAAATTCAAGTAACCAGATTCCAAGCCATGAAGGGCTTTAATGGTGACAACCAGCATCTTGGAATGCAGGCAGAAACACACTGGCAGCTAATGCAGTCCACCGAAGTAGTGGTGTTCCATGTATCAAATATCCCACACCATTCACTATCTATGCAGCTGCATCCTGCACTAGTTGAAGCTTCCAAGTCCTCTTTAAGGGCAGCCCCATGTAGAGTGTGTTGCAGTCATTCAGATGGAAGGTTTCAAAGGCATTGCCATTCCTTTATAGAAGGGGTTATTTCATAATTTCCAATAAGAAGTATAAGGAATCATAGCTGTTATCATGTACAAAGCCAGTTCTGTACACTTCGTAGGACTATAAGATTAGTAACATTTAATTAAAAAATAAGGTGAAAAGAGAAATTCACCTTTAACATTTGTTCCATCCTATTATAAATTGTATTCCAAAATGGTTGGACTTTGGTTCCTGATCGTCTTTAACTGAAATCTACTTCATAAAGTTGTGATGATAAAAGGAGAGACAGATATCTCCCGTGTAGCCCAGAACTTTCAAAGAAAGGGCAAGATATAACTGCAGGAATAAATACAGGTAGACCTCAACTTACAACAGTTCATTTAGTGACCATTCAAAGTTACAACAGCACTGGAAAAGTGACTTATGACTGGTTTTCCCATCGTTGCAGCATCCCCATGATCACATGATCAAAATTCTCGAGGCTTGGCAACTGCTTCATATTTATGATGGTTGCAATATCCTGGGGTCATGTGATCACCTTTTTTGACTTTCTGACAAGCAAAATCAATGGGGATGTCAGATTCACTTAACAACAGTGTTACTATCTTAACAATGGCACTGATTCACTTAATGACTGTGGCAAGAAAGGTCATAAAATGGGGCAAAACTCACTTAACAAATGTGTTACTTAGCAACATAAATTTGGGGCTCAATTGTAGTCATAACTCGAGGCCTATCTGTAACATATTGTTTATGTACAGGATATATATGATCACCTATCTCATATCATAATTCTATGTGATTCACAACAATCCATCGGGGTGGCCACCAGTAAGATGTGTCTCTGAGGTCCCATTAGGTGGTAACATGGTGATGCTGCAGGTTTTTAGGATAGCTGAGCAAAGAAGGGTATTTTTAACAAAAGGGATATATAAGGAGATAGTTGGTAAGGAAGCACTTTAAAAGTTTTCATTTCAGTTGGTATGAGCCAAAAGGTTCCTACTTTTGTATGAAATGATTTTTTAAAAAAACATATGCTTTAGGCATGCAGAAAAAAAAGGAAGGAAAAAGCCCACTGATTGATGGTGGTGGGGATTTAAGAGCACCTCCCCACTATATTTATGTTTCCAAACTCTCTAAAGAAATTGGAAGCCACCCTGCATGTCATGAAATGCTGAGTAGATACAGACAACACGAATTTATCAGCCTCTACCTTCTGCTCCCCAGCAGGAGAGAACAGAAACACCTCCTGTTCAATTACTCAACTTAAGCTGCAATATCCTACAGTATTGTACATCTCCTCCCCTGCCTTCCAAACAGAGTGTAAAGATGAGTAATAGGATGCTAAAACGTGGCACAAAGGGTGGAGGGAACGATCCCTATTTGGTATTAGAAGCCAGAGGTTAGGCTGAAGCAAAGTGCCCACCAGTGTGGAGGAGGCCTATTCACAAGGTATCTTCAGCTAATTTTAGTGTGGCAAACAAGAAAAATACTTCTGCAATTCTTGACACAAACTGAGCCAGAACAACAATTTAAAAAATCAGCTCAGCTTATCTCATCATATTGCAAAGGCATGCAGCTACTTTATGTTTATGATATAAAGATATGTGGGGAAGTACCCCTTGTAGCACAAAGTGTTGATGTTTGCGTGGTATTGACTTCAAAGCAAAATTTTAAAACTGACAACATCCCAAGAAGTCCAGTTTTCTCTATTGAATGAAATTAGTAAAAAAAAAAAAAAGACCAGAGATTGGGACAAATTGTCATCTTAGATTTGGAGCAGGGATCCTTCATTCTAGTGCAGGGGTGTCAAACTGCTGGCCCGCGGGCTGGATGCATCATAGTGAAACCGTGCCCACCCCATTGCCGGCAATGGCAAAAAAGTCGCAATACGTCACGACACGTCACATGACGTTGCAAGTTTGACACCCCTGTTCTAGTGCTACCAGATCTGAGCTGCAAAAATCTAAACAATCACTAGAGGGCAGCAAAGAAATACATAAACCTCAAACACTTTTGCTGCCATCTAGGTACCATGCAAATATCAGGCCAGATCTGGTAGCCTCACCCTTTCTCAAAGTCTAGAGAAAGAGCCTGCACTTTCAATTGTTCTTCACCAAAAAGACTACAATATTTAGTTCATTAATAGTAGCACATATTGTACATATAAGACAAATTGCAACAGGATTTCACATGTATGTTTTAAAACAGTTTTGAGGCAAAAATTGCCAGTGTCTGCCATTACATTTTTGCAATTCTTAGATGTAAAGTAGAAGCACACAATGACTCATGTGACAACAAAAAGACTAGAAACCTTTGAAATGTGGATTTTATAGAAGACTACATAAAATATCATAGAGCGCATATAAAGAAAAAGAGATGGTCCTCCAAAGACAAATAAATACTCTATTTGGACATTGTGAATACCATCACCAAAAAGACAGTGAAATATTAAACACACAGAGTAAGCAATCAGAAATATCAAGAAAAGATTCAAGGAAACATAGCACTGGCAGACAGCATAAATCAGAAAAATCTACCCCTATTGTTTGACAAAAATACACTTCCTTGTTTAGTAACAGCAAAAGAATGAATAATGTTGATGCTCACCAATCTCTGGGAAGAAAGAACACAAAAACAAGAAAAACCAGGAGTTCATTTGTGATGGTTTATGGTTCATGCACACAAATTGTGTGAACACTGATGTGTCATCTGCCTTGCTGCTCCTCCACGAATCCCATTTCTACTCAACATTTTTCTGAAAGCGAGTCATGAACTTTAACCGAGATGAGACTGACCTGCAGATCTATAGATTTTCCTTGGCCATTTTATGCTCTGTTCTTATAGTGATTTTGATAAGATGAACACTCTTGGAAAAACTCAGTATTATTGCAAATTGTCTCAATTTCAAGAGTACGTATCTGACTGAATTGGAGACATCCAGAGCTTCAGAAATTGTGCTGTCATCTTTTGCAGACTGATAGGTATTAATGCCTTTTTAAAATGGAGTGGGCATGTCAGCTTTCTAGAATTTTGTCCTATATAAACTTCACTGGGATGAGTGGAACCAAACTTTGTAAGCATGAGTGACCCAAAACATCTCTTATTGTTTAATGCAGCACAGAAAGAATTGCCCATAGTTAATCCTTTAATTTAAATTATTGAATTGGGTGGGTATTAATGTTCATACTGAGACTTTATATTCTGAATTATTTGTTTGTGAAATAAATAGCATTATAGCACTTAGACTTATATACCACTTCATAGTGTTTACAGCCCTCTTTAAGTGGTTTACAGAGTCAGCATACTGCCCCAAACCATCTGGAGCAAGTAACATATTTGGGTATTGTTTCTTTTCTGTTTTCATGGGATCCACATGAAGTTTTGTCATCATTTAGTGGCAAAGATAAGCAGCAATTAAAAAAAAAATCACATACACACACAACTGAGACATCTCAGATTAGAACACATGAAAAATTAACAAAGGACAATGGGCATCTCAACAGCAATAAGCAACTAAAGCGAAGCCACAGAACTTGGGGAAAAATGTAGCATAGTTTGATGCATATATTCACTGCTTTTTTAAAAAAAATCTGAGATCCACTTTTTATGGAGCATGACTGGGAATGCCCAGTTTAACTGTGATATTCAATTCTCTCAAAAATGTTCTGCCTTAATAGTCCAGTAAGAGTGACATATGGTTCACTTTCTATCTTATATTTAGATCCATTTGAAGGAATATAGCTGTCATGAAGATGGGGGACTCTTGAAAGAAACTAGGCAGTGAGTCGAGTAATTTTAAAATTATTTCAGTAAAATTATTGGGAAAAAAAGGTCAAGGTTCTTAGAGCTGTGGTCCCCAATCTTTTGGCACCAGGGACCGGTTTCATGGAAGACAATTTTTCCATGGTCCGGGACCGGAGGTTGAGGATGGTTTCAGTTTGCTCACTCACCCAACCGCTCACCTCCAGCTGTGTGGCCCAGTTGGGTACTCCCTGTTCTAGAGAAGGTGTAGTTCACAAATGGCACATGGCCTCATTAGGAGATCTTAAATTGGGTCAGTGGAGTTTTAAACTGGAAAAAAATATCTGCTTGTACAAGAAAATCCACTCTGGTTTGAAGCATGGACAGCACCAAAATGGACTGGTCAATGATTTAACTCAGAATAAAAGTGGTTCATAACTTAACCACATAGTTACATTCCTTGGCTCAAGGTTTCAAACATTATGCCCTGCAAATGACATGAGATGATATTGAAGGAGAGCTACCTCTGATGCTGAAGCCTAATTATTTTAAACAAATGTTTGGGAACTTCAGCTAGAACTGATGTTTTATCATTAGTTAATGATAGATTACTTAATATTACTTAAAATATCAATATTATATTAAACTAAGATAATAAATGTTTTAAAAATGTAACCAGGCTTGTGTTAACTTTTAACAAACAAGACTGAACTCTTCAAAACTTGCCTGTTGTATAAAAAAGAAAATGGTGCAATCTAAAATTATTATAATACACGTGTTGCTTTATGTTTTTATCATATTTATTTGTCATAATGTACAACAATAAGTTATATATACAAAATTACACAAAATTGTTTCAATATTTATCAAGAATGCAGGACTAATCTTGCCTTTTGCTGCTTTTTAAATTACAGTAAAAAGCTTCTTTCTATTTTAAACAAAATAATATTAAATATTCTCTGTTCACATTGGTACTGTTGATCTCAAAGTCTTGATATTCCCCAGACATAAAATATATATTTTTAAACAATTACCAAACAAATCTAATGGCAATTCTTTAGTTCTCCAAGATAACTTTGTCAGTAGGATGTGGGGATCTGAATTATTATTTATAGCTTGGAGCTGCATTTATGTGGAGTTGTAGAATAAGCAATTGAAATTCTTGCATGTTATAATCCCAAAATTATGGCCCAAAGGCATTTCTTTTTTTTTTAAAGTGCTTATGGATTCTACCAAAACTAATACAACAAAGATGGAATGAAAAACTAAATCCAGTTCTCAACAATGAACCTGTGGAATTACTTTATTATGTCACCCTCTTAAAAAAGATAAAAATAAAGTCTCCCTTGGGTCCAGTTTAATGCATGGATACTTGATACATTTTCTTAGTAATAGTTCACAAGTAGCTTGTCAAAGTTGTGTCATTTTTATCCACCTATTATTATTTATGATCTAGAAGGCCCAACTCTGCTTAGCCTATTCAAGATCAGCAATGCTTGGCTAGATCTTGCCAACTGCTATGACAATTGCCTCCTACCTCTGGATAATTGTCATAGGGTGGATATTGAGCAGACCACAGTGGGTGGTCTTCTGCCATACATCTCACGATGTAATAGTTAATGTGTGGTATTTGCAAACATTAATTCCATGTGGATTGCTTGAGTTTGTTCTGAGCATCCACCTGAATAGTCATGCTGTGCACTAGATTATAGGCCATGTAGGCTCAGGATAAAAGCCAAAGTTACTTCCTCCCCTTTTTCAAGGTACTAATATGAGACTTCTATTTATTTGTATCTACAAAAATAGATTTAAAGGTTGCTTCAAGCTGCATTGGAAAAAGGAACCGTAACAAATATTGCGTTTGCAAATTAATTACAGGAAATAATTCTATCATTATTCAGACGGGAAAGGATACATCTGAGATAGTAAAATATATTTTAATGCAAGAACTCATAGGCTAACAAACTGGATGCTGCATGGAGACATACCAATATTAAATATTCATCTCAGTGACCCCATTAGACTAGAATTTGATTTTTTTTTGTTTGGAATGAAGGCACTAGGGGGTTGGCCTAGTTATTATTTTCCTGAACATGAATTATAGTTTTATAGCATTTTCATTCAGTCATGCTTCTTGTAATTAAAAATGTTTTAAAGGCATGTTGTTTCTTTTAATAATAATAACTTACTGAAATCTGTCAACATAGCTGTTTCTGATAAGTATATTAACAAACTTGCTAATTAAATTTCTACCAACTCTTGGGCTCCGTACTTATGATTCCTGCATAAAAAGAGGGACTATTCCTTTCAAATCTATAAATAAAGACCACAGGCCATTCTATCCAAGAGCACAGTGTTTACATTAGGGAGATACTATAATAAAACTCAATTGTTACTATTCTCTCTTTCTTGCACAAAGTAGGTTAGCAGGATGGGTCACAGGAACTGATCCAAATGCAAATTTCTCAAGTGCTGATGGAAGGTAAGAAAGGACGAATGCCCTAATGGGCACAATAAGTATGCAATGTAGATCATCATAACAGATATTAGGTGATCCTATGATATTCCTATAATCAATGCTTCCATGGGTTTCATATTAAAACATGTTATACACTTATTTTAAATAATATTGGAAAAATTAGTACCTTTACATTAAATAAAATAATTTAGAGCAATACATTTTTATCAGTTGGTACTTAGTCCCCCATCCTACTGATAGGAAAGAAAGTCTCCACTTCTGAGAAACTTGCATCCATAGCAGAAGCCCTGATGATTGTGATATATTTAATTCACACGGAACACAGATCCTTCTCACAGATGGACCACCAGTGGGGAAAAGGTGAATTAAATGAAACACATCCTCAAACATGCCCCAACTCCATTCAAATTCACGTACTGTGAGAAATTGGGAATAGTGTTCTCATTTCCTCAGATATTATAAGCCAGATTTGTTTAAAAAATAATCATAAGAATGATAATTATGATAATGATAATTCACTACATTCAAATGTAAGAGGGAACTGTGCTCATATCAAAAATAGATATTTCTGTTTCCTCATTAACTACTATTGTTTAGTGTTCCTATTACAGCTGTCCAGAACAAATGTTTTGGGTAAAGTAAAAACATCACAGGAAAACTAAACATACCACATACATTTCTGTTGGTGATTGCAACAACTCTAGTCAAGAAATCTGTAATATTTTTAAATGCTTTCCATAAAAGTGTTTCAACAATCATTAATTTCCTTTGCATCTAAAGTTGATCAATTTGATAGATTTATTACAGGCTTCTGCCTCTCATTAATGATCTCTTTTCGAGAACTAACAAATGTTCCCATTTGTTTGTTCTAGTGCATAAAAGATGGCCCCAATCAGATGTTTATGAAATGCAATATTACATTAATAAATAAATTCTGCTTATATTATAAGTAGTTTAAGTTTTCACTAGTATCTATGAAAATATTGCTGAAATTTCTGTGTAGACCACATATATGAATTCTTATTTGCTACAATTGGAATAAATTGGAATAAAGCTATAGATCTTGTAAAAATGATAATTCAGCCAACTTCACCTACAGGCATGGATTTTTTCCTCCCCAAAATCCATGATATATGGGAGAAAAATGATAATTAAAAAAAAAAACCTTGTAGCAGCACAGATTTTCATATAAATCACTATTTTTGATGTGACATATTCATTATCCAGGACTGAAACAAAATTAACCCATATTTCTTCAAAACAAGTAATGATACTAGTAGATTGATCTGTATTCATGCTTGTAAATGGAACTGTAAATGAACTGTAATATTTTTGGGGGACATAAACAAGTCTTGTTGAAAAAAATCTTCAGTTTGAACATTTTATATTTGATTCCAGAAACCAAGAACAAACCTTTGTTTTTTTTATTGTTTCAATAGCAAAAACGATACTGAAACAAAAGCTACGGAAGCTTCAAAAGTCTATTTCCTTCTGAGTCCCTTTGTTATTTCAATCATCCCATCATCCTCTGGAAATGAAGATCACAAAAATGCAAGTCAGGAGGTCATAGCTGGATCAGGCTTTGGCATCACTTGGGCCCACTCTAAGATATCTACACAGAGAGACTCCACGGCATCCAATCGCTCAATCTGGACCAGTTTTGTCAGCAGTTCTGGGATACTATACCCAGCTGTGCTGATGCGGTCAAAGACTTGCATGCCATCTGTCATGCCACCAATTTCATCCCTCTTCAGTCCAAAACTCTCAGCAAGATGGCGCCAAGTCTTCACAATGGCTTTCTCAGTGTTGTAAGTGGAGCTGAGCATCCTGCTGGTCTTTTCCAGACAATCAAAGGGCAGCTCTGTGGGACTGAGGCCTGGAAGGAAGTTCACAGTCACATTATTGTTATTATTGTTACTATTTCACATATCTGTCCCTTAAGATAATATTACATTGTATATTCCAAATGAAAAGATATGTTCACATTATGCATTTACAGAATTGACATTATCTGTTCGGTCATCCCCATTTCTACTTCATGGTACTTTTCCCCAGTACTAATAATTCTTTAATAACATTCATTCTATTTTGTTGCTTTGATTTCATCTTACAGAAGCAGCAGCAGCAAAGATTATTGAGTCTCTTACTTTATGTTTCAAAGCATTTTTATTTTTACCTTCTCTTGGGATAGATATTAATCCAGTGCTGATGTCAAAGTTGCTAACATCGGATGTTTTTGCATTGACAACAGATGGAAGTGTAGCCATCTTTTACCTTTTGCTTTTAGAGTTAGATGATGCTGGGAGGGGGGATGTGAACGAGAGTTCAGCGAGACATAACAACACTAAACCTAGCGTGAGAAACAAGGTTATTGTAACCAGAGCTGATAAGGAATTGGCGGTCTGGAGAACTGGAGAGGAAGCCCGCGCTTGGAGCTAATTGGGGAATGTGATTTATGACAGTTAATTGGAGGAGGGAATTGTGCTTTGATACTATGTGCTCAGGGGAGGGGAATTCAGTTTTTGGCTTCGATTATGCCATGCCGATATTATGCTACTCAAAATAAAGATTCTTTAAGGTAAACAATGCCTCGAAGTTCTTTTGAAGAGTTTCATCTGTCGGAACCATGACAGCTACTCTATCCCTTGTGATTTAAATACTTTCCAACATAACTTTCTGCCAACCTTCACATGAAGCAACAACAAAATTTAATTAAAGGAAAGAGGTGTGGGTCTCCAGCCTCAAGAAAGGCAGGAGAAATGGTCCATTTGTACTAGATCTGGGAATTTAAAGTTTCATTGAACTACATGTCTGAATTGTTTCAGCCCACACAGCTCTTCATGAAGGATGGTGGAAGTATTCAATCATCTGAAAGGACTCATGTTCAACATCCTTTTATGAGAAATTCAAAAGATTTTTCTGCAATATTTTATTTGTGTGTGGGTGTTTTAAAAAAAATCTCTTCATTTTGGGAACAATGCACACTCTGTATTAGTTAACTTCCCACATCTTATTACAGTTAAGAATAAATCCAGCCCTGAAAGTTTTTTCTCTCCAAAAGCTCCTTCTGAGATAAAGCAAACAAAACAGATGTGAACAGCTTATATCCACAAATGTGTAAGTTACTGTATATAAGGTATATATATTTTGTCTATTTTACAGTTTTTAAATAATCTACAGCATATCATGGACAGTTATTTTCTGAGTCTGGCTGTGTATAAATATAATTAATCAGCTTAAAGAACCCTACAATAGAAGTATATTTTAACACTTTCCACCTTGTGCCATCTGTCTTCTAGAATAACTATTGAATTGATTCCTAAACATCACAGATAAAGGCAGGATGCCTATGGGACTACAAATCTTATTACTAAAGTTTTTCATGGAGATTGCTTACAAAAGAAGTTTTCAAGACTTTTCCCTGTTGGATTTCCAAATGTACCAAACACCAACCTGATTCTAGCATTAGCATATTCAGCTTTACTTCTTCCAAAATAAGCTTTAAGAATTTTTTTTCCCTTAGAATGGGATTAATCTGTATCTAGCATTTGTGACTCCTTGGCAGTTTTGAAGCTAAATAAAGACGTGTACTTAAGAAAGCAGTTCATGCATGTTTTCCGTTTCTATATTTTATTTCTTTTCACTCACCTTCTGCCACACTGCATACATTTGTGTATAAGTCAAGTATCTTTTTTCTCCGGCTTTGTATCTAAGGAAAATAAAAGATAAAAACATTTATCTTTCAAGACTAAACTTATATAAATTGTTCTGGATTGTGAAGTCAGACACAAAGATGACATTCCTTATGTACAGTATTTGGTATGATATATAGAGTAGTTTTGATTTGAACATAAATTGCCTATGAATCTTGGCTGTAATGTTAAATATATATATATATGTGCATACCTAGCTGGAAAGAAGTAATTGTGTCAAATTGTTTGTGTTTTAAAGGAAATCTACTCTTTTTATTTTAGTTCAAATCACACACTGTTGTAACTTGGATTCCTGTAATTTGGCCTTCAGGATTTTATTTCTCAGAAGATATATTTGGATTGGAGAAACTATCCAACTCTTAATTCTGAATCCATAGAAAATGGGGAGGAAATATCAAGATTATTATTGACACTGACAAGATCGAAGCAGCTTTAGGCAAGATTCTTCCATGTGGCTTCCTTGACATTACTATTTCTCTTCTCGGTATGCAACCCTGTTTATTATTCTCATTTAAAAAGAAATAAGAGAGATCCCTTTTATTCCTTATTGTGCACTATGTCACAATGGACACAGAAGACATGTTTTTGAAGTCGTCTGCACTGGAATGGTTAAATCCACAGAGGTGGAGGCTAGAGGTCTCAGACCTTTTCTCTCCAGAGCCCTTTGGGGATTCACACCTTCCCCCTTCTTGTCCTTTGGGTGAGTGACTTGGGGATACCTTACCTGGCATTGTAATCTATGTTTATGCTTGCAATTTGGGAAGCTGCAGACAGTCACCCCACCCCACCCTCCATTCCTTCTTTCTCTCTGTCTTATGGAGTGGTCAGTTGAATATTGCACTCCAACAAACTGGGAATGTCAGTGGAGGCCTTTGTTCCATGTTAGCACATCCTTTCTCTAAGAAGTTGCAAAGGGAATAATGATGCTGCAACATATTGCAGTCTTCTCAGAGGCTCTGGACCTACATCCATTCATCCAGACTTATATGCATCACAGATTTCCCTGAGGGGCTAGCAGCCTTCCTCCTACAATCATGCAGTAATGACTCTTGCGAGATCTGTATGCTTCTAAGAGGAAGATGGGGTTAGCTAAAAAGACAATAATAAAACTGCACTTTGTTTCTCAGTCATATCCTTGCCATTAACAACTCTACCTTATAAAGCAGATATATACTTCTATAAATTTAATGAAAAAGCACCTATATCAAACTGTAAGAGCACTGTGTAGTATCAAGTCCATAAATGTTACTGGCATATTTTTCTGTTCATTGCCAGGCATGTCCCTCCCCTCTAGCAGCCAGTCACTGCCTCATGTAGCCATTTCATATTGGGATCCTCTCCTCTCCTCTCCTCTCCTCTCCCCTCCCCTCCCCTCCCATCTTATCCTATCCTATCCTATCCTATCCCATCCCATCCAGCGGGCACCCATTCAATATCTGCTCAGGTTAAGTGAAGCATGCTCCCTTTCCTACCCTGTGCCACATTACTGCTAAACTTCATTTCCCCCTATTTTTTAAACATCATTAAGTTGCAATATAGCAACATGACTCCTTTGCTCCTATAAATCTGAACTCTCCATTTTTCCTTTCTGTAAAATTTCCATGGACCCACAGAGGAAAGTAGGAGTGAAAGAACATGTTCCCTATTGCTATGTTAATTGTGGCATTAGAACTACAATAGTACTGTGAGAATAATAAACCCCCCACAAATGTCTGTCTTAGTGCCAAAGGAGATCATCTGGGAAAGAGGCAGGGAGGGTGAAGGCACCCAGGTGTGCAAACATTTGGGAAAGCAGGAAAAAGCACAGGGATTAGTGAAAATTGTGCCTCTTTGGCTTGCAAGTAGCTTTTAGCACAGTGTTTCTCTAACTTTGCAACTTTAATAAGATTGGTGAACTTCATGCTGGCTATGGGATTCTGGGAGTTGAAGTCCATCAATCTTAAAGTTGCCAAGGTTGAGAAATACTGCTTTAGCAGTTTGATAGAAATAATATAATTCCACCCCATTTTCAGCCTTTTTCTCATCAGCTTATCACAAAGACTCCTTTGTACATTCTTCTTTTGGATACCGTCCATTAAAAGTGCAACTAATCACTGTAACACATCATCAAAAAGGTCACTGATTCAACAAGATTTCTCATTAACTTACTCCGGTTGATTTGTTGTTTGTTGAAGATTTATCTCGAGCCAAATGTACCAGAGACAACAAACACAATTCTGAAGTCCCTTGCTTGTCAATAGCAGCTTCTTCATCGCTGTCCATGCTGCGACTTAAAAGCCTCTCATTCTCTGAAGAAGCATCATTTTCACTGAAAAGCAACAAACAAACAATAAATATGCTAACCAAGATTGCTTTTCTAAAACAGCAACATGCATAATTCCAGAAATGCCCTTTTGGATTTAAATTGCGTACTTGTTAAATGTTTATTTAATATAGATGATGAATACTACATTGAGTTTAAGTAAAAACTGCAAAAAATGGGCAAAACATTAACACTTGTATCTGCAAATTAATGTCTAACAGTATATTTATTCAAAAGTAATCCTGGCTTTCTTCAGCAATGTAGGACTGTAGTGTTCTGTGCATTCCACTTCCAAGAGGACTTACAACAACCACATGCCCAAGTCCAGCCCTAGTAAATATTCTACTGAATATTCATGAATGAATTCTCTATACATATAGATCCACTCCTCACATTTAATTTATTGGGGACTGATCCACATATGCATGTGAGCACCATTACTTATTTATAGTTTTAATTCTGAAGAGTTTAAGTAATGGAAACTGTTCCTTCTTAAACAATGCTTGAGCCTTCATTTTTGTGCCTACTAATTTATTTGATGTTATTTTCTCATTATATCAGCCATGTTGTTGCCATTGTAAAACTGCTTAACAATTCACCCACTAGATTCAATGAGGCTTAGTTTAGGAACAAACATTTTTTTCCAATAGATTGCAATTGTCGTCATGTTAAGCCCCCACTACCAACCGGCTAGAATAGAATAGAATAAAATAGAATAAAAACTTTATTGTCACTTTAAATGTACACTAATCAGCATACATTAAAATGAAATTTTGTTGCATTCAGCTCTCAAAAAATTACCATTATGCATATACCCACATACACATACATATATGACACACAGAAACATCACAGTCTAGTTCGAATATATACATTGTGAAACAAAAGAATCCTGTGAATTTACAAGATGGATGGCATAAGGAACAAAGCTGTTACAGAATCTAGTAGTTCTGCTATAAATACTTTGAGACCTCCTCCCAGAGGGGAGCAACAGAAGCAGACTGTGAACTGAGTACGTGGGGTCTCTAACAATACTTTGAGCTCTAAGCACATAGCGCTTATAAGCAGTATTCTGAATAACAGGAAGTGAGCTTCCTATAATCTTCTCAGCTGTCCTTACCACTCTCTGCATGGACCTTCTATCTGAGGCACTGCTACCACCAAACCAAACAGTGATGCAGTTTGTTAAAACTCTCTGAATAGTGCCTCTGTAAAAAGTGGCCAGGATGGAAGGAGAAAGAGGTGCTCTCCTCATCCAAAGCAAGAAATGCAAATGCTGGTTTGCATGCTTCACTAAAGATAACATATGAATAGACCAAGTCAGATTGTTAGTTATCTGCACCCCCAGGTACTTAATACTATTGACCACCTCCACAGCTGCAACCTTGATACAAAGTGGAGTATGACTATGCTGGCTCTTTCACTACCAACATGCTATTTAGATATCACATACCTCTTGACAACCTTAGCTGGAGTTGCTGTCAATTTTCCAAATTCATCTTTCTCAGAGAAAATTTTTCCATTTTCTGCAATGGAAAAAGAATGTGAAAAGAATGAAGTAGTAAAAACACAAAACAGACACATACAACCATCCGGCATTTGAGTTGTGAATACAATTGCCTTAGAGCTTCTCCAAGGAGGTAAGACTACATAAATAACCAATTGCAGAGCTGAATTTTCATTAGTTTTCAATGCCTTTCCAATTACTCTTCTAGTAATAATTGGAGCTTATGGAGTTACATTGAAGCAATATAAGCTCTGTGGGCACTGATGTCTAAACAGCAGAAATTACAAAACAGTCCTAACCTGGGGCTTCTGTTTTTTCTTCCTGCACATTGGCCTGGGCTTCTACCGTCTTCACTGATTGGCTGGTGCAGCATGCTGTAAGATCAAAATACACACCTTGTTAAGATAAACTCCTAAGAGTCACCTATACCAAGCATTTTGAACAGTGGTTTCAGCAGCTGAGGTCAAACAAAGGCAAGATGGCAGACCCAGCAGCATGATCAAAGTTCCATCCTTTTCATACTTCATTGCATCCCATGAACAAAAGGAGCGATGCTCCAATCATGTCACTGCAACTGCCAGCTTACCTTTTTTTGATTCTCCTGCAAAAAAACCCGTCCCTTATTTCAAAACTTGAATCCTTGCTATCACTTGGCAGTTACCTTGAGCTGAAGTTTTAGTTTTCATAATGTAAAACATGATGATCAGCACAATAGCAATAGCCATTATGAAAATGGTGGACATGGCAATGATAAGAGCGGTAGCCAGATGCCCCTGTCCAGAAAGATCTAGAACGACAAACAGGGAGAGAGAGGAAAATCTATTTAAAAACATTTTCAGGATTAACCATCAATTACTTCATTTAATTACTGATTAAATGCATCTAGGATCAACCCAAGAGCTTTAATAAAACCACATCACGTCTTTATTGAATGCAATCAGCACTAAATGTAAAGGCAATTTATTATGAAAATAAATTCTACTAAGTTCAGCCAACTAAGTGTCTTCAACAAAGATGAAGAACTAAATGTGTGTGAAGAACCATATTTTTCTGCAGAAACACTCTGGCAGGCCAAATGCTAGTGATTAGAGTTGGAAGAACAAGTCTCTTAGTCTCCTGGATCAAACCTTTCCCTTCTAAGCAGCCAGGCATTTACATTCCATGTCTAACATGTAGAGCTAATGTCATTTTATAGTAACTATACCTAGAATTGTGTTGCCATACTGTACAGTATTTTAATTCAACTGAATTGTTCTTTGCTTGCAGCAGAATAAATGGGTGGACTTTATAAACCTCTGTGTTTCAGATTGCAATCTACCCTTCACTGTCTCAATCATTTGTTCACCATCCATTCACCATGGAGCATTGTTCACAGAGGTAATTCAGAAACTAACCTCTTAACAATAAGAGAAAATCTAGTCTTGGATGCTCTATCCTCACTAGTCAATACCCATCTAAGAACATGACATTCATTGCAAATTGTGGACATTTTATAATGGCTCATTGACTATTCAGTTTTGCCGATTCAGTTTTTTTAGTATTAGCCATGAAAAGATCAAAGCTGGAGTGGAAATCCTTCTGCAGCTAGCATCTATTTTTATTTATAATTGTCACCTAAAGGTAAGACTTGCATGTTCAATAGAAATGGATCTGCCATTTGGTTCCTTTATTGTTCTGAATGGATTCTTTTGGTTCTTTTATTTTGTTAAATTTATTTGCTGCTTATCTCACTATGGGGCTACCACAGTAGGTAGGTAGAGTATTTATTTATTTATTTAATTAATTAGTATTATATGGTTCATCACAGTCAGCCAGAAGTTCCATCTGGGATTTGGCATTATTATAAAATAAGTATTCTTATTTGAGCTTTAGCAAATTACCCTTTGAATAACCTTATAAGCCACCTGGAGTCACTGAGAGTGCATTGGACAGCCATATAAATTTAAACAAACAAACAAACAAATAAATAAATAACCCTGTTGTGCCATGCAGGCATTTCAATATATTTTTCTTCAGCTTGTTGGTTTTCGTTTTGTGCCAGTTTGAAACATGCAACTGACAAAGAAGGTAAAGTTGCTCCAGTTCAGGAAGATCCCCAATTTTTACATTTGTAAACTGAGACTTATTGTATGCAGGTATTCCCCATTCATGCATAAAAGGTCCTAGTGTAGAAGTCTCACTAAATGCCTGATAAATTACTTCCATGCAAGTGCAGCATGTTCCCTCTCTTTGCAATTAACTAATGAAATTGCTGGGCATTCTTCACACATCACAGTGATGATTACTCTTGGGATCAGAACAAAAAGCTGATTTCTGAAACCACATACCCCAATTACAAGGCTGCATATCATTTCCACATATATGTCTCCTAAGCAAAGATCCGGTGGATTAGCAGCCAAAAGCTTGTTCATTTGACTACATTCCATTAAATTTCTGCTTTCCAAGTCAGTTACACCCAAGGAGATAAAGCAACTAAATTAATTTCCCTGAATAGGTGCATCCATTGGCAAACGAAAGTCATACAATTCATCTTTACTGAAGTAGATTGATTGCTGAAGAATAATTTTGAGGATTCCTCATATCTGAGAAAAGCAGCCATTGTGAAGGATTGTCTGTCGATTGCAGTCCTTTTACAGCCTGTTCTTTTACAATTTTACAACCTTTTAACACTCTGCTGTAACTTTGTGAGATTTTCTCCTCTTGGAGGTTAGAACGGCCCCAATCCTGTTAGCTTTTTGTAAGGCTTTAAAAACTTGGCTGCGTACCTGGGTCTGAAGCTCACAGTGTGTTAAGGGCCCGGTGTCTTGTCTTTTCTGTTAGTTGTTTAACTATCTGGTCTGCGGTATGTATTTATTTTTTGAATGTTTTTATTGTTGTCAATTGTTTTAACGGTTTATTGTTTTAGAATTATAAACTCACAGTGTCATTTGACAAGATGGGTGGTTCTAGAAATGGAATGAACGTAAATAAATAAATATTTATTTATATATATATATATATATATATATATATATATATATATATATATATATATATATATATATATATATATATATATATATATATATATATATATATATATATATATATATATATATATATATTAGAGCCTGATGGGTAGCAGGCCCTAAACATTCACTTGGTCTTTCCTATTGTGTCATTGCATTTGCCAAATTGCCTTCAACCTCAAGTTACAAAGGCTGCTGTGGCCCTGAAGCCCTGAAGCCTATTATTAACTACAAAGAAAAATTAAATTGGGAGCTGCTTCTCTTACCTTTGTGCATATGTTGAAAAGGAGAGTGAGTACTTGTGCCAGAAGTACTTGGGAAACTGGCTGACACACCAGAAGTAACGCCTGTGCCTGTAATAAGAAACAAATTTGCAACACATTTTGCTGGTTACTTGCAAAATCTCAACTTTGAACGATTTTTTTTTTTCATGAACAGAGACCAAATTATTTGAGATTTCTATCCATTTAAAAGATGACTTTATACGATTCAATTTTTCCTGCTGAGATGTGAAATAGAGACTTGGCACATTTTTGTGTCTGAATGGAGATATTTACCCATTTTTATCTGAGGCAGAGAAGCAATTTATGATCCCAAACTTTTTTTTCCAGAAATTAGTTATTGATTGATTAAAGAAGACATGCTAGAGGGCCAAAAAAATATAATACACATTTTCTTAGATTATGATCTGTTACATCAGCAATATGTTATTTTATGCTGAAAGGGGAGTATTTCGGTATTATCCTCTATGCATTGGACGAGGTAGAATCTAGTTTATAAAACGTTTTGCTATAATAAAAGGTTTTTTTGTTTTTGTAATTTTTGTAATACTAAATGGCTACTGGAGAATTAAAACAAGAACAGAAACAAAGATTTTTAAAAATTAACTAAGGAAAAAACCAAAGGTAAGTACAATAACAAAGAACTGAAACTTTGGAATATGAATACCTCTGCAATCCTAAGGAGAAATACAAATATTATTAAACCTCCAATTTAATTATATTTTTAGAGTGATATTTCTATAAATGACAAAACAGGCAGAGGCATCTCTGGGAAAAGGTGCAAGGGGGAGATCCAAGAGAAATAGACCTCAACATGCATACAGTTATTGCACAAATGATGCAGTTTGCTTCCTTTAAACAATAATTACGTCCCACACTCTCCTGGATTCTGGCCTGATATCTTAACCACTACAACAAATTGGTTTTATTTCTACATCGTTACAAATTATGTCAACTCACTAGTCACCAATAACTGACAACTGCAACATTTTGTAAGCATTTAAAATTGTTTTTCTTTTTTGATGGAATTCGTTATTGAATGAAATAAAAATTCAGGGGGGGGGAGGAAAGCATTATGCAAAAAGCATTCATATAGCCCCTTCCCTTTCATTCCCACCACCACCACTTTTTCCTTCTTCTCCGAATGTATTCTGAACTTACTTAAAATTAAATTTTAATTAATCGAAAAAATTAAAATCAAGGAGATTGTGCGGCCTGAAACTCAACAGGTATTAATTGAACCTTGTTTGGAGGGAGGCACTTTTTCATCTACAGGAAGCTTTGGGGTTGCACCCAGTCTGACTCTGGCTGGGCCCATTCCAGAGCAGGTTGGCTGCAACGGCAAAAGGCCAGAAAAGGGGACCCGTCCGCTGCCCTGTGCAAGGTGTTCCGCTCAGGAACTCCCACTCAATCTAAGCGGCGGCAGCACCAAGTGACCCTCATGGATACAGTTAAGCCAACGCAGTGAGCTTGTGCAGGATTCCTCATGATTCACAACTCATAAGCCCAGAGTTTTATGGCACCTAAATATATATTATTATTTTGTGGTAACTTAATTTTGTGAGTGCCCAATTCACATTAGTTTGACAACTAATGTGGTAGTACCTTAGAGGAAATGTATGTCATGATGTAGTGCAGCTTTTCATACATCCTAGATACTGATAAGCAAATACCAGTGTTGGAGTGAAAAAATAATATGGAAATAGTTGAATTGCATCTCAGTGAAGCAAAAAAGAAAAAAGTGTATTGTTGTATATAGTAGGCAAATTATGTATTATTTTTAATTGAGCTTCATCCCTTATGAAAGAAAAAGTTAGCCTAGGGACCTAAGGATAGAATTAATATTTTATTTGTTTATTAAATTTATATCCATATTTGGATCAAATTATTCTGCAGTGAAAAAATTATTACTATTCTATAGTTCTGGAATATGAATCTTAGCTCAGATACACCAGACAAAGTGAACAGGAAATTTGGTTCTTTAATACAATGAAATAAATATATCTCAGCTTAAGAGGCAAAGTAATGCATATGGCTTAAATAAAATGTAGCATTAAATAAAATTTTATACACTATATTATGTAAAATATTTTAGAAAATGACATCCATTTTAATTTGCCCAACAGAGTACCAATGATTTTGAATAACTCTTTCCTAGAACAGTGAGAAGCATTTTCCAAGCAATACTAGCTGTGAAATACAGTGTATCTTTAATTTTTAAGGATGCTCATTTGAAATCCAAATAGTGTTCATGCAATGTTAATAAACTAGTTTTATTTAGCTGGCCTGTTTCAGTAGTGCCTGCATTCACTATCTATAATGTGACTTTCTGCTGACATTTATTGCTGTGAATTAAATTGATGATTCAGTGAATCTGGAGCTAGTTCCCTGACATTTTTTACTTAGTCTCTCCCTGGCAGAGTAGATATATTTCTCCCCGTTCCCCATTTTTTTTCTTTTGTTCCATGCTCTTTTAAGACATTTTAAAAATATTTATTTATACTTTTATTTCACCTTATTTTTATAAATAACTCAAGGTGTACAACATATTTAACACTCCTTCCTTCTCAGTTATTAAATCCTTATCCTCCCTTTCTGGTGAGGACAGTTAACTGATACACTGCTTGCAATCATTTACAGACACCATAAAACAAGAGTGGGGAACTATGGCCTTGTGAACTTCAACTCCCAGAATTCCTAAGCCAGCCATGCTGGCTCAGGAATTCTGGGAGTTGAAGTCCAGAAGTCATAAAGGGGTCATAGTTCCCTACCTCTGCCATAAAACCAGGTCCCATTATAGCCAAGTGCACATACTGTCTGTAAATTTTCAATCACTTGCTAACTTGTTTTACATAATGTACATAATTGTAGCATAAATTACAGAAATATGTATATAAATCAGGGCTGTCCAATCTTGGCAACTTTAAGACTTGTGGATTTCAACTCCCAGAATTTCCCAGCTACCCATATTGGCTTTGGAATTCTGGGAGTTGAAGTGCACAAGTCTTAAACTTGCCAAAGTTGGACATCCCGATATAAATGATGTAAAAAATGGTTTGGACTAATTTGAATTCAGGTTTTCTGCATCAAATATTGAATTAATAGAGATCCATAGAATAAAAAGTTTAGTACGTTCCATGGCAAGTTAGATGTCTTCAATCTGTTTATTTGCTTACGCATTGCTGTATTTTTACTTCCATACTCCTGGCAAGCCAGATCACATCCCAACAATTTGCCCAAATTTACAGTCAAAATAACCAATGTACACATAAAATATTAGAACAGCAAATGCATAGGACAATAGTCTAGTGAATAAAGATATTGGGACTGTCATTGATTGCCACTGAACTTGAATCATGCAGCTGCAGGAAGGAAGACTAGATTAAATTCTCCTGAATTAATATTAGTATTGAAATGGGTTTGGGGCATTCCAAATTAACAGCATTTCATAGACTATTAAAGAGTATTATTAAAGTCAATACTACTATATGCAAGAACTTCCAAATGAACCATTGGACTATCTTATTTTAATAAAACAATGGTTAAGGTTTGTTTAAAAAATGTTATAATTTCTGTTTTCTTAAATTGAGATTTATATATGCACTCACTCCTGAAAGGATGGCTATTCAGTTCAGGAATTTTGCAGGAATTTTAAAATGATGGAGGGAACCTTAACATATGATTTTGGATTTAATATCCATATGTTTGTTAATACAGTTTTCTTTTTTGGGAAAAGAAATATGGTTTAAATTTGTGAATGTGATGTATGGGCATTTAAGCATTATATCTGATGTTTTCTGCATTGGAACTTTTGATTTTTGTAATAGAAAATGTAAAACTGCATTCTTATGAAAAAGAATTGTGAAAAACCAAAAAGCTACCCAGTCAACAGATTCTATGTACAACATCACAATACTTAAAAAGGTCTAAAATGTAGGTTAAATTAAAAGTAAAGTAAAATTAAAATGGAATCCAACTTACATTCTTTAGTGTTTGGAGGTGCCAGTGAACACGAGTAACAAACCATCCCATAAATATTACGAGGCCTGTTTTCTAACATATAATAGCTGTAAAAAAGAGCAAGACAAGGCAAAACTAATAAAACTGGGTTTACTGATATTAACTATGGTTGAAGTAATTAATTACTATATAAACACCCTACTTTAAATGCTTCAGTGTTATCTATTTCCCTTGCTTGACTAGAAAAGGTCCCTTCTCCACTGCCTCATAAGATTAGTGAAATCAAGCTTGAAAGGTCCGTGGCATGACTGATATCAGTCTAATCCAACATACATTTGTGCATAAAATTTGCAGTAAAGTTCAACACATGTTTCTAAAATTAAATTTTCTGCACTAGAAATTTCTTGCAGAGGTAATCTTCCAGACAGATCCTAGCCTTAACTGACACAACAATAATATCCTTAGGTACAGAAAAACCAAAGGTGTAACCTGATTAGGATAAACACAATAGTTAAAATAAACACCCAATGAGTTTATAGGTGCTTTGGCAATATCCTGTGTTCAGCTGGGCATGCACAAATGTATTTGCCAATCCTTAGTTTGGATTTTATAAAAAAATTAGCTGGAAAGGAACTTAAGATTTATCCCATATATCCATTTCCATTTTGCTAATGATAATTATATCAAGGCAAGACCTCAATGCCTTCATGTGGATTAGGGAACAGGTTTCATGTGCCTTTATGATGCTTTCTCCCTAGCCTCAACCGTTCCTCTGTTACTTTTAGGAAGCAAAACCTGAAATAACGTTATGATGAATGCTAAGCAAAAACTCATTTATTTGTAATTAGGAAGATAGAAATATTGGCTACTCTACTAATTGCTTTGGGTAGGATCCAGAATTAGAGAAGGTCAATTAGGAGTTGGGAAAGTGCTTAGGGCTGCAAAACTCTGGATAGCCGTGAGATGGCAGCAAAGCTATACAGAAAACTAATTCCTATGTCATCCAGTGGTCATCTGGATTTATTCAGGTCTATTTCTATTGGGTGGAAAAGAGCTTTATTGGCAGGAGTGGGTCATGCAAAGACCACCCTCGTACCTGCAAAAAATTGTGCCTGGCTTTGGAAGCACAGAACATCCTCATTTCACTTCTTATTTCACTTCGCTCTGTAAATTAGGTTTAAAATCATCAGGATTTAGGCCATGACTACCTTTTCACGTTGCTTGCTTTGTGAAAGTAAAAGTTTCAGATCCAAAAATCAGTAGTAATTTCTACTTTTAAGAAAACAGCAGGGGTGCATTTGAGTCGATATTTGCTTTAATAGTCTTGTTTCTTTCTTTAACACAAATCTTTGGGACCACCTTTATTATTTATGTACAGATAACTATCATGCATTTAACTGAATGCAGAAAAATGGAGCATGCACAGAATGAAGATTGTAAGACTGTAATTAAATCCTTACCCAGGGAGACAAGGCCCACATTCGGCATCATTTTCTTTATCTCCAGGTGTCATCACTGTCGCCCGAAAGAATCCTTCACAATCTTTGTGTCTCCGGCAAATATGATATCCACCTTTAGAAAATTTTTCTGATGGGCATGGGATGCAGCCATAGTCTTCATCTCTCGTGCCATACCCACATGTCTGTGAGAACAAAAGCATTTCAAAGAATCCAATCCAATCCAATTTTTCAATGACTTTTACAAACAGAGGGAATTGATGGCCCTTCCTCCTTTCCCCCACTGCCCTCCTTGGCAGATTGCCTGAAGATTAATTTGGTAGTGTCCACTTTGTCTTCCTGATAGGATTAAATAAGAATTCCAATCTGGAACAGAGTAGAGATGCCGAGATCTCTTTACTGCACTGTTCTCCAAATTCAGTTTTGAAGGAAATATGAAGGCATGTCTTCAGTCCAGTGAAGAAAGACCTGGCATGCCTTTCTTATCATTGACTAGAAGAGTACCTGAGAGCAGCCCTTCTTTGGGGTGGCATCTAGTCTTTGCAAGTCCTCTCTGTCCCCTTCCCCCAGATGTTTGTGGCTGGTTTCTTGTTTCTGGTAGACAGTAACATTTGCTTGTTTTCACTAAGCTTATATGACACACAGTTAATCTCATTTTAATCATAATGTTGACTGTCCTTTGCTTTTAAAAATATTTTTTAACTCTTTGAGTTTTTATCAATACTGGCTCAGGAGTTCACTAATTACCCACAACCACAGCTCCCTAGGCTCAGGCAAGGTGCATTTTAAACCACATAGTCTTCAATGTGAAAATGAAGAGACTCTAGCAAAGCCCTTTCACTGTGCATCTGTCCTGCTTATTTGCATTCAAGAACTGAAAGGTGGTGAGGTACAAAGGATGAAAAAGAATGAAATATCAGGGCGAAGCCTCTGTTACTGCTGTTTCTCTGAAGGAGGGGTTCTAAGAATCTCTTACGTACCGCTAGGTTTATGTAGGACAGAGTTTCATTCTCTCTTAGTCAAAATATGGTGACCATTAAAAAAATTGCTGCCAAGGATAATTATATTTCTAAGGCAAAGTAATTATGGGAAATTGCACTGGAGAGAAACTGTTCCTGCTTTGCTGGACTCACCAACCTTGTCTGAAATCCTATTTGGAGCACAACGGCTATTTTCTTACTTCATAGCAGTCCTGTGAAGGCTATTTTCCTGACAGTGAGGAAATTTAGAATAATGATACCCTGCACCACAGGGAAAATGACATTGTTCATTGCCATTGTCGAACAAGACTAAAAAAAAGTGTACTTTTGTTGGCCTGTGGATATGATTCAGTACAGATTTCTATTTTTATTTGGACAAATAAGAACATCAGAAATTGCCTTATAGAAGGCCAAACTTATCTAGTCTGATATTGTTTACTGCTTTGGCTAGGAGGCAAGATTCCTCATCCCCACTCTCTCTCTCTCTCTCTCTCTCGCTCTCTCTCTCTCTCTCTCTCTCTCTCTCTCTGTGTGTGTGTGTGTGTGTGTGTGTGTGCATTTCTGTTTTTCTCCTTATGGAACATTTCTCTTTTCAGCTTTTGCATGAAAGACACATTCACTATAGCTATATGAGGACAGAAGGAGCAATGCTTTTAAAATATATTTTATATATTATTATTATATAATAATTATATTATTATTAAACAACAACAACAACAACAACAACAACAACAACAACAACAACAACAACAACAACAATAATAATAATAATAATAATAATAATAATAATAATAATAATAATAATAATAATAATAATAATAATAATAATAATAATAATAATAATAATAATAATAATAATAAAGTTGGAAGGGACCTTGGAGGTCAACCCTATACCATTTCAGACAAATGGCTGTCCAGTCTCTTCTTAAAAACTTTCAGTGTTGGAGCATTCACCGCTTCTGGAGGCAGGTTGTTCCACTGGTTAATTGTTCTAACTGTCAGGAAGTTTCTCCTTAGTTCTAGGTTGCTTCTCTCCTTGATTAGTTTCCATCCATTGCTTCTTGTCATGCCTTCAGGTGCCTTGGAAAATAGCTTCACTCCCTCTTCTTTGTGGCAGCCCCTGAGATATTGGAACACTGCTATCATGTCCCCCCTCGTCCTTCTCTTCATTAAACTAGACATATCCAATTCCAGCAACCGTTCCTCATATGCTTTAGCCTCCAGTCCCCTAATCATCTTTGTTGCTCTTCTCTGCACTCTTTCCAGAGTCTCAACGTCTTTTTTACATCGTGGTGACCAAAACTGGATGCAGTATTCCAAGTGTGGCCTTACCAAGGCATTGTAAAGTGGTATTAATTCTTCACGTGATCTTGATTCTATCCCTCTGTTAATGCAGCCTAGCACTGTGTTGGCCTTTTGGCAGCTGCAGCACACTGCTGGCTCATATTTAATTGATTGTCCACTAGAACTCCAAGGTCCCTCTCACAATTACTACTATTGAGCAAGGTACCCCCTATACTATACCTGTATATTTGGTTTTTCTTGCCTAAATGTAGAACCTTGCTTTTTTCACCATTGAATTTCATTTTGTTAGATAGTGCCCAGTGTTCAAGTCTGTCCAGATCCTCCTGTATCTTAAGCCTGTCTTCTGGAGTGTTGGCTATTCCTGCCAGCTTGGTGTCGTCTGCAAATTTGATGATTTCCCCATCTACCCCCTCGTCCAAATCGTTGATGAAGATGTTGAAGAGCACTGGGCCCAGAACAGAGCCCTGGGGCACCCCACTACACACTTCCCTCCATGTAGATGCGGTTCCATTGAGGACCACATGCTGAGTATGGCCGGTCAGCCAGCTACGGATCCATCTGGTGGTGATGCTGTCTAACCCACATTTTTCTATCTTATCAAGTAGTAGGTTGTGATCTACTTTATCAAATGCCTTACTGAAGTCCAAGTAAATTATATCCACAGCATTCCTCTGATCCACTAATTTTGTCATTTCGTCAAAAAATGCAATAAGATTTGTCTGGCATGATCTGTTTTTGACAAACCCATGTTGGCTTTTAGTAATGACTTTGTTTGCCTCTAGATGTTCGCTGATTCGTTGTTTGATTATCTTTTCCAGAATCTTCCCAGGTATTAAGGTCAGGCTGATAGGTCTGTAGTTTCCTGGGTCCCTTTTTTTCCCTTTTTTGAAGATGGGAACTACATCAGCTCTATAAATTATTATTATATTATATAATATATAATATATAATTATTATTATTAAACACATTTCTTAATAACATTGTTATCTTATGTGATGCATTTTTCATATTGGCACCTTTAAAAGAAATGATCTCGAGAACATGACAATGACAAGGAAAACTTACCATATAAGGTTCTTCTCCTGGCTCACACTGTGGACACTCGTGGCACATTCCGGTTGTCTGATTGTAATACTCATTTTCACCACAATTAGAATATTCAGCATTAGCAGAATACACAAGTGATGCCTGTATCAAAAAGTAAAGCTTGGTCACTTCTACTGTCAGGTTGTCATAATTACTTAGAAGCAGAAATGATGGATGGCTGAATCACTGAGCTTAAAACATACAAACTCACATCTCCCACTAATATGGGCTACTGCACATTGAACATACTATCAAAGCTCCCATCATGGATCTTCTAGTCTTTATGGGCTGAACCAGACTACCTTGAATTCCTTTGATGATTTCAAATTTTCTTGGAATAGACAAACAACTTTGTGCCTACTCTGTATTTGACAAGCAGGCAGAAATATGAAGAATGTAATATTTGGAGAAGTAGTTAAATTTTAAAAATTGTCCACATCTTATTTTGTTAAAATATGAGACATTACATTTGAAGGCATATGTGAAGGCATATCTTGAGAACAATGGAAAAGATAGCTAATTAGAATAAATTAAATATAAAATATAAAAATGGAGTCCCTTTTTCAAAAATAAAAAGCATAGAATTTATAAAATTACATCCTTTTAAATAGAATGTAAAGCCTTGGATATTAATCAAAGACATATAAGTTTATATTTATTGCAAGCTAATTGTGGATCTGAAATAAGAAACTGCTGTTTGTTTGAATAAATTATGTCTAAAATATCTAACGAAGAAATATTGTATTTTAATTGTCTGTAAATGCGATATAAAGGGCAATATTGTTTGAAGAAGATGCCTAAGGTTATTTCCACATTAATGGCTTATGGTATCTTATAAGTGTCATTCATTTATCACTGTGTAATAATAATAATAATAATAATAATAATAATAATAATAATAATAATAATAATAATAATAATAATAATAATAATAATAATAATAATAATAATAATAATAATAATAATATTTATATCACTTCAACAATGGCTGGTTGATGCTATGAAAATACCATAATACACAGGTGCAAAAATGACCAACATCTTTTCTGCAGAATAGACATCTCCTTTCACAAATGCCATTTTGTTAAATTATCTGTTTGACATAATAAAAGAGGTGAAAAGGATATGACTTTTAGATGTAATGTTTAAATTGCAGAATTATTTTATGTGGTTTACGAAGGAGTTGTAACAGTTTTATAACACTTTTTACAATGTCCAGTTCCAAATTCCCCATGCAACCTTAGACAGGTTTTTTATAAGTCCTCTATCCTTTCAGGTCAGAGCTTAGGGTCATCACCATGGACTTTGTTTTTTTTATTTTCACACTCGGTTCTTTTAATGAGATCTAAGTTTGCTTTTTTCTTATTGAGTTATTAGTATTTTCAGCTTCATTATGGACATCCTCCATGAGAGTATGGTCAGATAGTATGACAGTCATTCTGCGTAGAGGCAAAGCCTCATTGCATTTTGAGAGAGCACCCATTTCATGCTCCCAGCATTTCAAATTTGCCAAGCTAGTCCCAAAAGCAAAATGAAGCAAAAATGCTTTTATTAACATAAAAGTACTGAATATTGTATGCCTTCTTAGTAACGCTTTCTAAAATTAGCTATCTGCAGCTATTGTTCTCAAGATCAAAGGAGTCCATTTCCACTTATTTTCAGAATTTTTCTGAAGCAAATATTACATTGAACATAAGATAGTTTGGACTATATAGCAATTTCAGCATTTCAAAATTAAACAGATTATTTTCTTTTGAGAACTTATTTTCATTTGTTTCTTTTTTTTAGAAACTTCACTTATCCCCAAAGTAAGTGTGAAGAAGCTGAAGCACTGAATGATAATTCCCAAAACCTTTTTCCTTCTGTTAGTTGAAGTTTATAAGCTGGAGATTTTAAGCTTACTCCAGGTTCAGAGGATCATAGAATTACAGAATTGCTCTTAAAATTGCCCCGAGTTTATTCAAATCTGCTTTCTTGCAGACAAAGGTTTGTATATCACTACATTCTTTACCAGCGTGTAAGATTGATCTGCTATATTTATCTGCTATATGTTCTCTATTGCTTGCGGTCTGGTTTCTTTTACCAATTGGTGAAGTGATAGAACCTTCTGATCGTATTAGAAATTTCCAGTAGGTTTCTTCCTAAACTTGACAGAATTCATGTCCAATTAGTCTGCCATTACTATTACCTTCTGGCCCTTTGAAAGATATTCTCTTTGGTTGAGTAGTCAGTGAGGTAAACCAATAACACTATTACTTTTGCTTTCCCCCCCAGCTTAATTCAATCCAGATGTTTTCTACAGTAAACCGAGGTCATCTATCTGAATTTCTGAGCATACATGCATATTGTTAACATAGAATTTCTCCTTCATTTTCATTGCTTTTTAAGCTCTCTACTGTAATTGTGAGAATCTTGTCTATCAATTTACGGTTGCTTTCCTGTAATGAGTTCAGGCTCCCCCTTGTTTATTTTCCATGCTGTGATCCTTAATTTATCTAGACAGTGAAAGCCATGAACTTTATGAATCCATGTTCTTCATTTTTAATTGACCAGCTTAATAAGTCCCTGTATTGGACTTAGTTCTGACAAAACCTGTTTTTTTCGGTAGTTTTTGTGAGAGGCAGATCATCTTGTCACAGCAGTCTATCATCCGGTAATACAAACTATGGTCCCAGAAACCAAATCTCTTCCATCCCTTTCCACTCCTACTTCACAGACTGGAAGAATGAAAACTATAGGAGCTGCTAGGAAATTCTGCTCTCTTCTCTCTCCATCTCTATCCAACATAAACCCTGGAACTTGTGAAAATAATAAACATTACATATACTTTGTCAATCAGATCAACATAACCTATTGAGATTCAACAATATTAATGACATTTATGGGTCTGATTTTTTTAAAGACATAAACAGGTATTTTTAAAATGAAATATTCTGAAGCAGCTACATGGAAAATTTTGGTTCTGATTGTTGTTGTTGTTAGTTGCGAAGTTGTGTCCGACCCATCGCGACCCCATGGACAACGTTCCTCCAGGCCTTCCTGTCCTCTACCATCTTCTGGAGTCCATTTAAGCTCACGCCTACTGCTTCAGTGACTCCATCCAGCCACCTCATTCTCTGTCGTCCCCTTCTTCTATTGCCCTCATCTTTCCCAGCATTAGGCTCTTCTCCAGTGAGTCCTTCCTTCTCATTAGGTGGCCAAAGTACTTGAGTTTCAACTTCAGTATCTGGCCTTCTAAGGAGCAGTCAGGTTGATCTCCTTTAGGACTGACCGGTTTGATCGCCTTGCAGTCCAAGGACTCTCAGGAGTCTTCTCCAGCACCATAGTTCAAAGGCCTCAATTCTTTGGCGCTTCAGCCTTTCTTATGGTCCAACTTTCACAGCCATACATTGCAACTGGGAAAACCATGGCCTTGACTATACGTACTTTTGTTGGCAGGGTGATGTCTCTGCTTTTTAGTATGCTGTCTAAATTTGCCATAGCTTTCCTCCCCAGGAGCAAGCGTCTTTTAATTTCTTGGCTGCAGTCCCCATCTGTGGTGGATCTAGAGCCCAGGAAGATAAAAACCGTCACTACCTACCTCCATTTCTTCGCCCATCGATTTGCCATGATTTGAGAGGTCCGATTGCCATGATTTTGGTTTTCTTAATTTTGAGAAGTAGTGCGTACTAGCCTTCAAGCCAACTTTTGCACTCTCCTTCTTCACCCACATCAAGAGGCTCTTTAGTTCCTCTTCACTTTCTGCCATTACAGTGGTATCATCTGCATATCTTAGGTTGTTGATATTTCTCCCGGCAATCTTAATTCCAACTTTTGATTCATCTAGCCCTGCCTTTCTCATAATGTGCTCTGCATATAAGTTAAATAGGCAGGGCGACAGAATACAGCCTTGCCGGACTCCTTTCCCAATTTTGAACCAATCAGTTGTTCCGTGTCCAGTTCTCACTGTTGCTTCTTGACCCGCATATAGGTTTCTCAAGAGAGAAATAAGATGGTGTGGTACTCCCATCTCTTTAAGAACTTGCCACAATTTGTTGTGATCCACACAATCAAAGGCTTTAGCATAGTCAATGAAGCAGAAGTAGATGTTTTTCTGGAACTCCCTAGCTTTCTGTTCTCATAAATCCAGCGTATGTTGGCAATTTGATCTCTAGTTCCTCTGCCTCTTCGAAATCCTGCCTGTACTTCTGGAAGTTCTCGATCCACATACTACTGGAGTCTAGCTTGTAGGATTTTAAGCATAACTTTACTTGCATGTGAAATGAGTGCAATGGTGCGATAGTTTGAACATTCTTTGGCATTGCCTTTCTTTGGAATTGGAATGTAAACTGACCTTTTCCAATCCTGTGGCCACAGTTGAGTTTTCCAAATTTGCTGGCAAATTGAGTGTAGCACTTTTACTGCATTGTCTTTTAAGATTTTGAATAGCTCAGCTGGAATACTATCACCTCCACTAGCTTTGTTGTTGCTCAGCTTTCCTAAGGCCATTTCACTTCACATTCTAGGATGTCTGGCTCGAGGTCAGTGACCACCCCATCGTGGTTATCAGGGATGCTAAGCTTGTTCTTGTATAGTTCTTCTGTGTAATTTTGCCACCTCTTCTTAATCTCTTCTGCCTCTGTTAGGTCCCTGCCATTTTGGTCCTTTATCATGCCCATCTTTGCATGAAACGTTCCCTTCATATCTCCAATTTTCTTGAAGAGATCTCTGGTCCTCCCTATTCTATTGTTTTTTTCTATTTCTTTGCACTGTTCATTTAAGAGGGCATTCTTACCTCTTCTAGCTATTCTCTGGAATTCTGCATTCAATTGGGTGTATCTTTCTCTTTCTCTCTTGCCTTTCACTTCCCTTCTTTCCTCAGCTATTTGCAAAGCTTCCTCAGACAGCCATTTTGCTTTCTTGATTCTTTTTCTTTGGAGTTTAGTTGCTACCTCTTGTACAATGTTGCGAACCTCCATCCATAGTTCTTCAGGCACTCTGTCTATCAGATCTAATTCCTTAAATCTATTTGTCACCTCTACTGTATATTCATCAGGGATATGATTTAGTTCATACTTGAGTGGCCTAGTGTTTTTCCTACTTTCTTCAATTTAAGCCTAAATTTTGCAATGAGAAGCTCATGATCTGAGCCACAGTCAGCTCCTGGTCTTGTTTTTACTTGACTGTATAGAGCTTCTCCATCTTTGGCTGCAGAGCACATAGTCAATCTGATTTCTGTGTTGACCGTTGGTGATGTCCATGTATAGAGACGTCTCTTGGGTTGTGGAAAAGAGTGTTTGCTATGACCATCGTATTCTCTTGACAAAATTCTATCAGCCTGTGCCCTGCTTCATTTTGTACTCCAAGGCCAAACTTGCCTGTTATTCCGTTTATATTTTGGCTTCCTACTTTAGCATTCCAATCCCCCATGATGATAAGGACATCATTTTTTGGTGTTGATTCTATAAGGTGCTGTAAGGCTTCATAGAACCGGTCAATTTCATCCTCTTCAGCACCAGTGGTTGGGGCATAGACTTGGATTACTGTGATATTGAATGGCTTGCCTTGGATTCGCACTGAGATCATTCTGTCATTTGGGGGATTGTATCCCAGTATTGCTTTTCCTACTCTTTTATTGACTATGAAGGCTACTCCATTTCTTCTGAGGGATTCTTGCCCGCAGTAATATACCTGATGGTCCTCTGAATTAAATTCACCCATTCCTGTCCATTTTAGTTCACTGATTCCTAAGATGTCGATGTTCAGTCTTGTCATCTCTTGTTTGACCACATCCAGTTTGCCTTGATTCATGGATCTCACATTCCAGGTTCCTATGGAGAAAAAATCTTTACAGCATCGGACTTTCCTTTCACCACCAGATGCATCCACAGCTGAGCGTCCTTTCGGCTTTGGCCCAGTCGCTTCACTCTTTCTGGCGCTACTAGTACTAGCCCTCTGCTTTTCCCCAGTAGCATATTGGACACCTTCCGACCTGAGGGGCTCATCTTCCAGCGTCATATCTTTTTGCCTTTTAGTACTGTCCATGGGGTTTTCATGGCAAAGATACTGGAGTGGGTTGCCATTTCCTTCTCCAGTGGATCACATTTTGTCAGAACTCTCTGCTATGACCTGTCCGTCTTGGGTGGCCCTGCACGGCATAGCTCATAACTTCATTGAGTTACGCAAGCCCCTTCGCCACGACAAGGCAGTAATCCATGAAGGAGGTACTTGTCTTACTGTCTCTTTAATATGACTTTCATTCCCCATGCAATATGTCCAAAGCAAGAGTAAAGTACCACAACCAGTGAAAGAAACTGAAGCCAGAAAATCTTTTACATATTGCTTACATCAGAAAAATGTACTGTAATACTGGATTTCCCTGTCATTTTTATTCTCCCCCTTAAATCCATAGATTTGTCATGCCACAAACTCATGATACAGTACTTCTGTTTTTTAATGTTTTAATGTACTTTCTTTGTTTTAATCAGTGTTTGTAGCTCATGAACAGAATACAATGTGACTTGTCAAATTTGTTGAGCTGTGATTTCCAACATCCTTAGTCAGAACTAAGAATTAAACTTCAATATGATGAAATTAATTGCAATGCATTTTCAGTTTTTTTAAAAATAATTTTATATGTGGTGCTAACTTAGAATAGGTGATCGGTAATGAAAATAGAGTAAGCTCTACAGATATATTTTAGCAGTACAGCATACTACTGCTAACTGAATGCACAAGGATTTATTATAAATGCCATCTACAATATCTTCATTTTTAAAATATCCTCTATGTTTAAAATATTTTAAAAATCTGTTCTCTATCAAACCAGAACTCATTGACTTGCCTTTACCAGAAACCAATGTACATAGAAAATAATAGTACAAGATTTAGCTATGTTACTGAAATGCTTGGACCAAAATAATAATAAATGTTATTGTGGATGTTTTTATTACTTTAATGTTTTTACATTGTTTAAATTGTTTTAGAATTTTAGAATTGTAAGGTCACTTGGTAGAATTGGGTGGCTATAGAAAATGAATGAATGAATGAATGCTGCACGAAAATCATAGCATCATAAACCACTGATTATGTGTTCCAAATTCACAGGGACAGATGAGTAGAACCAAATCATTATAGGTAATCCTCGACTTACGACCACAATTTAGCCCATAATTGATGTTGTTAAGTGAAACATTTGTTAAATGAATTTTGCTCCATTTTACGACTTTTCTTGCCACAGTTGTTAAGTGAATCATTGTAGTTATTAAGTTAGTGGCACGGTTGTTAAGTCAATCTGGCTTTCCCATTGGCTTTGCTTGTCAGAAGATCGCAAAAGGTGATCACATGAAATACATTGAATTTGGCCACCATAAATTCTCCTGGGTTATTTAATCACTTTAAAAGTGGCTAGGGAAGATGGGGCAAACATTTTTTTAGAAACTCCTACACAAATGACTGCAATTAAGTTTTTTTTTCTTTCTAGATCTGTGCCAGACTTGCTATTTTTATTTTTGTCCATTCATTTTAGACTTAGAAGCAATACGTTGGAGCAACTTTTCCAGCTATCTCTTCTAGATAGTTTAAAATGGAACAGCTTTAATTAATAGAGAGGGGAAAGAAAAACAAATGCATGGAAATAGTTTAAATATAAAACTAGCTTAAACAGATGAACATACAAATATAAATTTGTTTTAATTTAACTTCTGAGGTAACACTTGATAGGAACATGATAGTGTCATGTACACATAAATGTGCTTGAATAGCACTAGTGTATATAAATTATCATCTTTTCCTTATTTCAAGAGTCTTCTTGCTAACTAAAACACATTTAATGACTGAGTGGTTTGCTTTGTAAGTACTTTAAGGAAGATGAGGGGCTCTTTTGTGTAAGAATAATCATTTTGCTTATGGAACTCATCTTTCAACAGGTGTTCCATGATTTTATGACATCTCATTTTAGAACACTATTGCCAGCTTCTGATCCTAATACCTGAGCATTAGATTCCTTACAATACTGTGGCATTACTGTATGCTGTTGATAGATAGATTTTAACACTGCCAACTTTAGTCCTATATATATCTTTGATTGTATAAAAGGATTTAAACTGACATTGAGTACAGTTGTGAAATCATAAAGTGCTTTTAGTAAACAAAGATGTAAATGTGAACCAAACGTTTTCCATGGAATTTGATTTTGTGGGTATGTTTGGTTTCAGATGAAATCATGCATCAGGATATTGTTCCCCTCTGTGCTGAAGATATTGAAGATGAGTTAAGAAAAAAGTTTGCATACCTTTCAGGTAAGAAAAATTCTGCTGGACTTTCTACTAATCAGTATGTGTAAGTTCATCTCTTTTCCTAGTAATCATCCTATTTGTTTAATTCCTTTGATAAAATGTATTAAAATGTCAAGACTGAAATAGTGGGTTGAAATCTGATCAATGAAATTTCCAAAATGATCTTTTCACAGAAATTAATATTCTTCTAGATGCTAGTGTGGGTGTGGGAATTAAAGATTATATCCTCACAAAGTGACATTCTGAAGTCCTTTTATTATATGCCATCCTTCCCAACCTGGGCATTCTAAATATGAGGAATTTAACTCTTATTTCTCAACCATCCTGGCTAGAAAACAGGAAAGTGCTTTGAGTCCACAAGGACCCTCAATTTGCCACCTCATTTAGATGGAGAATCTTTGGTACCAGAAGTACGATGCATATATAGCCACTTTGTCTTATGAGGGTTAAAGCTGTTCTTTCCCTTATGGAAACCAAGAGATCATAAGTTCCAGTCCTGTCTTAGGCATGAAGCCAAGCTGAAGACCCTGAACCAGTCAGTCTATCTCAGTCCTAGTTTCCAATGACAAACAATTTCTGAAAAATCTTGCCAAGAAAAATGGAGCAACTAGTCCAGGCAGTCATCAGGAATCAAAACGTTATTTGAAGGTCGACACACACAATATCAACATACTGATGATGCCTAACCCATGGATTATTTTAGCCAGAGACATCCGGTTGAACAGGAATGGGAAGAGCGTTGAAATCTGAGGCACCTTACAAACCAGAGGTTTGGGCTGGACCTCTTCCTTCTTGTCAATACTGAGTGGCATTGGCCAAGAAAAAAGCAGAGCTAGTACAATACTGTGCCTCCCATTCCCAAACCCTGTAATCAGTCCAGAAGGATACCATGAAAGCTGCTGAGAGATCAAAAAGAACGGGATGCTTGCATCATCTCATCCTGATTTTGCTGGGGCCTGTAGGGCTATAACCCACCTTCACTGTTCATCGGGCCATAATATCCTTCTATGTCTTTTTTCCATCTTTCTCTTGTTTGTTTACTCTGCATGCCTTTAATTATGGATATATTTATCCATTTATTATCTAGGGTACTATCAAATTTGACGATAATGCTGTTCCTTTGTCCCTATAAAGTTTAATGTTGAAAGAAACTCCACTTGCCTTTTCTTAGGCTCAACTATACTTACTTTGGATTCCATTTAACACCTGGTCTTATCTTCAGAAGATTTTTCTTTTTTTCTTCCCTTTCCTTTTAAAATTCTTTTTTAGTTTTCAGTCAGTAGTTCTTTTGTTATGCTCTTCTCTAGTGTACTTGATGGTTCTTTTCTTTCTATTGATTTCTCTGTTTTTGATTTCAACAGTATTTAACAGCTGAGTATTTTGCCACCAGATTAAACTTTGAGCTCCAGGTCTTTCTTAAGCAGTCCTTCAGAGCCCTTTCACAAGACATTTTTCTGCTTTTAATCTTCCTTTTGTGTGCTCTCCTTCATGAAAAATCAGAAGTATAGAAGTAGGATAAAAGCATCCAGAAAAGCTAGGGAAGATGTTAAGGTACAACTTGTTATGGTGGCTGTTTTAATGGAATATATGTATCAACTATACTTACTAACTAAAGCTTGTTGCATTGCTAAAACAAGCTAAACATGATCTCAGTAATAAAAAGAATCTAAAAATGATAAATTTCAAAAGAAGCTTGTATTGAAATGAAATACTGAAAGCTAAAACCAATTAAAATCTAAGATTTGTAAAGTTTGAACCATTAAAAAGGTCTTTGCCTTACAAAGCTCAAAGATGTGCATTTTAAAGATAAAATGCTTTTTATATCTTCTATTTCTCTCCTATCCCAACAGGAGTAAAAAAATGTAGCAAGCCAGAGATATGCAAATACTGATATTTGAGTAAAACATATTGTCCTACTTTATAATATTCCACTTTGATTCAGTACAGATATACAGCCTGATTTGAATTGGTATACAGTGTTTTCAGACTATACAGTATTTTGTCAAGTATCTTGTACAAATCAAATCCATAAGCAAAGGCAACATTTCTCTTTTGAAGTGAACTTTTTGGGCAGTGAGGCAAAACTACTCTAATTTTGCCAAAAAATCAGTTATATAACTTATGTCTTGGTCTTCATTTTGTATCTACAACACTGGTTTTGATCTTGATCCCCATGGATGAGGTTGTCACTACAAACAATCAGTAAAGATCAATTCATCTAGTTTCATATTAATCCTTTTAAATAACATGGTAAGATTTATTTTGGGAATGAAATTCTTTTGTCTTTCTAGGTGGGCGAGGAAGAGATGGCTGTCCTGTCATCACTTTTCCTGAATTCTCTACATTTAGTGAAATTCCAGAAAAGGAGTTTCAGAGTGTTTTGACATACCTCACTAATATTCCCAGGTAAGGTTCTCAGCTACAATTGAGCAATCTGTACAACCTACTGAAGTCTTCCCAAATTTTTGATTCATAGAATGCACTCTCTTGTAACATTTTTGGCTAGGAAATCTAGGGCAGAGGGAGTTTTTAATGGAGGGAAGACAATTATAGAACACCGTTAATATAAAACAGGGCATGTTATTATTTAAAAGAAACTGGAAGTGGGAGTTTGATTTGTTTGTTTGTTTTAACATTTTTAATCAGAACAATAAAGAAGAAACAAAGAAAATTTTCAAAACCAACAAAAGACAACAGAAACAAGCTAAATTCCCCCCCAAAATAATAATAACTTGACCAAAAAAGTATTACAAACTTTCTACACATATCGCACTTTCAAATATTAAACAATACATAAACACCTCTAAATCTAAATTAAGGAGAATAAGATATGATTATAAAAGGTCATGAAATCTGTTCCTGAAGAAAATATATTGTGCCATTTTTGATTAGATAAAATTTCCTTTTCAAAAACAGATAATTTCAACATTGTTTGAATCCAGTCCTTCATATCAGAAATAATGCAAATTGTCCTTTTCTCAAACTAATGTAGTGTATAAGTGATTTCCTTTTCCATCTCCAAATTGCATTCTCTGCCATTAGGAATAAGCCTCAATAAGCCTCAATAAGTTCCAAGGAGAAACGGGTTAGGAGATTGTACTGCTAAGATGAGAGCAGAGATGTAACACATTTAAATACTTCTATATATTTGCTCACATGAAGTACTTTTTATTCATTGGACCTTAACTTAAATAAATAACTAAAACCAAAAGAAAAAAGCAGATTTAAGTAGTTTTTAAAGATTTGGATAAATAAGCTGTTTACTCAGAGCTCAGGAGATGAGATCTGGTTTTGCCAGAACAAATGCCTGGGAAAAGTGTTCAATAAATGACATGCAATTGGTGAAAGTGCCATTGTCTTCTTACTTGTCATGTTTGGTACTGAAGTATTTGAATAATATTTTTTAGCAATACTCTTAGTTTTATCTGGAGCTAAACTAGTTGTTCAGAAAGTTGCATGCAGAGCCATATTAATCTTTAAAAATGACACAATTCCTGTAGCTAGAAATGTTTCTTTTAAAGTGTGTTTCTATCCATGATGCCAATTTCAGTCAGTTCAGATTGGCACAGCATGAGTGTCACAATCATGATATGGATGGAAACATTTTTTTAAATCTTTAAACATTTTTCATTTTCCTATATTTGAAATTTTGTATTTGTTTATGAGGGACTTGGTAAGAGCAAGTGGTGGTATGTCTCTTCTTTGTCACTGAGATGCCATTTCAGTAGCATAGTTCCTTTTTCCAATAAAGAAAAAAACATTGCAAGTTTTTTTTTCATACACAATCTGCTCAGCATACACAATAATTAGACATTCAAGCCAATTTGGTTTATGCTTGCCTGCCATTTCTATTATATTGCAACTGGTTGGCAATCAATTTTTGACATTACATGATGGGTTTGTATTGTCAAGTAGAAAACAAGAGTGGGTATCTTTGAACTCTCCAATTGCTGCACATGCAGCTTATCAGAGCAAAAGAAGGAAAGACCTTATTGTCTCTTCCCTCTCAGTGCCTCTCACCTGTAGGCTGTCATGGATCTTCCTTCTTATCTCAGTTTCCTGTTTGTGAATTTCTGTTTTTGTTCACATGATCCTTTAAAGATTGGGGCTAGCAATGCCAGATTTCTTAGATAGAATCAGGATATAAAACCTAGGAACTTGTATTTCATAATATGAAAGTTACATTACTCTCCATATAAAATTACATATTAGCGACAAAAATCACTTAAGGAAAAATGGTTTTTATTCTGGAGTGGACATTATTGATCATTCTTTAAAGGATGGATTGTCACTGTACAAGGAAACACAGTTAGTTAAAAAAGAGATAATTGTGTATAAAGTAGCATATCAGATTAATAAAACCCTGGTCTTCAGGAAGAAGGATAATGAATGTTTTGAGCAGCTGAAGTTGCATGTAATGTTTGTTGAGTCTGTTTTAATGAGGATTATTCTATCTTTGTAATTAATTAACATACATAGTTTAATCAGCTGGTATAATAGGGCATTTTTGCTGTAAGATCTGGTGAATAACTTATTTTCTCTTTCCTCCTCCTCCTCTTCCTCCTCTCTGTGCAACTCAGTTCACAAGATGCTGGAATTGGATTTATCCTTGTCATAGACCGCAGGCAAGACAAATGGACATCGGTGCACGCCTCTATAATGCGAATTGCAGTGAGTTGCTGTGCAGCTAATGCTTTTTTCCCCTTGACAAATCTGTGTGAATTGCATTAACATGTTTGTTTTCCAAAGTACCTGGATACTATTTTTTAAATCTAGAAACTTTATAATATTATCTGCTTCTAAAATAAATGTTGTTTATTTGAGAAGCAGAAATAATCTGTAGTAATATAAAAATGGCTTTAATAAAATCTGAAGTTTGTAGAAGCTGCTGCATTATATCTAGAGATTCAGTGAATCTAATATTTTTATATCAACTTTATCAATATTGTATAAATATTATATACAAATTACTGAACCTTTACTGATATTCTGTTTTTATTGATTGCAGAGACTTGCTTTCAATCAAATATCTGTCCATGATAAACTACTTAACAGAGTTGAAACTTAAAAACATTTTAAGATGCTTGTTGTATTCACTAACAAAAATTTGTATATACTTTTGTTTATAATGAGGAATATAAAGAGAAATTGATAGAATTTATAAGCAATTCTTCAATTATCACTAAAACTGATACTTCATTTATGCTTCTATAATGTAAAAATAGTCTTCTAGTACTGTGCTATAGGTAGTCGTGTTGTTGTTTTTTCTTTGTATTTGTGTTTATGGTTAATTTGGAGGGAGGCCTCATTAGTACTGAAAAAATACTATATTAAAATGAGATATGCAAATCAGTATGCATTTATACATGGTTAGATTTGTTATTTCTGGAAAATGAGAATCAAAGATAAAATTGCTAATTGTTTTATCAAGGCAACACCTTAATTTTACGCTTTCAATGGATTAGCATCTTCTTCTCTTTTAAACAGCCACATCATTTATATAGTAAAATTTTTGAGCTGTTAAGTTTTCCATTTAAGGGAAATTATATCTCATAATTACATACAGAAAAAATATTAAATCTAGAACTATTAATTGTTTACTTAAAGGCAATAATAAGGGCAGGGTTCAGAAATTTGAAGATTTAAGGAATAATGTCCAGAAAATACTGCCCATTTTCAAAATCAGGATTTTTAATATTTCTATGGCACAAGAACACGAGTTAGTTATAAAGTTATTTTTGATTAGAATCTCACAAAGGATTTTTTTTAAATTGATAACATTAACATTTCCAATGTTTGGCCTAGTTCAAATATATTCCACATCTCAATTTTCCAACTTGCAATAAGTATTGACCCTTTAATGGGGGGAAAAGGGGACAGATAGAAAGTTGAGGGCATGATTCTCTCTCTTCTGTTGAGCAGTTGGGTCCATCAGCTATCTCCTTGACATGAGCTTTGCTATTAGTTTAGCCAACAAGATAGTTGCTCTCCTGGGAGATTAGTTAATTGATTGTGGGTTGACATGCTTGCCTCATCTTCGAGGTTGGCAGAGATGAACAGTTTTTATACCACAAATTAATAACTGTTCATCCCTGTTTGGATACAGAATATGTGTTTTCCACTTTTTAACTATAATCAGTGGACAATATCCCTTATTAGTTTCATTTTATGCTGTAGCAATTAGGGCAGTGGTGGCGAACCTATGGCATGTGTGCCAGAGGTGGCACGCAGAGCCCTCTGTGGGCACGCATGCTGTCGTCCCAGCCCCGCCTCCCCCTGTGGCCCCCTCCTCAACAGCAGCGCCCCCGGAGGAGAGTCGCCAAGGACATGACAGCTAGGCAGCAGGGACAAGACTCCGCCCTCACACCCCGCTGTGTGCAGATGATGCTGCGGGGTGCAGGCGGAAGGCGTGGCCACCATGGCGCTGCAGGGCTGTCTGGGCAATCTGTGGCGGGCCGTGGAGGTGGTAGGTGGCCCTGCGGGCGGGACGGGTGGAGCAGGGAGGAGCGGGCAGGGGGCGGAGCGGAGACAGGCGTGGTGGTTTTTGGGCACTCGGTGTCTAAAAGGTTCGCCATCACTGAATTTGGGTGTGACCAGAATAAAGTTATGCTCAATATCATTCTTTGCGACCAAATTACCCTATTCTAATCTGTGTTCACAGCCATTTGAGTTACCTGGGGTAAGGACATTATGATTAGTACAAACTATGAAAGACCAACCCATTGTCATTTAAATCATGGTTTTGAATAATTCTTGATGTGTGGCAATAGTTTGATTCATCTGGCATAGCATACATCATTATTTAAATCAGAAAAAGGAGAAAGGAAGTGGTATGGAAAAGGGGGAGGAAAAGTGAACTTGTCACACATTTCTGATCTGCAGACTATAAACATAAATGTTTTGAACATCTCTGGGCAGCTTATAGTACGGGATTGTATTATCAAGGATTGTTCAATAATAAGTACTGTCTTCAAAGTATGAGACAAATATAGAAAAGGAAACAATCCAGATCTATTGCCTCTGGCCTTGTTCTGATACAGAATTTTCCCCAAGGTGAAAACCTTACTGTATTTGGATTATCATCTTATAAACACGTTTGTATCACATCTAAAGTTTTGGATTTTTAAAAATATATGTTTTTAATTTCTGTATTTTCTCCAAGCTTCTCCAGCTTTATGGCCCTTTTGATTTTCCAAAATTAAAAAAAAATATTCTGGGGACAAACTGATGTCAACCAAAAGACACTCTTCGAAAAAGAACAAGGATAGGGAAGTTGGAGCTAATTTTATAGCAATACCACCTAGTCAGGTAGACTTGTTTCTGAATAGTTCCTGTGGCTAAATATTCATTGTGATCTGACACTGTGTTTCCTTTATGTCCTCTACAATGCTGTGTGAAAGATGTTTAGTTCCATGCCATTTCAGAAATGTATTTCCTGGCAGGATAGCAGGAGAATTTTCTCCATTTTTTAACTTTCGAATTCTTTTTCAGTACAGATGATTCTGTAGAGCCAGTGTGTTCCAGGGCCCACACCCAGTTTTAAGCTGGCATTTGTGAACTTGGTGATTTGTTTGCCTTTTAGTGTTTTTTTTTTTAGACTCACAAGGGTTGGGAACTACTTTAAAAAACTGGTTTTGAGCTGTCTGTCAAAAGTAAGCTATTGTTCATTGGCATCTAAAGCTTTAGGGGAGAACAGATTGACTATGGTGAGGTAACCACTTGAGGAAGCATAGCTTGATCAACCATGAAAGAGCTAGCTGTGAAGAAAATGGAAACAATATCCTTCCAGGTGACAAGTTTATTCATTTCAGAACCCTTCAGCTCATTATTAGCTTGTAGACAATGTGACAAGTTCCAGGGCATGTCAGTGAAGTATAGCATGCATTTTTATCTATATTCCAGAAATTATTTCTCAACTCCAAATTCTTTATAGAAGTAGAAATAGAAAATAAACTCTGAAGCATTCAGAGTTTAAAGTGTAATGACTTCTACATAATGTCTATTGAAAATATATGGTTTCTCAGAAAGTCTGGATTTCTTGAACTAATAAAATTTTTATTGAAACCTAAATAAAATTGTAATTTAATGGAGAAATCTCTTCTTGAGTCTAGAATGAGTCATAAAATCACTTTCTTCTATTGTATTTTTTCCATTCAGGTTTTGTTATTGTTTTCAGTTCCTCATAGAAAACCAACATAGGAACACATATCTCAAATGCCACATACCTTATCTAAAATATAATGAAGCATTTCTGTTTTCTGATTACAACCAAAGGATCCAACTGTAGGATGATTCTGTAAGATTAACCTGTTTTATTAAGCAGAGAAAGTAGCTTTTTTGTTTATTTGTTTCTAAATGTGCCTAAAATGTGGTTTGTTTGTTTGTTTTGCTTATAATAAAAATTCCATTGAGAAAAAAAGTATGTGTGATTGTTTCTCAGACTAAGAATCTTTTGAAGGCAGAGATGGATGGAACTATATATATAGAGCTTAGCTTGTGGCAAGCAACATGTTATTATCTATAAAATGCCCATTCTTAAGTAAAAGATGACTCATAGAAAAAAAATGATTATGCATTTTTCAAGTACACAATCACATTATTATTCTTTATAATTTATTTCAAAGAGTCAAAGTTTCTTTTGTTCAGTATAAATATATCATCAATTAGCAGTACATCAAATTATGCTTTTAGGAAAGCTTATCTAAGATTTGGTGCAATAGCTTAATTAAAAATATCACTTACAGAACCTAGCTCAGAACATAGATCTTGGAAGCCATAAATGATAACTTGGTATAACGTCTGAATTGGAGACTATAACTACATCTATTACTCCATAGAAATTAAACCCTAGTTTGTCTATATCTTTTGAAGTTCAAAATGTGGTCCAATTTAACCTATGGTTAATACAAAGTAAGTGTAATGTAATTTGTAAGCTGATTTGTTGAATCTATTATATCTGATCTGATATATCAAAATATTACAAGAAATAATTTAGATTGTAATACATTAAATATGACAATTCACTATTTTGCAGACATCATTTCCAGGAAATCTGCAACTTGTTCTGGTTTTGCGTCCAACTGGATTCTTTCATAGAACTCTCTTCGACATTGCCTTTAAATTTCATAGAGATGACTATAAAATAAAGCTGCCGGTTAGTGTTTAATCTTTTTATTTTTACTTGTAATTTATTTTTATGCACAGAGTAGTGTGATAAGTATACTGGAACAGTAAAAAGTATGTCTTTAATATAACTTCTTACAATTTTTTTCTGCATAGGCAATTTTTTTTCATAACTAATAAATGGACATAATTTTCTGTAGACAAAATGATGGCTTTGAAAAAAGCACTGATTTTCCTATGCTTTTAGTGTCATATTTGAAATTAGATCATTTTTAAATAATTTTAATATTTTTACCTAGAAGATAGGAAAAAGTACTAATTACTATTCATTAAGTAATATTTATTGCTTATTTCGCTGAGCACATGATAGCACTTTTTTTAAAAAAACATGCATAAATGAGGTCTATTGTAAATGTTCTTACGTAACTATATTTTTAAAAAATGATTTGGAAAAACTACATTGGACTGTGAGAGAAAGAGTAAAGCATTTATCTGCTTTTATTGAAGAACTGGCTTTTTCAGGCTTTTAAAAGCTGTAAAAATTGTTTGATAATAATTTCAATATTAATTAAAGGACTCTTTAAATTAGTGCTGTCTTTACATGAGGTCAAAAGAATTTCTTCCAAAACTTTTCCAAACCATGCTCAGCTAATATTTATTTGATACAATTATTTGGTAAAAAGTAATTAATGGGGGGGAAATCACCCAAACTCACACACAAGCCTTATAGGCTAATAGGCTCTAGGATTAGTCAAATAATACACATTTGTGCACAAGCTTCTGAGTTTTTCAGAATTGTTCTTCAAGCAGTTTAAATGCTATTACATTGGATTATAAGGCTGTGTAGTGCTTCATAAATCATTCAGAAAGGCTCATCTGATTGCTTAGGAGTAAAACCATAGCATCTGTTTGCTGTTCTTTAAAACAGTCCTGTCTTTTTCCAGGATTATAACGCTGTTCTCTGAAGTTGCCACATGAACCTAGGAAATGAAATGGCTGCTTTAAAGACTTCCAAAAAATGTTTACTTTTGTTAACGCTCCAAAATAACACTTTTCAATCAAATCTAAAGCATTGCCAGCCCTATTAGATAAGAATAAGAACTTCTGGTATTTTACATGGCCTACAAATGTCAAACTTTTCCTAATTAAGTTTACCAATGGTACCAACATTATACATAATGGTTTTGAGCTTTGATTGAAGGAGATACTTTATGTGCTATTATCATAGTGAAACTCTCCTTTATCTGATAAATCATGTTTCATTGAATATTATTATTTAGTTTCATGACTACAAATTTGCCAAAACTACGAAAGCAAAAATCCAAAATAATGTTGATTTTATTCACTTGATACTGTGATTTCTGTCTTATAGATCATAATGCTGAGCTCACTAACAGAATTAAATAACTATATTGATATAGCCCAGCTAACTGAAGATCTTGGGGGTTCCCTAGATTATTGCCATAATAGGTGGCTTGCACAGCGCACTGTAAGTTTTTTTTTCTCTTTCTATTTTATACCCTGTTAATAGATACGAACTATTGTATCTCGAAAACATTAGGACTAATGAATTTGGAAGTGTTGATTTGTATTAAAAGGAGTGTTTTAATAAATTTTGAAAAAATACTTTTTTTTTTCAAAACTATCCTCATATATATATTCTTTCAAGAAAATGGATGGACCTCAATTTACAACTGTAAAGGAGCTAGAATTTCTGTTGTATGTCATGTCGGTCTTTAGTAGAGGCATCCATGTGACTGACCCAATTTTATGGCTTTTTTGCAGCAGTCATAAAGCAAACATTGTGGCATTTTTTGCTGGAAATCTTAAGTGCTGACTTCCAGCAACAATAAATAAATAAATAAATTATAAATTGCATTCAAGTGACCAAGGACACTGCAGATGGCCATAAATGCAGGCTGGTTGCAAGTGCCCAAAATGTGATCACGTGATCGTAGGGGCAATCATCATAAAGTCAGGTCATAAGTACTTTTTGGAGGACTGTAACTTTGAACGGTCACTAACTGGTCATAAGTTGATGACTATCTATAGTCCCATATAGAGTAGAATAGAACTTGAGGGGGAAATGATCATGATAGAAAAGTGAAAAAAGTGAAAAATGCTGAAGTGAATGTACAACAACTACAGAAAGAGAAAGAGTAAGCCCTGTATGAAAAAGTGTTAGAACAGAGGTTGTTTCCCCAATAGAATGAAGGCAAAGGAGACCTAAGGAAATAGGAAATGTAGCTTGATTGCAAAGAAATAAAAAGAATTAAATTGCAGAGTACCATGAAATGTGTGGAGAAGGGTTTGAAAGGATTTTTGGTAGAAATATTACCTATGTACATAGATAAAAATATAGTTGCAAAGAATGTAGTTAAAAAGAGGAAAGCCATTAAAAGAGGCATAGAAATTCCAAGAGATTTTGCTGGAAATTAAAAAAAAAAAAAGCTTTTGATGAGCTAAGCAAGGACTTTCCAGCATAATGAATGGAATTAGAAATAAAAGTAATGAAATGGCTTGGGACGAAACTCAGGTGAGGACTGCTAGTCAAAGTATTATGAAAGTAGCACCTGAAATAATGGGGCTGGAACGAATGCTGGAAGTATGTTTGTCAAAAGAGATGAAAATGGCCAACAGAATTGACATTTAAGTATATGAGAAGATACATAAGCATAAATTGATGGAAGTGCAGATAGGGTTCTTAATTGTGTATGGTGAAATAAGAAGGGATAGGGTGTTGAATGAATGTGAACTCTCTACAAAAAAATCAGAAGGGATGTATATTAGTGGTTCCAAACCTGTGGTCCATGGACCCCTGGCGGGCTGCAATGTCATCACGGGGTCCATGAAGATTTGAAGAAATGTTATGATTTAAATCCTGAGTTAAATCTTGAGGGTCCGTAGCCATAATATTTATTTAAATGGGGTCCATGGTGAAGAAAAGGTTGAGAACCACTGAAAGAAGTACATTGAGGTGGTTCAATCTCAGGTGGAATGCTTCAATTGCAGAACAAATGCATGGAAGAAGAAGGAATAGATGAGAATGTTGTGGTTGGATAGAAACCCTGAAGAAGTATGAGATGAGGACTTTAAAAAATAAAAGGGAGTGTATAAAGTGGTATCTGGTCATGTAGATGCACATCTATTTTTCAAAAATAAACAGGTGCAGAGGGGTTGGTTTAGTATAATTTAGCTATATTTCCATTTCTTTCATTGTGTCTTTTCTTTGGCTTATTGTAGCTTGCTTCCTTTGTGCACTTTGCATGAATATGCAAGTATGTAACTAAAACATTTTTAAAATGATATTTAATATCATAAGTATACTTTAAAAGTTTAAGGATATATTGTTAAGGAGTTAATAGTGGAGATAATTTTTACTAGAATATATTTAGCTGGGGTTTGAACTATGGAGTCTTGGAACTCTCAAGGAAAAAACATCAAGCTCACCAAAACTGGCAAAGCAAGCTACTGTATATAAACAAGGAGTAAACCCCATGCTCACTTGCATGGTTGATGCTCCCTAGTTGGGCAATGAAATGACTGCAAGCACCAAGGACCCCCACAGATAATTGTATTTATGCCTATTGATATAATTTATATTTAAAACAAAATATATAAATACATCTCTTCCGTGTCCAATGTGTGTGTGTCATGTATTTGTAATTCATAAGGCTATAGAGAACTTTGCTCAAATGGTTAAGGAAACAGCTCAAACACTTCAATCCTTTGGGAATGAGCTTGCAGAAACAGAGCTACCAAATGATGCTCAGGCCACCAGCTACCTCCTTGCAACACATACAGAAAGGAGAGACAAACTGAAGGTATGTTAGAGCTATTGTTACATAAGATAATTTTATTGAGTTAGCCCATTAATTGGTGGTTAGTTTTATTTTCCTTTACAAATGTTTCGTTTGAATGTTGTGTGATATCCTCCCTTTAAATCAGTGCCAGTAAATTTCATGATCCTTCACATTTTCCATGGAACTAAAGTTTTAAATATTGCTAAAACAGTAATAAAATCCTGAAATGCAGATTATTATAAATATGGCAAAGCAATTCCTGTGACATGATTTTTATCTATAACAAGTGGACTATTTAACATTTATTTTTGCCTTATAATGTTAGAATAAGCTTTTTGGGTTTGTGCACACAAACACACACAATTAGGTTTTGGAATTTTTTAGATTTATTTATTTACTTACTTACTTATGTATTTATATTTTAAAGTCTTTTTATACCACCTCTAGATTTCACATGTACTATCAGCAGCATAATACATTGGTGCTGATTTTCTATCAGTGTAAAATCACACTGTTGTTCAACTGTGTCAAAAAAAAAATTGAAAGCACAGATGGGAGTTTGCCACACACCACAGGTTACCCATTCTTGGCTTATACTGTATTGTTTCAAAACCCTGGGGTGGCATTTCCAAGTTGAATTCTCATGTACCAGAGCCTAACTATACACTCTTCAACTTTTCTATAGGAAGATTTGAAAATAGCTTTAAGGCGAGGTCATGATATTCTCCATGATATTCAAAAACCAGTCCTTGAAAATCCAGAGTACAAACTGAATCCAGATCAAATAGAAAATCAAATCACTGTGGAAAGGTGAGATGCATCTAATATTTAATATATATTTTCACTGTATTCCTGTTTTTCTATTTCCAAAATCTTCCTGATAGTAATATTTTAATACTTTTATGAAGGTCCAATATTCACCTTGCCAGTGCCATCTGGCAAGTTATGTTATGTCTCTCAGCAAAAGAATGAGAATGAGAGCGTATACAGGGTTGTACATACAAACACACACACACACACACACACACACACACACACACACAGAAGAATGTAGGTATAATAAATTGCTTAGATTAAGTCAGACAAGCAATTAATTAAACCACTTTTCCCCAACCAGTATAAACCTCAACTGTCCCAAATTCTCATTAATACACATGATGGTTTGGGAATTCTGGGATTTGAAGTCCGTATATTTGGAAGAGAGTCCAGGTTGGGAGAGGCTAAACTAGATTATAACATTACATGTGGTTTAACATGCTTGTTGTTTGTTTGCATGGAATATCAAATTTTTGACTTTTAATATATTAGACTTGGAAAAGAAATAGAATAGATGCCCAAGCTTTTTATCTCCCTTTTTGATTTTTAGAAACCTCATGCCTTTCCACGCAAATTAAATACATCCATTATTTTGTATGTTCCTAAAAGTATATTTCAAGCCTCTGTGCCCCTCAGTTTTCTAGCAATCTGCTATCAGTCTTCCTGCCACACACGCACCGTTCTCCCATCAATCTGCCTTTTCCACCAATTTTTCCAGTACATTAGATTTTCATTTGATAATTACTGTATTTTTCAGTGCTGTGGTTTTTTTCTAACAGTTTCATATCCTTTCCCTTCTTGGGATTTCTCATTTCCCTTATCCCATCTTCAATTGGGGAATACATGATATAAAACTGCTTTGTCTTTTTTTCTTTTAAGGCTTTTATCTCAACTAGATGAGACAGAAGCAGCTTTTGATGACTTTTGCTATAAACATCAACAGAAGCTTGAGCAGTGCTTACAACTTAGATATTTTGAAGTGGATTTCAAAGAGGTATATGATATGTTGGTCTAATTAAAACAATTCTGGATTAGCAGTATTTTTATTTAAAATTTTGAATTTATTTAAAAGCTTCCATTATTCTGTACTAGAAAATACATTTCATCAGAGATGTTTTTGATCATCCATTGTATAGTAATAATTTACATACGATACATATAAAATAGTAATTTAAATATTTAAGTGACAAAACATTTCATCAGAGATGTTTTTGATCATCCATTGTATGATTACCATTGTATGGTAATAATTTACATACAATATACATACAATAGTAATTTAAATATTTAAGTGACAAAATGCAATTTAAAGCATAATAGTTATAATTTATCAGTATTGGCTTGATGTGCCTTAATAATTTAAAAACTTGTCTAGTTTAATGAAAAAAGGGACTAGGGGTGACATGATAGCAGTGTTCCAATATCTCAGGGGTTGCCACAAAGAAGAGGGAGTCAAGCTATTCTCCAAAGCACCTGAAGGCAGAAGAAGAAGCAATGGATGGAAACTAATCAACCAACCTGGAACTAATGAGAAATTTCCTGACAGTTAGAACAATTAATCAGTGGAATGACTTGCCTCCAGAAATTGTGGGTGCTCCAACGCTGGAGGTTTTTAAGAAGGAGATTGGACAACCATCAATCTGAAATGGTATAGGTCTCCTGCTTGAGCAGGGGGTTGGACTAGAAGAACTCCAAGTCCCTTCCAGTGGTGTTATTCTGTATGCTCTAAAGCAGGGCTTTTCAACCGGTGGTACGTGTACCACTTGTGGTACTTTGCCACATGGCAGGTGGTACGCGATTGCTAGCCAAGTGTAGCAGGGGAGGGGAATGAGCCGAAGCGAGCCAAGCCTGAGGGAGAGGCAGGTGCAGCTGCAGGACTGTCTCGGCTCGGCAGAAGCCCCAGGAGCCGGCAGGGCTCCAGCTGATTGGCTCCAGCTGATTGGCTCCAGCTGATTGGCGCTTCCAGAAGCAGCTCGGAGCTGGAGGTGAACCGAAGAAAAAGGGGGGGGGAGAGAGGAGAGGCTATAAAAGAACGTGGCTTGGGTGGGGGAAGGGGAAAAAAGACAACAGGAAAGGTTTAATCCCTTTAAACAAATGTAATTAGTTTTACCCCCTTTAATTGAGTCTGTTTGTGACTTTTAGAAAGTTTTCTTTGAAGGTAAACAGGCTTAATTTAAAGCTAAAGCTTTTCGCAATTGCGGGAGCCTTTCAGTCTAGAATTGCAACACTGTGACACTTGACACGCCTGAGGCAGCTTAAAGAGAAAAAAAAACGGAGTTTGTGTTTCTTTCTTTTCTTGCTTTGCACTTGATTCCTGTGTCTTTAAAGGTACAGGGAAGGGATTGGGGGGGGTGCATTCTTACTACACTGTGGAAGAGCTCAGAAGGGCCAGCTAGCTAGCTCAGGAGTCTACAAACTTAGCAACTTTAAGACCTGTGGACTTCAACTCCCAGAATTCCTCAACCAGCCATGAGGGCTGAGGAATTCTGGGAGTTGAAGTCCACAAGTCTTAAAAGTGCCAAGTTTGAAGACCCCTGAACTAGCTGGTAGTGGTGCATATTAATAAACATGGATAAATTCATCATACATTTGTCAGTGCAAAGGGAAAGTGATTCAGCAAAGGAACAGCCACCGAAGAAATTAAAACTGGTACTTTTTTACTTTTTTCCTACAGTTTGTAATATTTTATTAGATTATAGAATAAAATACAAAAGCAAATAGTAGGACACAGTGGGGAGGAAAAAGGGGGGGAAAGTGAGGGGAAGAAGGGAAAAAGAACATACTTCCTCTGTTGCAGTAGAAGGAAGCATTAACATTGAACCTCAACTTTTTACTTTTCCATAATATTATAAACTAGCCATTTCTATAACAACAAATGAATCTAATCAGTAAAACCCAAAAACCCCCCCCCTTTTTTTTTTTTTTAGTCATCAAGTTTTTGACACCTTGCTAAGCACTGGTGATACTCAAATATTGTCATGTTCTAAAAGTGGTACAATCTGTGAAAAGGTTGAAAAGCCCTGCTCTAAAGGACCATAATATAAAGTTTCTCAAAAAATATTGCTTATATATGTTTCTATGATCATGACCTCTAGTTGATTTCTGTGATCCAAAGTCTGATTTGTAGCTGTGCTACACTGTTGTGATTTACAAAAATTGATATATTCTATTTCATTTAGGTCAAAACAGCACTCGATAGTGTGTCTGAGAAATTATTTCATTTCATGGAAATGGGAAACAGCAGTTCACATGTGGAGCACCTTCTGAAAGATCTTGCCAGTTTTGAAGAAAAATCACAAGTAAAGATATAAGAATTCTTTATTTTGACACATTTTTCTGTGGGACATATTTATAACGAGATAATGTTACAACTTATATTTTCTGCTATATTATTTTCCTTAGGAAGTTTTGGGGAAAGCCAGCCTATTAATTTCCAAAGGAGACCAGTTTATAGAAAACAAGCATTATGCAGTGGACTCTATTCTTCCCAAGTGCAGTGAACTCCGACATCACCATGAAATGATTATTTCAGAAGTGAATAAAAAAAGGGCTCTCCTGAACCATTCATTTGAATTACATAGACGGTTGGAAAAGGTAAACCTAATCTTATCCTCTTCCCTTCTTACTTATTTTTTATATACAACTTTATTAAGATTTTTAACAAGATAAAAACTAAAAAGAAGTCATATTTAGAATAAAGTAGAAAGGAAGTGAAAGAAAGGAAAGATAAAGTCAAAAGTGCAGACAAAAGAAAGAAAATATAAAGAAGTAACTTCCAATTGTCTTTTATAGCAGTTATAAATATAAATTAACATCATAGCATGGCTTTTATTTTTTCTATATTTTTTTCTAAATCTCAAATATAGCTATCTAGCTATCTATATATCCATCCATCCATCCCACCTTTATTATTTTTACAAATAAGGTGGCAAATATACCCAACATCTCCTCCTCCTCCTCCTATTTTCCTCACAACAACAACCCTGTGATCATAAGTTCATTTTTTTTGGTTTCACACAAAAGGTCTATAAGGGGTTTCCTGTCAGCATCGTTAATGTCTTTTCTCTCCATTTTCTCTCTTATTTGCTGATTAAGCTTTAAATCTACAGGTAGTCCTCAAAGTATAATCTTAATAGAGCCTAGATTTAGATTGTGACAAATCAGAAAAATGTCTTCTTTCAATATATAGGATGTGGTCATGTCATACAGTTGTGGACTGTTTGTGTGAGGAGATAAAACCTTGATCTCATTTTTTGTCTCATCTTCTGAATAGTTTCTATTAGGGTAAAAATTATACATAATACAATGCAGTGTTTAAAAATGCCAGTAGTATGTGCTCTTATTGTGGCTGAGGCTGCATCTTCAGAATATTTTCTTGCTTCAACTGTCTTTGGAGATAAAATCTTTCATCTCTTCCACCATTTCCAAGTTTCACAGTTCTGTCTCTGGATCAGCCAAGCTCACTTACAACTCATCCTCACAACATAGTAGCCTGAATAGTACAGTCAAAAGAATCCTGGTTTCTTCAAATCATTCTGGTAATTTTGATAACATAAATAATTTGTATAATGCAGCATTTTCACGATGTGTTTTTCTTGGCTCCCTTGTAGTGCATGAAGTGGTGTGATGATGGAATTTATCTGCTGGCTTCTCAACCTGTAGACAAATGCCAATCGCAGGACGGAGCAGAAGCAGCTCTGCAGGAAATTGAGCAATTTTTGGACATGGGTAGTGATAATAAACTCAGGGAACCAAGTTACTTGTCCAAAGAATTTGAAGTTATCCTCACTGAGGAATTAATGGTAATCTTAATATCAAGATTTCAGAACAATATTTCATCACATTTTTACAAAAACATATATAAGCAGTGACTTGGAATATTTGAAACCACTTAATATGTCTGTTCAGCTTACTGAACCAAAACCTCCATAAACTATAACATCAATGGCCTAGGTGGATAACTTTTCAAGTAAATTAACTGTTTGGTTAAAGAACTCACTTATAGATGTTTAACATAACATAAATAATGTGGCAGTGTATTTGTCATTGCTAAATTTCCATAAGTCATTTAATTTACTGGAAAAGCCACCCAATTACTGCAATATAATATTTTTGAGATTTGGGAATCATAAATGTTACGGATAATCTTAAATACACTATCTTATATCAACACTCCTTATTATAACAGAGGCACTATACTCACATAAGGAGTGGTAAGTCACTTGGTTTTCACCATGGCTGTAAATTCTCCAGACCATCCCAGTCCTGCTCTATTTAAGAAGATATAATTCACTGGCTTAGATTCGGTCTAATAAATGTATTTTGTATAATGCATCAATTTAATGTTGAGCACATTTTTGTGCATCACTTTCCATATTCAGCTTTTAAAATGATGTCCTATGAATTCAATGGTCCACATAGAATTTTGCCTCCTCTTTTTACAGGAACATGTAAAAAAGGTTTTTCAGAAACAGAAAAGTATGGAAGAAATGTTTCAAAAGAGGCAAGTCAGCCTTAAGAAACTGGCAGCTAAGCAAACACGCCCTGTTCAACCAGTGGCACCTAGACCAGAGGGATATCTAAAATCACCTTGTCCTTATCCAGGTAAGAAACCAATCAGTCAAGGTATTGTGTTTTAGTTGAAAACAAAAATTATTGATCTGGCAAGTATGCTTAGCTTGACATGAACTCTAATTACAGTGGTTGATTCTGTTTCACATACCAGGCCTTCAAATAGAGTTTGAAGATTCATCCAACTCTGATAATCATGCAATAAGGGGAGTGAACGTCAGAAAAATGAAGGTAACAGTGTATGAATGAAATAGAGACAGTTGACATGTTAAATTCTCCCTAAGCATATGAAGCAGCCTATTGAATCAGATCCCTGATCCATCAGAGCTTAGATATCACTTTTCTATTGCTGGTGCTACAGTAAGGAGTAGAGGAAGGCATTTCCTGCAAGAGAAAGACTGCATTAACACTTTTTTCCTTGATCTGCTAGGTGACCTTGATTTGGAGATCAGGAACAGCCGAATTGTGTCCCAGCATCCTATACCAGGATTTGAAAAATAAATATTTGTTTAACATGGAAGAACTTAGCAATAATTATGTATCACATGCATTTTGGCTAATATGAATTCATATTATACAGTTTGTCTAATGTTCTCATCTTCTTGATTAATTGCATAATGCATTTGGGACACTTTCTTGTAATATAAGTACTTAATCTTTAATTTTAAATGACAGGCCATATATATTAGCATATGCATGCATGTCACATCATTTAAAAATCGGATATGAGTTGCGTTTATGTGAACCAAACTTTTCTGTCTCTAGCCAAACACATTTTGGAAAGGAGAGGTTTGGCTTTAAAGATTTGATGCCAATTTGTTGTTCTTGTTTTTATTAGACTGAGATAAGTGAAATACAGCAGTCTAGAAGTGTGTCTGTGACAGATGATGAAGAAAATCTAGCAGTGTTACGCAAGTGAGTATATTTTTATCCAAGCAACTATATGTAAGAAATGTTTCTAGAATAATGTCAAACAAATGCATTTAAAGGTAGTAGAAGTTATTAATGGGCAACTCAAATGTGTTAATCAAGCAGTGGTCATTCAGTTCTAATCACTAATCCTTTTTTGGCAATATTTCTGTATCCATCCTCTTGGATACAGCAAAACCTTTTTCTGTCATATTAGTTGCCTTAAGGCAAACAATTTTTGGTAAAATATTTCTCTGTGATCAGATCTAAGAAATACCATCCAATTTGTTTTGCAGTTGCTAGTATTTATTAAAAATCAATTCTTGATCTCCACTGATGAAAATTCTACACATTTAAAGGCTTTGAAATCTGAAACCATTTAATAACTCATTTATTCCTTAATGTTGATAGACATGTAATGAATGAACTTCTTGAAACTGAACGAGCTTATGTGGAGGAACTTCTCTGTGTTCTTGAGGTACATTTTTTAAATCCTTGCCAATGGTTTATTTCAAATGATTCCTTAATTAACCTGTAATGTAGAAAATGATGTGGATTATTTACATAGGTACTACATGGAGTCAAATATTTGTGGGACAAAAATGTTACTTTACAGAACATAAATGTTCTAAAAAAAATATCAGCCCTCTTCTAGAAAGATTTGACTTTTGGAAATTGGAGCCTTTTTCTTAAAGTGAATACTGCTGGGCACTGCTCAGTTTAAAAGAGATGGTCCACTGAGTTCACATGTCACCTTAATCTGGTTTTTTTCGCAATTAAAATTTGCTGAAGAAATAAACTAAGAAACAATATGGCTAAGTGCAATGTATGAATGCTGTGAAGCCAGATGTTCTGTGACCAAAAAAGTAACAGCTTCAGCTTCTGTCGATATTTTCTCCACCACCATCTCTGAAGTCGAGGAGAACCAAGTCAAGAAGGAGAAAAGCTTCCTTTTTTCTGGCTTGATTCACAACCATCTCTAGCCATTGTAAATATATTCTGATCCCCTGTTTTAATGTAAAGTTATTTTTACTGAAGGCAAGAGAAACTGAAAATCAAGGACATGGACATTATATTCTTTTGGTTCCCATTAAGATTAAGACAATCCCCTTTTTTGCTCTTCTTGTTTCTAGTGGTGGATGAAATAAAGACTATAATATAATGGCTTAAATATAAGGGCATGGAAGAGAGAATTAGAATGTCATTGCAGCCTCTTCCTTTCCTAAGTATGTATTCTCCCTTGAGAGAAGTTCCCCGGGACCAAATACAGCCACTTTGTATTACTTCCCTTTCAAAGCCAGCTGTTTTGGATACATCAACTAAAAGCAGAATCTTCTCTAGCCTAATGAGTGTTTAAAGAGTAGGTTTCTGCGTCTTTCCTGGTATGCTAAATAATAGATTTAGTCTTGTTGCCTAGAGCAGAAGCCATAAACAGGAACTTGGGTCAGGAAGGAAGAAGAAGAACAATTGCCTTGAAAGGTCATTCTGTGAGAACCTGCAGACTTTGTAATCAACTCTGGAGTCAAAACATTCAAATTAGCAGCTGTATATGTGGCTATAAATAGTTCTGACTTATATGTAATAAACAGCTCAAAAATACATGTTGATTATTTACAAAATTTGTTCATGTTAACTATTTTTCTAAATTAAATGTTCATAGATTATAACTAAATTATATAATACTGTTAAGATATGCAAACTCTATATTAAAAGCCTGAACAGATTAATATTGAAACATGTTTATCAGCAGTGAGCAGGCTGCAATTGTTGAAAATAGAAGACACTTAAAGGGAATTCAGTGGAAGCAATGAATCTGCTTCCCTTTTGTATTACAGGGCTATGCAGCAGAAATGGACAACCCTTTAATGGCACATCTCATTTTACCTGGACTACAAAATAAGAAAGATGTGTTGTTTGGAAATATGGAAGAAATCTATCACTTTCACAACAGGTTGGGATTTATATCTCATACAAGCTTTCTGGCAATATAAATAGGGCATTAAAAATAATAACAAAGGAAATGTCCCATTGTTTAACACAATTAGAACACCATATTCCCAGATGATACCCTCCAATGTGCCATAATGACCAAGGACAATGAGACTGTAGTCCAACATAGGATGAAAACCAGGGTATCAAAGAAAGGCTGTATTAGAAATTTTGATATTCATAATAGTCTGACAAACAAAACTAACAGTGATGGCATAAGTTCTTTCCATAAGACTCCTGCTTATTTTTTTCATAAAATTTTCACTTATAATAAATTTAATTTCTCTTTCTTGAATAGGGATTCCTCATAATCCATGTTGTTAAGATTCCCATGGAGTTCACACATGCATGTATACATCTACCGTAATATACACACAAAATGCATGATTCTTTATTGAGCTCTGCTGCCCAGAAGACAGGAGCAGAAGTAATAATTTCACTGTATTTTGAATGGGGCAACAAAGAATCATGCATTTTGTGTGCAAATTTAAATATATGTGAGTTCTTGATTATACAACTATCAACCATTGGAACAAGATATCACATGAAATACTGAATTCTCTTGTGCTGGTCAAATAGAGGCTGGATAGTCATCTGTCAGAGATAACTCCAGTGGATCTTGCACTATGTAAGGGGCTGGGATAGATGGTCTCTAAAATCCCAACCTTGATTCTGTGATATTATAAGGATTCATACAGGTATTGCAAACTGTGATTTTCAGTAGAGTACAGTAGTGTTTCTCAGCCTCAACAACTTTTAAGATGTGTGAACTTCAACTCCCAGAATTTTCCAATCAGCATAACCCAGAAGTCCACACATGTTAAAGTTGTTGAGATTGAGAAACACTTCGAATGAAATAAATGCCATTTTATTATTGGCAATATGAGCCTGGCAACTTTCTCAATGAATATGATGCTAGGGAGACAAAATTATACGTGTTGGTTTTCTGTGTGGATTGGAATAGGGGGGGGGGTCTAAGCAAACAGAGGAAGAGATCCTGGAAGGATGCTTTCTGATTTCAGAATTGGGCATCTGCTTTTTAAAAACTTTTAAGCATTACTCCTCACTTTAGAGCCCACATGACTCAAAGTCCACCCAGTGACCAAACTATAGAAATGCACCCTTATGTGCATTATGTGCTCCAGTTAAAAAATGGTTGCTGATTCTGTTATTCATTGTTAATGAATAAGCTGGAAATTGTGGTTTACTGGAAATAATTAAGTACAATTATTGCTCTTGTCCTTTTATATCTTTCATGAAGTCCTGACTTTATATTACTACCTACTTGAACTGTTGTCTGTGTGTATCATGTGGACTCTTATGTTAAAGCAAAACAAATTGTATGAACTTAATTTAAATGCAACAATTTTAGAATTTTTTCTCATGCTAATTGGTTCATTTCCAAAAATTACTGGCAATCTTTTACCTGCTCACTATAACCAAAACAAAATCTCAGTGTTGTTTTTTATATTCTAAAAACCTATCTGTAAACATTTGAATGTAATTAAGATTTTATTTGAAATTAATATTTATGTAGAATCATTTTTCAAAGTCTTTCAGACTATGTTTTATATAAAATGCACATATGCATGTATATATTTTAGTCTCATTGTCTTTCCTCTTATTTTTTTTCTTTTCCAATTGTTCTTACATATAATCAGATATAAGTCAAGGTAGAGACTGCTTATATGGCTCAAAACCTGATATTGACTAAATGAGTTGGCAATGAAAGTAAGATTTATTAGAAACTGTAAATTCAGGATATTTGAATATCATCATATTGGAGAAGACAGCACTGCTCAGTGTTATGACCATGCATATCAATAATGTTATGTAAATGAATTTTTTCCAGCACCATCAATTTCATCTGGTAACTTATATAGTGTAAGGCTAAACTGTTTTATTTTTAATGCAAATAGTAAATTTTGCTTATGCACATGCGGCCATTATAGATTCCTGCTCCTGAAATGTATTAGAATGTGCATGTAAATTTAGAATAGAATATATGTGGGCACATGTAGGTATGTTACATTATTTCATCACATCAATAAAATACAATTATTATTTTTAATAGAATATTCTTGAGAGAAATAGAAGATTATATAGATTACCCTCAACTGATAGGACGTTGTTTCCTTGAACGGGTAAGTATTAGATTTTAAGTCACTTGGAATCAACATTTGTTACTAAATTGCTCTTTCTCAGTATTCTTTCAAGATCCAAGAATGTATATCCCTGGGATTCGCTGAGTTCTGATTGGCATTTCCATCATCCCCAATAAGACTGATTTTCAGTGTTGGTGAGAACAGCAGAGGAATATCACCAAGGTATCCCTGTTATACTCACCAACATTTTATAAGTCTTCTCTCTTAGTGCTATTACAGATACCCTGTGGGGAAAATTCCAGAAATTGTTATTGCTGGTATTATTTGTAAAAAACCCTGCTAGGATTTGTATTCAGAAGGTGAATTACACAAGAGTTGCAGAAGGAGGAGAAGGAGGAAATGGAAAGAGGAGAAGAAGGAGTTCATTCAGAAGAGCCTGATGAGTCTCAGATAGATGAACAGATACTTTGATCATGTAACAACCAGCTTTCCATTTCATGTAATGCTTTGATTATAAGTGCCTAATTAAAGATCAGCTGTACTAGTGCCATAATACTCCAGAAGTAAGAAAATTTTTAATAATCAGTGCAAGGTTACATTTGCATATAAAGAAAGAAATTTGGGTGCAAAGTCAACCTACTGATCTTTATGCTAAATTAGTGTTTCTCAACACCAGCAACATTAAAACTTGTGGATTTCAAATCCCAGAATTCCCCAGGCAGTATGGCTGGCTGGAGAACTCTAGGATTTGAAGTCCACAAATTTTAAAAATTGCATATGTTGAGAAATATACACTAAATAAATGATGATCACTGTAACAGACACATTGGGGTATTGGACATGGGACTTGTATATCCAACTAATCCCCCATTGCTCATATTATTATCCCTAAAACAGATAGTATTACTTTGAAGTAATTTGCTATGTCAATTGGTTTGCCACATCTAATCAATCATTGAGGTGTGTGTATATTTAGAAAACAGTCTATGAGTTGCTGCTAGTTCCTTTGAAATAGCAAAGTACCCACTTAATGTCTCATTATTTTCCTTGTATACTACAGATTTTCAGGTTTCCTATAAAGGAAAAATAATAGCAGAAATAGCAGAACAGGAAAAATGTTTTTGAGATGCATCAGTATTCTCTGCCAATATCTCTAGACAGAAGAATATGATACATAATAGGTTGTTATTATAGATGTAACTATTAAATGGATGCTTCATTGTTTAATTCATGGTTCTCTTTTTTAAAATTAAGATGAAAGACTTCAAAATTTATGAAAAATATTGTCAAAATAAACCTCGATCAGAAAGCCTTTGGAGGCAGTGTTCAGATTCAGCATTTTTCCAGGTATTTTTTATGTACTTGGGACCATATTGCTTAGTCAATTATTACCTTGTGGGGAAGAAGTTATTGTCTGTCTTTTATTTTTTGTAGGAGTGTCAACGAAAACTTGATCACAAGTTGAGTTTGGATTCCTATTTACTAAAGCCTGTTCAAAGAATAACCAAATATCAACTGTTGCTAAAGGTAGGAATTCAGCTATGTCGGTTGGTTGGTTGGTTGGTTGGTTGGTTGGTTGGTTGATCAATTGAAATCAGGTGGGACAAAAAACAGGAAATCTAGTAGATACCAGGGGAAATGCAGGCAGTCACATTTGTGGCACACTTCAGAGATTATCTTTTTTTAAATAACTCTGTAAAAAAAATTATTTTTTGTCCAGTGACTTGAAATTTGCAATATGCTTTGAGGTTATCCTTAGCAAATTATGACATAGAAAACTCCATGTTCCTCTTAAGGAATCATCTTTCCAGATAGAAGGGATATTTGGGGAGGGACAGAGAAAGGCAAACATTGTTACATTTACTATTCCTTTGTATAGCTTACTTTCACCATAATTGGAAGATCAAGGAATAATCTCTTCCCCGAAATAAGCAAAAGGTGATGCTCCAAGAGAGACTTCAGGGCAATAAAATTTATCCTTTCTGAAAGTTGGATCCTTTTGCTGGATCAAAACTGGTTCTTTCTACAGGAAAAAAGTCTAATCCAGGATTCTGAATGCTTCTACTTTACAAATGGAAAGTAGAGTTTGTACAGTAACACCTTGACTACTCAACACCTTCAGTAACGCCTTAAGGGGATAGAAGGAATACAGAAAAATGACAGTTGCTGCTAGTTTGCGCATCATCATTTAATTTAGGATTTGCAGGATAGATACCAAAGAACAAGAGCACCAAGGGAGACACCAGGATGGCAGCAAACCTTTCAAAAAAAATTATTAAGAAATTATCCCTGAACATACTTACAATGTCAGAGAAATTTACCTCCCATTACTGGGTGAGCCTAAACTGTAAGAATGATCTCTGAAATTTGATTCCCAAGGCAGCCAGGTTTGAGAGGCCAATCTTGTAGCACTTTTTCTCATTCTCCTATCCTCTGGAATGTTCACTCTGGTGATCAGATAATTAGCAAGAAGTAAATTAATATTTGAATTTACATTCATTGGGAAAGATGGGTTACAGATGAGTAAATAGGCGCACAGTAGAGAATATACATTGAGAGAAATGTGCTACCACTGACTGTTTGGCTAGCATGCTCACACACTTAGGCAAAAAAAAACAAAAAACCCTTTGTATAAAACTGATTAAGATCTAGTCAGTTTCAGGCAGCAGCCTGCTCAGACGGTTCTGATCAACTAATTAAGGTCACAGCTGAGTTTGTTAAGTTGCCAGCATTTTTTTATAGAAGCGGTATTCTGCAGAGAAATGCTACTCAAGAAGAAATAGCTTAATTAAGCAAACTCTCCATTCTGAAAGTGGCGGGGGAGGACAACTTAGGCACTGGACAAAGATGGCCCTTGAACTGTTCAATAATTGATCCTGAAGCTAATGGTCTTTTATTCTATCCAGTTGATTTAATATCTATTTATTTGAAAATAATTAAATGTAAATTGTATTCATCTTTGAAATCATTCCAGACCATTGCTTTTGCCACAGTAGATTTAAAAAGGCCCATTAAGCATTCCCTTAAGGATTCACTGCAGGTGATTTTCTGTTGCCTGAAGTATGTGTAATTTTCCAACAGGAAATGTTAAAATATAGTAAAAATTGTGAAGGTGCTGAAGATCTCCAAGTGGCCCTGACGTCAATATTGGGAATTCTTAAAGCAGTTAATGATTCCATGCATCAGATTGCAATCACTGGCTATGAGGTAACTCATAATATTTGTTTGTTCATTAAATTTGCTGCCCATCTTGCCACAAAGTGACTCTGGGCAGCTTACAACATTAAAATAAAACCATAAATATACACATCAATGTTTAAAATTACATTAAAATTGCAATAAATTCCAAATTATAACCAAAGATAGGGAAGAAGGAGACAGAATATACAAGGGGGTAGGTGGGAGATGGTATTAGTCAATCAACCATCTCTAGTGTGATATTCCCCCATTGGGACCCCAAGCCAACTGGCTATCTCATATTTTATAGACAGAGAAGCAACACCAAGCCTATATAAGTAGTACAAATATTTTATTTTTCCAGTAGCCTGAAAAAAATATTTTTTGTTCAAATTAAATCCCAACTTTCATTAGGACTATAGGCAGTATAGTTAATCTTACCTATTTTTCTTCATCACAACAACTGTATAAAGTGGGTTGGGCTGCAAGAGGGTGGCTGGCCCAAAGGCATCCAGGATCCTTCAAGAGCTGAGGATGACAAACAAAGTGTTATATACAATCTCATAATTCCATATACTGTACCTCTCAGAATATTTTTTAAACTGCAGAAAGTTCTGTTTTTCAGATGATATCTCTCACTTAACTCTGCATCTTATCTCTCCCTTTAATTAAATGAAATGGAAATGTCATTAACCCAACTTAAAAATAAATACACGTAGGGCTTTACAACCACAATTGAGCCCAAAATTTCTGTTGCTAAGTGAGACAATTGCCCCATTTTATAACCTTTCTTGCCACAGTTGTTAAGTGAATCACTGCAGTTGTTAAGTTAGTAAAGAGGTTGTTAAATGAATCTGGCTTCCCATTGACTTTGCTTGTCACAAAAGATAATCACATGACCCCCGGACACTGCAGCTGTCATAAATACAAGCCAGTTGCCATCACATGATCATGGAGATGCTTCAATGGTTGTATGTGTAAAAATGGTCATAAGTTACTTTTTCAGTGGTGTTGTAACTTAGAATAGTTACTAAATGAACTGTTGTAAGTCAAGGACTACCTGTAATTGGAATTTTTTAGAACTTGCCTATTTGATTTCTTCCATATACAGTTTTAAATTGCAAGCTTTTCTGTGCAGAGTCTTGGCCATAAAGCTAACTGAGGAAAAAGGGATAAGATTGTTTTACTTCAAACCATACTTTGGAGATCAAATATTTGAATAGTAGCCTATGTGTACTGCTTAATACAGGTATTCTGTGATCTATGGCAACTGCTTGAAGTTACACTGGTCCTGAACAAATGCTGCCTGGGACCAGTTCTCAGAGTTCCAGTCATTCCAATGCCTCCTATCTGGATGACAACCCATGCACATTTAAGATAGGCTGCAAAACACCCACACACTCCTTGACTGCCATTTTCAATTTTCCCTGCTGGCTTCCCCACAAAGTCAATGTGGAAGTCAACAGGGAAACTCACAAGTCGTTGGGGTAAGTATTCCCCACCTGCTTACTTTCCCCTGGCTCCTCTGTGCTTGTGGCATCAATCTCCAGTCTCTCTGAGATCACATTCAGAAAGGGAGAACCAGCCAATCTGCCCCACAGCCTTCCTGTACATATAGAGGCTGCGTGGTGCTGTCCTGGAAGCAGACACCATTTTGGAAGCAGTTGCAATTCTTATGATCTGTGAATTGCCTCCAATCCCAAAATGGTCACTGCTTCCAGGATGGTACCACATGGCCTCCCTGAAGGAAGATCAGCTGTTTCTTCCCAAAGGCAACCTTTGGAAAATATAAATAGACTAAGCTGTGATAGGGGAGAGAGCGTTGTGAGACCCAGTGTGTTGGGAAGCAGGCTCAAGACTTGCAAGGATTCAGCGGGGTGGGAAGCAGAGCTGTGTTCCTCATATAGAGTGGGTGGGCCTGGGCAATGGAGGCCTGGGCTTGGGCTAGGCTTCCCAGGGCCTCCCCCCCACTCTTGAGGCACCCTGTGCTCTACAACAGGGAGAGCAGGGAATGTGGTCGTTAAGTGAGGGAATCATGTAGGTGGCTCACTTAATGATGATACTTACCACCGTAATGGGCAGGCCCCATTATGGTCGTAAGTCAAGGACTACATGTAAACAAAATAATCATTCTCTCCTTTGGTTTTGAACTTAAGCTAAATTATATTACTTGGGCCATCATTGTTTAACAATCAAATGTTAGTAATCAAAAATAAAATCATCTACTTGCATTTCTATTGACTCATTTGTGTGTGTATGTGTGTGCGTGCGCGCAAACACTATTTTTTTCTTGAAGGGGAACCTGAATGAACTGGGAAAACTTTTAATGCAAGGATCCTTTAACGTATGGATTGATCATAAAAAGGGCCACTCTAAAGTGAAAGATTTGGCTCGATTTAAGCCAATGCAAAGACACCTCTTCCTCCACGAGAAGGCGATCTTATTTTGTAAAAAGAGAGAAGAAAATGGAGAAGGATATGAAAAAGCTCCTTCGTACAGTTTTAAGAATTCTTTAAATGTAAGATTTAAAGACACATTTAAAATATATAGACAAATGTTTGAATTTGAAGTTCTGAATGTTGAATTGTTTAATTTTAAATATTTGAATATTGGGTCGAAGTCCAGTTATGTTGGAATAAAACTAAAATTGCCTTGTTTCTATTCTGTTAAAGTGGTGGATAAACCTGATATACATTAGCACTTTATATCTCATAAAACCAAAGAAGTCTAAATAGATTTAAGGCTTTTGATCTTCTTTACTCCAGTGTCTGCTCTTGGAAAATTAGGATAACAATATCAGTGTACAGTTTAATTAATGTAGTACCTAGTCAATCTGGCCAACAAATTCAATCTTGTTTTCTCTTCATTTCTTGTATATTTTTCTTCTTCACTTGTGTTTTTCTAAAATAACACAAATTAGGAACTCTTTTTAGTTATTATTTCCTTATGTACAGTGCCATAATTCCATATATATATATATATATATAAAAGAAAAATTGCAAAAATATATTTAAATTAAAAATGTAATTAAATAAATTTTGTGTGAATTTTGTTTGGCAAGATTATCTACTTGAATATAGCTTTAAATTTATTTTGTTTTCTAGATGACTGCAGTTGGAATAACAGAAAATGTGAAAGGCGATATTAAAAAATTTGAAATCTGGTATAATGCAAGGGAAGAAGTTTACATAATACAGGTAAAAATCTTTTCTTTAAATACTACTTATTGAAAAGGCTATTTATGTGATCAGTTTATTTCCCACTTGCCAACTATGATGCTCCAGGAAGCTAATAAAAACATGAAAACAATAGTATAATTACAAATACAAGAATATCATTAATATAATTTATGCAGCAATAAGGTACTTGCTCCAGGTCTTTTCTCTAGGTCTTGTGGGGGAGAGATGGTTGGGAAACAGAAGGAAGAAACAGCTACTTGCATTTTGTGACAACAAGCCAGTGGCATCCCAGTGGGGGTCAAAATACAAGGGGGTACTTATAAATATTGCACACATAATAAGACTTTGTCACAATTCTTGCCAGTTTCGACACTGACGCAATTCTAACCTCATTTGCTGAAATTCTCTTCTTTTTGACTGACTGCCTTCAGAAAGACAAAAGGATTAAATTTCTGGGTTTTTTTTTCTTTTTGACATAGGCTGCAACTCCTGAAATCAAAGCTACCTGGGTAAATGAAATTAGAAAAGTATTGACTGGCCAATTACAGGCTTGCAGGCGTAAGTTAAGTCTTTCTCGTCAATCTCCCAGATATCTATTACTTAGGTGTAAAATATCAGCGTAGAGTGAAGATTGCATTTATTTTTCTGAACAGAAACAAATTTCTTAGGAGAAGAGCAAAGCTTACTCTTCTTCCTTGAAATGGTGGTCATTATTTGAGACAGGACTCCCAACACCTTTCCATCTCTAGATGCACCCTCATAGTTTTTCCTGTAGAAAATGGGGGAGGGGAAGGTATAGCATGTTTTTTCCTTCACATCAGAAAACTCTCATCTGTCTGCTTGGGACGTGGATGCAAGGTTGTTTTTGACATTTCTCCGCCCCAATAAAGAAAAGGCAAAGATAAATAGAGATGGCAAAGTATATATTATGAGCTAGAAGTGATGACCATGAGTAAGTTACCATAAGTTACAGTTACTCTAGTTAAAACCTTATTATTTAAATGAGAATTCTGTCCACACCCAGTATATTATGGTGTAAAAAAATGTTTATACATTTATTAAGGTATTTGGGTTGCAGATAAAATAGTTACCCTGTTTGAACTACAGTTTGCCTTCATTCATGATTAGAGAACTTTAATATTTGTCTCCAAAACTTAAGCTTGTCAATGAAAGATACTCTCTCTCTCTCTTTCTCACTCACAGAAGCTAGCCAGCATAAAGCTCTTGAACATACTCAGAGCTTACCTCTGTCTCTCTCAGCTAGTACCAGGTGAGTCATTCTCTACCTTATTTTTAAAATATTGAAAACAACTGATGCTCTTGGATTTCAAGTGTCATGGGCCAAGTTAGAGATTTAAATTCTTAACTTTTGTACAATACTTAAATGTCCCTTAGGGGCTTTCCCAAGAAATAGACTGTGGACTCAGGTTATACATGGTTTCCTAAAACCAGTTTTCCCATGTGATTTTAGATTCTAATGCACAATAAGTCAATATTTTCATTTACTTTGGGGGTTCTTTTAAAGATATCCCATCCCCTGCAGTTTGTTTTAAAGATCTTTCTGTGATGTAAATCATCCATGCATGTAGCACTATTAAGATAACTAGAAATGATAAATATAATCTCATTTTCTTCCATAGCCCTTCAAAAAATGAGGGAAGATACTTAAGAAAACAAGAAATGAGAAATGCAGATAGTCCAGATGGTTGTGTCAGTTCAGTAGCATCAAAGAATCTTGAAAAAAGCAAAGGTAAATTCGGAATACACTTCAGCTTTCCATGAAACCAATTGGAAAAGTTGGTGTGGTACTTTATTATATTGTGATGTAAGATCTTGGTAAATATTAGAAAATATTAAAATTTATAGAGGTTAATGCCTCTATGGAATTTGACTTTCAGGTTTCAAAAAATGTGGGCTTAGCTTTATCCATTGCTGTCCTTAGTCTCGTTTAACAACTGCACTAAAATAGTTACCCAGCACCTTTTTGTTTGAGTGAAATAGTAGAATTACATTTATAAATATAGAATCCCAATAAAGTCTATGTGCTGGCTATGTTTGTCAATTCTTTGAAGAATTGAAGAACTGATATGGATTCCCATATGAACTGCTTAGTAAATTTAAGTTTGATAGTGAAGATGGTCAACAGTTCAATTTTCTTTAAATCAGGAATAAGGATAGACTGTGCTGAAGAGATAAAAGAACAGATTAATCTTAGGGAAGAAAAGTTACAATAAGAAAACTTAGGCAAGTTTATTAATGATAAGGATATTTTGATGGCAATAACAATCTATATAATTAAATCATTGGTATTTCCAGTGTTAATTTGTGTCTGTGAAAGATAAACGTTGAGAAACTTTTGTAGAAATAATGGATCTGATTGTTACTACAGTTCTAAAGATTGCAGAAGAACTGATCAATCAGCCTTAAACTAGGGAAATATGAAATATTCCATTCAAATGAAGTATAAGCAGTTATGCTGCGAGCAGGTAATGTGGGCAGATGATAGATATGATTATGTTAAAAGATAAAAGATATGATTATGTTCTGCAAGGCTGAGGGTGACACTGATAGAAGATCACTGGATGAAGGGAATGGGTGAGAACAAAGAGATTATAGGAATGTCCTTAATAGTGCTACATATTAGCATATTGCTAAGTAGAGACTGAGATAGTCAGCATTTGTCGATGCTGTCTCTAAGATGTTAGTCCAACTAATTGGCACTTAAGGATATTTTGACATAGCAACCACAATAATTTATATCCATGATAAAATGAACTAAACATGAGGAAGCACTAGATTAATAAAATGAATGATCCCTTTGACTGATCTACCTATCTACAGCTCTCATTTGGAAATTATTAAAAATTGTCAGTGTAAAACGTGAGTCTCACATCTGAAATATAGGTAGCACCAAACATCAGCATGTTTTTGACCTGGTAGGAGTCTCACAACTGTAAGCCTGTGGCTACTGTTGTCCCTTACTAGGGCTACCAGGTTTGGACTCCAAAAATCAGGTTGTCTGGTAAATGACAAAAAGAGTTAGGGTTTTCTGTATCCGTTCTAAAGATATGAGTAAGTGAGGAGAAAGAAGAAAACCTACTGCTATTGCTCTTGTTTGTTTATTCATCAGCTCTCTTCCTGGCAAGCAAGCAACTGGCCTTAGAGACAGGAGAAAGCTCTGTTGATATAAGGATATAATATAAGGAAGATCCCAGAGGATATCTCAGAAAAATTCTTATAGTACTCATTAGAGGTCACTATGTATCAGAGATCAAGGTATCACTCATTAAATATTCTGGGTCTTTTTTCTTTTAAACATTACTAAGCCTTACATTCCCACAAAATATACAGAACAGGCACTCAACATGGCATATGAAGAACATTATCTCTATATGGGTAAAGCTGAGCAAAACAAACTGCTTCTGGGTTTCCATTCAATTATGAACAGGTAAAATATAGCTTCCAATAGTAGAAGTAATATAGCTGCAGCGTAATGAAAGAGGGATATTTATTATTCAGTTCTTTCACAGATGCAAGTTCTGTGTTAACAAGGAACAGGGCAAAGTGGGTCAGCGCCACTTACCTTTTACTAACAACACAAGGCAGGCAAGGTAACGTATTTTTCTTGGGCCTAGATCACTGAGCTTTCTGCATGGTGTGGTTTGTTGTGACTTTCTTTCCTTGCCCTCTTGAGACACAACAGACCTGCTCTCAAACACAGGTTGCTTGCTTGATTTAGTCATTGTAGGATTTGGTAGATAGGATTGTTGCCTTTAATTCTTCATTTGTGCACATTTATTTGATAAAAGCTTCCTTTTTAGTTCTTTTTAGAATTTCTATTTGTTGTTCAGATCTGTATATTTTTCCTTCTAAAGATGTCAGGATGTAATCAAAAGGTTTCCCACTTACCATTATCACAAAAAAAATGATCTGTTTCTTGTTCAAGGAGCTACTAGTGCAGAGAAAAAAAATAAGACACAGGTAGTCCTTATTTAGCAATTGCAACCTGCAGCTTAGTTGTTAAGCAAAGCGATTGCTAAGTGAAACCATGACTGTGCTTATGATCTTGCTTCAGCTTTACAGACCTGTGAAGGTCATAAATGTGAGTATTGGTCATAATGTTAGTGAACTTGGAATGGTCACTAAATGACGCAATTGCTAAATAAGGACCATCTGTACTATGTATCTATGACTAATGGTAGCTGAGTGAGTATGTGATTTAGATCAGAGAGTTAGCAGGACTATAGAAGAAAAATAATTTCTTTTCTTCTACATTTCTGCTCTTTCAATAAAACAAAGATTGTGGAATTTTCAGGCCTCTGACCCCATATCAGATCTAATCTGATTCAGGTGACCAATATAATGACCAATATAAACTCAAGTATGTCTAGCTGCAGCGCAACCCTGCACTGGCAGTCTATGACTGGCTAAGTATAAATGCTTTGGGATCTGGTGGAAATGATAGTTACAGTCTGTAAAAATCTCAGAAAGAAAAATTCACAGACACAAATATCTCTCCTTTGTTTCCTTTGTCTGACATTTCCAGACATTGTCCATTAAAAAAATTGTTCTATTTATTGGTATCAATTGGGAGGGATTAAATGTATAATCTTAGCTATTAGGAGAAGTACATTCAAATTCTCCCTGAACCATTCTGCCAAATCTTCCCTAAACCATCCTGTTATTTTATTCAATAGAAACTGTTATTAGCAAGTAAACATTTTCTAATTATATTCCTGCTGCTATGTTTACTTTCTTGCATGTGATAAATAAAGTAGGAGAGGAAGATAGATTACTGAACCAATATAGAAAGATACATGAGACAATATGTGCAGTTGTTTGAAATTGTATTGTTAAATAAAGAAAATGTATATTTTTGTTCTGTTCCGTAGTTGTTATTTATATTGGAAGTGAGAGATTCGAAATTAAATGCAGTGATTTATCATTTGCTTGTTCTAAGCATACCTTTGCCAATATTGAATGAGTTTCTTGTTTTGTACTTTTTCGTGTATTGTAGTATAAAATATTAAATACTGGTATTATTAAATGTTTCTATATGATTTAATGCAACATTATCCATGTTTAAAACCAAAATTTGGGGAATGTGAAACTAATAGCAGAAAAAAAAATTAAATTCATTTTGTTTTGTCATTCCTAGTTTTAAATATATTCTGCATTTTTATATTAAAACTATATATGTGTCTCTGTGTATATGTCAGAGAAAGAGAGAATCTCAAATATCTTCTAATAATAATAAGTATTGATTTATTCAGGTTGGTCCAAAACATCTCAATCTCTTGATGCTTCTGAAGAAAATGATGGTTGGTCTAGTGCAGAAGATCCACTTAATTCATCAGATGCAGAAGAAGAGGGAAAGGGAGAGAAGAAATTGGTAATTTTCATCTTTATTGTAGAAATGTGATGAGATATATGAATCCATTCACTCAATAAGTAATCACTAAGGAAAAATTAATGTTTGCGGTTTTTATAATTATAATTTAAAAAAGAATTATATATAGTTTTGAACAATTCTAATGTAGCTACTAATAATGTAACATAATTATAAGTCATAATTAACATTTCTTAAAGGTTCTGAAAATTTAGATGTTTGTATGAATGTAAAATCATATATATGAGAAAGCTATAATCCTGAAATGTTATAAAATAGTCTTTAATTTAACCCTGAAGACTGCATTTGGGAGCTTCACTGTAGAAAAACTAAACTGATACCACTGTTTAGATTATGTCCCAAATGTCAATCTATTTATTGTGACAATTCTAATACTTAGATGATTATTTCTTATTAAACCAATTATGGTTTCTCATTTTTGTATTTAGGTTCCTGGTAAATACACTGTTGTAGCCAGTTATAATAAAGGCAACTCAAATGGCTTGATCCTGAACAGTGGAGAGGTAGTTCAGCTAATCCATGAAGGAGCAGATGGTCTTTGGTATTGTATTTTAATACAAAATATATTGCTATATATATATATATATATATATGCCCAGTATATATATACTATTTTAGATATATAACTATGGTTAAGAAATCTTGAAGAAGCTTAGAATATTGCTTCCCCCGCCCCCCCATTATAAGAACAGTCTTTGATAAAACTACAACAATACAGTATAAAACAAACTAAAATAATTCAGTATAAATAGCCTAGAGTCTTGGGAAGTTAATCTGATTTACAAATGTAATAAATTTTTCAATTTGTCTCTCAAACTAAATTTACATTTAATATAGGTGTTATCATGGCCAGAACCATTCAGGAGAGAATTTACAAGACAAAATATTGTCTGAGATGGGAGAATGAGATTCTGACTTGCATTCATATCACAGCTGGAAATCTGGAATCTTCAGAGTGTATATAAGATTACATTCCAAATACCATCTATATCTAAACACGTGGTGGCTATATTGCTTCTGAATTTAGCCATAATGTTTTGATTTCTTGTAGATGCTGGGTTTTTCAAATAGTTTGATAGCGTATGTGTATTTTTAGGTATCTTAGGAATTTGAGCACAAACAAAGAAGGATGGGTTCCTATCAACATTTTGATACCATTACTCAGCAACTCAAAATCTATTTTCTCTCTCAGCAGCTCAGGTAAGATTCACTTTGCAGATGATTGCATTTAGTTTCATTTATCAAATATATTTCATGATATATCTTAAAGAAATGTGTCTTTGCTTAGGTATCCCTTCCCCTTAGGTCAGGGGTGTCAAACTACCGGCCTGCGGGCCAGATGCGTCATGCCGAAACCACGCCCGCCCCATTGCCGGCAATGGAAAAAAAGTTGCGATACGTCGCAACACGTCACATGACGTTGCGAGTTTGACACCCCTGCCTTAGGTGGGATGTTGTACTCTTTTGATTAATATTCAAATGTTTGTATCTATATTGTTTTACAGAAATGGTTTATTCAGTTTTATCTTGTGCAAGTTTCTTTTACATTTAGGGGAAATTTCAATAAGCAATTTAGAAATACATACAATCCTAACTGTATAATACTCTGTTAATATATGTGTGGGTTTTTTTTCCAGAATCTGCAGCGGGTTCAAGTACACTGAGTTCATCTTCAAGTTGTAGTGAAAGTTGCAATGTCAGTAGCACCACTTTCTCAGATACTAAAGGTTAAATTGAAAATTCCACCACAACTCTCTGAAGATTTAAAACTGCCAATGTGACTATCAGATGTTAAAGAAGTAAAGAAGCATCATAACTGCACATCTCTCAGTTCTTCCTCTTGTGTGTAAAGATGGTTTAGTGGGTATTCTTGAAGAACCTGAATACATTGATAACATTGGTAACGGATTAGTGGGAATAACACTTTTGGAAGCTGCATCATAGAAACCTATCACTCTTCAAGAATGAAATGGACCTTGGCATGGATAACTTGGAAAGAATATTACCAGCAGCTAGTAGTTTCCATTGTGTAAATCTGACTAGTTAAAACAATAATTAAATTAATATAGAATGTAGAAAACAACAACTGAAAAACTTGATCCTCATAAATAAATGAATAAAAGCCATCTGGGGTCAAAATATAATGTGCATGAAATCACAGAGTTGGGTACTTGCTAATTTGATATAGTAATTATTTTCTAACTTCATTTTCTGTGGCATTAGCCATGATGAACAAAATTAATAATTTGAGATATTTTTAACACTGAATCAAATTTTGTGACCAATTACTGTTGTTTATGGAATTATGATAATTTAGTAGTTATTTGGTCATAAAAATCTTGGTTAAAAAAAGTAAAAACATTGAAATCCATTTTTGTATTAGTTAAGATGATACTACAATGTCACAAAATTGTCCTCTGTTCTTGCAGCTAGGCCAAAATCTGTCCAATCATTTCAGAATTTTCTAATTCTCTGTGTGACTGAAACCCTGCTGCTACTTTTTTTTTTATTCGGTTTGCTGCAAAACTGAAGGCATCACACAACAAGAATAGGAAAGAAATTCTTAAGTATTTTACTTTCTTTGTGTGAAATAGAGTGATATTGTACAAACAATTTCTTCTCAGAAAATGGTTCATAAATCTGTCTTGCCAAAGGAAGGACTACTTAAAACCACATTTAAACCATGCTGGATTCACCCATCATCTGAATTAATTTACAGCTCATGCTGGTGTTATGTGGAAATGAATGTTTGACTTTCAATATTTATGAAAACAGTAGAAACATAACAGTTTTTCTGGGTTTTGGCTCTGGATATATGGTATAACCACTGACTTTGATTGTTCCAAATGTCAGAAAAGTTCCAGGCCAACATTACCATCTACTGCAGCTGACTCTGGTTAGTACACCAAAATATTATTTTTGTAAGCCTGTTTATATATCTCTGTGTTGTGTATTAATGTAAAAATATCTATTTATAATCTTCCAGTCTTTGCATTTCAGCTTTTTAAAAGGCATCAATGTGCAGCCTTTCCAAGGCTTTAATCAATACATTTTCAACATAAAATTATCTCTCTCTGAACCTTCTCAGAAAACAGGGCCATGTCAGCAAAGTCATGGCTCTGTTCTGTTAATCTACTAGCAATATTCTTTATAACTTATTTTGTAAATATGAGTGTAACAAAAAAGAGAAAAGAAACTTTTTTATTTACAACATTGATTGAGAAGAAAGAATGTAATGCTGAAGTACATACATGGGGCTTATCGCTTCCTCCCTCTGCCAATCTGCTTTGGCTTGGGAAACAGTAAGTGACTGCTTAATATGTATAAAATGGTTGGTTATCATTGACTTCTGTAAAGAGCTACTGCAGGGAAATAAAGCTCTGCAGAAGGCTCTCCTATCAAACCCTGTTTATTTTATACTTGCCAGTGTCATTTCATGTGCTTGTACATGTATCATTGCACTTTAATAGCCAATATTTCAATTTTCTACTGCTGATGTAAATTACTACTACAGAATCCAATATACTTATTGTATGTATGAAACTTTGAATAAATTTAAATATTACTTGTTGGTTGGTTTGAACGTATAGAGGTGTGTGTGTGTGTGCGCACGCATGCACGCACACATGGGTGTATTATTTTGATTTTGTTTTGTTTCTTGGCACAAACAGAAGTTGAATTGGTGCAGTAAATCCAATTGCACTCATAATGGGTGCAAAACAAGACAAAGCCTTTATAGTCTGTTGATAAGGCAGCATTTCAAGACTGTCTACTCCCTTTTCCTCAAAACCACTTACTTTACAATATTAATTTGTATTTTACCAAGTGTGAGGGCAATGATCAGGTGCCCAGGCAATTGGCTTTTTTGTACAATAAGCACGCCAGTAAATAAATGGATTTTAAGCTTTATTATTAACTCAACCAAACAGATTTAAAAGCATAACATAAAAAGCATACAGATCAAACAAGATGATACCCAAATATCTTACCAGCTGCCAAGAGCTCCTTAATAACAGCAGAGATACTCCAAGGTTGACCAAATTCCAGAGTATCCCATGCTAGGTCCCGTGCAGAAGCTCCCAATAAACAACAACAGCCTCAAGGTTTTTATTAAACATGGCATCATGATTATAGTCATGAGACTACAAGACCTGACCTTGACTGGGTGGCACATGACATGAATCGAAAGTCTTGATAAGAAAAGCTTTGCAGCTACATGAAGAGCCCCTTTAAGCTTAGTTTTTGTTTCTAGTTTTCCATGGTAAAACTTGACTTTAGAAAAGAGAAAAAGATATGTATTGCCAGCTTAAGACATTTGAGAGAGTTCTAACAACTGATCTGTAATCTACTGATGTGTAGGCCTTTGAGAGCCCATCCAACATCATTGTTTTTACAGAATTCTACAATTATGTAATTGAAATTTAAATTAAAATTGGTTAAAACAGAGAAGCAATGGTTATCTAACTGATTTTTTCTGTCCTGACCATTCCCAGTTTTATTAGTCTAATACCTGAGCAAAGAATTGGTGTGGAAATCACTGCCATATGATAATTAGTTGCAGAAAAATCTGGATTAAAATTGTGGGAATATATGTTGAGAAATGATTTGCAAAAGAAAAAATGTCACTTTGTGGGGACTTGTGAGATGCAAAACTGGCTATATTTCTAACACATTCAGGGAGAAAATACTGTTCAACAATACGGGAATTAAATTAAATTAAATTAAATTAGATCAGATTAGATTAGATTAATTGGTAAATATCATGTAAATGAGTTTCTTGTAGATTAAACAGCCAGAACAAATAGAGTGAAATTATCATATCTAATAGAAGCTACAAATCAGGGTCTCTTAACAAAGCTGTCTATTAATGACAGTTATCACTTTCAGTTGGATTCTGTCTAAACCTAGATATTGGATTTGAAAATAATAATAAGAATGTTATAACTTGATATTGATTTTCTTTTGGATCACTAATATTGAGACTTCAATTTTGTAAGAATAAGAAAGAAATAATTCCTAATATGTGTATAACTTTATGTTTAACATGTTCCTTTGTCTTCTACCAGGACTTGTATCAAAGCCAAACTAGTTATGATGTGGGTTACCTGAAAGTTATGAGGGATTATGAAGGGATTATAGAGCCAGTGGTTTAGGCACTAAGCTAGAAGCCTGGAATTTTGTGAGTTCTAGTCCTGCTTTAGACGTGAAAGCTGGTGGGGTGATTTTGGACCAGTCATACTCATCTCATAAAGTTGCTGTTTTAGGAAAAAAACAGGAGGAAAAGAGTATTGGGTATATTCACTTCCTTGCATTATTTATAAAAATAATAAAGGCAGGTTAAAAAAATCTAATATAAAAAAATAATGCAGAGAGCAGGATTTCTCAGCCTTGGCCAGTTGAAGATGTGTGGATTTCAACTCCTACAATTGCCCTGCCAGCCATGGGAAATTGAAGTCTATACATTTTCAGGTGGCCAAAGTTCAAAAACATGGCCATAGAAGACCATTCAGCATAGAAGACTATTCAGCATTTAGTGGAATGAGAATCGTCCCAGGTTTCTGCTTTTTTTCTAAATGAAAGATCTCCATCAAGTTTACTTATTTGTTTTGTGGGGACTACAAATAAAAAAGCTAGAGGAGTCATTTTAATTAGGAGAATAGATAATAGGTAAAGCTCAGTTCCTGGATTCCATTTAAGGGCTGTTTCTTAAAATTAAAAGCCATAGAAGATCCAAATTATTTTAAAATATGTAATTTATCAGATAAAATGGAGAAAATATATGTTCTCCATAAGCTTCTGCAGCTATTGCTGCAACATCTCAGAGCAGGGGGGACAGGCCAGAACGATATCATTGAAACATTTCCAAATTTTTATAACTCTGCAAGTCATGCTTCCTCTTTTCTGTTTTCTCTCCTCACATCTTGTATCATGCACATAATTTTTTCAGGAAACTATTATTGGTCTGTTTTCTATACTTGACAAATATTTTCCTCCATTCCAAAATGAGCAGTCTTTCCAATCTTAACCAAAAAAAACATAGCATCTTTAAATTCAGAAAATATGTGTGATTAACCTCTTGTTCAGCCATGGAACTCTTTAGGTGAGTCTGGGCCTCACTGACCTCACCAGTATTGATAATTTCACATGGGCGACTTATCCACATCTGTAATATTTCAAGTAATGTTTCAGTCTTGGGTGGTAAAATAAGGGTTCTTTATTATGCTTATTGGCCAGACTTCTACCAGTTAATAAAATAATATTTATTTTACATAAAATAAAATTAAAAAACTGAAAGATATTCAGGGTGTGTTGAGTATTATAAACTAACAAAATTATGCCAGGGAAATAGAATTGAACTGTACATGAAATAAATCAGAACAGTGTTAGTGTCACCAAATAGGGAGCTGAGATTCTTCGAGGTTCAGAACTCCCTCTTCGGGGGTGTCTGCAAGTTAAATAATTAAATAAACAAATAAATAAATAAATAAAATGGCCAAAAAAAGTAAAAATGGCAGCCATCATGGTGTAATCAAAGCACTGCCTGGTATTAGTTTTTTTATGTGTATCACTTGTGACTTCTTTAACCGCCTCCTTTGAGCACCCTGCCCTATTATCCCTCCAGGTTTTTCCCTTTTTTTTTTTCATTATAAGTTTTATTGATTTTTAAAACATAAATCACATAATGGTTAACAGTGTGTCTGCTGGGTTTACATTTGTAAAGAAAAATCATTGACAATTGATTTCTATAATTCATAATCCACATATTCAAACAAATGTTTCTTTTTTTTAAATATTCTCTCTGGTAGATCCCATCATCTATATTCTTAATTTTCACTTTAATATTTTAATATTTTTCCTTTGATCAGTATCTTTCTTGATCAATGTGTTTTGCTGAATCAGAGAGTTTTTCCATCTATTTTTCCCCAACCAATTATACAATTTGTTCCAGATTTCATAATAATCTGTTTCACTCTTGTCCTTGAGTTCTAACGTCAACCTATTCATTTCAGCACAGGATTATTTGAGGTTCAGAACTCCCTCTTCGGGGGTGTCTGCAAGTTAAATAAATAAACAAACAAACAAACAAACAAATAAATAAATAAATAAAATGGCCAAAAAAAGTAAAAATGGCAGCCACCATGGTGTAATCAAAGCATTGCCTGGAGTTGTTAGTTTTTTTATATGTATCACTTGTGACTTCTTTAATCGCCTCCTTTGAGCACCCTGCCCTATTATCCCTCCAGGTTTTTCCCTTTTATCATCAAATACTAACTCTTATAATGTTCTGTTGTTTCTAGTTGAAATAATTTACCTGTTTACTCTGGTGATTTCAAGCTTTCTTCCATTTAATTTTATCTACTTGTTTATTTAAAATGCAATTAGATATTTCTAAGTATCTTATGTTTTGTTTTACTGTTCCTGGCAATGTCTTCCAAGCACTATGGGTCAAATGGCAGGATAAATATCAAACTAATAGTGAGAAGATGTCGCACTAATCAATCAACCCTGCCTGTTTTGAGTCTACCGGAATTTGAAACCTGATTTTTCCGTCCCCTTCTTTTGGCCTATCTGGTGTGCCAGAGCCAGTGTTAGGGTTTTGGAGCTTTTTCTTCTTCACCCCTCCTCCAACTGAAGCGTTGAAACAGAGAACTTTGCTCTCAGAGTCCTTGCTGAAATATCAGTACACTATTTGGACACAACATTTTGGTTTCATCATGATTTCCTGCCACTTCGGTGTTTTGCTTTGCCTTCTTTTGCTTGCATCTCCCATTGCAAGGGCTTCAGGTATGATACATCTGAAAATGTTTGTTGCAGTCATGAATTAATTATTAAATGCTTGCCTTGTTTTCTATAATCCAATTTTTATGCAATAGTGTTCAATGTCTTAGAAAATCTATACTTAAGATATTTAGTAAACCAGATTTTAATGCCTCATAACTCAGCAATCACATTCCAAGAACAAGATTTTAAAAAGTAGCAAGTTGAACCATTCTTGAAACAAATTTTCTGATTGTTGTATATTGCACATATTAGTATGAAGAAACACATCTAAACAGAAATGCTATACAATGTATTTAAATATTTAGCATTTTATATCTTAATTTTTCTGTAATCAATTTAAGAAGCATTATTATAAAAGACTTCTAGGGTGAACAAAAATCTCTTTGTAGTATCTATTTTCAAGAAGGGAATTTATAGTAAACATGATGTGGTTTTATTCATTGCATCAAAATAATGACACAAGCCTAGCTGTAGATTCATTCTTTCATTTTAAAGTCATTAAAGTCATTTTCCATTCTTCATCATTTAAATTGTGTACAATATATTCAAAGTCATCTTTATCAAGAAAATTTAAAGAATGATACAAACAAAAATGAAACAAGTAAAGCATTTGGTCCATTTTTCATTTCATCTAAAATACAACTTAGTTCCCAGTTAGTAAATGTAAAATACAATAAAATATTAATAATGTCTTCATTGGATTAACTGGTTCTTTTTTAAATTCCTGTATGCTTTCCTTGACAGAATTTAAAAATACAGCCCTCCTGCCTAATGGTCTTTGAATCAAGGAAATAATGGAGGACAGGACTATCAAGGGCTACTAGATTTGAAATGTCAGTGTTACCTTGTGATTGGGGCCAGCGTGCCTTCAAATATCAGTGGCAGAGGAACATCAGTGGGGAAGGGCTATATATCTCTGTCTCCTGTTTGTGAGCACCCAAAAGGCTTCTGGTTGGGTACAGTGAGAAACAAAATGCTGCTCTATGAAAAGCTTTGGCCTACTCAGAAGGGTGGTTCCTAGATTCTTAAGTCCTTGAAGCAGAAAATTTAAATCATAAAATTGTGGGAGAAATATTGAAAAGACTTTTTAAATGGTTGTACAGAAGATACATGGATTCCTTTTAATATCTAATGGTTCTACAAAATAAATAATTGTTTCAGTAAATCCAAGAGAGATTTAGATTTGTATTTCTTGGACACTCCTGGATGTTCCTGAGCTAATTGTTTTGAAATATGATGCAAGATAGAGAATTAGCTCAGTTGTATGAAAAGAGAGGGAGGCTTCCTGTTTTGAAAGAATTGTTTTCCATACACTGGGATTGCCTAAAAGCCAACCTAACTTTATTCTGTACAGTCCACTTCATAGGATCAAGGAAAAGTTGACCATTCCAGACAAGAAAGGATTTTTTTTAGTTGAAGAATTACTGATAGACCTAATCACAATGACTGCCATCATCACTGCCATTTAATCTGATTGTTGATGTATGTGTTGTATAGTATAACTTTACTGTTAAAAAGTAGACAGAAGACAGGGGTCATGGAGATTGCTACTGCCTTCAGGTGAACAGGCAAGGAAAATAATGCAGACAAGCAGCATTAGAGGACACTGAGCTGAGCTAGCACTGAAATGATGTGAATATCTCACACTAAATGTTGAAAACTTTTTCAGATGAGAACCACTTTGCCCACTGAAATGGATATTAAAATAGGATATGTGATTTCTGGTGGGATGGTGTTACACTTCAGTCTGATGAATGCAGCTTGCTCATTATTTCTATTTTTAAGTTTTCTTAAGGCACAAGGAAGCCAGCAACATCTTACAAAGATCTAGGAGAGCCAATTATTTCTTAGAGGAGCTTAAGGCAGGATCACTCGAGCGGGAATGCCGAGAAGAGAAATGTTCATGGGAGGAAGCAAGAGAAATCTTCCAAGACGATTTGAGGACCGTAAGTAATAAACTATTATGGACAAATAGTCTTCTTCTGCTGACCTATTATTGTTTCTAATGAACTTTCAATTTCAATGATACTTGCCTATCTGAAGTGTTAGCAGCTGATAACTTGATAATAAGTCTGTTGTTATTATAAAGAGTAAATAGAGCCAAAATATAGGACATACCAGGAATACTGTTGAAGACATTCCATTGAGAATACTAAATGAGCACTACAAACCGTGGCATATTATTATAAATTCTCACAAACAAATTCTAAACCACTCCTCAGATCTCACATAGCACTTATACAAAATCTAAATTGGGCTATCACACTTTGCAAGAATTCATTCATAATGGCATCAAAGGATGGGAAAAGCTGGATCACCCTAAGTTGTGTTCTCTTCCAATTACTTTCTTTCTTTCAAAGATGGTTCCTTATGTGTGTGTATCCCTAGTAGATTTCTCACCTTCTTTGTCCTGTTGGGCAACAGGCAACGTCTGGTCTGTAGCCTCCTTATCCCACCACACTTGCCCTTCTTCTGGGCCATATCTTGATGCACATCCAGAAAAGGAAATATGTAGAAAAAGAAAGGGTAGAATTTCTATAGGCCAAAGTAGTTCTAAGTATTATCTAGGCAGAATGTTTTCAAAATATATTTTTAGGGTAGAGGTAGGGAATAACTTTATTTTAAAAAAATCTAAAGTATTAGGAGAATCCAAGGCCTGAACCAGTTCCTGCAGACAGCTTGTTAATGACTCCATAGGATCTCAAAGCAAATATCAATAAGACAGACTAAAGGCCATTTCACATTCCAGGATATTTATTTGTTTGTTTGTTTATATTTCATATTTCTTAACCACCCATCTCCCTCAGAGAGAGGGTCTATGATGCCAAACCATAATCCCTATATAATATCACAACAAAGTGGGACTTCAAACATTCATTGAAAACTGGAATGATTAATTCTGGCTATGTTTTCTGTCCAGAAGCAACAACAATTCCCCAACAGCTGCAGGCTGGGAGCCTACGATTGGTAGGAGTTCCATCTCATCCTTCTTCCTGATTTTTAGATTCTTCCTTTCTTCCAGAACCAAAGCTTTCCTGTTTTTCAAATTCTGACATCTTGTTTTGGTGAGGGAGTGGGATGCCAACTGTGTCTTGTTTTTGGCATTCCCTAAAATTGGCTGAAGAGAGCACTGACTTAAACAAGCAAAAGGCACTTGTGCAGAGGCCTAATGCTGTTTGAAGCTAGTGGTTGAAAAGGTAAGTATGGAAGTGCCAAAGAAATTGTGAACTGTTTGAATATGGAGGAGGCTACGATCTCCTATAGTTATCTTCTTCAGAAGGAAAGAACAGTTGTTCAGATTATGCTAAGTGAAAGGTCCAAGTCACCTGAAGTAATCTACAGTACCAAGTAGCTAATGCAGGTTTAAAGAATTTTAATGAAACAAATTGTATTTGAACAAGAACTAAACAGCATTTCTTCCCTACCTTGACTTAGGCTTACTTTCCACCAACACCATCACTACTTTGATTTCAAACCTTAGCTTGCATGCATTTAATCCAGAAAATTTATTATCTGCACTTGCACTCAAATCAAAATGTCAAAGTTAGATTTGCCAACTTAATTGTTTGGTAATTCTGCCTGGTTGTGAAAGGAAACACAAAATGATATTTTGATAGTTCATGTGTACAGTAATGGCACAATCTGTGTTAAAAGGAATTGTGATTCCCTGTATATGTATATGCTACATAAGAGAAATGTATGAATATGAAGCAGATATGTATCAATTTCCTTTCATATGCTGCGTCTGGTAGTAGAACACCATTTTGAACTGTTAGGATATTTTGAGGCACTTTTACTAAGCTAGCTTTAGAAATAAATCTCTCTTCCTAGATGTTGTTAAACAACTCCCAGCATTTTCTGTTATTGACCATACAGAATGCAGATCAAGGGAGCTAAAGCCAACTTAAGCAAAAGAACAATATAGTTCCTTTGCTTAATTTACATCAGGATAAATTGTTGAATACATGAATGGAATGTGTCAAGGATCCCAAAACATTTGTAACTAATAATAGATCTAGAAATGTTTTAAGAGCAAAACTTCATTATCAGAATTAGTGATGGAAGAATTCCTGTTTCTGTATATTAAAGCTGAAGCTGATGGTTTGGAAATCTCCTTGTTTCTGTGTTGGCGATTTTTCTCTGGATTGGTTCCTGCCATTTATCTTGGATTACTCTTCTTATCACTCTCAGACAGCATAGCTAATCACTAAGCATTGTAGGAATTGTAGTGCAGAACACCCTAGAGAATATATTAGTTTGGTGGGGATTGATCCAGATATTACTTTTCTTGTGAAAAAATTTAACATAAATTTGGATAATTTGCTTTATCTTTTTCTTTCTTCTTAGAAAGAATTCTGGGCAATTTATACAGGTAAGGGTTATTCATGTGAACACCAATTAGCCAATTCTGCCACAAATGCCTTCCTAAAATGTGTGCTAATGTTGAGTGCTCATTTTCACAGATCCTGATCAGTGTGACTCCAACCCCTGCCAGAACGGTGGGACCTGCATTGATAGATATCAAGACTATTTTTGCATTTGTTCTCCAAAACATGAAGGCAGAAATTGTGAAATAGGTAAATGCTTATTAACTTGGTAAAAAAATAACAAGTGTTGTGCCCCTGATGATTAGTCATCATTCCATATTCTCTCAGCCATTTATTAAAAAATCTAGATTTTTGAGACTTGAGGTGTCTTTCTTCATATCACCACGATCTTTTGAGTTTAAATGGAGGCAGATTTGCATAGCTGTGCATATCCAGATTTGCATAGCTGTGCAGTCCAAAACAATGGTGATGCAAATTCATTAGCAAGCAGTATCCTTCCTTCTAAGGGGGCTATATGAATGCCAATTCCAATTAACTCTGTTTTCCATTCTTCCTTAGAATCAAGAACATGGAAGCTCCTGTTCCAGAATCTGACTTCTTAATCTTCTTTGCCAGTGGCAACCCCACCCCATAACACTTTTCTACCCAAACCAAGAAATGTTAATTCACATCTTCTTCTCTATATTTAGGACCAGAAAGCAAGCTGAAATGCTTTTTTAAAAATGGCAATTGTGAGCAGTTTTGTGTAGATTCTCCAATCACATTAAGGCAGTGCTTTTGTGCAGAGGGATACAGGCTAGCAAGTGACCAAATTTCATGCATTGCAGAAGGTAAGCATGAGCCATCACACCAGTATATGGTCATGATATTCCTTTCCAGATAGATGCCAAAGTATAGACCAGTGTTTCCCAATCTTGACAACATTGGTTACTCGCTGGGGAATATTGGGAGTTGAACTCCAGACATCTTAAAGTTGCTAAGGTGGAGAAACACTGGTATAGATAAATGCCTTTTTACTATTAATTGACATACAATGAACTGGTCACAATGGTAGAATGAGTTACATAAGTGGTCAGCTTCCAGCCTGTTCTAATTTTATCAGTCTCGGTATTGAAATACTGATCTCAGTATGGAAAGCAGGAATAGCCTGTGGAGCCAACATTCAAACCCTTGGCCAGAGCTCACCATTAGGACATCTCATTTGCACTGGGAGGGAAATGCCTCATGCCATGTCATGCTGGCATTCTTCATGGCTTCAGGTAGGCATCTTTCACCAATCAGGAGCTGCCAGGGACTAAGTCGTGCTTCCGCCTGCGTGAGGCAAAATTGGACAGAGAGGGTGGTGGTGGGTGAGAATAAGATCTTTCTACAGTGAAGACAGTTGTCTGATGCCTTCTTGGTGTCCAATCCTAAAGGACCATAAATAATTGGATCCCAATGAGACAGGCCTTGATTTTATTGGAAACATCAATTTTACCTGCTCCTCAACTGTTTGAGCCAGTAGCATTGCTGGAAAATGCAATTCAATACTCTCTCTACAAGAAAGAGCCTTGTTTGGGGAAGTTCATATCTCAGGGAATTGTTTCACTTTCAAATATTGTCATCTAAACTGGAAATCACAAAACTGTTTCAGAAGAAGGAAAAGGAGAAATTCACCATTGGCTACCATTAATTTTTATAATTAATTATTTTTCATTTGACAGAAAAGGAAAGAGCAATTCACACTTGAACATAGTTGAACACTATTAAGAACATGAAATTATAGAAAACGAACAGCAAATAGACAGTTATTATTACAACTGAAATATTGCAGTATTTCTGTCGAGCGGGGCTACAGAAATAGAGCTTTTGTTGTGTGTATGTGTGTGTTTCTGTATGTGCCTATGTGTATATGCCTACATGTGTGTGTATGAATGTGTATGGGTGAATACCTGTGTGAATAAAGAAGTCTGCATATTTTGACTTTAAAAAGCATTCACAGTACTACAGCTCAAAATATTATTGATTTGCTTGAAAATATTTAATGTGGTTTTGAAATATTATTCTGACTGTAATATTACAGTTGATTATCCCTGTGGGAAAATACCTGTTCTCGCAAAAAGGCCAAATCAACAAGGAAGAATCATAGGTGGTTATGACTGTCCTCCAGGCGAATGTCCATGGCAAGTAAGTGCTTGTAAGAATTTAATACACTTTAAATTAAAATCAGTTGAATCACTCACATTTGTATAGGCATCCACCCACTTTCTTTGTACTTTGCAAGGTATGTTAGGAGAATGTAGGTCAGATCACTAGTTTCAAAAGAAATAGATTAACTATAGTGCACAAAAACAAATTTATAAAATACTGAAACTATGCAGAATGTTGTGATAGATAAAGAGGCCATGCCCTTTACTTATCCTACCTTTTCTCCCATTGCCCCCTTTTTGAGTGCAGCCCTTGGCACATCACACAAAATTGAATGCAGCCTTTAACCTAAAAATGCTTGTCCATCTGTTCTCTGGTCTGGATGATACAGCAAGATTACTTCTTCATAACATGCAAGTAAATCATACGATTTGATTATCAAATATTTAGGCTCTCATAATGGACAATGGAAATGAAAAATGTGGAGGTGTTCTGGTTGCTCCATCCTGGATCATTTCAGCAGCCCACTGCTTTCATCTTGTCCACCGACAAAATCTCAGGATAAGGCTTGGTAAGATGGTATTTTGTTAACTTTCTAAAACTCAGTGAAATTGAGGAGGGAAAATCACAAGAAGGCCTATCCCATTAATTTCACCTATATCTTTAAACATCTATTTTCATATCAATTGCTCCTGCACACGAACTATTTGGCTTTATATGACTTCGTTGAACAGTTCCTAGTCTGAAATTAAAAAAATATATTTGAAATAGTTTGTAGCATTCCAAAATAAGGAACAATGGGAATCTGAAATAAACTCTTTATCCCCTTGTTCTTCATCCTAGGGTCACAAACATCAGTAAGGTGGTACCACTTTAAGAGCACTACCTACAATGCAATCTCCAGAAAACTGGCAAGGAGGTGTTTAAAATAAATATTATCATTATGGCTCATTGCCCAGTCAGCCAGATGTTTAGATTAGATTTGGCATTTTTTCTCACCAATTGAGTGGAACTTGGGATAGGCAGGATGTGAACGTTTGGTTGTGTTAAAGGTATTGTCGCAGAATGTAAGCTATTCTAAGTAAAGCTGCCTTTTGCAATTGACTGGTAGTGATTTCATCAATGCTGATAGTGTTCAAGTGATGCTCCAGTTGTTTTAGGATTGCACCCAAGGCACCTTATAACAATAATGATAGAAACCTTAAGTCCCATGACATGACAACAGCAGTTAAGTATGTATTTTGCAGCCAATGTCAGACAGCATTAGATGTAAGCATAGCAAATCAGCAGCAGCAGCAATGGGTTCATTTGAACACATACTGCAAACAATAACTAAAGTACGGATTTGTTTCATGGTCAAGACAAAATTTTGGAATAGGGGTATGTCTCAAACCTGGCACACTTGAACAGCCATTTTAAACTAAGCAAGTTTTGTGTTTGAAATGTTCTGCACAGTTCTCAAAAATGAGTCCTCAAAATCAGATTTTATATTCCAGAAAGCATATCCTGATTCAGTAAACACTGTCAGTAACAGTAATCCAGCACTCTAAGAGAGAAGGAAGATTAAAAAAAAACTTTCTATAAAAAGAGAGGAAAAAAATAAATAAAATATTTCTGTTGTAAGAGAGGAAGAAAATAAATAAAACTTTTTGTATTCATTAACTTCCAGCGAAAAATGAAGAGATTAGGCCTTTGCACTGTGAAAAGACTTGTTATCTTCTAAATAAATCAAGTATTGCTTTTTCAGGTGAATACAATATAAATCGGAGAGATGAAGGCGAACAAGAAAGAGGAGTTGCTGAATTTATAATCCATGAAAAGTATTCTTCCAAAACCGTTGACAATGACATTGCCTTGCTGCGATTATCAGCCCCAGTCAACTTCTCTGAGTATGTGGTGCCCATCTGCTTGCCACCTCCACGGTTTGCAGCAGACATATTGAACTATGTTGAATTCTCCACAGTGAGTGGGTGGGGGCGTCTCTTGGAAGGCGGGGCTACTTCAGCACTTCTTATGCGAGTGGAAATCCCCAAAATACACAAAAAGGAATGCATTTTGCACACTAAACTCAATATTACCAACAACATGTTCTGTGCAGGTTATCTCGATGGAAGTAAAGATTCTTGTGAAGGTGACAGTGGTGGACCGCATGTCACTGAATACAAAAATACTTGGTATCTAACAGGAATTGTGAGCTGGGGTAAAGGGTGTGCTTCATTAGGAACATATGGAGTTTATACAAAAGTTATAAGATACTATCAGTGGCTAATTAATCATATGGATTCCTAATACATATTGCTTCCAATTTCATTGTCCTTTCATTGTCCAAGTCCATAATGTTTAACCTTTGAATTTAGCTTATAACTAGATTATATATTTTAAATTAGATTCTACATTTTAAATCTGTAGTAAAACTTCAGTTTAATTAACTGCTCTTAAATAATTTGAATGCTAAAAACTTTCAACCATTCATAATACAATGGTACTTCGGTACTTGATTACTTCAAAAATCATTTAATTTAGTACTCGATGCATTTTGACAAAAAAATGTTGTCCCAGTATTTGTTTGGTACTCGATATGCTGTGATAGGAAAAGGGGGATGGACATAGAAAACACATAGGAAGTCGGCAATGCCAGGAAGGTTGCTGCAAAAGGAAGAGGGGGACGGTGGACAGAAAGTTGGCCATGCTGGGAAGGTCACTGACATAGGAAAAGGGACAGACAGGAAGTCCTTCCTGGCCAAAACAAGGTCACATGGTAAGTCACATGGTTTGTTTGGCCCTCATCATTTTTACTGCTCGTGTCTCTCAGAACCAGTACCAAGTACTGAGGTACCACTGTAATGGATGTAGACAAGGCATTTAAATTTACTTTAAATGTTTCTTTATTCACATTATTTGCACATGATGTAAATATCCAAATAACCTGATCATGCCATTTGCATAATGTTGTCAATACACAAATTATGTCCATTGCTGTAAATGACACAACTGGATTTTAGAGATGTTCTGAAATAAATAAAATAAAAAATTATTTTAAATGTATTTATTTTAAAGCTAACTTAAGAAATCAATAAAGTATGAACTCAATTTAACCAGCCAATAGCAATATTTTATTGCTATATGGCTGGCTAAATTGAGTTCATACTTTATTGATTTCTTAAGTTAGCTTTAAAATAAATACATTTAAAATAAATTAACTTCTGGTGTTATAGGGACTATTGTGTATAAATTTCATAAAATTTCATGGAAAATATTTGTTTAAGAGCTGGGAAGATATTTAAATGTTTGATTCATTGTGTTTTTGATTGCTCTGGATATTTTCATATATTTTTTTTGTGATCTGTATTTCTAGTGGTTTGGCTCATTTTGTATCAAGTGTCACAATTTTGCCCACAAAAAATGCAAGATCTCTCAGTCAAATACAGCCTCCTTTGATGTCTGATTGTTTGGGGATTTGTAGACTAGTAAATGAAACACACACTACATTTTGAAAAGCTAATTGAGACTTTGCAAAACTGGATAGAGGAAGAGCTTCTAATCCACCACGTAAGCTAAATGCTCTGATTCAGTTAGGAAGTTACTTGAAATATTAGGAGTTTATAAAAACTTAGAATCATGTATGACTCTACAGACCTGATGCCTCTGCTACTGTCATATAATTACCAATCTCATAAGCACTTTGCAGTTAATAGTATAAATTGGAAGGGGCCTTGGAGGTCTTCTAGTTCAACCTCCTGCTCAGGGACATTGATCATCAAAATGTTATCACCAGTGCCTATGGATGACATTGCTAAATGTTAGACAGTCATAAGCCCTTTATTGCAGAGTATCTATCCTGGGGGTGGGTAATTAATTTTCTCAAGGGGCCACATGAGAAACTGGAATTGTTGTGGAGAGCCAAACCAATGTAACCTGATTTGATGTGCTCAAACTCCATCACCTCAACTCCTCAGGCTGCTCCAGGTAAGGCTGAGCACTGAACAGGCTCAGAAAAGGGCTTTCTCTCCTTGCCTTCCTGTGGCCAGCAGCCAACTGAGGGAGCCAACTTGGCTTCTTCTCCTGCCCCCTGTGGCACATTTATATTGGATTTTTAATTTTCAGTTGATCTTATGTGGGCTGGACAGGAACAGCCAAAGGGCTGGATGTGGCATGGGGCCGTAAAATGCCCAGGTCTAATCTATAGGATCTAATCCTAAGCAAATATAGATGGGCCTTTTCCACAGCCTGCTTTGATGTCCTTCTCTTAGCTCAGCTGTCAGGAAGATTTCATGGGACTTCTTATTTGCAGAGACTTTGCCCTTGTGGACCCACAGAACAGAAACTCTCACTCATGTCCTCATATGGTGTCTTTTCTATGATGCCCCAAGACGTGTTCTAATCACTCCAATCATTTCCAAATAAGAAGGCCACATAGATAAATGTTCCATTTATTATTTTTTAAGGGTAACCTCATGTCACATATCAGGTGGCCAAATATCTTTACCAAGTTCTACAACTGCCCAAAACTTTAATTAAATATATGGTTTTATTGCCCTATTCTTATTCTCAATAATAAATGTTGTGTTAAAGTATTTCTCTTTTTGACTGTACTGTAAAATTACTGTACTGTACTTTTATTGTGAAGGCTAATCAAATATTGTAATAAAGATTTGAGTTGAAAAACATGTCTTACTGGGCTTACTTTCTGCTGCTTTTGGGGATGTGTGTGAGAGAAAGAAAGAGGGGCAAAATGCAATTTCCTCTTATGTTCAAATATTGCAGAAGTATACTTATTATAGGTAGCATTAGCATTTGCTAGGACTTCCTTAGGAACAAGTTGCTCTGGATGTATAGTGTGTTAAGATTTCTTTATGAAGAACTCAAAGAGCAGTGAAGCTCTTCCCCTATAATCTGCTTTCAACTTCTGGGTGAACTTCCTTTAAATGTCAGTATCTGTGCTTAACAGTGAGGGGCAGCTCTCGTTTGAGGTATCCATCCTACTCCATACTATTATTCTTGTACTGACTCAAATGACCTTACTTGGCAAAGACCCGAATTTTGAATTAGTCAGCACAATGATCTGAAGAATCCATATCTAAACACAAACAGGCTTTGGAGGACATGATAAGGGCTGGAGCAGAACAACAGGAAGCCTGCTTGCTTGAACCTTGTTCATAGCCAGCCCTGAAAGAGAACGAAGTGCTCTTTTCCACCGATAGGCACCATGGCTCCTCAGCTGCTCCTCTGTCTGATCCTCACTTTTCTGTGGAGTCTCCCAAAGGCTGAAAGTAATGGTAAGAAGCTCTTTGTTGGATTTCTTTCTCTCCTTCTTATAATTTGTCTCACATTTGCGGGGTCACACAGTCTTTCTCTCCCTTTCCTCTATCTCAGTTTAAACCCCACATCAGTTAAGCTTCTCCATGAACCTGATGAACCTCTTGAAAGCTTATGCTTTTTAATATAATGTGTTAGTCTGAAAAGGTGCTACCAGACTTTTGAATTAGTGCAGTCATACATGCGGCTCTCCCCCTACAACTTTTCTCTTTCTGTAATTGGTTTAATATATTTTGAAGAAGTACTAATCATTTTTTGTGCAGCCACAAATAAGGATTGGGTTAGAGGAAGTCTTCATGCTGAAATACTCATATATCTGCTGTCTTATGTGCATGAGTTGTGTAATTTCATTTCCTATTAAAGATGAAAACAGAAAAACAGTGCAATCTATTCTATTCCTGAGACTGCAGAAATAACTCCTGTTTCAGTTGTGGGAGGCAGGAGATGAATAGAGAAGGCTGAGTTTAAGTACCTTCGTATTGCAATTATGTCCACTCAGAAGAGTTAGAAAATCACATGTAGCCACAATCATTGTATGTAATGGTTCCCACCATCAGCAGGTAACTAAGTTAAAAAAAATAGAATTAAAAAGTGCACAATGACAAATGAAGATAACCTGTGAAAAGTCGAAAATGCAAGAATGGCCCCTGTGAAATATGAAAGAAGAAAAGTATCCCAAGTGCCTGGAGAGAAAAAGATTTCCTTAAATTTCACAAGTTAGGAGGACAGAGGAAAACTTGACATGGAAAACTTTTGACCTATTTGTAATGTACTTCTAAAGTACATTACTTCCAAAGATTTTTGTGAACAATGAAGGTTGATCATTCAATACATTGAATGTAACAGAACTTCACTGGGGTTGGTGTGGGGAAATTATTATTTTTTTCCAGCCTTGTAGCAGTCCTGGCCCCTCCCTCCAAATTTTCTAATGAAGAATTTTATTCAAATAGCAACTTAATTGTTGTATTTAAATATTTTTTAGATTTATATCATGCCTTCCTTTAGAAGCTCAAAGTGATATGCCCAGCATTCCCTGTGATGACAATATGTGGAGAGGGGCAGGTGTCTTCTATGGAAAGTTCCAGCACTTGTCCTTTAGATATTTGGCTTGTAACATCTGTCCAGGATGTAATAAGAGATGCTTTCATAAATGCCTCTTTGAGGATAGAAATATTCCACCCTATTTAAATAAGGCAATTATCAACCAGAGGTAGACAATTATTGAACCTCCTCATTTTCAGGAAAGTAAAAAGAAGGGGAGAGTTACTTTCAGATTTGCATGATTCATTACTGTAATCTTACAATTAAAGTAATGTTGGTACTCATGGTTGGTACTTCTTGTCTGGATTACCTCAAAGGCTGACAGAAGTAGATTATCTCAACCCATTTCAAATTGGCTTTAGTACAGATTATTGGGGTTGAGGCTGTCTTGATTAGCCTGATGGATAATCTTTTAGCATGGATAGAGGGAGTATGGTTGTTGGTTCTTCTTGAACTTCCAGTATTTTATTATTGAGTCAAGCATAATGTCTTTTTGTATTGCCTGTTTTGACAACAGTTTCAGTGGCTCCATTCCTGACTCTCTGGTTATGTTTAGTCTATGTCTCTTGGAGTTTTTCAAGTGCAGCAATATTGTGATATCCTTCAGGGCTGTATTCTATCTCCTGTGCTACATCAAAACACTGAAGAAATTCACCAGGAAATTTAGAGCAAGGTATCGTCGATGTGCAGATCTATTTCTCTATGACCTCTCTAAGAAATACTATGGCTCCCACGCTTGCACCAATGATTGGCTAGATGAGGGATAATGCGTTGTAACTGAATCCAAATAAGATAGAGCTGCTGCTTGTGAGAGATCAGGATTGAGAGTGGCAAATCTGCTGTTCCCGTCTTTTGGAATGCAGATGCTTATCTTATTAGTAAGGGAAAGAAAGTCTATTCTGTATTCCTCAGTGTTGCAGCTATGTACACTGGTACTATTCTCTCTTTTTCTTACAAAACCAAACCTTTACATTTTCTGAGGCATTTTAATTGCTTTGGGTTTTGTTTAATTCCTATTTGAACAGGTTTTATATCTCTCTTATTTTATTTATTATATAGTTATGATATAATATATAATATTTCATCTTATGACCATCTGTTTAGAAACTGTTCAAAAACACAACAGCGCTGAAAAAACTGACTTATGACCACTCCTCACCCTTACCACTATTGAAGCATCCCTGCAGTCAGGGGATCCTGGATTTGCTTAATCACTATGTGATTCTTTTAATGTCTACATGATTAAATGAAAAACCATGGCTAAAAGGTAGTAAAATCAAGTGTGGTAACATGCTGATTCATTTAACAACCACATCATCGCTGAGTGACAGACAATCCAGTCCCAATTGTGGTCATAATTTGAGGACTATCTGTAACTGTTTTACCCTATGCTTTGCATACCTGCCTTGGAATTCTTTGTGAAAGGTGCTTAGTGAATGTTTAAAATAAACCAAATAGCTGTGCCCTTTAATTAAATGTCATTTTGTGGAACTGAAGAAGCATGCTTTCTCTTCACAAACCCCTGCCCTCTGGAACTGCATCTCCCCAGAGACACATAGCACTCACTCTCTTAGAGTTCTAGAAGGTTCTTAAGACTTGGGTCTCTTACTAGACCTAGGTTTGGAGTGTCTGTGGAGCCATTGTTGAATCTTTCCTGCATGTTGAGTAATGTTGTTTTCATCTGGAAAGTTTTTTTTCTGGTGTTTTTAATATATATATTACCCAAGCCTTCTGGGCAATTTCAACAAATTCTATAAATAAATAAATTTGGTCAGTTAGGGTCGATTGATATTGAACATACAGAGAGGCAGAAGATTGGGAAATTTAGTGTAATAGAGGAAAACTAGAGAACAAGAACTTCTGTTGTGGGAACTAAGAAGCAGATAGTATTAGCTTTCTACATCAGAAAATGATTGTTTGATAGATAAGGGGAAAACCAGATAAGCTGGAGACTGGATCATTTTTATCAAAGGTGGCAGAAAGGTCAAGAAAGATCAAAGTGAGACACCTTTAGATCTGGTACTGTAGTATGGAAACAACTTGGAATCTCAGTTTCAATGCGAGGAGCACAGAGGGCAAGAGTCAGCCTGTAGCAGGTTAAGAATACATAGAAAAAGAGACATCTAAGAATATTCCAGCAATTCAGAATACATGTATATGATTGGCCAAATTTAGGGAAAGAATATTTCAGGGAGTTAGCAGTTTTCAGAACTGCAGAAATAAAAAGTCTGCTTGAAATTATTTACTTTCTATAGGAAATTAAAGGAATGGCTGGTGTGGTACAAGATTGGCTCATTGTTTGAGACATGAAATTTAGGATCCAGAAAAGCATAAGAACAAAGATTCATGTAAGAATTAAATGAAGAACCAAGAGACACCAGAACTGAATAAGTAATGTGGATGATGGACGATGGGTCAAAACTTGTGGGTCAAAACTTTCTAAAGAGTCGTAGATTGCCAGTAACTTTTTAAAAATCCAGAATGACTTAAAGTAGCTTCTAAGAACCAATGGGGTCAACTTCACTGGGAAGAAAATTAACTTTAGTCACAGGTTAAAGTGATTGTACCAAGATCTAGTAGCCATAGAGTCCAAGCCCATCTCTAAATATTAAATGTTAACAAGAAGGATGGAAAACTGAGAAAAGGATTGTTGTGAACTTTCCATATCACTGAAAAACAAATCAAGGTAAAAAGGAGAAAGGGAGGCAGTGACAGATGGAAAGTTGCAGAGTATCAGCATTAAAAAAAGAGACTATGAAGATTAACTGAATGGTTATAGATTATGTTGTACAAACGTAAGTAACAGAAAGAACAATCAAGGGTTGACAATTCATTCTCAAAACAGAACAGGAACAAGTAAAAAAATAAAAACTATAAAATATAAATAAGGAGATATAGGGGTTTTTTAAAAAAAATTATTAAATGCCATAAGTTGTAAAAGAAGTCAAAATAGAAGGTCTCTAATAAAGGAAATACTGAATTCTGCTGTGAAACAAACATGGATGGTGGCAGATTGCTTTTGGAGAGAAAGAATAGGTTTCTGAGGTGGAAAGGGAAGTAGGGGATACTGTAAACCCAGGTTGCAAGTTTACTTCTAAATGAGCCATTATATAGAATATGTACTGCAGCCAGAACGGAGCATTTTGGCTATAAAGCTCAGCTCTCTGACATCTGCAAGTTCTCCAGATATACTTTGGGGCCTCTTGTAATCCCATATGGTGGAATTCAGTGGTTGAAAAAGTTTATGGGAAAACTTATGAATCTCATTATAGTAAAATAAGTATGGTGTGTGTTGCTCTGTATGTCCATAGGAGGCTATTTCTATTCAGCTTACCTATGGTCATGCCTGATAAAACTCTGTTTGTGATCATGAAAGGTTCCCCATAGTTGCCACTCTAATAACTCATTATTCCTCTCTTGCACTTTTCACATATTCACACTTACTCACATAAAGAGCTTGTGGAATCCTTCCTGTATCAGAAATAATGATTTTTAAAACTCAGGACCATAATTTCTCATAGCATTATCCCTAAATATAATTATACAGAATATTATTTCTTGGCTTGGGGGGCAGGAGAAATAGACAGTTCATATCCGTATGATCTTTGTTTTGCTCTTCTTTAGTATTCTTACAAAGCAAAGTGGCAAATAGATTTTTGCAAAGAACAAAACGAGCTAATTCACTGTTTGAGGAATTTAAACCTGGAAACATTGAAAGGGAGTGCAATGAGGAGAGATGCTCAAAAGAAGAAGCCAGGGAGGCATTTGAAGATCAAGAGAAAACTGTAAGTGTGTATTTTTGACTGCTGTGTCTATGTGCTCTTTTGGTGCATGTGTGTTTCTATGCCTCTTATTTCTGTGAGGCCTTCAGAATCAAAATCGGATGGCATGAAATGGGTTTGAAGTATGTCTTCATCATGGAATATTTTACCAGATCATTTTTTCTGTGGTTCTTTCTGTTGCTTTTGGCTACTCCATGCTCTTGACTGTATATCTCTACCCATATATATCTCATCCCACACTCTGAGAATCCAACAAAGCTGTGTGTCACCCAGATCAGGGGGCCCCAACCCCCGGTCCGTGGACCAATGCCGGGCCGCAGCATACCAGAAACCGGGCCGCATAAACAAGCAAAGCCCCATACATGGGATGCAGGTAGCACACAAAACAATGTATTCTTCGGTCTGTGGAAAAACCTTTCTCCGCGGAACTGGTCCCTGGTGACCAAAAGGTTGGGGACCTCTGACCCAGATCATTCTTACACTAAAGTATAAATCTCAGCACAAGAGAACCTTCACATTGCCAAAGAAACAGAGGAAGTAACCCCATGGAGCATATTAAGAAATTAAAATTAAATCCAAATCAATTTTATCCCTGGGTGTAACTTGGGGGAGGGGAGTTGCTCCTCCCTGCAACACCTTATTCAATGGCCAAACACAGGCCGAACATAGGGTGGAGTATCAGAAGATGGGAAAGGAGGTATTCAGAAATGAGTGGGAAGGAACAAAAAATGTTGATGTTTGTCAGGCTCTGTGGTGGCTATAGTATGTCCTGTTTTTATCTTGCATTTGTCTAGCACTTAAGTAATAGAAACAACTGATTCTTCCTTCATCTTTAGAACAGAGGTGGGGAACTATAGCCCTTTTATGACTTGTGGACTTCAACTCCCAGAATTCCTGAGCCAGCCATGCTGGCTCAAGATTCTGGGAGTTGAAGTCCACAAGTCATAAAGGGGCCATAGTTCCCCACCTCTGCTCTAGTGCAGTGCTTCTACTGGCTAAGGAATTCTGGGAGTTGAAGTCCACTCATCTTAAAGTTGCTAGGGTTGAGAAGCACTGCACTAGAGATTGTAAAGGGAAGAATGTGAAGCAAAATCCTGTCATGTGCCTTGCTCATCTTTGCAGCATTTTCCCCTTTTATACAGCAGGCTTTAAGTTTTAAATAGTTTTACATTTTCAAGCAGCTATGATATAACCAAGAGCCATATTGTGAAGTAATTTTTCCAATGCACTGGACTACAGTTCATTTCATCGCCAGCATTGTTATCAGTGCCAGTTATCTGCATCTATTTGGGGAAGGCTATTATGGGAAGGCAGGGAAATATAAAGATTTTACAATACATTTTGTAAATGTATGGTAGCACCCTTAGGATATTTATTAGAGGATTTTCAGACAGTAGAATATTGATCTGAGCTACAAATACATATATTTAAAAGGTTGTGCACCAAAATGCATTCACATTTTATTTCACACTTTAAAAAATTATCTTGATAAGCTGAACTTTTGAAAAGAGTTCTGTACTATATTTGGTAAGTTCAGTTGTAAAAAGTAGAAAAAGAGAATTGATGAAGAGGTGGCACTATAATTTTATAATTTTTGGGGGGGAAAAAATTATTAGATCAATTCTTGAGAAACCAGACTTGACAAATTTGCAGAAATGAAAAACTCAGAGAAACCAAATCAACAGATATTCCTATTTTTGTAAGAAGTAATTTATACGTTTGTATGAGGGCAATTCGGAAATAAACCTCCGTTTGGTTATCAATGACAGACACAGATACAGAACTTTTTTTATACACATTCAAAAATACAACATTACATTACTTTTCGACATAATCGCCATTCAAATTGAGGCACTTATCATAACGTCTTACAAGGTTTGAAATTCCTTCTGCAAAAAAAAATCTCCCATCTGGGAATGAAGCCACCCTGTAACAGCATTGTGAAGCGCATTGTCATCATCGAAGCAGTGCGACGCAAGCCACTGTTTCATGTTCTTGAAGAGGTGGTAGTCGCTCGGCGCCAAATCTGGGCTATAGGGGGTGTGATCAAAAACATCCCAACGGAACTGCTTCAAAAGTTCTTGGGTGCATCTAGCGGTGTGCGGGTGAGCATTATTGTGAATCAACGCCACACTGGAAGTCCGCATGTCCCGACGCTTATTATGGATGGCCACGTCTTGCCTCATCATGCACATCAGTTCATCCATCTTTAAACATGTGACACCATTGATGTATGACACTGTAAACATTACACAGTTCGTGATGAATCGCAGCTGCCGAAAGTTTTTTCACACACAGGAATCGTATTACTGCACACACTTCACATTTGGCAGGATTTTCTATGGCAGGGTTCATTTTCAATTGATCTAGCAGATGAGTCAACTGCAACACAATCTTCTTCTTCCACTCCTCATTGCCTAATGAACTCCTGTGCATGGTGCCATAGGACGGGCATTGCTATCCCCGCACATGCTCAAACCGAGGTTTATTTCTGAATTGCCCTCGTACTACAGTGGTAGTGGTGTTATATAAGCTATTCCATATTGCCACCGCTAATATCAGAACATTGTAGAGTTCTTCCCATACTTGCTTTTGCTAGATTTGTATTAATTTATTATCTTGTTACATTTCTCATCCACTATATTTATATTTTATATAAATCAGGTGATTAACCATGCTTAAAATCCTGCAAAAAATAAAATAAAAATAAAATTCACTAATAATCCAACTCCTCAAAATATTGGAATGTTTGTCTAAAGTCTAAACAACCACAGTTTAACCCATTACTTAAAAGGCAACAAGCTCATAAATAGATCAAGATGTGTAAATTCTTGATCATTCTTTTCATTAAAGGACTGCTCATATTTGCACCAAGAGAATAGAAAAAGGTAACAGAGTTTTTAAAATATAGTATAGAAATAATTTTTCCATGGAAATGCAGCTGAGAGAGAAAAATATATTGTAATATATATTGTAATATATTAGCATTAGTACTTTATTGCTGTTCACTGAAATGTTACATGAGATTCTTCTTAAATTATTTTTGTTTCATTCCCTAGCTTTGTAAATTTTATTTAACACTGCTAAACTCTAATGTGCATATGTATGTATTTTTTTTCTAATCAGGAGAACTTCTGGAATATTTATGTAGGTAAGAGATCATCTGCTTTTGCTCCAAGCATTTTTCCTAAATAATGGTTAAATATGTTCAGTGTATTTGATGAAATAAATATATTACTTTTGATTAAAATTAAGAGTACTGTACTGTATATCTAGGATAGATTAAAATTGACTGGGTGATCCCCATTTTTTAATAATTCAGATTCTTAAGCCCTTCAAAGCTTAGAAAAAAGCCAGTTATAGTTATTCTAAGGTTATTAGATATTTATTACTATCCATATACTGGGCATTTCAAAGATGATACATATCCATAATATATGTGGTTATTAATATCCTATTCAAATCAAGTCATCTGGGGAGAACTTCTAATAATTTCAATGATCAATAATTATTTTGGGGGAATATGTTCTATTATATTCTAAGGCTAGTTTATGTATTCTGGTAAAGAAAACTATATGATTTGGTCAAACTGCATCCATCTGTCCACAGAACCAGGTTTTCTTTTCCTATAGAGGACTGAAGTAATGTAATTCCATATGTTAAACTGGCTATATAAAGAAAGCTTTCTTGGTAATTTGCAGGTAAACTCTTCCTATGTGCAGTGTATTCATTTGGTAAAGTTGATTGATCCAATGCTCAGTATAAGTATTATTCATTATGGCCATCTTAAAAATTCCATTCTTGGTACTGCATTTGAACTTCTTTTCTAGGAAACAATGTAACAGTAATTTGGATTTTTGTTCTGAACATGTAAATACAATATTTCTATATTTTGGATTTTAACTTCTTTTTTTTCATGCTAGATGGGGATCAGTGTTTATCAAACCCCTGTCATTATGGTGGGACATGCAAAGACGGCATTGGTAGCTATACCTGTACATGCTTGGCTGGCTATCAAGGAAAAAACTGTGAATATCGTAAGTTGAGCTGGAGCTAGTCAGAAGACCTAAGGGCAAGAACAGAGTCATGTGGTGTCCTTGGTGCTCTCTGGCTTGCTTGTTTTGACATTTCATCACCCATACTACGTAACATCATCAGTTTCACTGTGTAATAAAACATCAAAACAGCCAAGCTCAGAGAGCACCAAGAACCCCTCATTTCAATCCTGAGCTACAAATATTATCTTTTATCAGAGTCATGTGGCCACACTTCTTCCTCCTCCCCCTCCCCCTCTCCTTGCCAAGATTTGAAAATGTGTGAGATTTTTTTTCCTAAGTCTTCAGAGACTTCAGTGAAATCTTATGAGAACTGATAGTCACTTAGACTGAAGCATCATAGAGGTCATAGCAATAAAATGAAATAAAATTAACACAATTTTCCAAGGGCTTAACTGCTATCCAAGAAAAACATATGTGGCCCAGATTTAGTTTATGGGAAGTTAATGGCTTTTGTAGGTGAACTGGTGTCTTGAATATATAGTAGCTCCTTAACAATATTCTTGGTAGAAGTAATGGAAAAGGATGTTCCTAAGTATATGGACAATCAGTTCAGAGATATTAGAATATAAAAAGCACCTGGGTGGATCAGGTCAAAGACTATGTCTTGTAGCTAACATCCTCTTCTCTTATTGATGTACACCTGGTATACTGTGAAAAAGAGCAGTAGCTTTAATTTGTCTACTTCTCTTTTAAAACTATTTGGTCATTGTATTTCAAGATTCCTTTTCTGATCAGTCATTGTTAGTTCATATTTAATTAATATGTATCTGAAATAGGTGGGGTTTTTTGCATTAATACCTAAAATTTGGTACTTTGTTACCCTAACTCACATTTTCTAGTTTAAAGGACATTTACCAAAATGGGCTGAACTTTACTCAGGCTGGATGAGAGCACTCGCGTCCCAATATGAAGATGGAGCTATGTACAACTAACTCCCCCTCCCCCCCAAATAGAACCCCATGATTAGCTGATAGATTTCCTTTATTTTGTGGACAAATAAATGAGGCTTATAGTTTTTTTCAGTTTGTCCCATCAATAATGGAGGACAAGGTCCATCTCCAGAGAAGAGAGATGAGGTCAGATTCCTATCAGCATCACTTCTGCTTCTGCAACCAATTTTATAAGCAAGCAACATAGGATTGCTGTGCCAAGAAAATTGGCTATGGCTGTCAAAATTTTATCTTTATATAAAGAAGATGTTTTTAATCTACTAATGCTTTGTCTGCTTATTTTTTTACATAGTCGTACATAAGTCCTGCAGATTGGACAATGGTGACTGTTGGCACTTCTGCAAACTTGATCAGAATGATATTCAGTGTTCATGTGCTGAAGGTTACATTTTGGGAGATGATGGGCAATCTTGTGTTGCTGGAGGTATGACTGTGTTTGTTCAGTTAAAAAATTATAACATTTTATTTTGTTTTTTTCATATCAGGGTTAGCCAAAAGACTGATGTGTTATTCCTATTGGGCTGTTGTAATTTAAAAGTCAGAATGTTAAAAAAAACTTAGTTTGACTTTGGTTGTATTATATAATATATTATTTTATTATAAAGGAAAAAGGCAGTATTTTATATGGCAAGAAAGTAACAGAGCTCTATCTACCTCTTTTTTCTGCATCCTGATAGACTTTCAAATCTGACTCTGGTGTAATTTTACTGACACAATTTATCTCTGTCCATTGACAACTAAGGCTATCTAAATATTACTTTAATAGGAATTATTATTACTCTATTATTATTAATTAATCAGCATTCCAAAATGTAGTTTTCAGCAACAATTATCCTTTATTAAAAGAACAGAGATGGCAGTTATCTAATTTGTTAATAGTTTTCTCACTCAGAATGAGATTATTTAAATGTAAAGGTGTCCTTTTTGTATTCTTGTTTCTTGACCTCATGTTCTATTGCAGCGGCATCATTTAATTTGAAATTCTCATTATGATTTTTCAGGTGACTTTTCATGTGGTAGAATTAAAAAAACAAGGGACAAGAGGGAAGCAAGTCTGCCTGATCAAACAGATTTTTCTGAGGCCTACGATGTGATTGACGAAGATAATTATGTTGAATCTCTTACAAACTTCTCTAGCATGGTTCCTACTGTGCAGTCCAAGAATGCAACCTGGCTCAGTAAAGCTGATGATTCGGACCGTGGAGTGAGAGTCGTTAATGGAACAGACTGCAAACCGGGTGAATGTCCATGGCAGGTAAATGAGTTCAATGTGTATGTCAGAATACTGACTGATTTACATCCCAAATTTGTTGAAACAATGAAACATACATTACTTTTAATTTCCAATTATTTTGTAAGGTCACTGGCCATTGGCAAAACTTGAGAAACCATAAAAAAATCCAATCATGAAAACTCAAGCAGAAGCTTCTTAAAGATACAGCACTTTATTTTCGATCGAAATAAGTCCTGGGTGGGAACACAATCTGAACCAGTGTTCAGTGTTGCGTTCAGAAGTGCCACACCTTAGAAAGTTAGTAGCATTGCTTTATAAACTTTATTAGCCAATGAAAATCAGACAACAGAGTCATTACATTATAAGGAAGACATCAATCATTCCTGTACACTCCCTTATTCCCTCCTTCAGTACATCCCATCCATGTACATGTTTCCCATGCTTGCATGAAATTTTTCCCTGACGCAAGATATTGCGAGATAGCAATAGTTAGGGTAAAAAATTTATTTTTGTTCCAGTTACAGAACCCTTCATTTTCATAACCTGTATATGGAAAAAGTCATAGTCATGTGTGCATTTAAGTATACAGGCCCACATATATTTAAGAATCAATGTTGTGATATAGAGGTAGTCCTCGACTTACGACCACAATTGAGCCCATTTCTGTTGTTAAGTGAAACATTTGTTAAGTGAATCACGGTAGTTGTTAAATTAGTCAAACTGTTGTTAATTGAATCTGGTTTCCCCATTGACTTTGCTTGTCAGAACGTTGCAAAAGGTGATCGCATGATTCCGGGACACTGCAACCGTCATGAATATGAACTAGTTGCCAAGCATCTGAATTTTGATCATGTGATATGGGGATGCTTCAATGGTCATGTGAAAAATGGTCATAAGTTACTTTTTTCAGTGCCGTTGTAACTTTGAATGGTCACTAAATGAAATGTTGTAAATTGAGGACTACCTGTAATGTAAATACCTCACCCTGCTTCAAGTAGAGTAAAAAAATCTAACAAGGTAGCGGTTCCCAACCCCAGCCTGTTAGGAACCAGGCCGTGCAGCTGGAGGTGAGCGGCGGATGAGCGAGCAAAACTTCATCTGCACATGCATGGGATCTAGGTTGCATATGAAACCATCCACCAACACCTCGTCCTGGAAAAACTGTCTTCCATAAAACTGGTCCCTGGTGCCAAAAAGGTTGCGGACCACTTTCTTAAGGAATTGCATGATCTACAGATCACTATAGTTTATCGTATAAATCAGAAAGTGGAGGCGAAACTGAAAGTCAATGGTTCTTTTCCATCTGATCCAAGAGTTCCTTTTTCTCCTCCAATATGGCAATTTAGTTTTAAAATGATGGACTTTTTTAAAAATAAAGCCTAATGGGATCGCTATTGGAGAGGGATTAAACCTCTCTTGTTGGTTGTGTCCTTCCTCTCTCCTACCTGCACAGTAATAAATACTTGATGGGGATGTTTCGTCAGCTAAGGGGAGATTTTTTTTTCTAAAGAATTATAGCTGCAGATGTGGCCATAAAAGTATGGAGATAATTTGAGAAGGAGCTGGCAAAAGAGATACAAGAAAGGACAAGAAATAAAGAAGAAAAGGAAAATGAAAGGAAGATTTGCCAATTATTTTCCCAGTTTATATATGTTCATTTATCCAAAATATCTTAATTTTGCTCAAATACATTTCTGTTACTATTTAGGATTTGTACTTGATGCTCAATCAACCATTTATTAGCAGCAATACAGCAGCCATGAAATTTAGTAATCAAATGAGGCTATGATCCTGTAACCTGGTACCATAATTAATTTCACTTTTTTAAAATAAACTTTTCAAACAATAAACTTTTCAAATTATACACACAAGTATAATATAAAAGTATAATACATATGATTTAGTTTCAGGAATAAATGTCCTTTTACTGTACATGTGCAAGCCCCTTGTTCTGAAGGCCAAGTGAATCTTTTAGGATGGCCAGAACCATTCTCTTCATGAGAAGTTAATGAGAGTGACTGTGTGTGTGTGCAAGTGTGTGTGTGTGTCTGTGTGTGTCTGTGTCTGTGACTGCACAATGAAATTTCCACCTATTTTTTTTAAATATTTTTATACGACATAGATAAAAAGGTTTTAAATTCTATAGTCTCAGCTGCCTTTTTTTGAATCTCCTTGAAGATGTTTCTGGCCATCTGTTATGAAATCAATATTCCAAGAATAATGACTAATTAATTAATTAATTAATTAATTTTATTTATTAAATTTTTATGCCACCTATCTCCCCTATAAGGTGATTCTGGACAGCTTTATTCATATAACTTTATGACTTCTATTTTTAGGCACTTCTGATAAATGATCATGGAGATGGGTTTTGTGGCGGAACAATTTTGAGTCCCATGTATGTGCTTACTGCAGCCCACTGTATGAACCAAACCAAGCACATTAAAGTTGTTGTAGGTGGGTATTTTATCTTTAAAAATATCTATAGTGCAAGCCAACAGCATCTGTATTTTCTGATGTAATTCCAAATTAGTATGCCTAAAATTGCAGCTTTAATTACATACATAATTTTGGTTACTAATCTCAAGTCAGGCAGAATCAGAGTACACTCTCTTTGCTATACTAACATTAATGGCAATGGCATTTAATGACATTCTTCACTCTCTACTATGGCCGTATGTTTGACATGTTATGTTTAAGGATGCAGGAGGTGTAGCCTGTATGCTGTTTTCACAGTGATAACTCTATTCATGTCACACAACACTGGATTCTTACACATTCTAAGCCAATGTTCCTCAACCTTGGTGGCTTTAACTCCCAGAATTGCCCAGCCAGCATGCTCCACCCATCTTAAAGCTGCCAAGGTTGAAAAATACTGGACTAAGCTGTAATACAATTTGTTTGGTTTTGGCTGAGAATGTGGTGTAACCCAAGTATTGTGGTCACAAGCATTCACAGAGGAAGGGGAAAAAAGGAGAAGTGAAGTTGGGTAATGGACAAGCAATATAGATGATGAAATACTTCAGCTTATATACTTGCATCAGATGTCCCAATATAAATATGTTATCATGGCATTGGTGTGATGCTTTGACGTCACATGCTTTGCATTTTGGCATTGCCACAATCTGTTACAGATGCTGCCAACTGTGCTTTGTAAATCATGTATTTTGGCTCAGTATTTTGCTCAGCAAAAATGGAAATGCTCTACACGATTCTCCCCTTCTGCTTTTTTCCCATAGTATTTTTTTAAAATAAAATATGGAGGTTTACCATGCCTACTTATATTTTTGTCCTATGGTCTGGTATTGCTTTTCCTATGTAAGAAACACATTCAAGCATTGCTTTAACATAAATTAATTGCACAAGGACAAAATAAGACAAAAGTAGCCTTATAGTTATAACAATGATATATACTTCTGATTAGATATGTTTCTTGGATAGATATATTTTATAACTTATTTTTCAATCTAAAAATATTTCTCTGATTATCAGAAAGCTGGATAGCTATGTTGTATCACACCATAATTTTACTAAGTTGGTCTTTCACAGGGGAAGTGGACATATCAAGAAAAAAAACTGGACGTCTTCTCACTGTGGATAAAATATATGTGCATCAAAAATTTGTTCTGGCCACTTATGACTATGATATAGCCCTCATCCAGTTGAAGACTCCTATCCGGTTCTCTGAAAATGTGATTCCTGCCTGCCTTCCCACTGCTGATTTTGCCAACCAAGTCCTAATGAAACAAGATTTAGGCACTGTTAGTGGATTTGGGCGTACTCAAGAAAGAGGACGAACCTCCAACACACTTAAAGTTGTTAAGCTTCCTTATGTGGATAGGCATGTCTGCAAGCTTTCCAGCAATTTCCCAATTACTGAAAATATGTTCTGTGCTGGCTATCATACTCTGCCTCAAGATGCATGCCAGGGAGACAGTGGGGGCCCCCACATCACTGCATACAGAGATACCCACTTTGTTACTGGGATTATCAGCTGGGGGGAAGGATGTGCACAGAAAGGCAAATATGGTGTTTACACAAAAGTGTCCAAATTCATCCCTTGGATAAAAAGAATAATGCGTCAAAGGCTACCAAGAACAGAGTCAAGCACTGCTCAGCCCTAAAATTCATTCAATGGCTTATTTCATGCAGAGATAATGCATTGGGTTAGAACATTCAGTATATTCATTTGGTTTGGAACTCTTCTTTTCAGACGTGTTTCTATTTTTAAATATAACATTAAAGTCATGTAGCTTTCTAATTTATGGAGGTCTTTTTTCTCTGGTGTCAACCCTCTTTTGGCACATAGAGTGCCAGAATGAGTAGACTATGTCATTTTAGCTCTCATCTCTTGTGTGTCTATTACAATCTTTAAAAAAAAAAAGATTTATAAAGGTAACAATAATCCTTCAAGTAGAAGCTCAGCAGCAATATTCGGTCCCTTTGTAATACAACCTCCAGTTCCCTTGAGACCATCAGTTGAGTTAATCTGAGTAGTGTCCATCTGGGTAATCAGCTGAATTGTTTTCCAATTTAATTTACCCCAAGCAGAAGCAGAGGCCAAGCCAAGCCTTCAGTACTGTTGCCTGCCAGTTCAATGGAGGAGAGTTTAGGGATATCATAAAATCTTGCCCTCCTAATCCAACACTTCATGGGATATCAGAAATTTCTTGAAGAAAGTGAACAGAGATTCTGTATTTCCCAAATGGTAATTCCACTCACACACTCCCATTTTGTGTTATTTTGTATAATCAGAATTTCCAGTGACAGGATCTGACTGAGTTGATTACTAACTGGGTTAAGTCTGTTATAGGAACAGGATAAAAGTGATATATTTGATAGGCTTTTCAATTTTTTTATTGTATCACAAGCATTGTGGGGGGCTTTATGAAAATATGTTTGATTGAAAAGTTAAAAGGCTTTTCAGATTTGTGATATATATAAAATTAAAGCTATTTGAAAGTTTTATTTATTGTATCACAAGCATTGTGGGGGGGTTATGAAAATATGTTTAATTGAAAAGTTAACAAGATTTTTCAGATTTGTGATATATATAAAATTAAAGCTATTTGAAAGTTTTATCTGCCTGTGAAGTGAACTGGTATATTTTCTAGACATCAGAAGATTTTGGGAGATTAATTAAAATAGAGTGTAAGCTTCACATTTACAAATTATCTTTCTCTTGGTGAAAACTTCAGTGCATTATCTTCTGATTTTATACCATGAATCTTAGTTTAATACAATTAACTTAATATTTTGACACATCAGCAAAGAATAATAATGTACATTGAATCCAGTTATGTGCTTCCAACATAACTAATCATTTTTATGTTTGTGTTCAGCAGCAAAGGGAGCACCACAACAATAGGCCTAGTAAAGGTTTAAAATGAAATCCCTTGTCAATGACTGACAGCTACAAAAATTAACGCTCCTAAATTGTAAAGCAAGAGAGGAAGAATATTTAAAAGCTCAGGAAGCATAAAAGTGTTAAATTTTGAAATCATAGAAACATATCAGCTGACAGAGGACATGAACACAGAGTTCTCAAATATCTAATAATTAAACCAAAATATTTATTGGAAGAGCCCTGTTAGAGGAAGTCAATATTAGGCAACTCTTATATTGTCTATTATTTCAAAAGAAAGCAAACAATATTGCATGTGTACTTCTCCATTGAACTAATGTAGCAGGCATTAGTTTTAAAAATTTAGGTAAGATAAGAATCATTCAACCTCATTGTTTTCATAGCTAGTGTCCAATGAGAACAATCCCACATATTTACATAAAGTTTATATATTACTCTGCTACTGGTTAGTAGGTTTTCCATGTTCATTTATCCTATATTAAATTAACTGTAGCAAGTTCACACAACCAATATAATATACCTATATGAACAATATAAATATACAAAGTAATAAAACCAGTACTGTGACTTTATTATCCAATCCTTTTCCATGTGTGAAATAGTTCACCATACCTTCATCAGATATTCATTTTGAAGGTGATGGGCAATTTTTACCTCATTGATATTCAGAGGCAAACCAATAGTAACAACCACTTATTCTGGGAATGAGAATGGAATGCTAAAGTAGCATGTACAGATAAATGAAGTATGGGGCTCAGTTTAAAAGAACCGGAAGAATGATTCTTTTATTTATATGCCCATATACAGTAATAAAATAAAATGCTCAGCTTTGGAACCACTCTCATATTTATTACAAATCAATATTCCCAAAAGATCCAACTATATTAAAAAATACGGAAGACCATTCTTACTAAATGAACTCAAATCTAAGCAAAACTAAAAAGAATCAGGGCCTATATCAACTCTCCTCTATCCCATACTTCTGGTACACAATTAGGATATTTTATCATAAAGTGTCTAAATGTGCCCATTGTTCATAAATATAAAGTGGAGCGTTTTCTTAAGAGATGCTTAATGTGCATCTCAAATTCTTAATTTTGAGTACAGTAGTATTTTTATTCCAACAACAATGTCCCAGTGGAAACAGAGATGAAAGACTTAAATGTGAAACACACATCAACTGAACTAATCTTTAGTATAAGAAATTTGACAAAGTTTAGACAGTTCAAGAATAGAAGGAATCAATACAGCAACCATAGCTGTGCAAACTGTTGATTTAATATGCCCCAGAAATTGATCTACTCCAGCTGATTTCAGAATATGAAGCTCTAAGATACTATTAAATACCTACATAGTTCTTGTAATTAGAGCTGCAGTTAGAAGTTTCTCTTCTCAAGTTTAGTTATGTTAAAGTAGCATAGAAAATATCACAAAAATTTACAGACCTCTCTATGAAACAGATGTTTTTACAATGAATTGTTCAAAATGTTAATCCTTGGTCAACTCTGTTTCTACATTCATTCATAGTCTTTGCCAACTTTCTATTGTAAAATGACTTGAGCTGCTAAATGGCACAGTGATTTATGATTTTAATGATGGTGCAGAATATTGACATCATGGTGGAGAGTTATGTCGGGACAAGAGGAGGAGGAGGAGGAGGAGGAGGAGGAAATGACTCCATTACATAAACAGGCTTCATGCAGATACAACATAAATGTAGCAGGATTAACATGCTTTCCAGGTTTACTAGCACACTAACCCAAGCTTGAATAATTCAAGCCATATATTACAGCTTACAGGCACATAAATATTGACTGGAATCCAAACTCTTGAATAACAAGAAAATTGCAGTCTGTGTTTACTTTAACCACAGACTCAAAAAAATAATGTTCCCTTACATTTCCAGTAAATGAAATACAGTACTCTCTTTTAAAGCTACAAGTGTAGCAGTTAGACCAAGAACCGTAGAGACTTGTATCCAGGGCTATCCCCACCATGGAAGTTCATTAGATGATTTTCAGGGTCATTATTTTCAGTTCAGGTTACCTGACAGGTGGTTGTGGTATGGAAAAATCGGAGAAGGGAATGTTAGTGCTCCACTTTCAGCTTTAATCTTTTAAAAACAAAATGAAAATGCATATTACAGCAAGCCATCTGACTCAGCAAAAAGATATTCCCCTTTTAGTGTAGGACAGCAAAATAAGTTTATTTCTTTTTAGATGTCTTGGGTAAATTTACAACAAAATTTCATGCAAGTATTTGCAGAGCTCGGAGCTCTTCTAAGCTTTCTTCTCTGGACTTTAATAACGAAATAATGGGGCAAGATGAAAGGACACAAGAAAATCAATCTTCATCTGCATGTCCAAGGCATATTAGACAAGGTCTCTCCTTCTCGCAAAATGCAGGGATTGTTTTTCTTTCAACTATAATCTTCTGAACACCAAATTCACTTATTGACATTCTATCCTATGTGTCAGTAGCAAAGTCCAACATTCTTCTTGTTATCAGCAAAATTATGCTGTCAGCTTGGGACAAAACCTTACCACTGAACATCTGTACAGTTCTTGGAAGGGAAGAATTATATGACATAGGTCATGGCACCCCTGACTCAAAATGATTTTTCATGCATATTTCCAACAGGCTAATAAATCTATTCCCCTTTTCAACACACTTTTGGCATCACAAAAAATGTTTCTCTGATCATGTTCTAACCTATTTTCATTCCTAACTAAGATCACATACTCTTACTGATGTTGTCACGTAGCCATCTCCTGTCTCTATAACACTACAACCTTATCTTGATACTAAATTAAAAACTAACATGAAAAGATATTGAGCGCTTACTCTATTGAAATTATATATATATTAATATGTTGGAGCTCTCCTAGGAGGATTTCATTCTAAAAGTCTGAGTGCAAATATTTGAATTAGACATAAATGGCTGCTTTTGCTTCCAAGGCACCAAACAGTTCAAAGATTAATCTGGCAATCATTAACACACATTGAATGTCTGATTTTTTTTTAAAATGTTACTTTATGTATTTTTGAGCTTATACTTGATGAAGAAAAGTGAATAGGAAATAATTACCATAGATTATATTGATTAATATAAGGAAAGTCAAAATTATCTTCATACGCCACTTTGTTGCATGCACAGCCCAATGTGCTCATCTTAGTGACTGACTTTCTCTGCAACAGTGAAGTTGGTCTGTCAAATATCCTATTCCAAACTGTTTATATTTCAAATGTGAAAACAAAACCTTGAACTTGGCTTGGTTTTTAAGGCTGCCCAGCAAAACAGCTGTGCATATAGGAGCAGGCAGGAACAGTGCGATAGCAGCTTTATGACCTTGGAAAAAGAGGTAGCTCTTTCAGTGATTCAAAGAAAGTGCCTCATGCATGCTCTGCATAATAAGAAGCCCTCCCTTTGAAGGATATGCAGAGCCAAAGAGGACACTTGTTTCATTTCTTTGTTTGTTCATTTTATAGAACCACCCATATTGCATATGTGACTTTGGACAGATTACTTGTGAAGGACATTAGGATAAGAATTGTTTTAAGTATGACAGTATGCCACCATTCACACAGTGGTCATAAGCATAGTGTTACCTGCTTGCCTAGCTAAGAGCAATGTAGAGAACACTCTGCCTGTGAACCTTAGGACTTTGCCATCGATGATGTTTGTCTCTGTGCTTAATGCTTAGCAAAATATCCCTAGTAGCTTGTCCCTCCATATGGATAAGACTCTGAGCAGCTGCTCTGGGTTGCATCTTCTGCCCAACTGTTGAGGCTCACAATACAGTATTTATATCGAAGAGCAAAGTCAGAAGGACATTTATGCACATGTGCAGTTTGAAAACACATATTAGTTCATCAGATAAAACGTAATATAAATGCCCCAGGTTTCTTTTTCTTTTAAGTATAATCTCTAGCTGTTGACACTCTGCGTTGTCATTGCGCTACCTCTTTTTTTGAAATGGGCTTCCAAAGTTGCACTTTAAACTTTGCTCATTCTGTGTCTTCATCAAAGGGCCACAGTTAGGCAGACAAAATTCAGCAAACTACGCCTAGGGAACCAAAATGGGAATTCGCAAATGGATAATATGTTTTTTCTTATTTGCATTTATTACTCACTCCGTAGACCTAACAGGTAGGAAGTTTTACTCACGTAGTATTAACTATTACTTTTCAAAAAAGAAACAAGAGCACAAGGAAAGTATATACTAACCTCTTACTATTCTATATCTTTAAGAGTTAATCCCCAAATAATGTTTGTTATTACACAGGAGGGAAAAATAAATCAGAAGAAGGAAGCTAATTACTAATTAGTACTGGCATCCAGAAATGAGTCATGCCATTTACCCCTTAATAATAAAGTGGGAATGCAATCCTATGCATGATACTTAGAAATTGTTCTATTGAGTGCTATCAGACTTACTGTCTAGTTAAGGGTAAACTGAGACAGCAGCCTCAGTTGCAAAATTAAGTGGCATTTTTCTTTTTACCAGAAAGAAGGAAGGAAGGAAACTGAATATTTTGTTCTTCTCTGTCTTATCTCCTCTATTGCTATAGATATTCTACCAGTTTCAGGGAGATATGCTTGGGAAATGAAGCCTGCAGATTTGTTTTTATATGAAGCATTGAAACAAAAATAGCAGGGCTTAGCTTCTCGTACTTAGAGACATATTTAGTAACAAAAATGAGAGCATTCCCATCCCCATTCAGTTTTATGTGTATATAGCACATAGGTGGAGACCAAAATTGTTGCTATCGCATCCAATTTACCATTTTAATCCAGCACCAAACATATTCATTTTGCCGTTGTTGAAGGAGAATTTTGTGCAGAACTCCCATATTAATGTTTGCAGATGCAAACCATGAGATAAGTAATCCTCCCATGCCCCTTCTCATCCTTTCATGATAAACTTTCATCATCTAATCAGTCATCTCTCCCAAGGAAGGATATTTTCAATCTATTCCAGCTGTGGGGCACAAAGGCATGGGGCTGTTTTGGATCCTTTCCATACTTAAGAGGCTGGACTGTGATGGGGATGGATTAGGTCCTTTGGGGGGGGAAATCTGATTTTTTTTCCCCTTGTCCTTCTCTTAAGTGTTCCTGAAAACAGAAGATGCAAATCAAGTCCTGACAAGATCCAGGCGTGCTGCTTTTATGTTTTTTGAGGAAATTCTCCAAGGGGATTTAGAAAGAGAATGCCTTGAGGAAAGGTGTACATATGAAGAAGCAAGAGAGGCTTTTGAAAACACAGAAGAAACTGTATGTATTTTCAAAAATCAACTATTCCCATACAGAAAGTTAATTTCCTTATCAGACAAGCCCCCTTGATGGCATTCCAATCAACGTATGGCACAGCTATACTATCTGCAGACAATTTATTCTGGAATTGTAACCATTTCTGTACAAATGCAGAACCTTAACCAGGGTGTTAGGTTTGCATTCTATATATACAGTAACTCAGCCTGACACCTGTTGACCACTTTAGGTCAATGCAAGCATGCCTTCTCCACTCCAAGGTTTTATCTTTTATCTTTAAAAGTTAAATATTTTCCTATGTTTTATAAATAATTCAAGGTGGTGAAAGAGCATGACTGACTCAAGGCCTCCCAGCCAGCTCTCTTGCCTAAGGCGGGACTAGAACTTATAGTTTCCCAGTTTCTAGCCTGAGTCCTTAACCACTAGACCAGACTGGACCAAATATTTAGGGGGAGAGAAGCAAACAAACCTGCAGCAATCCATCAATCCCTGCCCATAATATGCAGCACCATTTGCCAGTACTGTTCTTATGAAAGCAACATATTTTGTGTGGATGTTTTTTCTGTCAGTTCAGGGAGTGATGGATGGTATTTTAAGTTGGCTGTGGGGAAGAGCCCAAAGCCGGGAGACAGTACAGTTAGTGTTCTGCAGAGCAGAGAAAATGTACGGGACAATAATACGTTCGTGATTTGCTGCAGCCTATCTCTGCAAAAAAAAGAAGAAAAAAGGAATGGCATAATCACATCTATGTCTACTTAGCAATAGGACTCAGAAAGTTGAAAGATGTTGACCAAATGCTAGAGACTGATAAACTTTACACTGCAGTGTAGAGCAGCAGTCTTATGTCTCTTACAATCAGTTATTTTACATGTCTGCAGTTGCACAAGAAAACAATTACATTTCTTTTTTCTAGGATGAGTTTTGGAGTGTCTATTTTGGTAAGTTCCTAAGAAGAAATTTAGAAATATTTTGTAACGGAAGAATTTTTAATGTTTATGTTATCTTATAAATCACCAGCTATGCTGGTATAATTTACTATTCTAAAGGACACCCAAAAGAAGATGCTGCCATTAATGCAAATTTTGCTTTTTTATTCTTAGCCTTCTTTGGGAGGGAGGAACAAAGGAAGGGAGGAAGTAATTCTAGTCAGTATTATTAATCCAGATTCGTTGCTTGAAATCATATGAAAGAGTTTTCAAACAGTTCCAGGCTAGTCTTGCAGCAGTAATAAACAAACATAGAAATGTCATAATGCAGTGTTTTCTTTTAAAAATAATAGTAATATTTGAAGATTCTTTTTTAAATTTTTAATTTTTTCATAAATCATGCTCTCCAGTTACCTATTAAATGGGTCTGCTCATCCGGCACTAAGTTTGCTATGTTTTTTTTACAACAAATTTATCCCTAGGAATACATCATTTTTGTTTCTTGTTTGATCTGCTTTAATTTTTTTCCAGAAAAATACATCAAATCTTTCTTTAGAAAAACACTAAGTTTTTTCAGAGGACTTATTAGCAGAATAATCTCAAATCAGCTGAGAAGCATTTCAAAATAATCTTATTTATGCATGTTTTTAATTACCTTGAATTTCCTTCACAAAGGAAACTCAGGCTGATTTTATTGATGGCAAAACAAGGGAACTGACTAAAACAGAGGTCACCAACCTTTCTTGGTTGGCGGACCGGAGGGAAAGGGAGGGGGAAGCATTTTACGCATGTGCGCATGCATTCCCACGCACAGGGCCGCAAGCATGAGCATGGCGTAAACAGGGCGGGGCTAGCACTTGCATGATACTCACTAGCCCTGCCCCATTCTTGTGCACAGTGCCCTGTTTCTGTGCCCCGAGGCACGGCGTCAGCCCGTTTTCGCGCACTGAGGCGAGGCAACATCCCATTTTCATGCCCTGAGGCATGGCGTTGGCCCGTTTTCACACAGTGCGGCGGTGCGGTGTCCTGTTTTCATGCCCCACGGCTGCGGTGCTAGCACAAGTGGGGGGATGCGCACGTACGTGTATGCACTGGCCAGCCTATCCCAGTAGTAGGGCATGGGCTGCTGGCCACCGGGCCGCGGCCCACAGGTTGTGGACCCCTGGACTAAAAGTGCACATTTATTAAAATTTAATCATGATAAAAATAAATTATCTAGTTGCACTTGGAAGTAATCCACATGTTGGCATGGTGAAACGATCTCTGAATAAAGCAGAGGGTCAAACTGTGGTCTGCAGGCTAAAGATAGTCTCAGCCCCATTTTTGCAGTCAGTTACTTTAGATCACACTGCCTAATTATTCCAGTAAAATGCAAAAAGAGTGATGACCATAAGTTAAGGCTTTTGTTAAACAAACAAACAAAATTGCAAAAAGCTTCTACCAGGCTTACATTTATTTCATTTCTAAACAGTATCAGAAAATAGTAGAAAAGAACAGATTTATTTTCAGTTCTACTCCCCAAGTGACATTCCTAAATCATTGCTCCCTGCAATTATTAGAAGATGAAGATTTTTTGTTTCAAAAAATGTTCCATCCCTTAACAAAAGTTGCTTATACCTGGTATAAAAACTAAGAAAGAAATAATGCAAGCAGAATTTGATCTATTTTTCAGATATGGTTGATTTCCATCCATCTTTACCTGAGCCCATTGGTTTCTTTTGAGAATATCTGTGATCTGATCTTCGTTGCATTTTTATTGGTGGTTCTTTTTCCCCCCATAAGAGTATTTTGGGGATGTGTTGCTGCCTCATCAGGAATCCTCAGTCTTTTAGGGGCTACTGGCATTCAGGGATCACATGACAGGAACCAATGATGGATGAAGCCAATTAAATAAAGGGTTTTGTTGCCATCAGCAATATGTATTGGGACTACAACTGGCCCTGCTGATTGAAAGGTTTTTTTTGGGGGAGATTTCCAACTCATCTAGTGAATGCCTGAGTGGTGAACAGCACTCAGCATAGAAGAAATGATTTCAAAAATTTAAATTGAGCCTAGGAAATTCTTTTGGAAAAGTTGCTTAGTATCTTACAGATAAACATATGAAGAGGAACAAAATATAAACTCCCTTGTTAAAAAACTCTAAATGCAGGTGGTTTTTTTTCCAGGTGGTATCAGGTGTTCTTCCAGCCCTTGCCTTCACAATGGTGTATGCAGGGACACCATTCGCAGCTATACATGTGGCTGTAGAGATGACTTTGAAGGAGTAAACTGCGCTTTTGGTAAAAACCAATTTTTGTTAATCAACCAGAATGTGTGCCATTACTTCTTATGAGAAATTAGTAATAGTTCAATAATGAAGGTACTATAAGTAATTTAGTTTGCTGTCTTCCAATACTTGGTGCCATAAAATAATGTATAAGCAATATACAATCACAATGGACATTTTTCTCTTTAAATCCTTTTGTTTTACAAGCAGATATATTTGTCTGGTTCTAGAAGAGCTCTACTGCAAAAGAAGGACTGGGACCTGCTGGAGGTTAACTAGATAAGGAGTAGGGACCTGATTCTGCCCAGTTCCCCTTCCTCTGCAACATTTCAGGAGATTCCCCCATCCCAAATATATTTTTAGGAGAAAAAAGCCTGCCGTCACATTGTTTTGGTGGCAACAAGGACAAGAATGCTTAAGTGGTATTATGTATGTTCGTTGCCTTGAATAATAAAATTGGGATTAAAAACCTAATAAATAAAATAATATAAATAGTACTTTCTCTTCTTCTTCCCAAGTGTCCTGCCATGGTTGAAGAACTCCCACTTCTTTTTTCCCTTTTTTCCTTTTTGATTACAGTACAGACCTTTTCCTTCCAATATTGTCTCACAGAAGACAAACCACACAATAGCAGTCATACTATTTTCCATTGTGTACATGCATTTGCTAAAATGAAAAGTACAAGTCTTTAATAGGTCATCTATTTTTATGAGGGTAGTAAAAGTTGAAAGGGAAAAATGATTAAAAAAGAATTACTCACAGCCCATCATCTAATGATATATCACTGTATCTTGCCACACTTCATAGAAAATTACATGGCCGTCTCTGTACTTTATTCATACTGTAAAGGAACTGAAATTCTGCTTAATTAGTGCATTGAAAATGACAGCAATGTGGGATGTTTTGGCTGCAGGTACAAAATTATTTTACCATGAATGATCACAACTAGATACAATCCAGCCATTTCAGTCCATTGTGGGACTTTTCCCACTCTTAGTTTCTCAAATTTACTACCAAAATTTAAACCTGACTCTATGCATATGATTCATTCCAAAATTAGTCATACTATGGTCCGAGAAGAGTGGCAAATAACAATGGGACTTTATGCAATGATTTCAGTGAATCTTCTCTATGACTAAATCTGGGTGCTACTCATCATTCTCCAGAACACAGCTGCAGCTTTTGATTCAAAAAACACTTACCAACAACTTATGGGAGCTACAAAGAATCTGTACATCTCAGAGAAATAAAGTCTGGCAAATGGTATTTTCAGAGATATATTGAAAAAAATAATAGCCACCAGAAAAAAGAACAAATATTAGAGAAACAAAGTTCTTGTTGTTTTTTTGCAGAATAATTTTATTTTTTACTTCCCATTTCATGTTTGCCTTCTAAAAGTGGCAATTTATTTTCCATAGCTAAAAATGAGTGCCGCCATGAAATCCACACAGGGTGTCAGCATTTCTGCTATCCAGAATTCAACTTTTACCGCTGTTCATGTGCCCAAGGCTATGAATTGGGGGAAGATAGTAAATCATGCATTCCACAAGGTATGTAGAATTTTTTAAAGGTAACCTAGGAGTCAATATTGTATAAATATTAAGCAAAAGAATTAAAATTATCTCTGGTTCATTTGTCAGTAACTGAGGTTGCATTAAGGACTGGGAGAAGATTACATATTACAATAACCCGTTGATTATCTGTGCAAAATGTAGCTCATTCTAAACATAATGGGCAATGTAAACACAACTCACTGCCACTCCCTTTAGAGAAGGTTGGGTCTCCAGTCATAAGAAATGATGAACAGTTTTGATCCTACTGCAGCTTTGCTCTACAACGTCTACAGAAAAATCAACTATCAGAAAACAACACATATAACAGAAAGTTGGAAGGGACCTTGGAGTCCAATCCCTTGCTCAAGCAGAAAACCCTATACCATTTCAGACAAATGGTTGCCCAATCTTTTCTTAAAAACTCCAGTGTTGGAGCACCCACAACTTCTGGAGGCAAGTCATTTCACTGATCAATTGTTCTCACTGTTAAGAAAGTTCTCCTTAGTTCTAAGTTGCTTCTCTCTTTGATTAGTTTCCATCCATTGCTTCTTGTCCTGCCTTCAGGCGCCTTGTAGAATAGGTTGACCATCTCTTCTTTGTGGCAGCCCCTTAGAGCACTGCTATCATGTCACACTTAGTCCTTCTTTTTATTAAACTAGACATGCCCAATTCCTGCAACCATTCTTCATATGTTTTAGCTTTCAGTGTCCTAATCATCTTTGTTGCTCTTCTCTGCATTCTTTCTAGATTTATTTTAAATTTATTTATTTCTATATTTTAAAGTAATAAAGCTCAGGAGGTGTTTGCCATCTCCCCTAGACTGAATACCAAAGTTTTGTGGGGAAAAATAACCTAATTCCAAAGACGTTACACTATACTAATTGCAAATGGTAGCAAAATAGTTAAAGCATGCTTGCTTTCATCAACCAAACACCCAATTTCTTGTTTAAAAAACATTTATTTTAATCAAATTTAACAAAAAATAGTTGCTTTTGAAATCTACCTATTAAAAATGACATTGTTTTCTTTTCTTACAATATATTGCTAGATGAATGTGCCTGTGGAAAATTTCAACATCCTCTTTCATGTCCACCCAATGCAGCTGAAAAGCTTAACAGAGAATTCCCCTGGCAGGTACCCAAAGAGACGGGGGAGCTCCTGAGTGGTCTGGCTTTTGGGGCTCAAATGGAGACTTGTAATGCTTACAGGTGGTCAAATCCAAATCCAAATCATGACTGTAGATCAGAAAAATAAAATTTAAAATATAAGTTACAAAACAAAATTAAAATTAGTTTAGGGAGTTAACTGATATGTCTTTACTGCTGCCCATCAATAGGTGGCAATTCTCCTTATTTCATCTTGACATCAGATAATAATTTAGTACAGTACAATTTTCTTGGAAATTGAGGACTTGTATATATAGTACTTTCACACTTGTCTATAGTAGTCGCAATAAAGGAGGGGGGATGTCCTCAACAATTTCTTTTTCTTCAGAATCACATGGACATATTTCATGTGTGTTATATTTAATCTTATATCTAGCTCTAAAGGATTCTTCCGTTAGGCTGGGAAAGGTTAACATATTCAAATAATTCACAGATTTCATGGTAATGAGCATTCTGGAGCTCCCTTTTAGGGAGCTAATTCTGGCCTTTTGGCCTTTTGGCTAAGATGAAGTGTACTGTGCACTGTTTAAAACTTTGTAACATCAGAGAGAGCATCAAATTCTTGTATTATTTTTGGAATTCTACTCAAACAATAGCAAACATTTTTTAAGAGAATTGCAGCTGGGTAATCCTTCTTATCCATTTGTGATTTGCATAAATTTTTCCTAGTACACTAATTTGGATTTTCTACCCCATATTCCTTACTAAATCTCACCTGGCCATAATTCGGAATAACCCAAATGTTGGCTTAAAAGCAGGAGTTTGGTAGCACCTTTTCCAACTAAGAAATTTTATTAAAAGGCCAAAGCTGCTATAAGCTGCACAGCTTTTCTCCTATGTTAATTGACTTACCAACTACCCAGTTCATAAAGACGATAACAGCTACTAGCTAGTTTTCCTTATAAAGCAAGCTTGAATGAAATAGCAACATATCTTGTCTAGTGGATGTACAGGTAGTCCTCAACCTACAATTGGTCACTTAGTGAACATTCAAAGTAATGACAGATCCCCAAAAGATACTTATGACCTGGTTCTGGAATTTTGAGTCAGCCCCCCCCCCCCCGTGGTCATTTGACAGTATTTCGTGTACTCAGCAAGCCCACATTTATAGCCATTTGCAGCGTCCCATTATCATGACAATTTACAATTGTTTTGCCAGAAACAGATGTTTACTTTATTTTCAGAAAAAACAGCAAATAATGGTTTTGCTTAATGACCACAGCATTTAATGACTGCAGCTTCACTTAATGACCATGATTTGCACAATTGCCACAAAAAGATCATAAAGTTAAGTCAGTCACGTGATGACCCCCTTACTACTTATGACCTTAATGGGCAAGCTGCTTGTAAAGAGCAAGAGAAATTCTAGTTTGCTCTGTTTTTAAGGTCTTGCTGTTAAATCCAGAAGGAAAGTGGATCTGTGGAGGTGTTCTCCTGAAAACTAACTTTGTATTGACAACAGCTGAATGTGCAGTGCTGTCTCCTGTTAGTGCTGTGGTTGGTAAGTAACTTAATAACCATTTCTTTCAGTATTGGGAATTTCAAAGAAAGAAACTCAAATACATCAAGTAAAAGTATTAGTAAATTCAGAATGCTCACCCTGCAAACTTGCCATGCTACTGTTTGGATGGATGGATGGATGGATGGATGGATGGATGGATGGATGGACGGACGATAGACAGATCTGCTATCACCTTAACTGTTAACAACCAGCCAACTTTGCCTAATCTCAAGTTATTGTCAGCCATCATTAATGAATTAATTTGGATGGGAGACTTTGTAAGAAAATCCCAGTGCTGCAGGCTACTCTAGAAAGTCCAAGAACATTGTGCAAGGTAGTTATGCAAAGTGCTTTTTCAGTATTGCCAAGAAAATTACATGGTGCATCAATGATACCACCATGAATCAAGCTTGAATCAAATAAGTTTTTTAACCTTTTATTTTAAGCAAGAACTGGACAAGAACGAAGAAATGTTAAAGAACAGTAACATTGCATTTCCTCAGTGCACACATGCACCATGTAGCCGCAGTGATGCCAAGAAACCTCTCAGAAACTTTTCTAAAAAAATAAAAACATATTGAAATGTCACAAGATTACTACGATTTCTGTCTTCTCCCACAAGATCTTATGAGACTGTTAAAATCTCACCTGATTTGGTAATCTGTGGCCATTTATTTACTCCTCCCTAATGTCAGTGAAAGTCATGTGATGTAGAAAAGTTGTGGTCCAGTGTGATTGTGGATATAATCCTTATGTTATTCCCTGTGTGGCAATTCCTTTCATACAAATTGCACCATGCAAGAAATGATGGGTTACAGTATGTTTGCTGCCATCTGACTATAGGTATTTTTGCAGACACTGTTCCAGTCACTGCAGCCCTTCCCCCAAACCACAAGATCCTTCTAAGTGTGACAAAGGTTGCCAGCCTAGATATTCCACTATGTAAAATTGATGCCACCTCCTGCCACCCCTTCCTTTTCCGTGATGCTATATAACAGTGATGGCGAACCTTTTAGAGACCGAGTGCCCAAAAACCAGCCACGCCTATCCCCACTCCATTCCTGCTCCGCCCCCAGCCCGGCCCCGCCCACCCATCCACTCACTGCATCCACGGCCGCCGCAGATTGCCCAGGTGGCCCAGCAGCGCCATGGCGGCCATGCCCTCCGCCCACGCCCCGCAGCAGCATCTGCGCGCAACAGGGCACAAGGGCAGAGTCTTGTCCCTGCTGCCCAGCTGCCATGTTCTTGGCTGCGCTGCTCCGTGCTGGCTGTGCTCGGGGGCGACTCTTTTCCAGGGGGGCTGCTGGTGAGGAGGCCATGGGGGGAGGTGGGTCTGGGGCAGGGGTAGGCAACCTTGGCTCTTTTATGACTCGTGGACTTCAACTCCCAGAATTCCTGAGCCAGCTGAGAGTTTGAAGTCCACGAGTCATAAAAGAGCCATGGTTGCCTACCCCTGGTCTGGGGCAACGGTGTGAGTGCCCACAGAGAGGGCTCTGAGTGCCACCTCTGGCACCCGTGCCATAGGTTCGCCACTACTGCTATATAAAATTAGTGGTTTCACCCCACTAATTGGTAGGACCAGCCTCGGCTACACACATTATTAATATTGCTTATTTCAGCCCTAGTTAAATAGGACTACAGCCAACATGTATTTCCTTTTTTCTACACTTGCTCCAGGACAGTGTCTACTCTTTCAAGCAAAGTGAATAAATTTTGCTATCTTTGTTATATTGAACAAGGATCATAGATACTGAACAGACCCCATAGATCCCAAGAGATGCATAATCCATATATTTATGGATACATGGATTAAATATATCCATGTATATATTTAAATGTTTTCAAGACACCGTTCCTCTCTGTGCTTATTTTTTTCTATTCCATAACATTAGCAACAATTAGCATAGCAAGATGGCATTTTTCATTTGTTTAACGTAAACCCAGTTGAAAGAAAAGCTATTGTAATGACCAATGAATACATTTTTTTAATCTGTTCAGGAATCAAGAAGTTGCAAGGATTGAATCAAGTAATACCAGTGAAAGAGACAAATATACACTTCCGCTATGACAACACCACTGGCGAGAACAACCTGGCATTGCTTGAGCTTAGCAGCCAAATTGATTGTGACAGTAACCATTTACCCATATGCATTCCAGAAAGGGATTTTGCAGAGCACGTGTTGATTTCAGAAATGGAAGGAACTCTTAGTGGCTGGAATGCAAACATAAGTCATCTGACCCCCAGCCTGGTAGAGAGGCCTATTTCCTACCTCAGTGAGAATGATTGCAAGCAAATTCTCAACAGAAATCTGATAACAAGGGAATTCTGTGGTTACAATCAAGTGCAAGCAAAAGAGATGCTTCTGGGAGGAAGTTTTATTGCTGTTCCCTATAAAGGCACATGGTTTCTCACTGGAGTTTTAGAACCATGGGCAACAGAAATAGTTAATTGGAAAACATTTATATTTACCAAGACCTCAAGATACATGATGTGGTTTAAACGAATAATGGGATAATGAAATATAAAAAGAAAAAAAATATATAGAAAATGAGTATTCAGTGTACTACATATTCAGGTTTGAACCACTACTGTAAATATTATGTATGACTATCTATGAAAATAAAACTTTTTGCCTTTCATGAACAAAGCAATGATTCACTTCATTTGCCTCATAGAACATCCAGAGATAGAATCAGTATTTGTTCCCAGTATAAATCCCAGTACAAATTTCTTTGATTGTGTGATTTGGTATTAAATTTGACTATCTTTCCCCACTAATGTGTATTTAATTTTGTATTCTCTTCAGGAGAATAATTTCTGAGATAACTGGTTCTAATATATAAACATGAAGAAATACAAAGGAGAAAATCTAACACAATGACATAAACAAGAATTTACAAATTACACCACTGTAAACTAAATTCATTGTATGAGCCCTGCAGATAATTACTTAAAGATATGCTTAATAAGAGCCCTAAATTGCTTATAGATGCTGAAGTCAAATTAACAACACAACAGCCAGGCTCACTGAAAGTACCCTTAATTTACAATTTAAAAAATGTAAAACATCCCAAAATGGGTTCTGTTTTTACTATTATTTTTCATTTTCTACATTTAATTAAACTTTGAAAGATAACACATTCGGTCATTACATTTTTAAAAAAATATAGCAATATTAAAATTGAAAACATTATCATCACATTATGAACACAGAGTTCACCAGAGGTTATCAACAGAATATAATGCTGTTTATTCAAATTGGGATTTTTATCAAGAAAAATTCACAAAAAAGGTTTTGCTGGAACAATACATAGTTCATTCTGTACCTATTCTGAAAATAGCCTTCCAGAAGGCGGTTTTGAAGATTACAGAGAGGGGACCATAATCATTTCCTTTGAGTGGAAGAAAGTAATGGAGCCATTCGTTCTCTTCTGTGCTGCAGCCATCTCTTCAACAAGTCCTTGCCACTTCTCCATTGCATTGTCCCAAATACAAGACTGTTCCACCTTTTAAAGAGGGCTTCTCCAATCGTAATCCCCGTCCAGGAGCAACATTCCTCCATCTCAGTTCAGCATACAGTAGAAAGTGGAGGGAAAGGATTTTGCTTGCTGACGACAAGCTTCTGATGCTGATGTGATATATAGCCCTTAATATGACCCTAGTTTGGGGAGAAAAACCCACAAACATCAGCCTGGTAAATCTAGAATAATTTACATATTTCTCTTGGGTTTCAATATTTATTTAACTATATATATATTTTCAACGTATGCCATTTTTGAAAGATTAATTACAGAACAGAGCAATATTATACACAGGGACATGCTCTTGTGCGAGGTTGTGTGATTTAGGCACTAGATAATTTGAATAAGCATGTACAGGGCGCAGGGCTAATGTGTGGTAATGAGTAAGAGTAGGTAACGTAAGTGAGATTATAAGATGAACAGATTATTTTGCATCAATATTCAAGTAGGAAACAAAGTCACTGCAAACAAAATAGTGTTAAGACATATTCTGAATTAATGCTCCTAGTCTTGAATTATCCCACCTCCCCACCCCACCCCCCAAAAAACAGATTTTATTGTTTTGCACAAGTGTCTCAGGAGAATGATAATTCCAAACTGAATCCTCAACTCACAAACCAGCAATTACAAATTAGTCCATTATTCCCAAGATATGCCCAAATTATCTCCAATTTAAGAACTGTTGTTCTAAATCAATTTGGCATCCTCCAGATTAGCAAAATATAAACACATGTATTTATAAAGTTAAATCCCAGAATTCCAAATTGAGATGTTCTTTCACCATGCTAGATAAGAATTTGGGCAGTTAAAATTCAACACCAGTTGGAAGGCATTAGACTGGGAAAGGTGCACTAAAAGGTACCAAGCAGGTATAAAGGAATTGCTTTTCTTGAATCAACATTGTGTTATATATAATCCTTTCCACACATTATTGCTGCTGATACCTTGAATGTCTATTTTCTCTGAATCTGTTGTCTTCCAGCTATACCAAAACTATGAATTTCTGAATTCTCTGCCAATTTGGCCACTGATTAAGCTGGCTGGGAATTTTGGGATCTGTTACCTCAGTGAAACCCAAAGACACAAGGCTGAAAAAGGCTGATGTACTCTCATCCTAATACAGAACCTGGGGCAGCTGGCAATGTTCCTCTGACTACAAGCTAGTGATTAATATACCATTAATACAATGTTGGAGAAATATGTAATTGAGGGGAAAAAATTGTCCAGTTCCATTGTCCTATTGAGTAACCATTTGTCCTTTTATGCTTTTGAATATACAGAGTACATTCACTGTATGTAAGTAGGATTCAGAGACATTACAGTTATAGTACAGCAAGCTTACAACAACAGCAAATGTTGTTTCTATCCATGCCATGTTATGAATGCCAACACTTACCATGTAAATGAGATTAGCCAAAATGCACTGGACTTCATCAATATCGACATCAGTGACTTTCATGAATTTCAGGGCAACCAGAAAGGCATCTAGAGCTAGCTGGTGAGTTTTAAGTAACAAGTATCTTAAGGAAAGAAAAAAAAACATCACAGTTGCTATTATTGACGGTAATTCCAATCTAGGCTATGCCTCAACCTCCAGATCTATCCCCTTGCTGGCTACTTATATTTCTGTGAATGGAAACATGTACAAATTCTACTTTTCTGAGAAAATTATTGTAGTTTCTATCATACAGTCTGGTGGATCCAGCCAAATTTCATTTAGGGAGAAAAGGTGCATTAAAGGGCAAACCTGTTTCAACCAAGGTACCTCAAATGGGCCAACTTACAGAATGTCAGGACCCATTACTCCCGTGGGAATGACATTTTGGAAAATTCTTGCTGTTTCAGCACAGCTGCACTGCTATTCAGTGCCACTGCTCTGCTGCCATGGTTATGTGATCCTCATTTACAACATTCCCTGACACCTTCCCATAAGTCAATGGGGAAGCTTGCAGGGAGAAAGTCAAAGAGGATCTTGTGACCATGGCTGATGACAGGAGCACTGTGGCAGATCTGGACTTGCATTCTCTGTTTTGATAAGGAAATATATCTGAAAGGCTGACCCAATGGATCATGAGTTGTCTAGTTAGTCCCTAATATTTGGAACCAAACTGTCCCATTATTACTTTATTTGGGGAATGAAAGCGAATCTTGTCATTTTACTAATAGACTAGGGTTAAAAGTAACCCAAATAAGCAAACCTGTTTATTCCAGAATAACTCAGTTAATTAAAAGTATTAATTGCATTAATAACTATAAATGCTTAATCAAAACAGAATATAAAATTCATATAAACCAAGCTTCACTTCATTCCCTGACTATGACTTTTCTCGGCTCGTCTGTATTGTTACTACAATCAGAAAAGATAGCTTTCCAATTCCCATTTCAGAGACCTCTCTTTTTTTTAAAAGCATGGAAGGACAGTTTTTCTCTTGCCAGATATTTAAAATAAATGTTGCAGGCATGTCTCTGAAAATTGAAAGCATGGTTCTTACATTTAAAACAATAGATTCCAGATGCTTCTGGAAAACATACTACTGATTAAAAAAATTTACTAGCAGAAATTTCCATTTAGGAAAATGGTTAAAAGCCAGAGACTCTTCACTTATTCCTTACAATAAAGGAAAATTAAGTAGTATAATTCTGGTTGATGTGGCCTTTTCCCTATTATAACATCATACTGTATACAGTTAATGACACCTTAGCCATGTCAAACAATATAAATGAAATTCTTACACTTTCTTGAAGAGATTTCTGTAAGTGATGATTTTCAACTTCTCAAGAATAAGAAAGATACCACAGCGAATGAAAAACGTCTCATGTTTTGCCAGAGCATCGTTTAATAAAAGAAGGTTCCCTTCACTAAAGGAATTAGAAAATCAAAATTTTGAACATTCCCAAAAATTCAGTGACTATATCTACTTGGGATGCATAATAACATTCTGAGTGATGAGCAACAAGTAGCTTCATAGGAGTTCATCAATTTATTTGACTTTTCCAGTATCTTTGCCTCTCCCCCATAGCCAAGAGGAAGAGTAAACTAGAACTCTGTTTCACTTTAACCTGACATGTTATTAAAGGAGAATGTGGAGAATTCTAATCTAACAGTCTAAGAGTTATAGACTTGTTTGATGTTTATTTTCCTGGCTTACTCAGAGGTGTTATCTAAATTAAGCAACAATCATTATGCAACAACAACAACAACAACAATAATAATAAAGTTGGAAGGGACCTTGGAGGTCAACTAGTCCAACCCCCTGCTCAGGCAGGAAACTCTATACCATTTCGGACAAATGGCTGTCTAGTCTCTTCTTAAAAACTTCCAGTGTTGGAGCATTCACAGCTTCTGGAGGCAGGCTGTTCCACTGGTTAATTGTTCTAACTGTCAGGAAGTTTCTCCTTAGTTCTAGGTTGCTTCTCTCCTTGATTAGTTTCCATCCGTTGCTTCTTGTCCTGCCTTCCGGCGCTTTGGAGAATAGCAAGACTCCCTCTTCTTTGTGGCAGCCCCTGAGGTATTGGAACACTGCTATCATGTCCCCCCTCGTCCTTCTTTTCATTAAACTAGACATGGTCCATTCCCATTTTCTCTTTTCTCTGAATTCCCAAACTTAATTACTTCCTCCCACCCTACATTAAACTATAAAGACCCCGAAAGCTCTTTCACAATCTAATGAAAGCATCATTACTACACACTACTAATAACTTCCCATTGCAAGCAGCTATCCTGCTGCAAGAAGAGATGGAAACTAGTCAAGGAGAGAAGCAACCTGGAACTGAGGAGAAACTTCCTGACAGTTAGAATAATTAACCAGTGGAACAACCTGCCTCCAGAAGCGGTGAATGCTCCAACACTGGAAGTTTTTAAGAAGAGACTGGACAGCCATTTGTCCAAAATGGTATAGGGTTTCCTGCCTGAGCAGGGGGTTGGACTCGATGACCTCCAAGGTCCCTTCCAACTTTATTATTATTATTATTATTATTATTATTTTATTATTATTATTATACAACAGATACACCATCCAATTGCCTAGAGAGAGCACATTAACTTAGCACCAGCAACCAGTATAATATTCCTCAGAAAGAAGCCCAGAAATAAATTAACAACCAGTTTACAAAAATCAGACCAAATCAGTAAATTAACACTCCAGTTTATATGAAAGAAGAAGTCTAGTCAAAGTAAAACAGAATTTTACTTTGTTCTTCCTTCTGGTTCCATGGAGGAAAGAAACAAAGAGAAAGTCCACAAACCAAGATTTTGCCTGAGATGTTTCTGCTTGTGCACATCATACTAAAACAATATTTAGAGACACCAATATTAAGCAAATGGATTGGCAACTTTTTGGATTCTGGGTTCTATTTTGCAAAGGATGGTAGGGCATTAGTACAAAGCAGGCAGAGTTACAACTCATATGTGGTTATGGTTGGGATGTTTCATTTATATCCTGGGGAGAGAAGAATGTTGGTTTAATTTGCTTTACAACTCTCATTATTTCATTACACTTGTATGAAATTAGGGACTAAGAAGAGGAAGTAGAGAAAAATCTGTGGTTTTTTCTCATTTTTTTTTAACATAAAGCAGTTTATGTTATCTACATTGTAAGACAAATATAGTTTGCAGTTTTTATTTTTTTTAATAACAAGTTTTATTGGGGTTTTTTTGGTTTTACATCAAAGTGCTTAAGAATCATCGTGGAGATAGGGTAATCAATCATCCATATAAGAAAGGGAGAAACATAATCATACATATATAGTTCAAGTTAATTCTTTAAAAGTTCCCTCTATTTCCCTCAATTGCTATAACATAATCGAATTAATACACTTCTAAATAGAATTTAGTCAATCAAAAAAAAATATCAATATTTCACCTCTATCAAATCAAATCCTGTTTGCAGTCTTATTACACTAATAGGATTATAAGTATGCAATTTCATAAATGAAACTTACCTTACAGCTTTTGTAACTTCTGCAAACTGCATGAGGTCATATTTTTTTAAAAGCTGGACCATTGGCATATGCCCCTGAAAATCCAAGCATAATTTTAAACTCAATGCCAAAAATTTGAAACACCAATAACCAGTTTTTTCCTAAAGCTATAAATGGTCATGAGTTGTTCTATCACCACAGCCAATCTCCTAGCACTACAGAGATTGTTTTTGACTGTATCTTACCCCAAATAATATCCAGCATTTGTCGGATTCCAAACTGGGTCATATCATATGGGGACCAAAGTCATATCTCTAAAAGGTCCTACAGCCCATTTCCATTACATATTATTCCTAGTCAGAATGCCATTTTTGAACAGAAAGCCCAATTTGAAAGGCCAATTCTGATTCTAGCAGAAAGAATCTACTGAAAGCAGTCACACTACCTTGGATTTGGAATTGGGAGTTTTGCATTTAGCAAAAGATATCAAAGAACTATTCTTTCTCTTCTTCCTGTGTTCTGAAGCTTAAACTACAGTTTATTCCTAAGTGCTTGCAACAGAAGTTCCAACTAAGCAGTTCTGGAATTTCATTAATGATTCCAGCTCTCTGGAATCCAGGTTGTCATTCTCAAATCACATCTGATGGCATACTATGTGCTCAATCCAGTTTCAAGTTTTCCCTGACTAACTGGAGTTACAAAACACAAAAAGATTAACAAGTACACAGCTAACAAATTTATATGCCTAATGGGTTCCAAATCTTACATGCCTTCCGTAAACTTTTACTTATGATGGGCAATTCCATAAATCTCTGGCTAACAAAGGGCTCATTCCCCAGTTCTTTACTAAGTACCAGAACATATTTTAAGACCAGAGATTCTAATGTGGCACTCTGCTGATACCCAACTTGGTATCTATCAAGATACATATCCTCATATCCTTAACGTTAACATTCATTTTCATTTAAACAAGGTAGGGAAAGAATGTGTGACTTCAGGAATTCTTTACAACTCCTTTGCCAGAAGGAGCCTTAGGAACCATCTGTACTTTTGTCTGGGTAATGAATTAACAAATTGCAATTGTATTTTTGCTCTATCCTTAAACTATATCTGTGTTTGTGTATATGTTGGCTACATATACTCAACTCTGGATCACATGAATGGGGAGGGAAGTGGGCTCAGAGGAGTGGAGTAGGTAGCATTCTGAGCCATGTCCTACAGCCTTCCCACATGGGGAGTTTTTTTTCTACAGTTCCAAGGCAGATCTGGCCCATTTCTGAACATTATCTTTCCGTTGACTCCCAGATTTGTCCCATTCTGCTTAATCTTTATAGAGTCAGCCTGCTGCCAAACAAATAGACAACAGAAACAGTCCTGAGCTCTTTATATAATTTTTCCAACAGTTCACTAGGTTGGCAAGAATAAAAATCGAAACCCAGCATGCTACAAAGCAAAGTGCCAGCTTCTTCCATTACATTGAATGAACTCCAAACAGAGCTCTAGTCTTTCTTTTAAAAAAATAGACAGTTGCCAGCCCAAGCTTTGCAGAAACGCATTCCCCATTCCCCATGTGGGAAGGGTGTAGGACATGACTCAGAAAAAAGACAAACCTTGAATAGAAAGTAGAGTGGATGAAAGGGGCAGGCCACCAGATAATTTGTGAGTATGTCCAGGACATTCTCATAATTCCAAATTCTTTCACTATTCATCAAAAGTTCGGAATCTTTTCTGGAAGACTAGTAAGTTCAAATGCCACTTACCAGTAACATTTTCACTGGCAGCAAATAAATCAATATCATTCTTTTGTTTTTCTGACTAGACCGGTGACAGTGCTCAAAGGCAAAAGACAGATACTCTTCAGCTGCAAGAAGACAAAGAGGAGAAATACCATAACTCATCAGCATAGACCATGAGCAAGTACTGGGTGACAATACATTTTTTTAGCAATCTTTCCAAATGTGGCTCCATAGCCAGTCCTCTGGAAGACTGCAGATATCCTACTACAATGTAAAATCTAGCTCTTCAGAATAATAGAATAACAATTGGAAGGGACCTTGGAGGTCTTCTAGTCCAACCCCCTGCTCAGGCAGGAAATCCTAATCCATTTTAGACAAATGATTGTCCAAAATGTATGTTTTTTTATGCCATATCAAGGCAAAATTAAATCAGCTGAGATTTCAGTATACATTATATACATTAAAAGCAAGGTATCTCAACATTGGCCATTTTAAGATGGGTGGACTTCAATTCTCAGAATTCCTCAACCAGCATACAATAGAAAGATCATGATTATTCTCAAGAATCATTTGTACAAATATTCAAGTTTAATAGAACTGTTCTCCCAAATCATGCTTACTCCTGAATTTTGCTACATCAATTTTCTGAAGAGCAACAAATGTCAACCTCCCAATCTTTGTTTGAACTTAAGCACTTTGAAAACAAGACAGTGCTCAAAGTGAAAAGGAATGCTTAATTTTTAATCAATCTAATTTACGAGTTTGGTTTAACCTGAAACAAGACCATCTCATTCTTCCCCACATTCTACTTTTAACTCTGGAAATAAGAAACAAAATGAAATCAGTTTTGAGCACAGCTCAAAACACAAGAATATGAAACAATTTATACTTCTCAATTTGATGTTAAGACTTACTGTATAATTACAGAAAGGCCCTCACATGCTCCTCTTTCCACTAAGCTTCTATATTCAGCTCTCAGGTTAATTGTAGTAAATGTAAATATAGTAGCATCAGTAGCATCAATGAAAGCTAGTATCAATCCAACATATATGACTAGTGAAAACATCAGTGTAGAAATACTAGCTAGATCCAAATGGGTGGAAGGAATATTGAAATGGGAAAGGAAGTAAAGAAAATCAGGAGAATCCACAACAGGTTGGACCTTCTAAACAAAAATAGGAAATAATGTTCCCTCCACCCAGAGTTTTATGAAATTAGCAATTTATCTATTTCAATAATGTGTATTTACAATGAATTAAGATGAGTTCACCCAGTCACATATCTGTAACCTGTGGTATTTTTAAGATACTGGGATCAGACATATCAAACCAACTTTTTAAACGTATCAATCTGCAAAATCTCTTAGCAAAAAACATGTTATAATATGATAAATACCTTGTTTAAAATCACTATCAAACATGGCCTTCCTTCCAACATAGTATCTATATGTGACTCTTTGTGCCATGCTATATTCATCCTTAAGGTTTGAGCTATCAATTGCTCTTATCAATGGTTTACATAGGTGAAGTTTATTGATCTGGAAAGAACAACAATATTAGCAAAGGGGAAGCTACATGTTGACAATAATCTTGAGTTAAAAAGAAAGAATTCATGATAAGATTTTCAAGGTTCATGTCATACCTTAAAATATATTTTAAATAATTGGTTCACCAGAAATAACATGCCCCACTTTTTTGAATCCTCAATGCTGGCTCGACTGTAACAAATATTATAAAAATGATCAAAATTAAAATTTTGTCCTTAAACACACATATTAGGCTTTGAGCTACATTCCTAAACAAATGTTTTTGCATACCAAAATCATAACCTAGGTCTGTAATCATTATAATCCTCTTTGCACATATTCAGAAACATTCTACTGAGCTCATCAAATCTAAAGTAGCATATATAAAAATTGCCTTATAGGGGAGATGGGCTACATGAACATTTAATAAGTAAAATCATAATAAATAATATGTTATGAAGGCCTGTTTCAATTGTGACATTTATTGATAAATTAATATTTACATTAATTTTCAACCCTACAAATTCAGATCTTAAGAGTGAGGAAACTTTGTCTTAAGAAAAATAACTTCTGCTTTGGATAAGTACAGTTAATGATTTGCCACAATAAAGCTCTGAAAGAATTCCAAATTCAACTTATGGGCAATTTCACAATTATCTCCTGAGCGAAGGAAGATTGGCATATAACAAGCCTACAGACCAATTTACAAAGTAAAAAAAAACGTAATCTACATTTCCAAATAATTTAACCTAGGACTAAGGATATACTCACGTGTCGCTTGCACATACACGGAAACAGCTCATAAGAAGTTCAGCTGCCTTTTCCAACATGTCACCAACTTTGCCTTTGCCTTTCTTTGCCAGTTGTTGATCAGCCTATCATGACACAATAGTGAGATACAATCACCCAGAACTTAAATATGTGTACACAAGTGAGCAAATACCTTTGTGTATTCTTGAGCATGTTTCAGGCCAAGCCCAGAGCATCTCCATTTGTTACTCAGTCCATCCCAATCTCTTCCATTCCTTCAACATCTATAATTTTGGCCCAAGCAGCAATACTTACACTGTTGGCAAAAATTCGAAGATCAAGTGCCACTGCATACATAATAGGCAAAGCCCTGGCAAATGAGAATTCAACCCAGGGTTAGTTAATCTTGCAAACACTGAAAAATGATCTGCTGCTTACTTTTAAACATAGCAACAAAACATCTTTTATATTTATTATTGTAACATGGACAATGAAATTCTACAGTTTCTAATGAGTTCCTTTAATTTCCCCAAATATTCAGGGTATGGAAAAAGCACACCAACATCCAAGTCCACATTTACCCAGGACAAATGAGGCCTTGAGAGATTTCATGGCTATTTCAAATTCTTCCCTGGGCTATTGTTAGTATTTGTTGAGGATAGTCAAATGGCTGAAAATTATAGGAAAAGGCTAGCTTAATGCAAATAAAATCAAATGTTGATTTAGTTGTCTTTATATCTTTCTTCAATCTCCATGCCATTCTCTATGTATGACAAACTACTACTTTTGGTCCACTAAGAGATCACTTTACTTCTGTTTATCTTCAAAGTTGAGAAATATTTGAGATATTAAAATAGTTTATCCCCTGTCTTCCTCTACCTACGTAAAATGGAATATTTCTCATCAGGCCAATTCATTTATATTTTGAGATATAGATTTATATTAACCAGGTACTTACCAGTTTTCTTCTTTGTGTGCTTGAAAAGCTCTCAGGAAAGATGTAGAGAGTATAGGGAAATTTGATGAAATTTGATTCATAAAAAAACATCATGCAATTTAATGACACAACTTTAAGTGTGAACCCACAGCTTAACACTGATATAAAAAGGCAAGAATAATGTCCATGGTTTAATATGAACGTTCAAAGGACATAGATGACAGAAGCCACTCACATTCTGATCAGAAGAGACAACAACTATTATTACACCATGTTGCTAATTACCAAATGTTAACATCCTCCTTATCTAGAAATGCAAACCCATTGACTATAAAAGCCAGGCATGAAGATTCTTTACATTGGGTGTGTTTGGTATAATCAGCCCCCCATTAGATTGCCCAGCAATTTAACAAAGTCAGGATTCTTTAAGTATTTACATCCAACAGTATAGTTGACCCTATAGTATAGATAGACCCTGAGTCTAAGTAGTAGATCATACATTTACTTGGTCCTTAACCCAACACTGCTAATTCTGTACTTTGTGCTGAAAGCTTAACTCCAAATTCCACTGCAGGTTTTTGAAAGAGTGAATGGTAAAGGATATTGTACAACAACTGTTTGGCATTTATACGCTTCTACAAAGTCATGGTTGGCAACTGCGTAAGTACATCTATTAAGAAAAATGAAACATGAATTTTAAGCAATAACCAAAATTAATTTAGGTTATATTCTCTTTTCTTCAATTTAGTAAATCTTAAACCATTTTTTATTAGTAAATCCAATTGTTATTTTATGATTCTTGCTTCTTAGTATACTTGTCTTGCAACTTAAATATCAGACTTCTTAAATGGCAACAAATGATACCTAATTTCATTTGCTAAAAAGGGTACTTGAATAGAATGCTTACTTCTGATATATTTAGAATGTTTTATTTTTCTACTTTAAAACTTTTCAGGTAAAAATCTATGCAAATATCTGTTTTTATGGAATAACTGGGTTTTAAAAAAATAACTATTCTTGTTCTGATTCCTCGCCAGTCAGTGGATCCGGCAGCTGAGTCTGAGGAATCAGATGAGGAGGAGGAGCCTGGAGTGACATTAGAGTCAGAGGAAGGCTCTGAGGAGCTCCAAGACTTACAGTAGGATGAGGAACCTGGCCCCAATACTCGCGCGCAGGCTGAGACACAGCTGTGCTGGGAGCCTGAGTTGGATAGTGATGAAGAACAGTTGGGACAAATCACGGATGCACGAATGCGCAGGAAAGAGAAGCGAGTAGGACAGAGGAATGCAATGGGGCGGCTCCAAAGGCAAAGGAGAAGGGATTAGGAAGCCACACCTTGGCTGAATTATAAAAGGGAAGGTGTGGGAGGTGCTGGTTGCTGAAGGCAACCGTTTGTGTTGAGGATTGAGTTTCTGTGGACTGTGTTTGTTTGCCTTGGACATTGACTCAGGTCTGTGAGAATAAAAGGGGTTGTTTTTTCCTTGCGCTTCCTGCCTGTTTCTTGGAAGAGGGGTTTCTCCTTGTGAGCATAACAAGGACTCAGGTAGGCTGGGACAGAACAATTATTTTACACCATTTCAGCCACCTCTACACTTCCAGAATAATTGCTAAGATATCGTTTTTTTTAGTGCAAGGTTCCATTTGTGACTACTTGGAATACTTGAAAGTAAGTGCACTGTGCTCCATGGGGCATCTTATCCCACCCAATTTTACCTTAAATGAGCAGCAAACATCTCATCATAAGGTGGTTCCAACACTTGTTGACATTTTTCTTCTGGAGACGAAAGCTAGTTATAAAATAGAGACAGACAGGAAAATAAGGCCTTGTTGGCCACAAAACAGTTTGACAAAAACCATGAAGCTGAAGAAGTACAAATTAACTGCCTATGTCTTTTTTTCTCACATAACAGAACAAATAACAGAAATGATTTTATAAGTAAACTGCCTGGCCAAATTCCGTTTTTAAGAAGTCCTGAAGATATTTACAATGTCATTATTCTTTCAGTCAATGATATACAGCATGGGCGGGATGTGTCACTGTCACTGAAATCAGATTCAAGAGTGACTAAGGTTCACATTTTATAACAAGGATAAATCATACATGCAACTCAAAAAAGGAAAGAAATGAGCCTCAGAAGGCAATTAGGTTTCAACAGCTTAACATACAATGATGCATACTAAACCAAATCCTTTCATGAGGCAACATTTAATCTAGAAGCTGGTGATTAAAAACACTGTACAATATACTGATTTTAGAATCACAGAATTCTGGATTTAGAAGGAACCACAAAGATTATTTATTCCGATCCTTTGCAATGTATAGAAAAATAAGTTAAACTCAGAGGTTGATATCCAGCCTTTTCTTAAAAAGATGTCAAAACAGTTCTGTAGGAAGATTGTTGAATAGACCTTTTACATTGAGTAAGTTATTGTAGATACCTCCTTGTCATTAAAAACATAAGCAAACATTGCAATACCTTTTAGGCATGGAATCCACAGCAAATCAACAGTTCAAAGATGTATTTTAAAGTATTTTCCATGGCTCTAATTATGGCTATCTAACAATCCTATATATTTCTATTTAGGAATAAATAGTTTATGTTCCTTTATTGAATTCAACAGGACTTCAATACATTTACAGGATTGCAGCCCAAATGTGTTACCTGCAGTCTAGGATTTGCAACATGAGGATGTTTAAATGACACTAATTCTGCACAAAACAATCCATCTCTGCCATCAATAGATTCTAGTACCTGTGAAAGAAAACAATATAAATTTAGTATTAGTTTAGAGGACCAATAAGAAAACTGTATTAACTTTTGCTAGTTTTCACTATGACCACCATAGTGCCCAGCAGTAGGGAGTAACATGTGACCTTCCGGATACTGCTGAATACAGTTCTCATTGGAACTGGAGTCCATGAACATCTGGAAATCACATATTGTCCATGCATTTTTTATACTATGGAGAAACCTCTCAGAATCACTGAAGGAATAGAGCTGGGCCTTGTTACAAGTCTCATTTTTTGAACTAAAAATAGCAAAAATAGCAATGAAATAAGGAAAAGATATGACTAATTTAAAGTGAACTTTTTCATTTGATTCTTTCTAATGAAAAATGAATTCAAAATGTCACTCATATAAATGAAACTTTCAGAGTCAGAGAGCTACACCTCCTGCCTGAATCAGTACAATAAGTAAAAAACATATTTTTTGAGATTGATTGTATTTATGTGTACGCTGCCCACTCAAGTGTTTCTAAGGTGAGGATAAGACTAATAGCAGAATAGGTGGCTATGTAATAACTGAATGGAAATTCAAATTCCTTAGGTCATCTGCTTAAGGGCTGATTCACTTTGTAAAATAAAAGTAGAGTACATAATAAATAATATTGATGTATCAGAAATATAGAAAAATTACAAGTACACAAGTATGAGTACTATTTTTTGTAGACAGTTTAAGGGTAACTTAAACTAAAAATGAGTTTTAAATGCTTTTAACTGTTTGTTAAAGTCATGTTTAAAAGTAACAGAAGAGTGGGCAAGGATCACTATTAACCCTTCATGAAATTTAGTCTATTAAAATATTACTTTTAACAGATAATCTCATGCAATTATTGAAGGTGAAATGCTTCTACTATTTCCATGTACATTCCATAGAGCATTATCAGGATTGGAAGAGTTCTAGCCAAATTAGAAGAATTTTTCAAAATATACCAAAATGAATGATTAATAACAGATGATTTTTTCTTCAAATTATACTTATGAATTACCTGCTGCAAATATTGGTTGATACTGATATGTGCCATTGAAAGAGTACTGCGTAAAATTAAGTGAATGCTTTAATCTGAAAAATAGTAGACATTAGTACGATAAACACAATAGTAGAACAAGTTAGCCAAAAAGAGCTCAAAAAAATTCCCAGCTAGTCTCAAATCTTTTAGCACAATATTGAAAAAAGATCATATCCCTTACTGTATTTATATAACTTCACTGCTGCCATTACTTTTTCAAGAATAATTCCAAATCCCATTCCTTAAAGCCTACCCAATTTGAATCTTTAAGATAGTATGTGTTTTAAATCATTGATTTAATTTAAATCACGTGATTTAAATCTACATCGGACTGCTTTCTCTGATCTATCATCCACAGAGGCTGCACATCAGGACTTTCTCTGGGGGCCATTACTAATATAGTTGGAAGCAGACTTATTAGTAATAGCTCCTTGCTTTTAGGTTCCCCATCGTTTAAACACTCGTTTAAGAGTTGTTCTGTCTTCCCAAAATTGACTTCCCAGAGGCCAGCCTCCTTCAGCACATAGTAGTTGGATTCTTTCATCAATATATGTAGGTCCCAACTGTCATACTACAATTCTTTTTTAATAAAGCCGTTTGTAGATCAAAACTGATTTTTTAATTTATATGATACACTGATAAAACTCCACATTAACTCATTGGATTAATTCAACTGTCCTTTTTAATCTGGCAGTGATTGATTACAGACAAACAGAAAAGGATAAGATCTTTGCAGGAAAGCTAAACTTAAAGTTACAGGCATGGCTTTTGCTGTCAAGTCCGAGGAGGGATTAAGGGCGCGCTGGCAGATATTATTGAAAAACAGCTCCCGTCGGTGCTTGGAAGCAAAGCCGATGTGCAAATGACCAGAGCTGCATTAACAACACACTAGTCAAGGTTGCTCATGGCTGCGAGAGCTAATCAGCAGCGAAAGCAAGAAGAGATCCTCTGCATATGCACTAAAGCCAGATTTAATAAGTGAAAAAGACGGAACCTTCTGGAACATAAGGACCAACACGTTTATTGCAGCAGCAGGAAAATATCTCGGTTTCCGGAATCCACAACCGAACTTTCCCGAATGCTATCAAACAGTCACGATGCCCCGGAACGCATGCGCACAACTCTCCTATTGGCTGCACTGTTTCTTCCAGCGCTGCCTACAGTACCATGAGCCCGATTCCTGAAGTACGTCACTGCTGGATCGCCATACAGGCTCTGTTGCAGATAGGCTTTCAGGCTTCTCTATCGCGGATTGGCCGTCTCCAACTTAATGTTCCGCCTACTCCCAGGCTCCGCGACCTACAGTGGAAGCGACTCCTAGGTACTAATCCAACCGAACGAGAAGGGCGTGTCGATGCAAATGAACGGGGTGGGGCTCAGCGAAAGCGAATGATCGAAGCCATGAAAAATCCGGCGGCCACTAGAGGGCAGCAAAGGGGTAGTGACCTGGAGAGTTTTTTTCAGTCCATATTTTCAGTATTAGTTTTTCTCGTATCTCCCAATTTAAAAGCCCAATGTGGACGCTTTTTGGTTAAGCTATCCGTTTGGTCAGCTAATTTCCAGGTTAAGGAAATACGTAACTTACGAACTAAAACAGAAGTAAAAGTTTAGTTGCGTTTAGAGTAAACCTGTTGTCATTTAAGCGAACATAGTTCTGATTTTATGCAATTCTCAATTTTCCTAAGGAGACGAGGGAAAAATAAAGCCCACGAAGAGGAATATCCTACAAAAGTCTTATTTAACCACAAGCCATTTGTTAGGATTGCACGCCTTGGCTACCATTAAGGCAGCGCAGTTTTAGGCAGATTCTGTGCAGGCTGAGCCGTGGCCGTGTCGGGGCCGAATGTATCAGTGGATCGGCGCTATAACTAGCGAGGAGGAAGATCATATTGAAGGAAGACGAGGGAAGCCGGTAGGGCTCGTTTGTTAGGCTGTTCAGACGACGAAATGGATTCGAGTCCGCGAGAACATCTCCCTCGAGCTAGAGGCGGAGGAGCCATTTTGAGAGGCGCCGCGGGGAAAGACCCGGGGTTGAAGGGAGCGCTCTTGTTGCACCCGCGGCAGCTCTTGAATGAAACAGCGCGGCGCTTCTGGAACTTGTGAGCAAACTGCCATTTCCACGAGAAGTCTTTTACCTGTATTGTTGATCATTTGTAAGACCCCAGAACCCAAACTGGAAGATGGATGGATGGATCCCCTTTGAAAAGCCTTTAGCCTTTTCGCTTCGGCCAGCCGGCACCGAGTCGTGGGAAGGGAAGAATTCCTTGCCGCAACTGGTTTCTCGGATGAGTGGATCCTGCGATCCGCCAAACCCAACAGCAGCATTTCTCAGTCCGGCCCTTCCTTCTTGATCGAGTTAGCGAGCACCAATGAGAAAAAAATGCAATCGAAAGGTTTAGTAACTTTAAGGGTTTTGTTTGTAGATTTCTTTTCCGCCCATTTGCTTTTATAATAGAATGGTCCAGTACCGTTCAATTAGATTGATTGGTTGAGTGCCATCAAATCTTTTTCAATTCCTGAAGACTCCGTAGATTTTTTTCCCATGAGGATCTATCCCAGCCTGTTCTTTCAAGTCTCCCAACGGTGAATCATGAATTATCCCCTCTAACTCAAGCCATCCATCTTGCTGGTGGTGGTCATCACCTTTTTCTCTTTCCTTCCACCTTTCTCAGCATTAGAGCCTTTTCCAGAGAACTAGGTCTTTGCATAATGTGTCTGAAATGGAATAATTTGACCCTGGTCATTTGTGTTTCAAGTGAGAACTCTTGAGTTGATTTTTTTTTTTTTCTAAATATATTTTATTAGATTTTTATAGGGGTAAAAGGGTTACATCAGAGTGCTTAGGAACCACCGTGGAGGTGGGTATATTGAACATCCAAAAAAAAAAAAGAAAAACAATCACAAATATATAGCCCAAATCAATTCATTTAAAATTCCCTCTCTAATTCCCTCATTTAGTCTTGCATATTCAGATTAATACATTTCTATATAAGCTTCAAACAATCCTATCAAATATCACTCACATTTCAATTCTAAAGATCCAGGTCCTGTTTTTAAGCTTTACTAACTTACAATTACCATGTTCCAATTGGCCTTAGATAGACATATTATTAACACTTCGGGTATCCTTTTTTTTTACATAGTAATTATATCTGGTATATTATTTCCGCAGTAATATTCTTATATTTTCTTCATTAATACCATTTCTTCTCTTGTCACCCATCCCTCTTATTCTCCTTCTATTTCAAAATAATTATCTTAAAGTAAAAATATCAAACCAACAAATAGATTTCTATCTAATTTAAGTATATATTCAATCAATTCATCTATATCTATGAAAATCTTTTTAAACCAGTAAATAAAGTTTACCTCTCCAGTAATTATCATGTCTAAAACAAAGTATTGTTACAAAGGGTATCCTCTTAGAAATTTCACGTGCTCCATTAGTTATTAACTCAGTCAAAAAATCAAAGCCTTTTTAAACCCATTAAATAAAACTTTAAAATACATTTTTAAATCTAACTCTAGGTTTCTTTCTGTGCCATAACGGTTTCCATAATAGAATTCCTGCATCATCAAACCACAATATTAAAAGGTCCATATTCTTTAACGCTTCAAATTGGTCAAAGTTCTCTTTCCTTTCTTCTAGTAGCCTTTGGATGGTAAAAGCCGTTTTATTCCATGTTATATTTGCCAGTTGTTTATCCACCTTTTCACAATTTTCAATAACTTGTATCTGAGTATCAGTCTCTGTTGATGTTAATGCTTCAGACATCTCCGTTAAAGTTATTCTTTGATCATCAGGCTTCTCCATAGATTGCGTTTGGAGTTGTATAAAGTTAATTTGTTCTTTGGTTTCCACAGTTTCTCTCAGTGTAGTTTCATAGTTGAGTTGTTGACGTGGTTCCTCTTTAGGTTGTACATATTGTTCACTAATCTCTTTGGTGCCAATCTGCTTCTTCTGCGCTGTCTTTCGGTCTATAATTTGATCTGTCAAAGTTTGAAAGTCCATTTCTGCACATTCTAAAATTTTCATAATTATAATCTGATCGTGTGGTAGATTTTCATTTTTCCAAAATTGAGCAAATACAATTCTCGCTGCTGTCAATACATGTAATATTAAATATTCATTCTCTTTACCATAGTTAGATCCTAATATTCCTAGCAAAAATAATTCTGGTTTATATTCTATTTGTATTTTAGTCATCTTTTCTAACCATTTATGAATTTTAAACCAAAATTTCTTAGCTTTAGGACACATCCACCAAATATGATAATAAGTACCTGGTTTTTCTTTACATTTCCAACAAATATTCGATACATTTTTAAACATTTTCGCTAATCTAACTGGTGTCATATGCCATCTATAAAACATTTTGTATAAATTCTCTTTATATGAAGCTGCTTTAGTAAGTTTAATATTTCTCTCCCAAAGCTTTTCCCAGTCTTCTAAATCTATGGAATATCCAAAGTTTTTTGCCCACACTATCATTGTTTCTTTTACTTGTTCTTCTTCCATCTTCCAATTTAATAGAAATTTGTAAAGTTTCTTAATCAGATTTTCATCTGTTTTCAAAAGTGTTTTATCAAAATACTGTCTGTTCTTTATAAAAGTCCATTACTTTTACATCTTTTTCATATCTTGTTTGAATTTGCAGATAGGACCACCATGTTAAGTCAATGCCTTGTTGATAGAGAGTTTGTCTGTCTTTAAGTTTTCCATCCTTATCTACAATGTCTTTATAAGTAACAAGTTTGTCATAATTAATTAAATTTGGATAAGCAAATGCTTCCATCGTTGAAAGCCACTCTGGTATTTTCATATATATTTTATGTTTAATTTTCTCCCACTGTGAGAACAACACATTCCTTATGGCATGTCTTTGAAAATATTTATGTACTTTGTTTTTCTCATACCATAAGAACGCATGCCAGCCCAATTGTAAGTCATGTCCCTCCAAATAAAGAAGTCGTTTATTTCTCAGCATAATCCATTCTTTGAGCCAAAGTAACATAGACGCTTGGTAATAAAGTCTCCAGTCCGGAAGTCCAAAGCCCCCTCTATCTTTTGTTTCTTGTAGTAGTTTAGTTTTAATTCGTGCTTTCTTCCCTTGCCATATAAATCTCAATATTGTTGAATTTAAATCATCAAAAAATTTCTTACCCAATTTAACAGGGATCGTTTGAAATAGAAAAAGTATTTTTGGTAAAATGTTCATCTTCACAGTCGCTATTCTGCCTAACAATGTCAATTGAAGATTTTTCCACTTTTCCAAATCTACTTTTATTTGTTTCATTAGTTTTTCATAATTATCTTCTTTTATTGTTGTATATTTTGATGTTAAATATATTCCTAAGTATTTAACTTTTTTAGCCATTTGAAGATTTGATCTTTCTGCAAGTTGAGATCTCTGTTTGTCTGTTAGGTTTTTTGTTAATACTTTAGTCTTTTCTTTATTTATCTTCAAGCCTGCTACATCTCCAAATTTCTCTATTTTCTGCAGCAGTATAGTAACTGTTTCCAATGGTTCCTCTATAATAAAGACTAAATCATCCGCAAAAGCCTGTAATTTATATTTTTGTTCTTTTATTTCCAATCCTTTAATTTCCATATCTTGTCTAATGTCTCTAGCCAACACTTCCAGTGTAAGAATAAATAACAAGGGGGATAGTGGACATCCCTGTCTTGTGCCTTTTTTGATATCAAAGCCATCTGTATATTTTCCATTTAAAAATATCTTTGCTGTTTGTTTATTATATATTGCTTGAATCGCATTTATGAAATTTTTACCAAAGTCCATTTCCATCAACTGTTGAAACATAAATTGCCAATTTAAATTATCAAAGGCTTTTTGTGCGTCAAGAAATATAAGTGCCATCTGTTTCCCTGGCTGATGTTCATAATATTCTAAAACATTTAAAATAATCCTTAAATTGTTCTTTATCTGTCTTTTAGGCAAAAAACCATTTTGATCTGTATGAATAAATTCAGTCAGGAATTTCTTCAATCTTTCTGCCATTATTGAAGTAAAAATTTTATAATCCACATTTAATAGCGATATTGGTCTATAATTTTTGATTTGTGTAAGATCAGTGTCTTCTTTAGGTATCAAGGTAATATTAGCTTCAGTCCATGAATTTGGTATTTTTGTCTCTAAAAAGATTTCATTGTACAATTCTTTCAAAATCGGGCTTACTGTATCTTGTAAAATTACATAAACTTCTGCAGGGAGCCCATCAGGCCCCGGGGTTTTATCCTTCTTTTGTCTTTTTATTGCCTCTGTGATCTCCATCATTGTTATCTTCTCATTTAAAATATGTCGCATATTCTCTGGCACCTTTGGAAGATCAGCTCTAACTAAGTAATCTTTTGTTGCTTCTTCAGAGACCACCTCTGCCTTATACAATGTCTCATAATAATCTTTAACAATTTTTTCCATCGCATCATTGTGGCAATATATCTCGCCTTTTGAGTCTTGTAATTTACATATCATTCTCTTTTCTCTTTCTTTCTTCAATCTATATGAAAGCCATCTTCCCGGTTTATTAGCATTTTCAAAAAAAATTTGTTTGGATCGTTTAATCTGTTGTGCCATCATCTCCATCTCGGATAAATTTAATTTATGTTTTATCAATTCCATTTGTGCTTTTAGTTCCTTCTTTTGTGGGTCAATTCGTAATTCCAATTCCAATTTCTTAATTTCTTCTTTCAGCCTCAACTGTACTTGCTTCTTTTCTTTGTTCTTTTTGGCAGTATACGTTATAGCTAAACCTCTAAAATATGCTTTCGCCGTATCCCATACATTTTGAAGAGAGGTTTCTTCTTTCTTATTTATTTTTTAAAAAAATTCCATTTCTTTTGTTGCTAATTGTAAAAATTCTTTCTCTTTCAATATAGATTTATTTAATGACCACCTTAATTGTTTCTTGGTTCCTTTCCAAAGCATTTTAAGTGGATTATGATCTGCCCAAATATTAGGTTCTATTTCGACCTCTTGTATTATAGTCTTCAAATTTTGAGACATCCATATCATATCAATTCTTGACCATGATTTATGGCGATTCAAATAAAATGTATATTGTAACTTTTCCGGATTCATCTCTCTCCAAACATCTTGTAAAAGCAATTCCTCTTTCATTTTAAAAAAGGTCTTCGGTAGAACGTTTCCTCCTTTTTTCCCTTGTTTGGAACTTTTATAATCTTGTATTGCATCAGCTACTATATTAAAATCTCCTAATAAGCAAAGATTTTGGTAATTTAAATCCACTAGTTTATCATGTAATTGTTGGTAAAACTGGTTTTGCTTCTCATTGGGTGCATATATTGCCACCATCAATATTTGTTTTTGATTCCATGTAATTTCTACTATTAATAATCTCCCCTCTTCATCAGCATAAATTTGTTTTGGGTTCAACTTTTCTTTTATATACAAAGCTATACCTCTTTTCTTTTGAGTTGCCAAAGAAGCATAAAGTTTACCCAATTTAGATTGTTCTAAAATTCTAAGATGTTGTCTCTTAATATGTGTCTCTTGAATACAAATTATATCCTTTTTTAGTTTTTGTAGTCTAGTAAATATTTTTCTCCTTTTTGAAGGAGAGTTCAGACCATTTATGTTTATTGAAAAGACTCCAATCTCTTCCATAATTTCAATTATTTCTAGCCCTCAATCTTCTAGGTGAGGTTATCTGTCTCTGATCTTTCGGTCTTACATCTTCCTCTGTTTGTGTCTTTTTAGGTTCATCCTCTTCCCTCTGTTTAGATGTTCCAGCCACGTTCATTTCCTCTTGTTTCTTAGGCTCCGCTTCGCCTCTTTCCAAAAACTCTCTATGATTATTGAAAAATTCCTCCGCTTGAAGTGGGGTGTTCAATCTGTATCTTTTCGTATCCCAAAAAATTAACACTCCTTCTGGAATCAACCATCTGAAGTTGATTCCCTTATTAAACAATTTCTTTGTTAAAAATTGATATTCTCTTCGGGCTTCTCTTATCCTTCTAGGAATTTGCTTAAGAACTACAAGTTCTTTTTCTTTATATTTCAGCGGTTGATCTCTTATTGCTCTCAGAATGTCATCTCTTACTGATCTTTTAACAAATCTTACATGAATTTCCCTAGGAACTCTATTTTTTCTAGCATAGCTTGAGTTAACTCTAAAAGCCTGATCTATCTCTTTTTTCATTTGATCCTTTTCTATTCCGAGCAGCTCCGCCAATAGCTCACTCATCAGCTCCAACAAATTCTCATCTTTCTCTTCTATGACATTTTGAAATCTTAAAAAATATGATGACCGTTCCATCTCCGCCACGGCAAAGCTGTCTTCCAATTCTGCATTTACTTGCGCCAATCTCTGGTTCTCTCCTTGGAGGTATTCTAATTTCTGATCCACTTCCACTGACTTATCTTCTATTTTTTGCATCCTTTGTTGGTTATCTATGATCGCCTGTTGGAAGACTTCCATTTTTTGGTCCATTTTTTGATCCATTTTAGCAAAATCATTTTTCAAATCCTCAAACTTTTTATCTGACTCCATTTTCATATCCATTTGACGTTGGAGATTAAGGAGAAAGAGGACTCAGTGTATTTTAGGACATGGGAAAATTTTTATCAGTGGTTAACATTATGTTAGAGCTAAATTATATTTAATTAGTAAGCTTTTATTTTATGACTATTTTTAGTATTAAATTATAATTGTTTAGTATTGTATTAATTACTGTTATTCAATACGTGTACCCGGACGAGAGTCTGCTTGTGTAAGCGTTGGATTTTTTATGTGGGGGTAACCCCACTACTGTACCTATCCCTATTCCCATCCCTATCCCAACTCCACTCCCTAACCCCATCCTCTACCCATATTATTCTTATCCTTCCCATACCCATATAAAATTTAATAAAATATATTTAAAAAAAAAAAAAAGTTTGAAAGTAAGAGTTCATATCCTCTGTGGCTTCCAGAATTTTTTCCAATATGAGCTCATAGTCCAGCCGTGTGTTAGGTTCCATATCAGTAGTAGAAAGATTTTTTAATCTTTTAGAGAAGGCTCTATTTCGTAGAAATCAAACAAATGTTCACCTCCAATTTTCAATAGACCAGCTGTTCAGTTATCTTATGCTTATCATCTTTTGAAGGTCATAGCCATTCCCAGCCATAAAAAAATATACAGTTGCAGTACCACTTTTCGACACAAGATGTCCTCAGCAGACCATAAAATCTTTTTTTTCTTTCCAAATTAATAGATTTTTTATTTTTCGTGTTGAAAAAGATGAAGAAAGGCCTCTCCAAAGTAATAGATGCGTAGTTATAACAATAATAATCAAGAATAAAATGTTTTCAGGTCCCCTCAGTATTCCAAAATTTAAGTAGTCCATAAAAATTAACTGGTTTTTTTTTTTTTTCAAAAGCTGTTTTTCCCGAATGCCCAAACGCTGCTCCCTCACAGCAGGGAAGTAATTCAAACACAAAAGCTTTTGACAGGAGAGTAATTAGGGAAAAAAGGGGTAGGAAAGGTCTCACCCGGATTCTCCATGGGGGTTCTTTACGCTTAGTTGTTCTTCTGGCTTTCAGCTGGTGCGACGAAGTGATCGTCCATTTTGCTGGCCGATCTTTTCCTCCGACGGCCCTAAGGAGATAGCTCGAACTAAGGAGAGCTGCCGCTCTTCCCCAGTCAAGCAGGAGCCTCCTCAAGCGGTGGTCGCCTCTACGGGGCGACTTTCGACCCAGTTAAGGGTCTACCGGCGAAGGGAAAGCAGCCGGTGGGAGAGACGGCTCTCTCCGTGCGACTGCGCGTGTCGCAATCCGGAACCGGAAGCCGAGTTGATTTGTTTGATGATCCATCAGTTTGTTTTTTTGGCTGTCCATGGTATTCTAAGAATATAATATAATTATATTAACCTAAATATGTTAGGTTTTATTAGACTTTATGGCTAAGTATTTAACTAAGTCTTTAATTAGGATTCATGAGCTCTCAGATATTGATTTCCTGTAGCCACAGGTGCAACTGGTCACTCTAGCTTTGACAACCTAGGTATCTGCCAAAATACTCTGTTCTATACAGTATAGTACTTTTAAAGTCTAATAAGTTATCCTCTCTAGCTTTGAATCTTGGAATCCTAAACAATCATCTCTATCTGTTAATCTCATCTACAGTGTAAACCTCTACATCTACTGGAATAATTGTTCTATTCAACAGACTTTCATGATCACATGAGTGTGCATAGGATTGGAGTCAACTCAATGTGAGAGTAAAGCCATAATGTCTTGTCCAGGTTTTCTCATGTATATCCCCTTGAGGTAAAAGGATATTAACCTTTGAATGGTCCTGGGAGGTTAGAACATTTTCACGCAACTATACAAAAGTCTCGTATAGTACCCTGTCCCTTCTGACTTCACCAGTTAAATCTGTTTATTTATTTGTGCCATTTCTGTGCCACTGACTTTCAAATGCACCAGATGGTTTACAGAATTACACAAAATCATAAAAATATAGCTATACTACCACCACCACCATTAGTGAAATCTGGTATCCCATAGCAACTTCCTTCACTTCATCCATTAAAAGTTCTGCTTTTGCATTCCATCCTGCACATTTTGAATTGTAAACATCGTGATTTTTGAAGACTCTCAACTTTCACTGCTATTATACTTCCCATATGAATCTGAGTCATGTTAACTCTGAAAGCGTTTTTTATTTTTACAGGACTTAGTTTGTACCAAGTGCAATACATGTGTGTTTGTATATGTTACAATTGTGCTGGCATGCAAAGAAAAGCTACACCTGGGCTTGTTCCTGCAATGCAAACACTCCTGGCCTTGTGACTAGGGTCATTATTGCTTGCCATGCAGATTACAGACTATGAGAGTTGGCAAAGTGCAAGAATAAAGGGAAGGTGTTTGGCATTGAGCCTAGGTTACATCAGAATCTGGCAGCCATTTGAGAACTGAGGCTGTCTATTTGCTGAAATGTGACATTCTTGAACTTTTCTTCATCTTATTTATTTAGTGTATTTGTGGATATCCCCGCTGTTTAATGAGTATTTGAAAATAAGCAAACATGGGAAAAAGTTATACTAAAATCAATTAAATTCTTTGCTTTAGATTCTAATGCCACTAACTTTTTAGGACACAAAATATATGTTTGTGTTTGAAACCGCAACCTTTCAGTATCCATGGGTCTTTGCTATAGGCCTCACCCCGTTGTTACAACCTGCAGGAAAAATGTATTTGCTTTTATTACAAAGGCAGTTTGGAGTCTTTTCTTTAGCATACAGTACCTATTATTTGGTATGAATTGTTTTTGTTGACAGCTCACTGAAAAATTGGAATTGATCAAAGTAAAGCCTGCTAGTATGAATAATTAACACTCAAATGTCACTGGGCTATAGATTAGAACTTCTCTCTCAATGAGATAACACATCTCTGTTTCAGGTTTTCTAAATCTTTAATAAGGCATCATGTATTTGCCTATAAGTTGTTCATTTCCTCTCCTCCCCTTTGATGTTTGACATAAAGAAGTACATAACAAACTCAGGGGTGTATTCCCATGGTGAATTATATAAATTTTCTGCTACAGGAAGAATTATTACATAAAGACATTTCTATATATATTTTGTCTATAGTGTATCCCAAAATGATCAGCAGGTCTTAAGTAATTATGGTAAGACTGAAGTTTTTAAGGTTTTTGGCTCATTCTCTGACAACTATTGCTTCCTTTAAAATGTTGCTCAATATGAGTAATAGCACCCATTGCGTTCATACATGAAACCGTATCTTGGTTATCATTGGAGTACTGGATTTTGAAGTATCAAAAGCAACTTCTCTCTGCTTGCAACTATGACCAAGCATGTTCATTTAAATACTATATTAAATATAGATTCACAAAATGTAAATCCTTTAAAAGGAGGAGTTAAAAAAATGATGCAAGTAGGTTCAAAACGCTATACTGCTTTTTTAACACATCCATACACAATGCATACCCATGAGCTATTTCCTTTTGAGGTAAGAACATTTACCACAGTACAGAAAATAAGAAAAGTAAGATACTTAAAACTGTGAGATAAAAGGGGGGGGGGGAGGAAATACAGCTAAATATAATTATATCGCTACACTTCACCTTATGACATTCTTCTGTTAGGCACCTATATAGTTTTCACACACATGTGAAACAGATTGCACAGTTGCTTCATAAGCAAGCTGTATCTATATTTTAACATTATTTCAGTCACTCTGTCTACATTTTTCAACATTCTTAACAGCATTTATGACTTCTTTTGCAGTATTTGTTTCTTGGACACTAAATGTACAGCATTCATTTAAATTCCATTCTTCAACATATCGTTATATTCCCTTACAAATCTCTAAAATAATCCTCCCACCATTCTCTCACTTGTTTCATACCATATCACTACATCATTTTTATTTTTAATCCATTAACTCTATTAATAAGATTGCGACTGTAGCATAAAAGTGGAGTCAGTTAATTCTAGATCATCCATTAGTTCCTCCTGTTCCTTATATTGTAGTTTGTATATGCAGCCTAATGCATATTTAGGTTTATTTGGGAGCAAACCTGGGGAAAAACACTGACATTAAGTTGTTGCAGATTGGTGCTATATTCACAAATTAGAACTCGAATGAACCTTTCAAAATTGAATTGCAATCATTATAGAACTTAATAAACCAAAGCAATGCTTGAAGATTACTGATGGGATGGTTTTTTTATATCTAATGATAAATATTTAAATGAGCTTGTAGTTCTAGTTCATGTAACATCTGACGACTTGATTTTGCAATTCATCATTTTATATTTTAAGTTATAAAGGATTTTCTGTAGATTTCCTGTTGCACAAAGCCATGGCCCTCTAGTAAAGACAAAGCATTTTGTTTAAAAGCAGCCTGTTTTGAAATTTAATATTAGAAGAGAACATAATATTAAAATTGCCATTGTTCTGATCTATGAGAGATCCAGTTTGCTTGGTAATTATATGGCAACAATTTAAATGGTGCCAACAGCAAGTCATCTGTTAAATATAACCTTCAATGACTTTACCAAGTAGGGATTAAGTATATAAACATCATAGATAACTTAGTTACAAAATAAGCTGGTAAGACTGTAGAGCTGCCTCACCGGATATCATTCATTTAAACACATTTTTAAAAATATTTATTTTAAATTCAGAGACCGTTGATAGGGCAGGTTGTTGCATGCTCATCTGGCATTTCTCAACATTACTGTCTTTCTTCGGGATAAAGTAACTCCTCTTAACTTCAATAAATCTAATGTAACTCCAATTATTATATTATGTGCCTTCAATTTAGCCTGTCCCCTACAGCAGGAACAGACAAATTTCTCAGCTCAAGTTCTGTTTTGTTATTCTAAATTACTACTACTTTGGTATTTAATATAATTGAGCGTATCAATAAAGGAGAATATTTGTAGCTCCGAGTTGAAATGAGGTGTCCTTGGTGCTCTCTGAGCTTGGTTGTTTTCTTGCAGAGATTTCATTACCCAAACTAGGTGCTAGTAAGGACTTACTTATCAGAGCAACTGCTTTTCTACTGTTGCTCTGATTCCTATACTTCCTGCTTCCACCCTGAGGAATTCTTACCTCAAGGAATCCCTGATATATATCTGTCTGGATGGGGAGCTCACCTCTGCATCTGAACTGCTTCATGATTTATCAATGAACCCAACTCCTTGCAGTTTGGAAGATATTTCCAATCTTCTAAATGGCCAAACATTTTGGCTTATATTAGACAGTGGATTGATATATCAACACAATTTCACAAAATTGCCCCCTCTTTTGAATATAACATTAGAGATTTGGCATTGGTACATCCATCAAATTAACCTGGAAATGGCGCCTTAGAAGTGGCAAACCATTGCCAATCAGCTTAATCGTAACAAGAGTTGGCCATGGTAGAAAACTGCATTCACCAGCTACAATGTCATGTAATTGGGGTAAACCTAAACCCAATCTCTGTGTTTTGCTGGAGTAAGGCAATGCCTAATCCTTTGCAGCAAGGATGAGATAGGACATTTCTCAGCTACATTTTTTTTTGAACAAATACCCATTTTATCTGTATTTATTGATTTTCTTTCTGACCAGTTATGACAAAGATCAAAAGGACTCACCCAATAGCTTCCTCATCACATCTTGGTGACCTCATAGCTATAGTTCATCCTGTTTCTTTAGTCCATCAAGGGTACTTTCACTTTCTGAGCTTTAGTCTCATGCATTGGGGTTAAATTTTCCATCGAGACCAGCCCACGGGCCACATGCATCACATACAGGCCATGCCCACCCTGGCTCCACAAAGGCAAAAAACGTCACGATACATCACGTGACGCGATCGAGTTTGACACCCGTGATCTAATAGACTATGAGTGTTTGATTGCACAAGGTAGAGCAGGTTATTTTAGTCTCTTGAAGTTTTCACAAAGGTTTCCTGTGTCGCTAAATGGAAATCCTTTGAAGCTTTTGCTCAGAAATAACCATTCAGTCTCTGCAATATTAGATCTGCCATGTTTTCGTCTTTCACTTGTAGCTGAAACACAAGACTTACACAGTACAGTATATCCTGTGTCTCTCTCTTCTTTTTATAACTGTCTGATAAATATTTCCTGAAAAGCCTAGCATATCTCTCTTCTCGACCATTCTGGCTACTTCCGGTCTGGAGCCTTCCCCTTGTCCCCTCTATGATAAAACTGAAATCCTTGGAACGACAGAACAGAGTTTTGCCAGAACCACAACAGCTTTTGGAGGAGATATGAAATTTATACAGAGCAATTCTCACCCTCCCCTACCCCACCATTACAAATGTATTGTTAACCTTTTACTCAGGTTAAATGTCAGTGCACTACCTATAGAGATAATGTTTCTATTGAGGGAACATGGAGCAAGCAAGTAGGTGTATTGCTGAAAGGTTGATTGAATTACAAATCTTAACTAGGCTGATCTCTTTGAATGCAAGAAGACAATGCATTTTTAAAACAATTAGAACCAGGAAGTCTTTTGTGTCTTTGCCTTGAACAGAGAAGAAAATAATCAATTTTAAGATACTTTTATTTTAGTTAAGGTGTAACTTTTATTTTAGTTAAGGTGTAGCTAAGTCAGAACTTGCTGCAGCTGGGCAGCCAACTATGAGCATTCCCTATCATCACAAGACTTGCAGATAGAAATCTTCTGGTTTTGTTAAAAATAGGTTGACAAAACTGAAAAGGTGATTCAATATTAAAGTCATAGATGTGATATAGGATGTGTAATAAAGAGAAGGAAGAAATATGTTCATAACCTTGTTTCATAGTGAAATAACAACTAGCATTTCCAGTAAATGTTAAGGTCCTTGTCTTGTAAAAAAGTTTTAGGTACATAGAAACTGTTGTTCAGAATTGTCAATTTGACTAGCAATCAGGCAAGCCTTTTCAAAGCCAGCTGGATGACTTTGGGCCAGTCATTCTCTTAGCCCAGCCTATCTCACAGAGTTGTTGTTGTGGGGAAAATACAAAAAATGTTTGCCACCTTGAGTTACTATAGACTGAGTAATAAAGACAGGATAAAAAAATCTAAACAAATGTACCTGGAAGTATCAGGAGTTTGAAATTTCCATTTGATTATTATTATATGAGATGTCACCGTGCATATAATCATGATATAAAATTTTACAGTCACAGAATAAATATAATTATTTAAATCTTTGTTGCAATTTTTTGTTTGTATTACTAAAATGACATATAAACTGGAGGGTTGAAAAAGTGGGTTGCATTATTCATTGATAGATCCTATATGGAGACAGACACAGTGGTGCTTAAAATTTGTGAACCTTTTTGAAATTTTCAGAACTTCTTCCTAAATATGACCTAAACATGTTCTGTTCTATATACAAGCTCTAAAGAAATCATAATTAAACAAGTGAGTCAAAAATATTATACATGTTCATTTCTTTACTGATGAAAATAATTCAGAGCTACATGTATAACCTGCTTCATGTACCAATATCTGAAACATCTTTAGCCAAAGTCCATTGTAGTTTCAAAAATGTTTTAGTTCTGCTTTTAGAATTCTGATCAAACTTCATTTTGAAATTAAAATGATATAAACAGTATTCTCATGCTGTAACTATCTGGCACAGAGAAATCAGCGACGCTATGTGATTGGGTGCACATTAGAAAGATTATGCTGCATCATTCTGTTTGAAGAGTTTTTTTAATGGAATAAAAAGTCTGTGACTCTAGAATGCACTGAATATTTACTTGGAGAGATTAACATTATTTTTAAATGTTATCTTTTTAAACTATCCTTAGTCAGATCAACTGCCAAGAGAGTAATTACATAAAAAAACATAGTAGCTGAACTTTCTAATTAATTCAAGGCATACATTAGTGGGTTTTTAAATCATATAAAGTGAATTAAACTGCCTTACTCCAGGACAGTTGCTTTGTGAAATTTCATGTAATACCACAGGATACTTTAGTTTTCCTTTAAGAGTTGTCCTGAATGTTTTAATGTGTTTAAATGTCTTATAAAGCAGGGGTGTCAAACTGGCATCCCGCGGGCCAGATACGTCAAGCACAGGCCACGCCCACCCCAGCTCTGCAAAGGCAAAAACGTCATATGACACATGACGCGATCGAGTTTGACACCCATGTCTTATAGCATGAAAACATATGTGAAAATCACATCCATCTCCTTATTCCTCCCATTTACAGAACCATTTATAGTAGCTTCCCTTCTGCATGTTTAGATATGCTTACAAATGCAAAGAACTAATTTCATGGTTTTTGTCATAGAAAAATAGTAGCCAGAAGACTTTGATCAGTTGACTTCAGTGAGCTTTCTAGTTAAGTCTTCAAGGTGTGGGAAGTCAGCCCCCCCCCCCAATTGGTCTCCATGTGAAGTCTCAGAAGAAAATTAGGAAGACTATGGTGGGAGGGTGGAAACTCATTGTAAGGTTTTCTTTCTTACCCCATTTGTATTGTAATAAGCCAGTTGAATGGATTCATGGAGTGATGGCATTTGGGAATAGTTGGCACAGCAAGTACTGAACACCTTGGATTACTGTCTGGTGGGAGGGAAAATTTATCCAGAATGTTTGTATTGCCCGTTTTGTAGAAGCAGCTGCACGCACACACACACACACACACACACACCATTCATAACCACACTGAGTCTATCTCTTTCACCTACCTTCAGTAAAGCTCCAGCCTGATTCTTGCCCTGTGTCATTAAAACTTTGTAGGAACAACTTCCAGCAAATTCCAAGGGGGAGGGAACCAGGCCCCCTCAGGTGATTTGCAATTCATATGCCCTCACTGAGGAGGTAGCAGAAAAGAGATCTCCAAACCTAAGCCCTGAATATCTTACACTAGTGGACTCAAATTGGGAGTCCTAGGGCTCACTATGTGCAATTTAAGAAAATGTAATAGCCTGGCTTGCATACTGGCTAACCTCAATTGGACATTACAAACCTGGATGCACTGAACTAAGAGCTAAGGCAGGAAACAACCCTTGAAAATGGGCAGCCAGTGGCAAACCATGGCTGTGAAGAATTTTGAGAGGCATGTGCTTCAAAACCTGACTGGAAGCTCAAAGTGACATCCAACATTTGAAAATAATTGGCACAGAATACTGGAAACTATAAATTTCTAACAAAATTTTTGCCCTGACTTTTAGAACTTTATGGGAGCCACTGCAGGGATCTTTTTCTGCTGCCTCCATTATTGTCTTCCCCTCTTTTTCTTTTGGGTTAACAGTTTAAAGCTTGTTTACCAAGTCTCCCTGACCAGGTCAATTTTAATCTTGTGCCAGTAAGTGTGTCATTCACACACTTATGGCACAAAGGGGGGAGCTGTGGGAAGTCAGCACCCCCAGAGAAGGAAATATTAAAGAGGCAGAAAAGCATGCCCAGTTTTCTTAATAGCCCCAAGTCTCCCTCCCCCAAGCAGAAACCAGCTCTGTAGAAATGCAGATGTAAATAATCCAGAAAGGTTGAAGGCCCCAGCTAGAAGCTTAGGAAGACAAAGACACCTAAAATCTACATACTCCACCCAAACTCTAAGATAGGACATAATAGGATTAACCCACAGATGCCAAAGGGCACACTCAGACTCAGGTCAAAGTTCATGCCACAGGAACAACTCCAAACAAAAGGCTCAAGAAGGTATAAAAACCCACTCCCTACATGTGCTCTCTTTTTTTCCAGAGCCATCTTTCTGTCTGGCTCTCCTCTTCAATAAACTGCAACCTTCTTTCTAAAGCAGTCGCCATGTTGTTTATTCCTGGCTTGGACTGAACCATGTTGAAGACTTTTCCTTCAACAAAGGGAATGCAGTCCTATACAAAATTAAAATTCTTTCATAATGTAATGAAGATGTAGGAGTGTTCTTCCAGTGACTTTTTGTTGAAACACATCCTGAATTCCACTTTGGAAGAGTGTCCATGATGGATGATCAGGAGTCAATGCTTAAGAGTTATCAATTATATTATTCTGTGTTAACAAAGTCTCCGGTCTTGCCAAAACTTTTAAAATTAAGCATGATCATCATAAAAAAAGTTTGTGAAATTAGTGAAGTCAAAATATAACACATATTGCTTTGTATAAATCATTCAGCAATACATTTGCTACCAATCAAGACTGGGGTTCAGTACTGTTGAAAGAAAAGTCTTCATCATGGTTCAGTCCAAGCCGGGAATAAACAACATGGCGACTGCTCTAGAAAGAAGGTTGCAGTTTATTGAAGAGGAGAGCCAGACAGAAAGATGGCTCTGGAAGAAAAGAGAGTGAGCACACGTAGGGAGTGGGTTTTTATACCCTCTGGAGCCTTTTGTTTGGAGTTGTTCCTGTGGCATGAACTTTGACCTGAGTCTGAGTGTGCCTTTCTGGTATTCTGATGGTGGTAGGTTAATCCTAATGTCCCAAGGGTCATATCCTGCTTCCCTGGGGCTGTGGCTGATGACTCTTAAATTTTTGGTGTGTTGATTCTAGGGATCTTTCTTCCTAATCCCAATTTCCTGATTCCAGTCTTTCTGACAAGATTATCACATCTGCATTTCTGCAGACTGGTTTCTGTTTGGGCCAGAGAGACTTGGGGGGGGGGGGTGTTGGTTTCTGCCTTTAAATCCTTTAGGGAAATATATTCTTTTAAATATTTCCAAAAATATTTCTTTCTCTGGGGGGGCTGACTTCCCACAGTACTTAAGATTTCCTTCATTATTCAGTACACTTTCTAGGTACATACTTAATTTCTAGAAAATAATCACTAATAAATATTTACTAATTATATTAACTACTAATAAATATTCCAGTTCTGAGGAGCTTACACTCCAATAGCAGTATGTAAAGCAGATGTAACAAAACAAGTCACATTTTGTCTCAGTAACATCAAGAGGGCGGGATAGGAATTCACAAGGGATCAAGGCTTGATTCCAAACCCGCCGGATATACGAGTTCAGTTTCTCCCATTCAGATTAATAGCCGTCTCCTGTGCCGTCACTTTCCTAGTTCTGTGCAACTCTGGATCCTATCCAGGGTTTTATTGCGAGATGAACAGAGGGATACTAAAGTGCCACAAACCTCTCGAGTGTCTCTGCACGAATTGCACGCCTCTCCAAAAAGGTGGCGACGAGAACACTTCAAAGAATGCACTTTATCTGGAAAAAAAACTATTCCATGAACTTTCGGTCTGATTCAGATAAACGCATTCTAGGCTGCTAAAATACATTTTAAAAAAAGAACCCCTCGACCTCTAGTTAGCCCCGTACAGCATCACGCGGCAGTCACGTGAAAACGCAGCAACGCAAACCAAATGCGTGTTAAACTAAGCGCAGGGCAACAGGAAACCGCTGCCCAGGCGAACTTCTCTCGCGCTTGCCCCGTTTGCTTTGATGGTATTCTCGCGAGAGCGTGATTCTCGCGCCTACCCCTCCCCCTTAAAAAAAATAATGAAGGAGGCGGGTCTTAATTGGAATCAGGTGACAGTGAGGGCAATAACGACGGAGGGGCGGGGCTGGGGCTGAAGTCCCAGGTCATGTGACCGCGCCCCTGCTCGTTTTTCAGCGCTGCGTTGGGTCTTGGCTCCCGTGTCCCGTGGTTGCTCGCAGCTTCGTGCGGCGTTCCTCTTCTTTCGGGTCCTCCCTTCTCCCTCGAAGCGTTCCGTCATGGCGGGCCGAAGTGCGGTGGGTTTCCTACTGGTGGCTGCCCTGCTCGGTGAGTGTGACCGGGGCGGTTTCTCCTCTCTCACCAGGGCAACGGGGCCCTTCGTCTTCCCTCACGGCGAAGGCCCGCAGGGAAAAGCTCCTGGCTTTCTGCGTAGCGCTGGACTCGCCTGGCCCTTCCCGAGGGCACCGGACGAATTCCCCCCCGCCCGAGGTTCGGTCGGTCTAGCAGGGCGGCCAAAAGGAAAGGTAGGCGGCCTTTCCTAGGTAGATTGGCCGCCTCCTTGCTTGGCGAGGCGGGTCGCTGTCTGCCTTTGGAGAAGGTGAAAGGATGAAAGAGAAAGGGTTTCCTTTCCCTGCTCCTCTCCCCACCGGCTCCCCGATCACATCCGCCGCTTCTGTTCAACGTTGAAACTGGCTGATAAGAGCCTCCGAACCGGATCGGCTGTCTAAACTGTCCATTAAAGAATGCGTGATATATAACACGGAGGTGCTGCTAGGCAGCCCCAGCCTCCTTTTGTATTCTGGTGTCATTTCGTAATGCTTGGAGTAGTGAAATCAGTGCCTTTCCTTTCTCCCTTTTCTTCTTCCTGAAATTTATCCGAGCGCTTTTTTTTTCGGTGGAGGAAATGACTAACTACTTTCTTCTTTTTTGCCCTTTTGGGCACTGTAATGTAAAATAAACTGCTCTTCCACCTTCCATTATGCTGGGTAATTGGGAAATTTTAAAGCTGGAGGCCTCGTTTTTTTTTCTTGGCCGTGTTTTTAGAATTGGTTGCTGTATTCTCCTTTCAACTATGTTTTGCTGCCGAGATGCTTTGCTCCAGTATTTGACTTACTCTGTATTTCTTACAACTCTCAAGGTAGATCTGGGCCTCAGGTTTTAATTTATGGTGGCCGTGTTGTTCAAAGCTTGTACTAAGGAAAATAAGAGAAGAGTTGAAAAGAATAGCAGGTCTAAACCCTTCCCAACTATATTCGGAGAAAAAAAATCTAGTTCATTTTACTCAGAGGGAATAGCTCAAGGCAACAGTTTTGTACAAGAAGACTGTAACTTCTCCCTGCTCAAAGAGCAACAAGCTGCTAGTGTTATACTATTGACGAGTTTACAGATTTATTTAGATGGTAAACATCTTATCCTTGAGGAAATTCCCTGTGGATTTTTATTATATATTTTCTAAGTAAAACCATTTAAAAATATTTTGCTGTGTCATTTAAACATGATTTATTTAGCATATAACAGCAGAACTCTTGGTTCTTTTTTTCCTCCTTTTTTGAAGATTCTGGATTTCTGCTTTCCTCCTCTAAATGTTACATCTGTATGTTTATTTAAACAACCCAAATTTCTCACATAGTTTATTATACTAGTAAGATTCAGTTGGTTCTATATCCAGGTATTCTTTACTTTGTGAAAACTAGGTAGATGTGATTCTTTGAAGAATCATGTAATATGCTACCATTGATCCAAATTATAGTAAGTTTCCTTTATGTCTTCCTATGTCAATATTTGTTTCCAGTATACTTACTTTGATTCTACAATGTTTATGATGATAGGGTATGAATGAACCTATACAAACTTGAGTAAATATTATTGAACTGTATGAACTATTTACACCAAAGGTTCCCAAACTGTGCAGTGTTGTGACCTTGGAAAATTATAAATCTGTGATTCTCCCATATGAATAAAACTAATGAATTCATCTTGTTTACTTTTGTGAGAAATAAACTACATACCTTTAATAAATTGTTAATCTAGAAGCCAAATGACACAACCATAGAACTGTACAGCTTTATAATATAAAATATTTTACCTGAAATAATAAACTATATTCAAAACCTTATTTAAGTAAAGTTTAATTTTACAGAATTCTTCAAATTTAGAGTATATCTTAAGCCTATCACTCCTTTTTTCTGTATTCAGGATTGAGATATGTATTATTTTAGAGCAGCAATTGTAAATAATCCTGACCTTGCTACCAGCTTGCCAGGGCAGAAGAAGAATATGTAATGAAAGCAATCCGCACTTTGGCTTCATAAGCAATAAGAGCTTTGCTTTGACAAGTCAGTTGTTGGCTTGTCCAGGCAAAACAAGTAGTGCTTCTGATATTGTTTCAGCTTTGTGGGTGTAAGCCTTTAGGTTTGTGTATATAAGGCCTGAGGCTTGGCATATTGTATTTTAGCTGTGATTGGCCAAACAGAAGAGAATTCTGTGGTAAGCCAGCCTTAAATGTTCTTTCTCAGACTAGCCTATAATAGTCTAGATAATACACAATTTCCTAGCTTATAAGTAAAATATAAAAGAATACCCATAAAAACTATTGATTTAACAGTGACTGGTTTCATTGTTGTTCTGTAAATGAGATGGATTAAAAAAAAAACTTGAAAATTCAACACAGAGCAAATGGTACCTCATTCTTTCTTCCTTTGAAAATATGTCTTATTGCTTATGATTTATAGTGTTTTCAAGAGTTTTCACATTATGCAGGGGGGGAAACTTACCAATGAAGTCAATATCTTTCTGAGTTTAAGTATTTCATAAATATAACTTTCCAATGCCAACATACCTCTTCTTTATCTGAATCCATGAATGATTTGGTTTACAATGTTTTAGAGACATTGAAACAGATTAGGAAAACAAAAGGACATTGTTTAATTAGTGAAGTCAGTCTTCCCTGTTTATCATGAGCAAAGATGAAAATGTTCTTGTTAGTTGTATGCTTAGGCATTGCAAAACTAAAAATCTAAAAGATGAACTCGTAAATATGACTCTGAATTTTGTTTTGTATTTGATAACTCTGTTTGAAAGCCAATTTGTTACTTAGCCTTATAGAAATATTTCTATACCCTCTTTTAAAAGCATGCATGTAAAATTTTCTTTTGGAGTTGCTTTTGACTTTTAAAAATGCTGATCCAGAATGAAATTAGAACTAGAACACTATTGGCTGGAAAATGCAATTTATTGCCATGATATGTAACTTTCATAGCCAGAAAAGTTTCAAAATTAAACTCTCAATCCAATGTTATTTTCTATAGAAATGTATATATTTGTTTATGCAGTTTACTTCCCAGTCCAGTTGAATTCCAGGAAATATAAAGATACTAGTAATCAAACACAAAGAAACAATAATACATTGTAGTCAGTTGCAAATTTTACATATAATTGCTCTGTATATAGCTAGGTAAGGGTTTTTTTAATTCTACTTTGAAAGCAACACAGTTTTTATATGGGAAATAGTTGTTTGGTTGGCCTGGGTTCAATTCCAGCCTTATAATAAATAATGAACTGGATTCTCCACCATTTGTAGTAAGGTCTTTGCATCTTCCTCTGCCTGTGAGCTCAACTGATAAAGGGACAGTTGCAACTTAAAATGAGACAGTGCCTTTAGAGATCAGATAGGAGAGAAAGGATTGAAGGAATAAAGTGGCTTGACATTTAAAAAAACTATAGACTTTACATGGGAAATGCCTATTTTTGTTTTAACTTCCCATGTGTTCCTCTTGTGCTCATATGAGCTACTCTTAAGACCCACTTGACCACGGAAATGTTTTATGTTTTGATAGAACCAGGACAGAAATATATAGACATGGCAGTATAATACAATTATATTATTTACTTAGGAGTAGAACTAGATTATAACTTTACTCTTATGCTCTTTCCTTTTTGGGACAGTTACACAGTTGCTCCCTAATCTTAATTTTTTAGTATCCTTATAAAATTAATCCTGTTAAATAATGAAAATGGATGCTGTATCCCCTTAAAATGGCTCCAATTTTTCCAGTAAATGAAATAGGCTACTTTAAGATGAATATTACTTCTGTTTTGTTAATGTTGCATACTCTAATGTGGTTGGGATCTTCTTGAACAACATTTCAGCATTACATTTTATACTGCTTATGCTGAGAATCATGGAGTGGAAGATTGGATTTGGTCAGGAGGCAGAATCCAGCAGCCCACTTATTCAGGGCTAACCAAAGTCTGGAGTTAGGGCTTATTTGATTTCATTTGAAACCTTATCCAGTATTGCAGTAATGTAATTTTGTCTAGGCTTCATCTAATATGCACCTTTCCTCAGTGAAAAAAGATGTGACAAACTAGTAACATCTAGTTTTATTTGCCTCCTGCCATTCCCTCTTTATAGGAAAAAGAAAATATGAGCAAGGAATAAAATTTTGGTAGAAGGTAAGATGTGAATCCAAACTGCTTCACCCTGGTCTTAATCCATGTTAGTATGCAAGATTGATGCATTTTAAAACATAAGCAAAGCCAGTATCATTTTCCTTAATATGTCCCAAATCATTTAGCTATTCTTTTATAAGGTTAGTGGGTCTGCTTTGCCTTGGTTTGTTCTACAGCTAAAGTCTATGTTTCAAACCCAGCTATGTGTGTGGCTGATTATGAAGATGGAAGAATTATCTGCCTTTGATAATCCTAAATGTCAGGTTTCACTATTGTAAAATATCTTGTCTATAGATTTTTTAAAATCCCAAAACTAAGACAAAATACTTATTTTGTAAGGAACTAGTCTTCTCCCTTCTCCCATTTTTTAATAGTGAGCAAAAATCATAACAGAAATCAACATATTCGGTGCATGCAGAAGATGCTGGTGTGTGTGTATTTTTTCTGATAGGAAGCAATTGCCCCATAAAATGTAGTTTTGATTAGATGTAGTTTTGATAAAATGTGTATCTAAAAGGAGAAGGGCAGAGGAGCCAATAATATTTCTAATTTGGATCTAAGTTGTGCACATTTTAACACTTACATGGGCTGCATGCACTAGAATAGTATCCATATTGGGATATTACAAACCCAGTACAATTTGGACAAAGGGACAAGAAGTTTAAACAGAGTATAATAAATCCTGCATATAATCTGATGTCAGACTTTTTTTTAATGTTAGGAAAATCCTATTCGGAAGCACTATAAAGTTGATTGTAGCCACTCTAAAAAAAGAAAAAAGGGTGCTACAATATATACATATTTGTATAGTATCTAGAAGGTACATTTGAAAAGGAGAACCAGTACAAATAATGTCAATTAAAATAGTTACTACTGATTTATAATTGTAAAATTAGATGCCTTATTTTAAAAATTAACTTTCTCATATCAGCTTTTTTCCTATACACAAACTATATGCATATATGTTTACATAGTCCTTTTCAGTAGAAATAGCAAAATGGGGAAAATACAGGGTGAGGGATGACGAATAGCTGGATGGAAAGGAAGAGGAAAGAAAACACAATAAAGATGAGAAAAATAATAAGTGGGAAAAACTTGAGAAAATTGTGGAACAGACCATCTGCCTATCTAGTATGGCATTATATATCAATAATCAGTGTGATGCATTTGTGATATATGGAAGGGTTGGGGATAGCTTCTGTTATGTATTGAGCTTAATTGAGAACAGGTACAGGGAGCTGCACCGGAACAATCAGCAGACCACGTGGCCTGCTGGGTCAGACTTGCTGTCTGCAAGGAATAACTAGCATGAAACTGAGCGGGAAAATACGTTGTATTGATTGGCTGGCGACGCCCCAGGCTGAATGTATAAAAAGGGGTGGAGCCATTTTGTTCTGAGTTCTGTTTAGCTGTGAATAAAGAAGTACCTGTTGTTGAGTCCTGCCTCTTCAATGCCTACCAACGCAAGAAACAACATTGGCGACGAAGGTGGGATCGTGCTGCCGCAAAAGTCAAGCGCTAACTCACCACGGAAAGCCTTGAAGTCGCTGAGAAGTACAGCGTTCCAACTTCCTTCGCTCTGCCTGCCAGTCCGGAATCGCTGGAGGAGAGTACCGCAAGGAGTTGTCCTGGAACCACTTTGGAAGCCTGCGCAGCACGAGGCGTTGAAAAGGCCGCCAACATTACACAATGGCAAAGATTGGTCATCTTTCTGAATTCGACATCAAGCATCCCGAACGTTGGAGCCCCTACGTTGCTAGGGTGGAAAATTATCTCAGAGTCAACCAGGTTCAGGAGGACGGACTGAAGGCCGTGACACTGTTGTGCGTTTGTGGTCAAGAAACCTTCGATATCGCGGAGAACCTGGTTGCTCCAGCACCCTTGGAGTCCATCACTTACGCGGAGCTGAAGGGAATGCTCAAACAACATTTTGAGCCGAAGCTCTCAGTCATAGCTTGGCGACATGCTTTTGAACAGCGGGACCAGCGTCCTGGAGAGACCGCTGCTGATTTCATCGCTGCTCTGCGACAAGCTGCAAGGCCTTGCGAATTTAAGGACCTGGAAGAATGGCTACGAGACCGGCTAGTTTGTGGTCTGAGAAGCCGAGAACTGCAGCAAAAGATTTTTGCCAAAGACACTGTCTCCTTCCAAGACGCGCTGAGGGAGATAACGGCTGAAGAAGCAGCAGGAGGAGCTGTTAAGGCCTTGCGACTTTTCAGGAACCCTCCTTGTTCGGACACCGTTCATATAGAGAACGCCAAGAGGGCTGAAGAATCCGAGTTGGACAGCGAGGTCGATCGGTTACAGCAACCACAAGAAAGAAGGCTCCACAGGCATCCTGAGAAGGTAGTTCCCTTCCCTCGGTGCATCGGATGCGGAAGCTGCCACAAGCGGGCCAACTGCCGGTTCCGCACCGCAACTTGCCGGGCATGTGGCAGGCAAGGCCACATCGCTGCCGTTTGTTTGGGTCACACAAAAGACCGTCCATTGGAAGAATTGCCTCGGAAAGGTACCAGGGTCCCCAGTCAGAACCGGGTGGGTTTTTGCACGCCGAGAAGGAGTGTGTTGAGAACAGGTGCCCACCTGCCATTGAAGAAAAAGCTTCATCTTGAAGTCAAACTACAGGGGGTTCCTTTAGACATGGAACTGGACACAGGCTCCGCTCTGTCCATAATTTCCCAAAGAACCCTGGGACAGATTTGCTGTAAAAGCGGCCATCGAGTTAAGCTCAGGCCATCGAATCTCCTCTTGACCGATTTCCAGAATTCCCGAGTCAGCGTCAAGGGGGAGGCCACACTCAGTGTGAAATTCAGGAATTTTGAGGGTCCGTTGGACGTCGTAGTTGTTGAGGGCAACCGCACGAGTCTGATTGGACTCGATTGGTTTGATGCGCTAGGCACCCAGGTGACAGGGTTAAACAATTTGCAAACGGCAAGCCTTGCAGAGGTGTGTAAGGAGTTTGCTGATGTTTTCAGCCCAAAGTTAGGGGCATACAAAGGGCCTCCTATTGCTTTAAAGCTAGATCCCTCAATAGCACCGATCAGGATTAAGCCTCGTCGGGTGCCATTTGCTCTCAAGCAAAGGATTAATGCTGAGCTGGATAAATTGCTTCAGCAGGGCATTTTGGAACCTGTGGACAGCAGTCCATGGGACACCCCCATTGTCACGCCACTTAAGGCCAACGGAGAAGTCAGAATCTGTGCTGACTATAAATGCACATTAAATAAAGCTCTCCAGCAGCACTCCTACCCGGTGCCTGTAGTCAGCCATATTCTGGCGTCTCTACAGGGAGGACGTATTTTCGCCAAACTAGATTTGGCTCAGGCATATCAGCAGCTGCCGGTGGACGACGCCACGGCAGAGGCCCAAACGATAGTGTCCCACCGAGGAGCCTTCAAGATGCGGAGGTTACAGTTCGGTGTAAATGTAGCCCCCGGCATTTTCCAGAGTATCATGGAGCGCACGCTCCGAAACATTCCGGGGGTGTGCCCTTACTTCGATGATGTTCTCATCGCAGGGAATTCAGTTGAAACCCTGACAGGTTCCGGGCCGTTTTCCGGCGTTTCTGTGAAGCGGGGCTGAAACTCAAACAAGAAAAGTGCAAAATAGGAGTCACTTCCACTGAATTCCTGGGGTTTCGCATAGATGCCGCAGGCATCCACCCTGCTGAATCCAAGCTCAAAGCGATTCAGCAGGCACCCAGCCCCAAAATGAAGGCAGAGCTTCAAGCCTTCTTGGGGCTCCTTAATTTCTATCATGCTTTCCTCCCTCACAAGGCCACAGTGGCAGAGCCGTTACACCGGCTCTTGGACAAACAGGCCCCATGGAAGTGGACAAGTGTCCACGAAAGGAGTTTTGCCGAGGTCAAAGCTTTGTTGTCTTTCAATGCAGTGTGTTGGCTCATTTCAATGAGCAATTGCCAGTTAGCATAGCTTGCGATGCATCCCCTTATGGGATTGGGGCTGTCTTAAGTCACCTCAGGGCTGATGGGACACAAGTCCCTATAGCATATTATTCCAGGACTCTGTCTGCTGCTGAGCGGAATTATGCCCAAATAGATAGAGAGGCCATTGTGGCTGGCATCAAGAAGTTTCATGACTTTTTGTATGGCCGCCATTTCATGGTCTTCACTGACCACAAGCCGCTTCTGGGGTTGTTCACAACGAACAAGCAGAGACCCCAAATCATCTCTCCTAGAATGTTGAGATGGTCAATATTCCTTTCTGCTTACGACTATTGTCTGGTTCACAAACCGGGCAAAGAAATGGGCCACGCAGACGGCCTTAGTAGATTGCCTTTAAAACAAGTAGAGCCTGATCCTGCACTGGCCAACCACATCCTGCCTATCCAGGATTTGCCTGAGTCTCCCCTCCATGCAGGGGATGTAGCTGCAGAAACAGCTACCGACAACACACTAACACGCGTGTTGAACTGGGTGCTCACAGGATGGCCTGACACATGTCCTGGCACTGACTTCCAGAGTTTCTGGAAAAGGAAGCATGAGTTATCCACCTTTAAGGGTTGTATACTGTGGGGAAGTAGGGTAGTAATCCCGACCTCACTGAGGACTAGAGTCCTTGTTTCTCTGCATTAGGGACATCCGGGAATAGTCCGGATGAAGGTGCTTGCGCGCAGCTACCTTTGGTGGCCTGGGCTCGATAAAGAGATTGAAGCCCAGGTCCAAGGGTGCCACATTTGCCAGCAGTCCAGGCCAGAAATGCCCCAGGCTCCCGTCCATAGATGGGAAACCACACATGCTCCTTGGTCGAGGATCCATATCAACTACGCTGGCCCCTTTCAGGGGCAGCTCTTCCTCATTGTTGTGGACAGTCATTCTAAGTGGCTGGAAGTCGTTCCAGTGTCCACTACGATGACCGTCATCACCATTAGGGTGCTTCGTGGCATTTTTGCCACACATGGCCTCCCAGACGTACTTGTCTCCGACAACAGAGCTCAATTTACTTCGTCAGAGTTCCAGTCCTTTTTAAGGGCAAATTTGATTAGGCATGCTACGTTGGCACCGTTTCACCCGGCCTCAAACGGTCAAGCGGAATGGATGGTTCGCACTACCAAAGAAGCCTTGAAAAGAATGACCAAGGGAAACTGGCACCACAAGTTGGCGGACTTCCTCCTCTGCCACCGCACAACTCCGTGCACGTCTACGGGCAAGAGCCCAGCCGAGCTCCACTGGGGTCGCCGTCTTATCACCAAGTTAGATAGATTACACCCAGACCGGGTTGCATCACAGGTGTCACAGCCGCGGGCACTGAGGCAATTGAAAGTGGGTGATCCGGTTTGGACTCGCAATTATGGTCCAGGTCAACTGTGGGTGGTAGCTGTGGTTTGCAAGGTTACCGGGCCACTTTCCTACAAAGTGGTGTTGGAGGATAGTCGCGTGCTCTGTAGGCACATTGACCAGCTGCGATGGAGGTTACCTAGCCACTCTTCCGCTCCATGCTCTGCTCTCGGGGGGGAGGAAGCCCATGATCCTGATCGTGAAGCTCAGCCACTCAGTGACAGCGGGCCATCGAAATCACCGAATGGGGGTTTTGCCAACGAGGCGGCTCCTGACTCGGGCACCACGTCCATGGGACATTGCACTCAATCGGCTTTCCAAGCCGTTTTTATCTCAGGCATTGCGCCAATGGAACAGTGTTTTCAACCGGCTGTTTACGCCGATCAGGGGAATTCCACCCCACCGCGGAACTCTGGTCTGGGCCTACCGGAACAGGCCAGCCAAAGTCAAATGAACAGAGGCTCGGGTCTACCGGAACAGGCCAGCCTTCACAATCCGGCTTCACCCGTATCGAACGGGTCCCAAAGTCCCGAGCCTGGCAGGCGAGCTTGCAGATCGGGCGCTTGCAGCAGCTCTGAGACAATCGGAGCGGGCCAAAGGCCCACCGAAGTTCTTAAGGGACTATGTAAGGTCTCTGTCTGTGAAAATGTAAATGCTTATGTATTTAATTATAAGTATAATTGAGATGCTTACATATGTTCCAGTGGAATGGAAGACCTATAATGTTGTGTATTATTGTCTGTTATAATGTATTGAAATGGAAGACCTATAATGTTGTGTATTATTGTTTGTTATAATGTACATTGTAAAGGAACGCTTGTAGTATTGTAAAATAGTACGTATCTGCTCCTGAACCAAGAGGGGAGGGGTGTTATGTACTGAGCTTAATTGAGAACAGGTGCAGGGAGCTGCACCGGAACAGTCAGCAGACCACGTGGCCTGCTGGGTCAGACTTGCTGTCTGCAAGGAATAACTAGCATGAAATTGAGCGGGAAAATACGTTGCATTGATTGGCTGGCGACGCCCCAGGCTGAATGTATAAAAAGGGGTGGAGCCATTTTGTTCTGAGTTCTGTTTAGCTGTGAATAAAGAAGTACCTGTTGTTGAGTCCTGCCTCTTCAATGCCTACCAACGCAAGAAACAGAACAGCTTCCTTCCCTTATTAGCAGGCAGTAAATAAAACATGCTGTCTGTGATATAAGAGGAAATAAACATTTATCAATATTAGTAGCCACTGAGTGCCTTCTCTTCCACAAATATATCCAGTCCATTTTTGAAGTCATCAAAATTGTCACCGATAATTTGCCAGTTTTAACTATGCACATTTTTTTTGTCAGGGTAGGAATAGGAGAACACCTGCATACAGAGAAACTCCAGTCCTTGGGAGGGGGGGATTTTCTTTGACAACATTATTTGTGCCTTACATGAGTTTAAATAATTTAATGGAATTGCTGTAGCCTGTTATAGCAGATCTTCAACTCCCCAATCATTTTGTTTTGACTTTTACTATATCTTTTCCAATTCTGTAATAATATCTTTAAACATTGTCCAGAATTGAGCACAATACTCCAAATATAGTCTTACAATAATTTTACATAAGTGTATTATAATATCAGCAGATATAATTAGGTCTAACGATTCAGGGCCTAGAATATAGTTCTTTTACAGAAGCTGCACAGTGAGTTGATATTGCCATCAAGCTCTCCACTGTGAGTCTACAGTCCTTTCCCTTATCAGTCACTGTCAACAGTGCTCCCACTACTTGTAATATTTTGTGTGCCAGCAGTGTTACTTAAAGTCATTTGCGATTCTGAATTTTATTTTTCAGTTTGAAGGCTATTCAAATAAGTTGAATCCTTTAGAGCTCTAATAGAATCTTTATTTTTCTCTACTGCTCATCCTGAACTCCAGTTCACTTACAAACACATTAAAAATAGTAGGTCCCAATCCTTGAGAGGCCTACTATGCATATCTCTCCAGTGTAACAATTGGTCTATCTATCCTCCTACTTCCTGGTCACTGAATTGCTCAGGAGCCTTTGTTGAAGTCTTTCATAAAACATCAGATATGTTTACCTTTTCCGCCTGCCTTTTCTCACCTTCACCAAAGTCTAGGTGATTAATATTGTGGAAACTATGTTTCTTTTCAGTCAAATTCACTGCTCTACTTAAATCTTTAAGTAATTTTAATTTTTTAATTTTAATTCTTTTTAATTCTTTAATTTTTTCTTTATCTCTACTCAATCCTTTTCCAAACATTAAGGTCACTTGTAGCTATTTTTAAATCCTGGAAATGGATCCTAATTTTAAAGAGCATTTGCATTTTTAAAAACTATTATCAATTTCATATTTAAGTTCTTGAAGAAATCTCTTTTCAATATTGTATGGCCCTGTGGATTTATTCCTTTTAATTTGTACACTTTGACTTACGAATATTTTTTCTTCACCTATATTTGTTTCAGTTCATCTGACATTCCCTCTGAAAAAGTCAGCTTTGGCACAGAGAGATATCTGTCCTATGATCTCTGCACTAAGAAGCAAAAAATTCATTTTCTATGCTAGTTTTCTATCTTTCAGCACACATTGTCCTGATGTTTTCTTTGCTCAGATTCTTGTTTTGAAGAACTATTTTGTTGTCTTAACATTTTTACCAGGTGCTTTTCTGCATCTTTTATTGAGTGTGTGTGTTTATTTAGCCATGTTTATGAACAAGAGTTTTAAAGAGAGATATTTTGAAGAAAGCTTTTGTTGTAATAAGATCTCTGAGTCTGCTGATTATTCACTCCAGTTTCCTCTTGAAACATAGTTAAGTACTTCTTGACCTGAGATGCGCATTCTGGCTAATATTCTATTATTATTAAATTCTACTATTATTAAATAATTTCTGAGCATTGTGGAGAAGACTGATCTTGACTCTACTCTAATTTCACCATGGCTTTTGAGCTTTTTCAATAAGTTCATATACATGGATGCCTAAAGTTGTGTAACACTATGATTCCAAGTGAGAAAAGAGGGATGCCTTCTTTAGGATTTACACAATATTCACTAGGCACGTCATCCCTTCCAAGTAACTACTTTTTAAAATGAGATGATCTTCGCTTACAGTATTTGCACCTTTCAGCGCTTAGTCTGCAATTATTTAAACCCATGTATTACTTTGTTTGCAATAGATTCAGCTGTCCTAGCAAGAAAATTATTTATAGGGAAAAACTTAATCAGATAAATAGTTATCCCTCTCTTCCCAAGTACAGAGGTCAAAATGAGAATACCATGCTGTATAATCCTAGTATTGAAGCTAGTATTGACTCCTGTAAAAACAACTGTGTGGTTATAGCTATTTGTAGGTAATCTGAAGAGTTGATGTAGATGGCATGAGCAGATTAATTAATTAATCTCCCCAAAATCTTGTTTTGAGCTACCAGTTCTCCTTAGGGCAAAGCAGTTTTCAAATGCAAGGTTTTTGTCCTTATTCAGTTAACATCCTAAATGCTGAAAAATTACTTTTTTTCTTCTCTTAAATATACTCCATAGTCTCCTAGCCCTCATGTTCATTAGGTTTTCAGATTGAAGGAAATTTCACTAGAGTTATAGGAGCAATTTTTAAATAATTTGTAAAAAGCTATTATTTATAAGAATAATAATGCCAGAAAATTCTACAGTGTTCTAAAGTGCTGTGTTGTTAGTAACACCTATATCATCTGTTCTTGTTCCTGTTTGTACCCTTTCAAATAACTTGTGTTAGTATTCATTATGCATCCTGTATGAAGCTTGGATAAAACATTGACACACAAGTGCTGTCACATTCCTAGGAGTTTTTGCCACATTTTATATATATGAAGGACTAGTTCTCTAAGTAGAAGAAAAATGTGCAGCTATATTGTAATGGTAATGGCAATCTTTTTGTATGTGAGTTGAAATCACCACTACATTATATCATTTTGTCCTATGCTACACTCTACTATAGAAAAATGCTATAGATTTGTATGGTTGTGTATACAATATTACTAATCGTAAATTTAAGGTAGAAAAAGGATATTATGGGGAAGTTGTATCTTGAGAATTCAATGCACAGGGAGTGCATCATTTTTTAAATGCAGATCTTTGAAGAATTGTCATATATAGAAATTATGCTGTCACAGAGTAAATCATTAGCTCTTGTGGATGATAGTTTGTACAGTTGCTGTTGACAACAGCTTGTATTGTAATAACAAGAATCTTGTTAATGAAGTGTAGCTAAAATGAAGTTAATATTACTTGCTTTTGAAACTTTGTCTCCTGCCAAGGTAGAAATAATATTTTATGCACAACTTTGTAAGATAATGCTTTTGGCGTCAGAAAAACCCCCAAGAATTAATGTTATCTCATTTTTAAAAAATCTGAAGGATCATTAACATTTGAGGGGGAGAAATAGTATATATTACTAGGATAATTTTGAAATAGTATTTTAACCAGTATGTTATAAGAGTTCTCAATACAAATTATGTTGCAGAAACTTTGTTGACTACTGCCTCTTCAGTAATCCTTGTGAGCCTGTTCCATATATAATAAAAGAGAAAGAGATGAATATTGAACACAGATTGTTCTTAAATACTAAGCTTCTTAAGGCAGTTGTATGTAAGCAGGGTAGAATAAATGCATTTGCTTTTAAATCACTTTCTGTGTACACAAGAGCTCAACATAAGTTAGAATCCTGAGTAGGTTTCTCTGTGTATATATTGTTTGCTTGAACAAACAAGAACTTTACAAAAGCTTGAAGATCTTCTGAAAGTATTTGTATTATATTGAATTTCAAATTACATACAGCTCTTTAAAATAATTGTAATCCACTGCTTTGTTTTTCTTTTTTATATATTTATAGGGTTTTTACAAACATCATCATCATTTCAAGTGAAAGATCCAAGTGGAAAACTATGCCTATCAGCCAATTTCTCCATGAAGTTCACAGTGGAACTTGTCACAAAGAGTAAACAGGTGAAACTACTGAAATTTAAAGGAATACTAAGAGAGAATGCTGTATAATGTTGTTAGAGCACTCTGTCTCAGTATAGGTAGTCCTCAAATTACGACCACAGATGGAGCAAAAGAGCTGCTTGCAGGAGGATTTCAGCTCTGATCCTGCAGCCTGCTGAAGGATTCCCCCTCTCCTCCATGCATGGAGGGGGAATTCTTCAGGGGACTGCAGAAAGGAAACTGAAATCCAGAGTAGTCCTGCAGCCCATGAAAGGATTTCAACTCCCTTCCATGCACAGAGCTCTATGTGTTCCTTCCTCAGTCCCATTGAGTTTTTCAGGTCCCCTCTGTCCCATCCCCTTGCAACCTTCTCTTCTGGCTTCCCCATTGACTTTTTGGGGAAACTGGCAGAGAGGATGGCAAATGGTGATCACGTGATTAGGGGCACTGGGCAACTGGTGATGAATGTGAGCCAGTTGCCAAATACATGGAATAAGGTAATGTGATTGTGACCATCAGAAATGCTTTATAAGCTATAAAAAAAAATCTGAGGTTGTTGTAACTTTGAGCAGTCATTAAATGAGTGGTCGTAAATGGAGGATTATCTGTACTAATCCTCTACTGCTTTTTAGATTATATGATAGCAAACATTGAGCTTTCTGAAGCATGTACTTTGCATATGAAAGCCAGTTTGATATAATAGTAGGCCCAACATCATCCAGTGACTTCATGTCTAGAGTGGGACTAGAACTCCCAGTTTCTAGCCTGGTACTTGTAGACCCGCTTAGGCATCTTAGGCATTGGGTGAGCTTGGGCCAGTCATTCTTTTAGTCCTGAAAGAATGCAATGGCAAGCCACTTGCCAGGAAAATTGCATGGTTTTCTTGAAGACAAATATACACAGTTCCCTTTGCATGCAGATGTTCAGCCTATTTTTGTGTTATATTTTAAGTATTATATTAATTCAAAAAATAAATGAATTCACTGCTGAAAGATAAAACTGTTATTTGCAGTAAATCCATGCAGGTCATATATACTGTATGTAAGGTTTCAAACTAAAAAAAATTACAATCAAGTTACATTCTGTGATATCAATTGTTGGTACCTCTAGGATCTAATTTATTTAAACAACTATTGTTCAGAATAAATAGCTGTAGAATGAGTACAGAGCTAAAATACTCCAGTTACATTATTGGAAGAGGTGCTTTTTATCAATAATTAACTATTGCTTATTGTCAAACTATAATATTTCATCTCCTATCAAGTAGCAAGATTTCTGGCTCCCAGGTGTCTTTTATACAGATAACGAGCTGAGTTTAGGAGCACTCTCTTAAAGGGAGTGCTCCTAATCTCAGCTTGTTATCTGTATAAAGGACACCTGTCCATAGATGCAATCAATCAGATTCCACACACTCCACCATGGCCAAGAACAAAGAGCTGTCCAAGGTTGCCAGGGACAAGATTATAGGCCTACACAAGGCTGGAATGGGCTACAAGATTCGTCAAGCAGCTTGGTGAGAAGGTGGCAACAGTTGGTGCGATTATTCACAAATGAAAGAAACACAAAATAACTGTCAATCTCCCTTGGTCTGGGGCTCCATGCAAGATCTCACCTTGTGGAGTTTCAATGATCATGAGAACAATGAGGAATCGGCCCAGAACTATACAGGAGGATCTTGTCAATGATCTCAAGGCAGTTGGGACCATAGTCACCAAGAAAACAACTGGTAACACACTACGCCGTGAAGGACTGAAATCCTGCAGGGTCTCCCTGCTCAAGAAAGCACATGTTCAGGCCCATCTGAAGTTTGCCAATGAACATCTGAATGATTCAGTATAGAACTGGGTGAAAGTATTGTGGTCAGATGAGACCACAATCGAGCTCTTTGGCGTCAACTCATCTCACCGTGTTTGGGGGAGGAGGGATGCTGCCTATGATCCCAAGAACACCGTCCCCATCGTCAAAATGGAGGTGGAAACATGCTTTGTGGGTGTTTTTCTGCTAAGGGGACAGGACAACTTCACCTCATCAAAGGGACGATGGGCGGGGCCATGTATCGTCAAATCTTGGATGAGAACCTCCTTCCCTCAGCCAGGGCATTGAAAGTGGGTCGTGGATGGGTATTCCAGCATGACAATGACCCAAAATACACGGCCAAGGCAACAAAGGAGTGGTTCAAGAAGAAGCACATTAAGGTCCTGGAGTGGCCTAGCTAGTCTCCATACCTTAATCCCAAAGAAAATCTGTGGAGGGAGCTGAAGGTTCGAGCTGCCAAACGGTCAGTCTCGAAATCTTAATGACTTGGAGAAGATCTGCAAAGAGGAGTGGGACAAAATCCCTCCTGAGATGTGTGCAAACCTGGTGGCCAACTACAAGAAATGTCTGACCTCTGATTGCCAACAAGGTTTTGCCACCAAGTACTAAATCATGTTTTGCAAAGGGGTCAAATACTTATTTTTCTCATTAAAGTGCAAATCAATTTATAACTTTTTTGAAATGCGTTTTTCTGGATTTTTTTGTTGTTATTCTGTCACTGTTAAAATGAACCATTAAAATTATAGACTGATCATTTCCTTGTCAGTGGGCAAGTGTACAAAATCAGCAGGAGATCAAATAATTTTTTCCCTCACTGTATACACACATGGGGAAGAGCAGTATAGAGTTCTTCATTCTGCTGTGGTTGTTGGCTCTGCTTTTAAGTGAAATCATCTTCACTTTACTATTTCTTCCCTGAAAGTCAGCATTAGACATTTTTAACAATTATTCCTTGTCCCTACCCCTCCTAAGAAAAGCTTTTTAGAGTATAAAATTAAATGATAAGGAGTGGTTAAAAAGTTTTGCTCGAGAACCATCTCAAATCTCTATATCTAGAATGGATCTGTATGTCAAGGCTGCTCCAAATACGTGGGCATGTGTTAATTTTGTATGATGAATTACATGTCTGAAGTGCTCATTATTAATACTGGGCATATAAAAATTAATTATCAAAATTTGATTTACTGATTTGATTAATGAGATTTGGCAGATTTGTGTATAAATCCATATTTACCCATGATATTCTCACAGGGTTGCTGTGGGGGAAAATAGGAGGGAGATGTTGTAGACATGTTTGCCACCTTGATTTAGGTATAAAAATAATAAAGGTGGAATACAAAATTAATACATATTTGTTAGATCACCTTTTATAAATTACTTGTGGCTTTGCCACTCAAATGAATATGTAATAATTCATTATATACTATTGTGAGCTTGTTGAAGGAAGTTCACTTTAAATGTACTCAGATCAAGGGGGATTGCATGTTAAATCTACATATATTAAAAATAGATAATCTCTTTTATGTCTGTTAGAACCCAACCTTCACACTTCCATCTGATGCTCATGTAATAAAGAATGCTAGCAGCTGTGACAACAAGCAAACATCTGAAGAAATTCTTACAGTTGGATTTGGCAAAGGACATTCATTAAATATGACATTTGAGAAAAAAGATAAAAATCTCTACGTGGTCAGTGCTTTGGGGTTCAAATTCAACTTGAATGATTCTTCCCTTTTCCCAAATTCATCTGGAGGTAAGTGAAGAGGTTTTATTTTTAAGGTTTTCAAAATCCACTGCACAGGAGTAATTGGTAAAGGTGTTGGATTAGGAACAGAAAGGCTTGGCGTACTAATCTGCCATGAGCTTCAAACACTCCCTGGGTGGCTTTGGACTACTCTTCTAGTCTTGATCCAATACCTCTGGATTATGGGGAAAAATAGGAGGAGGAAGCACTATATATAGGGACTTGAGCCCCTGAATCAAAGATGGGGTATAATGTCTAATAATAGTGTTGGGTTCCACTTGTATAGAATTCTATGAAGAATCTTAAACTACTGCCTGTTTCTTGCTACAGAACTAACAGAAGTAAAAAAGGGAAGTGATATTCAAGCAGACTTAAATACAAAATATTTGTGCCATAGCAACAAGTCAATAACTGCGGGAAAAGTGTCTGTTCTTCTTAGTAATGTTGCAGTTGAAGCATACATTACAAATGACACCCTCAGTAAGAAAGGTAAGTACTTCTGAAGAGTAACTACATAAGTTAAGTTTTTATTCAGTCTAAGTCTAATACTGGGTATTATCTACTTTCATCTGAAACTTTAACAGGTTTGTAATTGTTTTAATAACATGGACTTCTAAGAAAGGAACGCATTACAGTCTTAAGTAGAGTGCCGGATTTCACTGAATCATAGTGTAACTATTTAAAAAGTATTTTAAAAACAGTTACTATTGTTGGAGCAGATGCACATGGAGGTTATATGTGGCCTTTGAGTGGCATATTTAGAGGTGCATTTAAAGAAAAAAGCAGATTCTCCTTTTGTCATATTTTTAAATTTCTAGTTTGGTAATTATTGTTGAAGGAGCTCTGTGGTTCCATCCAATCTTTTGGGGCATTGCAGCATATGTAAAGAGAGTTGTTAAAATTGTTTAAGTTGGCCTTTCTTCTGGTTATTGGAAGTGAGCCAAGAGGTTCATAATTTTTCAGTAGTGTTTCAGCCTTGTGATTTGCAGTTGTTCCTTTCTAGAAACAATTTGTTCTGAAGACAAAAGTTCTACTATTAGTCCCATAATCACTACTCACCTATCGCCAACGCACACGCCTTCAACTACCGTTGTTACAACTGCCAGTGTACCACCCTCAGCAAAACCAGAAGTTGGACAATACAGTGTAAATGGTTCATCTGGGATGTGCTTACTTGCTTCTATGGGTCTGCAACTTAATCTCACCTACAGTACACAAAATAAGGTATATAACTTTTTACTATACTTTTACATCAGATCCTTGCAACTAGAGCATCTTTTTGAAACCAGTATTGCTGCTATTCTTCTCCCTCATTCTAGTAGTTTTAGTTCTAGTTCCTCTCTCTACGTGTATTCTATACATGTAGAACATTTCTCCATATCTCATTCCCATTTATTTTTATTTATTAAATTTAGAAACTGCCCATCTCACACAGTGACTCTGGGTGGTATACAAGTAAAATATTACTGCTGTATGTGTGTTTGTGTTACATATAGTATACCTTAAGATAGCTTTGAAAACTTTTATTTTCAACTTTAAAACAAAGTATTTTAATCATACTGCAAGCTTAGAATGGTTGAAACTACTGTTTTCAATGCTGAATATTTAAAAAACCTTTAATCAACTACACTATAGTGCAAAATGCTGTACATAGTATACTCTATTCACCTTATATAAATAATTGTGAGACATAACAATTTTTTACTGTTTGGATAAATACAATTGAAGTAAAATAGTAGATAATAATAATTACTACTTTTTCTTCTGTGCAAAGTTTAAACTTTCTATCACAATATGTTTTTTTTTAAGACTGTTCATTCAAAAGTGTTGAATATTCCACCAAATGCAATTTCTTCTGGGAAGTGTGATAACATCACAGTTACTTTAAATTTGATTTCTGGGAGCACCAAAATTTCTCTCAATTTTGCACAGGTAAGCATATTTCAATATACAGCATTACCAAACTTTCAGCCTATGAGTAGAGTAGGTTGGGCTGCTTGAGTTGCTTACAGTGAATTGGATGTTTATAACATTTAATGACAGAAGTGTTGTTCTAGGTTTAAATATTTGCTTCACATTTGTATTTTGTTCTGGGTATAGAGCACAAATATGCACAATTTGGAACAGTTGGAACATTGCAGGGTATAGAAATAATATTCATCAAAATCTTCTTTCTGGCACAGAATCAAACATTTCAGGCCTGCTTATAAATTATTTATTATTTGCCTAAATGCATGTATAAAAGATTATAATAAATGAGGTCTAGTCCAAGCTGGCAACCTTGAGATCAATGTTCCTCAACCCCAGCAACTTTAAGATGTTGGCTGATAAATTCTGGGAATTGAATTCCACACATCTCAAAAGTTGCTGAGGTTGAGAACTATTGCTCTGGATGTATTAGGACCCCAAATCCTAACCAGTGCAATCTTCATTCCAGCACACCTGATGTCACTTTGTAGGGAAAGACTAATATAAATGCTTGCTATAAAAAGATGCAGAACTTGGAAGCAAAATATATGTTTGCAATTCTATTTTTTAAAAAAAAAAACATGTCTTCTTCCCATTATCTACGCTAGCTGTGGCTGGTGGTAATTCTTCTATGTAGTTCACTATCATGAAAGATCTTTGAAAGAATGAAAAATTATGGGTGGAAGTATTTATAAATTTATGACAGTGACCTAATTTCTGTCAGTATCTTACAGTAAAAACAGACTTAATATTGCAGTTTTATTAACTGCAAACCAGCTGAACAACTCTAGATTGAGACGCCGATAAATCTCACAAATTTGTTCAGTTGTTCAGCACTATTTTGTTGCTTATTTATTATATGGTCATTCATAATATTACCACTTCCTGTTTCCAAGTTACCAGCATACAATTTATTGAATACCCAATACTCCAGAAGATAGGCTCAAGATACAAAAGGATCTTGACAGACTTGTACACTGATTCTATCTAACAAAATGAAATTCAGTGATGAGAAAAATAAGGTTCTACATTTAGGCAAGAAAAACCAAATGCACAGGTATAGAATAGGTGGTACCTGGCTCAATAGTAGTAACTGCGAGAGGGATCTTGGAGTCCTAGTGGAGAATCACTTAAAATGAGCCAGCAGTGTGCTGCAGCTGCCACAGTCCTAGGCTGCATTAACAGAGGGATAGAATCAAGATCACATAAAGTGTTAATACCACTTTGTAATGCCTATTGGACTATTGCATCCAGTTTTAGTTGCCATGACATAAAAAAGATGTTTAGACTCTAGAAAGAGTTCAGAGAAGAGCAACAAAGATGATTAGGGAAGTGGAATCTAAAACATGAAAAACAGTTGCAGGAATTGGGAGGTTTTTAAGAAGAATTGGACAACCATTTGTCTGAAATGGTATAGGGTTTCCTGCTTGAACAGGAGGTTGGACTAGAAGACTTCCAAAGTCCTTTCTGTTTTTCTGAATACCATCATAATGAATTCTGAATAAATTTTCAGAAAAAGAGCTCACAATGCAGCAAATTAATATGCTATGGTTTAAATTGATTAATCCTTAGAAGATGTACATAAAGTCCTTGCTTATCAACAGTAATTGGAACTGGAATTTCCATTACTGATTAAGGAAGTTGTAAAGTGTGATGTGATATGTGATCACATTCCTCAGCGACAGCAATTCCAGCAATCCCTGTTGCTGTTGTTAAGTAAGCATATAACTTTAACTTACAACTTCCTGCCAGCTTCCCACAAGCAAAGTCAATGGGAAAGCCGGCAGAAAGTCTTAAGTCTCAGGAAGCTTGCAAGCAGATTGATGGAGGGGCGAGTTCCACTGAGTGCAACTGTATGGGGGATGCTAGCTGTAGTCTGGCATGCATAAGCACTGCCAGGCAGGGGGAAAGGGGGCTGCTTCAAAGGAAGACTGTACAGGAAAGTGGAGGGAGCAAATTCAACCTTCTCTCTCAGTTTCCCTGCTGATTTTTCTTGTGGGAAACTGGCAAGGAAGGTCCCAAATAATAATAGCAGGATGCTGCAATCATCACAAGTGTGAGCCAGTTGCCAAGCAATTGGATTGTGATCATGTGATTGGAGGGTACTGCAATGGCTGGTATTTGGAGAACCAGTTTTAAGTACTAAATTTCTAAAAAGTTTTGAATACTGACTTTTCAAAACTTCACACATTATGCATGTTTTCTCTGAATTAAAAACTGTGAGGTATTTGAACTGCAAACATTGAAGTAGCTTTTGTTAAAGAAAAACGAAATTAATAAGTGATTACATCTGTTTTTTTAAAGAATTCAAGTACTGAGAAATATTTCCTGCATGGCATCCTTGTGAACGCAGATCTTCCTTCTGAAGCTACAGGTAAGAATTCAATTCCTTTATAAAATGTTAGTGTTCTAAACATTTAAAAATACATAGTGTGTTTTAAAAGTGCAAACTACTCAATTAAATTCCTTTTACATTTCCTAAATTTGCACTAATGTACATTATTTATTCTTTTGCTCCAAAATGATCTTCCAAATCCTTTAAAAAACAACAACCAAGTATTTAAACTGTGGGACCTTTGATCAAATTGTCAGTCATGATTTGATGGTTTCTAACTAAATAAACAGATGATTTTTGAACTTATTATTTGATGGAGGGCAGAACATCAGCAGCAATGGTTGACTGCTCACTTTTAGTTCAGTTCTACATCTTGCTCTCACTTGTCTTTTTAAACCAAGATGACTTGTAATTTGGATTGTTTCTGTAAATCTTTTGCAGAAAAAAGTATCAGTGTTGTCAACAATAGCCTAAGTGCCCTAAAAGCTACAATTGGAAAATCTTACAAGTGTGTGGCAGAGGAGATAATTCAGGTTTCAGACAAAGCTTCTGTCAATATATACAATGTTCAAGTTCAGGCTTTCAAGATTGCAGGATACAAATTTGGAGCAGGTAAGATCTCTTGAATATAGATTAAAAACATAGTTTATTGCAAATATGCATTCCTATTGAAGCTATTGAAATGTTTTGTTAGCAATTTAGCCCCATGCCCTTTCAAAACAGAATTGATAAAAGTGTTCTAAGAGTCAACATTACAATTCCTGTGGCATGTAGACAAATTCTACACTAAAAAAATAAAACAGTCCCATGAGAATGGGGAATTGAGATTGTAGCCATTTTTCTCTCAAGAAATGGCATATGCCACCTAATATAATAAAAAATGGGTGTGTATATATAGTCTTTGCAGTCTAATAGTGATGTCTCAAGTAGTAATTATTGTCTGCTTATAATCAGTTATGCTGATATAATAAGATCCCCATATAAAACTAGCATATGTAAGTTTTCTTATCTATTGGTTAACAAGTTAATCTATCAGAGCATAGTTTAAATGGTTATGGTTGTCTTTCCCCCAAAATTAATGAATAGCAGCTTAAGAAATGTAAAGTATTTTAAATGAAAGTCAACCTTTGACACTAATTTCTTATTAGAATGTAAAGTGAGTATTATCTAATGTAGCAGTCTTATTTAAATAACTGAGCCAACTGAAGTGGACAAATTGCCATCATTTGAATTTTTTAAAACAAAATTAAGGCAGATCAAGATGCCTCTAATTTTGCAAGAGGATAATACCAGAATTCTTAATAGGATGGTAACCTGGTGCAAGATAGTTTTACTCTTCATACAGTATAATACAGTACTGTTGTTAGTATATTGCAAGAGCTCAGCAGGGCTTGCATTTGCCAGAACAGTTTCAAACGCATAGTATAGAGGGAGGATTGGAATTTTACAAAGTTTATTTGATCAGATCTAATGGGAAAACTGTAATGTCCTATTGAACATGCTTATGGTAAATAAATATCTCTTTGCCATTTCAAATTGGAAACTAACTCTGCCAGGTTTGTTCTGGAAAGTAGAACTTCATTTTTTTTAAATCAAAATAATTCTTTTATATGGCAGATCTGTCTAAAGCCAAGCTAAGGACTTCTACCACTAGGATCATTTTTGTGAAAACAGAAAATTATACATTTTATTTGATCATTGGCAAGTGAAGTGTCAAATTGCATTTCTTTAATTTGAATGGAGATGGCTTTTTTCCAAACAGATCAACTCCTAGATGTGGCTGGTTTTACACATTGCTTCAAGGCATGCAGTTTATTTGTCCTAATGTTATGGGAATATTGTTTTATTCATTGATTATAACAAATCATATTCTACTCTAACACAACGTGAGAATCCAGTCTATTTGTAATCTTAAAGCTAGTTCTCCCATGTGTCAGTCTACAGATTTTTACCATTGTATTCTGAATGGTGTGAATACAATTCTCGCAGGTGGTAGTTTTTACATCTAGTGTAATAAATAATATTGTAGTCTGGGTTTAGTCAGATGCTTTGACAAATTATAATTCTCTGTTGAAAGAATTACATTGTACTTGCCTTGCTCTTTTATCTATTAAAAATTGAATTACATTTATTTATTTTTCTTTCAGTGGAAGAATGTCAGCTGGATGAAAATAATATGTTGATTCCTATTGTAGTTGGTGCAGCCCTTGCTGGACTTGTCCTCATAGTGTTGATTGCATATTTAATTGGCCGAAAACGTAGCCATGCTGGTTATCAAACAATTTAATGATTTGCACTGAATTATACCAGCATGGAAGAACAGCAGTTGCAAGAAGCAGAAAATTGATTCCCCTCCCCCATCTTCTCCTCAATTAGATTTATGAGGGAGCACAATCTTTTCCTTACAACTGTTTCTTGCAGTGTCTGCTTTACTAAATGTGAAATCCATTTTGTGGCATTTAACTATGCACAAAGAATAACTTTAGTTCTGTTTAATTTTGCTAATGGGCTAAGTATTTGCCCATCTAGAAACAGGCTGAAATTTTATGAATGCTTTTCTGAATTGGCATGGTTTATAATGTCAACTACTTAAATGAGGATGATATAGTTACTTCATACTCCACTTAAATTCAGATTAATTGTATTTAACAAAGGGAAATTTCCACTTTTCTGGTACTACCAACCTGTGCTGACCTAAGTTACTGCATTTACAGTAATGATTGACCAATCGACCTCTGCTATTCCCACTTTGCCTCTACCTAGGTGTGTATCATTAATCTTTAAATGCTAAGCTTGGTATATGCAAAGTGTGAAAATAAAATATGGCTAACTCTTAATATATTTTTGGTCTGTCAGCTTAGTAGGAGCTGGCCATTTTTTACATGAAAATGGGTGTTGCTTTATTTTTGGTAAAGTGAATTTCAGTCTCTTTTGTTGGAAGTTCAAAGGAGATCCTGTTTCTGCACATGTGTACAATTTCAATCTGCTAATTCTTGCTTTGACTTTGGCTGGGACTGTACACTGCAAGGATCAGTTATGAATGCATTGCCTGTAACAATGCTAATAAAGACTTTTCTGTATGTTCTTGGTGTTCTTTTAAGCAATTACAAGGCTGCTTTGATTTTGAAGTAAATTAAGCTTGTTTGTAAAGTTTGGAGGGGTAACTCTTATTACCTCAGATTCTTAGTTGTAAACTATAAGCCTAAAATCCATGTTTTGTATTTCAAATAATCTTCCTTCAGTCCTTGCATAGTTGATTTTTTCCTTGGGGTTGTGTGGAGGAATTTACCATTAAACAAGTGGATCTGTGTTTATGGAATTTCCTTGTCACACTTGAACCTGAGCTCTTGTGTTTGCTTTAGTTTTATCCATAGAGATTTCCCACAATGCTACAGCAAGTTAAAATGTTACAAAGTAGTAGACTGAATAAGAAAAAACAACTTGGTTATTCCTTGAAAGAATAACTTCCCATTAGCAGCACATGGGAGTACATAGGAGATTGCAGCTCTTGTACAACCGATGGTTCTGGGATGAAGCAGATTATTCAGGACAAAACTTCACATGAAGCATTTTGCTCACTACAGTTGCATGCAGAAAAGTAGAAAGAAACAAATTGTTTTTTAATTTGCTATAAGGTGTAACTCCTGGTGTTTTTGATTCTATCAAAGTTCACTATTCAGAACGTAAGCGTGTATGTGCATATAAATAAAATAATCTCATTTAGCAGAGCCAGACAACAGAAAAAGGTAGATATGCTGATCTTAAAAAAAAAAAGTGAGATTAAGTAGACCACTAGTTTTCTAAACAAGGATCTCTAAAGTCCAGAGCCTTAACATGGTTACAATTCAAAAAATGATAGCTTCAAATATACTTTATTATATAGTTTTGTATTCTGTTATTACAAAAATGTCTGAAAATATATAGTCCATTTGTTGAAAAGGGATTACATCTACATTACATTTTATTTACATAATTAAAGTGTTTGTGCTTTTTTTTTAAATAAAAAATCCCATTGAACACATGAAAGGCTGGGGCTAATTAGTGAAGTGTCAATGGCAGCCTGAGAAAATTGTATCTGAGCAAGTGAAGTATGTTCATTTAGACCGAAGTAATCAGATTTGCTCTACACGTATCTCGTAGTTTGTTTATTGTAGCCATTCGCAGACTTCCAGGTTCCGTAAATATTTTCTAGAATTGAAAATTAAAATATTAGCATGTACTACGATGCAAAGAAATATCTGAGTGTGCGCTTCATGGTACAAAACGAGCAGAATCGCACTAATCAGAAAATACCATGAGTCAAATCCCTCTTCCTAGAACGGGATGCATCACATTATTAAATCAACAACTTACAAGGTTCCATCCAGATTGTTACACATGTACATTAAGAAATACTTAAAATTCACTTGCAGTACATTAGAAGATGAAAACTAGTGAACATTAGGGTCTTGTACCAATTTGGCCAGATAGCTATGGAGGAAAATTAGCCCTATATCTAAGTTTCCATGTTTAGACACAGCCTACTTCTAAATGCCAGCTAAATTTATGCTGCAATTGTAACTTTCTCAAGGTAATTAGGCTGGCCAAAAATTAGATGGGTCTTAAAACCGGTCCCATCAAAATTTTAGAGAATTTATATCTGACCCTAGAGATTTTTAATTGACTCAAAATAAGAAGGAATTGTGCTTAGGAATAATTGGAATACTGTGTTACATTTAAAAATATTGAGTTTCCAAAAAAAATAAATCCTATAAAAAAAATAAAGCACCAATCTTATGCATGAAAACTCCTAGCTTTCAGAGTGAAGATGGATAAAGAAGACATTGTAAATATCTGTAAAATCATATATGGTTAATATGGCACATAGGAAGATAATTTTTTCTCCTCGGAATGAATGACACTGGGGGCATCCACTAAAATTAAATACAGGGAGGAGATTCAAGATTTAAAGAAGTTCATTTACACAGCATGTTGTTCAACTGTTGAGTTTGCTGCCATTAGTTGCAGTGGCCATCAAAAATCACTGTAGGAGGGAAATTAGACAAATTTACACAAATCAGTCTATTAGTAATTACTAAGCTGGATGGTTGCATCGTGACTCAAGAGACAGCATATTTTAAATATCAGCTGCTGGACAGTAAGAAGACTGTTCCTCGCTTGTTCTTGTTTGGAGATTTAATTTGCCACAATGAGATAGAATGGAGGACTCAAGGGGTCTTTGAGACACTCCAAGGTTCTACAGGGTTCTCCTTGTAGAAAAGGAGAGTATCTCTCAACTTTCCAGAGATTTAGTGCTATTCAGTATTTATGAAGCATGGGGCTGCCCCTGATCTGTGAAACAAATTATATGGCTATTGACACTATATGAAGCTAATTGAAACTAACTTGACATCCCTGCAGGCAAATCATGAATATAAATGAATGGTAGACTTTACTGAAGCAAAGTGACTTTTTGAAAGTAAGGGCCTTGTAGGGTTAAATGTAGTTCCAGAAGTTTGATAGAAAGCATACCCATAAAAGTAAAATGGCATCTACATTTTCATTATCTATTATCTGTATATCCTTAGCTATTTTGGTTATGCAGAGGTGAGAGAACCTAGTTGACTCTACAATGCTGTGGATTATTTTCAACATGATCTGTGCCCATTACCAAGAGTTTGATCCTGATTGGCTCAAGGTTGACTCGCCTTCCATCCTTCCAAGGTCAGTAGAATGAGGATCCCAGATTGTTGGGGGCAATATGCTGACTGTAAACCGCTTAGAGCAGGCATGTCAAACTCGCGATGTCGTGACATCACATAACGTATTGGGACTTTCCCCATTGCTGGCAATGGGGTGGGCGCAGTTTCGGCGTGATGCATCCAGCCTGCGGGCCAGCAATTTGACATGCCTGGCTTAGAGAGTGTTCTAAAGCACTATGAAGTGGTATATATGTCTTAAGTGCTATTGCTAATATTTTTCGGGGCAACGTGATAGTTGAACTCCTGTTGGATGGAGCCGTTTTGTTTTATATATTTGTCTCAGCAGCTCATGATCTCTTTGTTTTTGTTTTCTTTTTAATTGTGAGCCTCCCAGAGTTATTGGGCATTGTGCAGCCTACACACCGTATAATTAAATACAACATATTTTTAAAATATTGAATTATATTTCGTAAAGCCCGCTTAAACAATCTTATGAACGATAGTATCAATACACATTTTTATAGCAGATTCATTGTTTTCTAGGATGACACCCACCTGCATGAATATGTGACACTCAGTTACAAATGATCCTGTAGTAATCAGCTTAAATTTTTCACAGATTTCAGGAAAATTTGTAGCTTCCAAAATGAAATCTTGATGTTGCTTAATTAATGTTAAGGCCACACGAAAGATTATTTTTGATCCTTCATAAAACAAACAGTCCCAAATTCGGAGCACAGTCTGTTGAAGAATGAAATTAGTTACTGAGTGTATGAAACACATGCACTAGAATTTGGATAATTATATAAAAGGCAATAAGTTGTTGTCATTCTCACTTGCCTCTACTGGAAGAATGTCAATGAACAAACATATAAACCAACGGGATGCCACCAAAGTCCACAAGTTGCCATGTTTTTCCATTAATTCTGCCACAGCTGGAATCTTCATTTTCACAAGGTGTCCAAGAACCTCTTGATCTGTTTTCAGACCCATCATTTCAGGACTATAATAATCTTCAGAAAGATATGAAAACTAAGTCATCAGAATGCAATTTATTGTTTTAAATATATATACTGTAAGAGATATTTAACAGTAAGAAGTATCTTCTTTCAAAGCTAATTTGCATCTTGTCTAGTCCATGAGTCCTGTGAAATTATGAAATTCTAGAGCAGCCAAGAAAACAAAGACTGGGCTGTATTACAAATTTTGACCAAGGATAGTTTGCAGGAAAAATACATTCCAGTTTCCTCTCTTCATGAACATGAACAGAGAAGATAGGCTAGCAAGAATAGATGATGCTGGAAATTTTTGTTTTTTATTACCACTAGCTGGATCTCAACCAGAATGAAATGAATTTCCAGTCCTACAAATTATGAAAAGTTATAGATGTTGATTTTCCATAAAACTACAGACAAATTTACATCTTAAGGAAAGTATGTTCTATATTGAAGTATAACACTGGCATGGTACATCTAGCTTCAAGGAGCATACACAAATTATTCCATCATAAGTCATTTTTCTCCATTCATACTGTATGAGAAAGTAAAATGGTCACACTAATTTTTAATAAAGACACCAGATGGCGCTCCATAACTTGGCATAGATTGCCATGCAGTAAATTCCAGGTTTCTAATCAATCCAGGATCTGTTGAAAAAGAACAGCAGTTGCTGCTTTCAGTCTCCAAAAGCAGAGCAAAAACCACAGGCCAAAGCTCTTTGCATGAATAATGGGGCATTATTTCAAACCACTAGAAATGCTACAAGATCAAGGTTAGGCATACCACTACTTTGCTTTCCTGATTGTACAAAAAGCCAACTCCAGAGAAGAAAGATTTTCTTTCTTTAAAACATAGCCCATCTTCTAACCAACTCTCCCAATCAAAAGTTAAAACCATATATAAAATCATGTTAAAATTATAAAACTAAACACATTAAAACATTAAAAACAACAAAAATCTGGTGCCAAGTCAAACTTCTAATGTGCAGTCATCCAAATACAGTATGATCCCAGAACTGGAGGAAAATGCCAGAGCTACAAAGCTTTATGAATGACTCTGGAGGGTAGAGGCCTGTTCCAAGGGGCAGGGGCTGCCACAGAAAAGGCACACTTCATAGTACTTATCAGATAGCAATATTCAGGCAAGGTACTAGGAGGTGACCTGGTAGGATGGGTAGATGGCCTTAAGTCCCGCAGATAACCTGGCTCTGTGCCACATAGAGCTTTAAAGGTGATGACTAGCACCTTGAATTGCACCCAGAAAGAAACTGAAAGTCAGTGCAGCTTACTACAACAGAAATGGGCAAACCTAGGAGGCCCCATTACTCTGCGTGGTGCTGCAGTCTGGGTGGTCTTCAAAATTGAAAATGATAAAAAAGAAAACCTAAGATTTCATTCTACAATAATGTATGGCATTCCACTACATCACATGCCTTATTTTACACATGGAACATTACCTGTGGGAAATATAAAAATCTAGTGGAATACAGTGATGAAGCAATTCTGAATGCTTCAGTAACAAAACTTTCAAATACATAATTCTGGGTTGCATTTGTTTTGCCATTTTCAAGTGTTCTGCTGCAACAAACATTCCATTTCAATATTTTACTGCAGCCACAAATTAGTATAAATAGCCCAGAACCACTGAGAATTGTAACTAATAAAAGACTACCATTAAAAGCCATAGACTATAAAATACATAAAGCCTACATATTAGCTTTATATTCCACCTTTTGTTCAGGAGCTCAAGTAGCCTACCCAGAGCTCTGTCTTCCTATTTATCCCCATGACAGCCACACAAAGCTCAGTTGGGTTAACAGAGAAAAATTGTTCCAAAGTTGCTTTTATGGCAGAAGAATGTCTAGAGCCAAGGTTTCCTGCTCCTAATCCAGCGCCAGGACCACTATACAACATTAGCTCTCAATGCTTTCTCTTACTTTTAAATAGGATGAAGGAAGTGATAGCATCCATACATGCTGCTGATTATTACATTTCACCCAAGTACTACTACAATTGCAATGTACAACATATATAAAAAAACCAACTATTTAAAATAATGTACTCTAACGGTACCAACTATCTAAAACAATGTACTCTAACGGTAACAGAAGCTTTAAGAAGCACTACATCACTAAACCACTGAAAGCTAATTTAAGCCCATATTCACAATCCAAGAAAGAGAAAGGGCTTTATTGTGATACTGAAAAGTCAACATGGGTGCCAGGAAAAAGAGTTCCAGAGCTGAGGAGCCCAACTTCTCAACACTCCCCTTATATTCAAGTATCCATACTAATGGATCAGCTCAATATAAATATGCAGATTGTATTAAAATAGCATATGCAGCACTATTTTTCCTGCAGTTCTATGCTGCAAAGGTATTAGTATAAATGAAGCACAAACTAGAACTTGGTTACATTATCATAATGCTGTTATGAAATTCAGTTTTCTACTTATAATAATAAAATAGGTAAAGATAGATAATGAAAACAACTAGGAAAGTTTTTGCAACTAATAAGGCTTTTATAATCTGCTGAAGCAGCCTATATTTTCAATTTTGTTTTATTAACATTACTGGTTATTATTGATCAAAACCTAAAGCACCCACACTAGCTTATTATTTTCTATCTCTTTTGCATGAATAAACTCAAATTTTAAAACAGCTGAAAATTCTCACATGCAGGCAGGCCTTGGATCATCTTAGCTGAATAACCTGGAAAGATTATTTACATGTAAAACACACATATATTTAAAACACTAATGATTATCCAGTCCTTGTATTTATACAAATAAATCCTTTAGCATTTCACAATCTGATGAACTGTGGCAGGACCCACATTTTGAAAGATGGGTCTTCAATTGCTACAGATGGTTCATCCACAAATAAAGACTTCAGTGAATTCAGTATAAAAAGTCAATGAACTGCACCCTTCTTCTATTTCTGGCCATTCTTCTCTATCTACGGTACAAAACAAGATTACATAGGACGTATCCTTTTCATTCCTTATTTCCAAATCTCCAGTCCTTCATTTCCTTATTTCCAAATGCAAAGTTGCTACTTTGCAATATTAAGAAAATAATATCAGGACTTTAACAAAGCAAAATAACCTGCTACTTTGTTTCCATCTGGTAAATGGAAGGAGGACTGTCATAAGCAATTGTGTTGTAGTACAATTTTAAATCCATTCTGGAGTTGCAGGGGGATGGGATGGGAAGGAAGTGGTATGAACATATTTGCATATATTGCATCCAGCAGTGGAAATATGTATGCAGAGACTGCAGCCTAACAGAAATGCAATACATCTCCTCCTTGTGACATCTCCTCTGCAGAAACAGAAGTTTTTAATGTTCTACCATACAATACAACAAACTGAAGGGAAGAAAAGCATAAATAATACTTTTCAACTTCAGTACAAACAAAAGACTGTGGTTATAAAAAAATATGGAATAATCTGAAATATTTAACTGAGACACAAGGAAACAGTTGATTAAATTACATGCCACTTTGAAGACTAATACAATTACTTCGATGTTAAGACTATAGAGTTTCCCAAATGTTTTCATTTCACAGTGTCCTTACTGTATTAGTATTTTTTTTCATAGCATCCCTAACTTCTAGTTACATAAGGTCCTATAAGTATCAAATATCACTGTGTTATTTCATACTGCCTCTGTGTAGCCCTAAAGTACTCAGCACGACCACCAGTGATAATTGTTCCTTTTACAAGGAAGAAATATTCAGGTCTCCAATAATTTTTGGTTTTCTTTTTTCCCAATCTTTTCCAGCTCTGTCAAATTGTATTCTTCTTAAGATGCAGTGATCAGAACTATGCACAATACTCTAAGGGTGATATCACCATAATTTGCAAATCTACTACATATTTAGGATAATAATGATAGTAACAACACTTGAACATCATTGGGATTGACAAAATCATCAGTCAATTGCAAAATTCAGTTGCAATTGAACAGTTTACATCCTGCAACAATTCCTTTTACACTATCAAACAACATCTGCCTAACCCATAACAACAACAGTTTCAAGGTTGCTATTTTCACCAGGCAGTCAACTGTGATTCCAAGTCCCCTTCATTAGCATTTATTACCAGCTCATATCCCATTAATGTATTACAAGTGGATATTTTGTATGTGTACCAACATGTATTGCTTTACTTATTTACCCTGACTGCATTTGCCATTTAGAAGGCCATCTAAGTTTGGAGAGATCTTTTTGGAGCTTTGCACAATTGTTTTTTGATTTCACTATCTTGGAACAGTTTGGTATTGTTAGCAAACATAGACACCTAACAGTCCAAAATGAACCCCAGATCATCTAAAAATTGCAAATCACCCCTTTCTGTATTATGCACTTTTCCCCACTATGAGAACCGAACTTTTATTCCAACGATTTCCTATTTTTAACAGATGCCAATCTGGATAAGTACTTATTCCATGCAGCTCAGTTTCCTTAGAAGTCTTTATGAAGAATTTTGATAATGGCTTTTTTAAACCCACATGAACATTATTAATTGGATAATCCTTATCTCCCTGAATTTCTATACCCTTATAGATGTTTGACAATTTAGTGAGACAAGACTCCTTGCAGAAGCCATGCTTTTTAGCAAATCTCATTCTTCTGCATATTCACTTGTTTCCTCTTTAATATTCCTTTCAGTTATTTTCCTTGAAACAGATGTTAATCTAATGGGATTATTTCCTTTACTGATCCTCAAAGACATTATACGAATTGGGTCACAATGGCTATTTTTAAGCCTTGAGAATGGAGATTAATATTAAATAAAAGTTTTATATATTTTTTAAAAGACCAGCAATTTCATAATTAGGTTTTGAAGAATTTCTGATTGGATATTATCTGGACATGCATACTTATTTTTAATTCATCCATTTAGTTTATGACTTATGACTTTACAACAATTTCTCAATTGTTCTCATTTGTCTCAATTCATCTGACATACATTCTGAAAAGTCAGCTTTGGCTCAGAAATCTGTTTTATGTCCTAAAAGTGAAGATAAAAGGAAATAATGCATTCAATTTCTATTTTCCTATCCTCCTTTAATACATCCTTGTTGTCAGTTTCCTATTCTGAATATAGTTGAGGGCTTTTTTTTTTCTTTTTTAAAGAAAGTGCTTTGGAAATTAATATTGCCTATATAGGTTCGGACTGTCTCAAAGTACAGAATCCCCACCCAACACCTGGTGTGCTGTCCTCATGGGTGGTGGGCATATTCCTGGGACAGTTAAGTGAAGAACACTAGCAATATTTGCCAGAAGTATATAGTCCCAGCAGAGTCACCCAAGGTCTAGCTCTCCAGCTCAAGCAAGCAGGTACCTATGTTGGGCCGCAGCAAAATAGGGAGATGCTGGGACAGGTGATCACTTCAGTGACAATGGCAATGGTATCAGTCCTTACTACATAGGAACAGGAAATGCATTTCATCAGGAAAATCATATGAATAAACAATATAAAGTGATTGACGATATAGTGCCAGATAAAAGGCCTCAGCAATCAGATGGCACTCAGCACACTACTGAAGAAAAATTCAGAATATGAATTTTTATGACATGGTTAGGCTAAAGTCCTTGGGATGTCTACTTGTTGATGCTGCCATGCAGAAAAAGAAAAACCCAAGCTGCAAAGACAAAATTAAAGTACAGATAAAAACTTAGGATCATTCATTTAGAAACCGTTCAAAGTTATGACAAGGCTGAAAAAAGTGACTTACAACTGGTTCTCATTGTTATGACCATCATAGTATCTTCATAATCGTTAAGGTTGCCATTTAGGTGCTTGGCGACCAGCATGTATTTACAATCCCAGGGTCACATAATCTCCATTTATGACATTCCCAGAGAGTCAATAGTCAAAAGTCAATGGGAGAAGCCATATTCACTTAATGACTGCATTGATTTGCCTAATGACCCCAGCAAAAAAAGGTTGTAAAACAGTTGTTCAGTGACTCACTGAACAATTGCATTGCTTAGTGAAGGAAGTTCCCACTAGTGGCCATAAGTCAAGGATTACCTGTAGAAACATGAAATGTATGACGCCTAAACATGGCAAAACTCAACACAGCAAAAGATGAAACGAATCAACTACAGGTCGATATGGGCATCAGTGAATTGAATTGGACTGAAATAAGAAACTTTTAGTCAGAAAAATCATACTATTACTCAGGACATGAAAAACAAAGAAAGAACAGGTGTACTTTCATATACAGGATGCCTATGGCAAGAACAGATCTTGGCTACAGTGTAATCAATGACCAATTAATATTAATTAGACTTTCCAGACAATCCTTTAATTCGATATTCATCCAAGTTTGTATTTCAACCACTGATGCAGAAGAAAAGGTTTTCTTCACATGCAAGCAAAATAGTGCTTAATGTAAATTAGAGCCCTGCTTGGAATAAGAGTTACAGTTGTTCAAGAGGGTTTAGAAAAGGCTAAGGAATAAAAAACATTATTCAAAGCCAAACTGATGGGTGCTTCATTGATTATAGAAAGTTATGTGGCTGTGTCAATCATATCAGATTGTGGAATGTGCCATGTTTCCCCCCAAATAAAAAACAACCAGAAAATAAGCCCTAGCATGATTTTTCAGGATGGTTGTAATATAAGCCCTATCTCAAAATAAGCCCCAGTTAAGATTGTCAGCCAGAGGGCCATATCAGTATTGTGATTGCCCGGGGGGGCATGGCCAGGTTGATGTCGCTCATGTCAGGGGGCCCTGTGGGGATGCCTGGGCAGGGCTGGGGGGGATTCAGGGGTCTCTGGCGGAGGGGGCAGGACCAGGGCGGGCGCCATGCCTGATCCACTGGAGGAGCTGTGCCAATCTTCTCGGGCCACATGGGGGGCCAGGATGGTAGTGTAAGCTGCCTGGAGCCCTGGGGGCAGGCATCTGGCCCAGCCCATGAGCTCCCAGGGCACTAGGACCCCGCAGCCTGGCCCCGTTTCCCCGAAGGGACGTCACCACGAGGCAAGGCGAGGCAGGTGGTAGGGCGGGATTGGCCTGCCTATGGGGCCCCGAGGTGTGTGGGTGCAGGGCGTGCAGGGCAGCTCCGGGGCTGGGCTTGGGTGGGAAAGAGCAGGAAGGGGAGTCCCGGCTGCCTCTTCGGGACCGGAGATTCCTGCCCTTCCCGTTTGCTGGGGCCATTGCGGGTGGGACAGCGGGTGGGAGGCTTGTCCCACATTTGCAGTGGAGCTGGAGGATGAGGTTGGATGGTGGGAGCCAAGTGCTCAGGGGCTGTGGTATGGCGCCACCCCCACCCTGCCACATGCCTCATCTTGCGGTGGTGGCACCAAAAGCAGGCGGAGGCAGAGGCACCAGGGGAAGCATGTGATCTGGCCCGCAGGATAAGCCGTGTGGCTGTTTGCCCCATGGCAGCCGCAGGCAAACAAAGGCAGATGATGGGACGGAGTGGGTGAATTGCCCCCTCTGCGCCTCTGCCTCAATGTGTTGCTTGGAGAGCCGGCCCAGCGGTCACAGTACTCGGACTCACTTGCGCTGTATGAGCTGCGCAATCCCAGAGTGCACTGGCCAAGGGGCTAGCAGGCTGCAGCTACTGCTGAGCACAGTCGGGCCCTGTCTGCTCACTGCCTCCTGTGCGCCCTGGGGGGGCACCCAACTGGGCTGGGCCGGGGTGGTGGGGGCCGGTCCCTCACGGATGCGGCCCATGGGCCTTCTGTTTGATATGTCTGTTGCATATGAAAAAAATAAGACATCGCCTGAAAATAAGCCCTAATTGGTCTTTTGCAGCAATAATTAATATAAGATCCAGTCTTATTTTTGGGGAAATACGGTATTTAGAAAAAATGGAAAGCCCAGAATCTCTCGTTGCCCTCATGCAAAACCTATACACAGGTGAGGAAGTCACAGTCTAGGTGGAACATGGCAAAATGGACTGGATATTAAGGGATACTGAATTGAAAGAAGATATGCATGGTTTAAAAATTGGAGGAAGAAACATCAGTAAACTGTGCTATGATAAAAAAATACTACCCCTTTAGCTGAAAATAGCAAAGATAATAATGAAAGTCAAAGAGCAGAATGAAAAAGTGGTAGTAAGATTAAATATAAAGACAACCAAACTCATGACAACAGGGACTGACAATGAAAATATTGAAGTGGTAGGTAGCTTCTCTCTTTTTAGGAGCAATTACCAATAGTAAAGGAACAAGCAGTGAAGAAATATACCAGAGACTAGTACTTGGTAGAATAGCAATCTTGAAAAGATATTCAGATGCTGGGATGTGTCTACACCTATGAAGATGAGAACTGTGAAGGAAGAACTGGTTTTCCTTATGACTCTATGGAAGTGAACATTAAAGAAGCAGGACATTAAAAGTATTAATGTTTTTGAATATTGATGATGTAAAAAAATATCATGGATAATCAATAAAACCAACTCATGGATCACTGAACAAATCAATACAGTACTCACTAAAGGCACAAATACCTGGATTGAAATTATAATAGTTTAGACATATTATGCAAAGACTTAATTTTTTTCTGAAGTCTATAATGCCAAGAAGATGGAAGGAAAGAGGGGAAGAAAGGCTAACTCACAGCAAGGTGAATGGACTTCATTACAGAAGAGATTGGCACACAGCTAGAAGACATGACAGGCCAGGTTAGGGAAAGTATCCTAGAGAAACTATCTATGTAGTTGCTAAGATCCAACATGAGTTTGATGGCACATAATCAATCAAAAGTAGTTATTCCTCAATGTATGCATTTAGTCTATACATCCCCATGCTTGACAGTTAATTCTGTTGTTTTAACACATACGTACACTCCTCTCTTCAACCTAGGTACATGCATATATATGCATTTTTTTCCTTTAATTCTTTCTCAAGGAGCTTATAGTTACAATATGGACTAAGCAGAGATTATGGAACATCTCCATGCAGGACCTAAATAAACAAAATTAATTTATCCATCTTATAATGGAATTTTGGCATCAGTTCCAAATGACCATAATAAACATCAAATTACTTTTATTAAGACTAGATTAAATATCCCATCATCACATGTGTTGGAATATAGATTTGAAAGGATTTCTATCCTACAAAGATTTAATTCTTTCAATATCAAAACTGGATCAATGGAGCTCATTTTTAATAATCTGTATTTTTTATGTAATAGTTCACAAGGATTTAATCTGGTTTATTTTAACAATGTATCAAACAGATTTAATTTCAAATATACATTTTTGCCACCAGACAAGAGATACAAAGGTGGTTCTTGTGATGGTCAAACTTTTAGTGGTACTTCTGAAAGCAGCTAATGAATTAAATAGGAATAATTGAATTATTTTGGACACATAGTTAATAGTTAACCAATACTGAATATTTTTCTTAATGTAATATAATCAGCTTAGTTCTGCAATATCTATATTCCATTTCATGTTTACCTTAACTGTAATAGATTTACAGTATATAGAAATATAGACTCCATCTAATTTTTCACATTCGCTCCAAGCTTATTCATGCAAACACCTACCTCATCAACTTTATGAGTAGATTAGATTCTAAGGATGAAGTATAACATTCTGTGCAGTGTATCATTCCTCATCCTGTTGAATGTGATATTTTTTACTAAATAAGTCATAAAGGATTTTATGTCTTCCATCTGAAAGACATCAGATAACTTATCCAAATACTATTTTATGCTGCCATCCCAAAAAATTCCTCCTTACTTTGACAGTACTATGGGAATGAATTAGTAATAAGAAAAGCAGCATCAGTTTATCAGATATATATAAGCAGATTATTGAGCCTATACTGTGTTTCAAAAAGCTGTAATGTACAACAGATTTCCCCACTCTTGGGCAACTTTTATATATGTGGATATCAACTTCATAATTCCCAGCAGTGGCCAACTTAGCAGGGGAATTCTGGGAGTAAAATGCCCAGGTCTGATGTAGAGAACAAGGACTGCTATTCCAAATTAAAAGACTTCAAGTCAAACTAATGATCTTCCTCAGGGCAAAGGCTTTTATGTTCTTTGAGTAAACTATTTTGCAAATAGTCCAACTAATCTATCAATATTGGCTATTTTAAAAAACCATTGGCTTCCAAGCACTGTTTTGAATAATTGTTTTTAGTAGTTAAGCTACAGTCATCAATATATTTAGAACACTTAATGCGTTATCTAGCAGTCTGATATATGAAAAGCTATTTTAAAGCTACTAGATCCACTAAGAACTCCAGCTGACCTATTTTAACAATTATACAAATATCTTTAAGCTTTTAGAAGAGCAGCTCTGGTTTAGGTCAGTTTTTTTCAAATCATTTCTCATAAAAATAGTAAAATATCAGCCGAGAATGGACTGCAGATGAAAGTCCACATAATCATATAAAGCTTGTCCAAATACATTCCATTTCCCGATGCAGAGCAAAGTTACATGGAAACAGTCTCCTTTATAAAAAATTTGATCACAAGATGCAAACAACATCATATATTTATTTTGTATATAGGTAAACATCAACTTAAGAAACACATGCAGTAATTTGCAATTTCTGGCATGAATGTGTTATTTGTGTAAAATGAATAAATTCTCAATGCATTACTGATTGTACATCATATAAATTTAGACTTCTGGAATCTCAGAATATAGGAAATGAATTGTGAGGTGAGATTCAAACATACCAGGTAATATTCGGCCGATGAGTGCATCTAATAACCAAAATGATTCCTCCTCATTCCTTGTAATAAGAATCAAGTATCCAGCTATGAAATTCATGCCCTGAAATAAATATGAATTTCCTATTTATTTCATGTCAAAAGAGGGAGTCAAAAGAATGAAATAAAGAGAAAAAAGCAAAACATTTTTTATTTCTCATTGATTAAGCAGTACAGGAATTCTTTATTCTTTCTTCTGCCCACATATCCAACAGAAGCACTTTGGGGGTGGGTGGGTGCTGCAAGGCTTTGATGAAAAATTAGTCCAAATAGTTATGAGGTGGTTAATCTGACATAAACGAGAAAGGAAACTGATCTGGGATAATTTAAAAAATGGCTCTGCTGTCAGTATAAAATTTGCCTTTGCCTTATTACGAGCTTACAGACTGGTGTCTATGCCAATAGATATTTTCAATATACTTAAGCATTTTTACAAATCAAAAATTACTTTGCAACAAAGTTGAGTAATGCTGTAGCTTTTGAAGTGTTAAAATGTGTGAGCTGTAAGTTTTAAAATATTCAGGAAGAATATCACTTGCATTAATTTAGATTTAATTTCAATGCATCTCCAGTTTCTCATTGTCTTTTTAATTCTCTTAGCTTTTATTTCACTAATTGTTCTTGATTTTTCCAGTCAATTCTAAAGCAGGAAGATTATACTTTTTAAATTTAAATTTTATAAATAATGCCAGCTTAGATTCAAACAAGACAAAAAAATTAAAGTGGCAATATTATTTTATAGAACATTTTAGGTCATTCAGATAGAATCAGCTGTTCTAAGTTTCCAAAACTTTATAATCATCTGTTGATATGACATTGGCTTTCTTCAAAAAGTGCCTCCCCCCCCCCACCTCCTCTTTCTAATCTATGAAAAGCCAACAACCAGTATAAAAAGTGTTCCATGTGGTTGGGTTATTTTGCCCTCCAGTTGTGCTGCTAGTTTGCTTGACAATAGCAACCATGGTGACTATTTGGCATTTGGTTGCAGGAACTACAAAGGTCTACCCCTCAGAGGGTGCTTGAAGAGTAAGTGCATTTATTAACCATGCACGTCAGTACAAGACTCTATTAGTACTGTTGCAGAAAACAACAAAGCAAGCTTGTCCAATTCTTTTAAAGGAATGCTCACTGCAAGATTCTCTGAAATAGGTTAGCTGTCAGTCACATTAACATTTTTGTGCTGGTAACTAATTAACAATTCCTGAAATATAAACTTAAATTACATAGAATCACATATATTCTACTGCTTCTGAAAGGTCTATGTACTTGGAACAATCTGCCACCTGCAATGTTCAACATATTTTATCCAGTTGAAAAAACTTCAACTTCTCTAAAGCACATAATTGTCAGAATTCCTTTAAATGATGCACTGATTTGCCAAATATTTTGGAAAACAGTGGATGTATTCTGAAGTCACCATCTACTGAAATTATTTGATGGTATAGTGAATTCATGATAGTTATTCTAGGACAGGGATAGACCCCTCACATCCTGGACATAAACTGTTTCAACTTCTTCTCTCAAGATGAGCATTGCAAGCTACAGAGCATTGTACTCCAAAACAACTAGACAGTTCCCCCCACCCCCCATGCCATCACTCTGCTAAACAACTAATTCCCACAATACTGTCAAATTACCTAGTAGGGCTGTATTACTATTATACTTCTTATCCTTCCTATTACCTATTCCTTATCTTCTTATGACTATAACTTTGTTGCTTATATCTTACAATTTATATTAATTGTTTTATTTAGTATCCTAGTATGATTTATGTTGACTGCTTATTTAGTATCATATGACCATCACTGAGTATTGTATCTTATGATTTATGATGAATGTATTTTATGATTATAATCATGATTTATCACTTGTTGCTTGTATGTACACTAAGAGCTTATGCACCAGAGACAAATTCTATTCTAATTCTAATTCTAATAATTCTATTCTATAATTTGATATTATTTTTCTGTTAACAAGCCTAATTTGGACTACCAGACCAGCTCCCCTTGGCAGTATGGTTTTAAGACAAATCCTTTCCTACTTCCATATCTACCAGAGTTAGTTTCTACAGACACTCTAGCAAAACATTCTTATGACCAATCCTTTTTTCATGTCTTCTGCCTTCCTTTGAGGAAAGTGCAAGGCAATCAAGAACTGTCAGTCATTCATGCAAGTATTCCACTTAAAATACCTGTCAGCACTTTCTTAATGGGAGAATGTACAGGCCAACTAGTTTCTTGGTATGAAGAATTGCCTTCCTGTTGCATCCTGAACATTTCATGCACAGAATGTTGGTTCTCCACCTCAATTGGCTTTGTCAAGCCTCTACAGATTGCCCCTCATATCCTCCTTCAGGGAAAATGTATGTTAGTTGTGGGGCATTTTGGAAAAGAACAACATTATTCCATTAAGCTTCACCAATGAGAGAAAGAGGAATGGCTCACCTGGGCAGGTGGAGAACCTAGATCTATTCTTTGCTATACTGGTTTCTGCTGGATGAACTGATATTCAAACTAATAATACTGGCTAGGAATTCTGGATATTATAGCCCCAAGTTACATGACTATGCTAAAGAACATCAATTGGGAAAGGCTGCTCTAAAACTATTTTTAGCCAAATTCTTTTCTACTGTAACAACAAGGAAGCAACTCCACTGGTGCAAGGAACATATGTATGTAAAGTCATATTAGTCATGTGACTAGTCCCATTCAACGGACTTACAATCATCAAATGGTACAGCACAGGTCTCCATGCCCCTCCTCAATAATATTTATAAGCTCTTAAAATCCTTTTGATTAACCCCAATGGAAGAATACTGTTTGTGGAATATGAATCTTTAGAGAAGAAATTTACTTGCTACACCAAAAAAATGGTTCTTAATTTCAAGATGCTTTTCAAGTGCTGAGACCCAAAATGCCATCCATCCATCCATTCATATCCCTTTATTATTTTAACAAATAAGGCAGTAAACATATCCAACACACCTTCCTCCTCCTATTTTCTCCACAACAACCTTGTGAGGTGAGTTGGGCTGAGAGAGTGTTACTGGCCCAAGGTCACCCAGGTGGCTTTCATAGATAAGACAGAAGTTGAACTCATGGTCTCTTGTTTTCTAGCCTGGTGCCTTAACATTATACCAAACTGGCTCTCATCCTAATCATTAAAAGGTCTTGCTTTAAACCCTAGTTTGCAATCTTGATGTGATAATATCCATTCCTTTGGAATCTGTCAAATATCATATTTAATTATAACATGCTTGATCTGGTTAGTCTTAGCACATTATACACTCGATGTTTGTGGGTTACTCAATCATGGTTTATTACTTAGGACAGAGTATGAACTTAACCAATAAGATTGTTCCAAATGATTGAGTTTAGCTCAAATATGATCAAAAGCGGTAGGAAATAGGATACAAGGCTTAGAATACATTCTCAGTGACATGCTGATGGTGCCCTTCTTCTTTGCACATTCTCACTTGTTTCCTGTCACCTGTAACAGAGAGTTTATAGGTCCTGACACATATGTGGCACAGTACGTCTTCTTAAACCCAGATCCAGTGCTGGGTAGGAGGTGCTCAATACCAATCTCCAAAGCAATTCCAAAGAGGTTCAAACTGGAAAACAACTAGATTGCATGTCTTAAGCTATTGAAATATAAGTAGCATTCAAGACACTACAGGAGTAAAATTTAATGATATGAAGTTTGTTTGCTGTTATTTTCTACTTCAAAAGTAATATGTTTATTTTTTAGTATTACATACCTGACAGTATCCCACAGATGGGTTATGGTGCCCATATGCTACTAATACATTGTAGAGTGTTTTCTGTAAACAGGGAACAGCAGTTTTGCGGAACTTTATATTATCTGGAAATGTTCTATTTATGTCTATAATTTGAAAAAGGAAACATGTTAAACATGTTAAAAATTAATCTATGGAACAAAGTTTTGGGAACTGAACCAAATTGAGCCCCCATAAATTACTCATGAAATTATGATTAAACAAATGATAACATAGATAATATTTTGCTCAAAAGCAAAAACCTACATCAAACATTTTAGAAAAATTCTACTTTGGCTTTATGTTTTTCTTTCATCCTACAAAATCCATCATTTCTCGCCAGATTGCACTTCTAGATGCATTCTAATGAATAATTCTTGAACCCAATAGAATTTAACTTCAAATAAGTAAAAGGAATCATAGAATTATATTATAAAAATGTAAGTTTCTCAATTTTTTAACACTAAGGTTTAATTACTTTTACTGCCGCATCCTTAAATACAAAAACCAGCTAAAAGAATATATATGAAATTAAAGGACTGAGAAACCTGCCTCTGTTAAACTGACATGTTGCTGTGACCTGTTCAAAGTCATTTAAAGATAATTTCCAATGAGTTCAGTAAAATTTATTTCCTTGTAATCACACTAGCTTTGAGAAATATATCACTCCCAAGAACTGTGAGCAAAGACTAACTTGTATGAATCATCATCATCATCATCCATCATTTTAGCCATTGTCTGTCCACTGCAGGATGAAGGCCTCTTCCTCATGTTGCCAACCAATACGGTCCTGAGCTTTCTTTTGCCAACTGGACCCGTAATACTTGCTGATATTGTCGATCCATCTTGTTTTAGGTCTCTTTTATGGATGCTTTTTATCAAGTGGGATCCATTCTATGACTGCCTTGGTCCACCTGTCATCAGTTCTTCTTGCTATGTGACCAGCCCATTTCCATTTCAATTCTTTTAATCTTTTGATGATATTGTATACTTTTGTTTGTTCTCTAATCCATGTGCAGATCTTTCTATGTTGTCTTGTAATGCCAAGCATGTATATTTCCAGGGCTCTTTGCGCCACTCGTAACTTTTGTATAATTGTGAGGTTAGTGACCATGTTTCACCGGCATATGTTAAACCAGGTAGCACACATGGATCGAAAACTTTTCTCTTCAGGCATCGGGGGAAGTTCTTGAAAATTATGCTTAGCTTGCCGAATGCCTGCCAACCACATTTAACATGCCATTTAATTTCCTTTATTGTATCACCTTCCATTGAGATCCGTTGGCCAAGGTATATGTAGTCATCTACTACGTCTAGTTTTTCTCCAGATATAATTTTTTTTCTTTCTTTGGTGAATTTATTCAACATAACCTGGTTCTTTTTTAGGTTTTTTAGGTTTATTTTTAAGCCAAATGGTTCTCCTGCTTTGTGCAGCTGTTGTATGTGTCTCAGTATTCCAGCATGCAATAATTAAGGCATTACTCAACCAAGGCATAAACACTGCTTACATAAACTTACTACAATCAATATATGAAAAAAGAATGGCAACAATTTGCCTTAGTGACCTTAAAGTGGAAATCGACAGAGAACGAGGTATACGACAAGGCAATAATACAATATCGCCTAGCCTTTTCTTAGCCTGCCTTGAAGAAGTAGTTCACAAACTAGACTGGATGGAATAAATATTGATAAAAATCAGTGGTGCCTATTTAAATCACTTAAGATGATGATGTTTTCTTCTCACAAGACTCAGAAGAGCCACAAAGACACATACAAGAACGTGTATGAATATATAGCTATATTTGAAGGGGTAAAAGGGACAGCTAAAATATGATAATTAAGTAATACATTTTGGCTTAAAGTATCAAGAATTTCCCATCATGCTCTTCCTCCTTTCTGCATTTCTGGGCATGCCCAGTTTTCAGTAAAATAGGTTTGTCTTGAGTATGACCAAATCGGAGTCCTATTTAGTATTCCAACTCCCCCTTTAATAAAGACATGAATTTTAAATTAGCAGACACTGAAACTGATCCAGAGAACCCTGCAGGATAGAGTGGTTGGTATAGGTAGCAGTGGTGCTTGTAGAGATGCTTAAAGAGTTATATGTTACTGCATACTTATGCAATGTTAGTTATATGGCTAAATGACACTGCTTTTAGGATTTTACTTAGAACAGCCACAAAGCACTATAGACGCAGTCCTTGACTTACAATCATTCATTTAGTGATTGTTCAAAGTTAGAATGGCATTGAAAATGTGACTTGTGACCAGTTCTCACACTGACGACTTTTGCAGCATCCCCATCAAAATTTGGGCACTTGGTAACTGGCATGTATGTATGATGGCTGCTGCATCCTAGAGTCCTGGGACTGTCATTTGCAACCTTCTTAGGGAGCATCTGATAAGAAAAGTCAATGGAAGAAGCCAAATTCGCTTAAGTACGGCATGATTCACTTAACTGTAGTGATTCACTTAATAATGGTGACAAAAAGGTTGTAAAATGGGGCATGACTCACTTAACTGCTTTGCTTAGCACCAGAAATTTTGGGCTCAAATGTGGTCATACGTCAAGGACTACCTGTAAATGGCTATATGGATAATGTTATACTATTGAGGTTTAGTCTTATTTTTTCTCTAGAGCAGCACAGCATGGTCACTGTTGGATAAGGAGTTATTCTGTTGGATAAGATTGCAAACAAAACATTTTTTATTGCTATAAAAGTTAGATACAGGCAGTCCTCAACCTGACTGGTCACTTAGCAACCATTTAAAGCTATCACAGACCCAAACAAGGAACTTACAACTTGGGTTCTAAGTTATGATGGCTCCCCCACCACCATAGTCATGTAATTGGTAACCAACCCACATTTATGGCCATTTGCAGCATCCCAAGTCACATGACTGCAATTTACAATATTTTTGCCAGAAATTGGCATTTACTTCCCATTTCTGACAAAAAAATGCCCATTTGGGACAATGGGTTCACTTTAACAACTGCAGATTTGCTTAACAATCACTGGGGGGAAAAACTCAAATTTGGGTCAGTCACATGATGACCCGCTTAACAACTGTGGAGATTCTCAGTCATCCAGATATGGTTGGCCCACAGGTACTTTTTTCAGGAGGCAACTGGACTTTCTTGTTTTTTTCTTTGAAGACATTTGGCTTCTCATTCAAGAAGCTTTTTCAGCTCTGACTAGATCAGGGGTAGGCAACCTTGGCTCTTTTATGACTCGTGGACTTCAACTCCCAGAATTCCTGAGCCAGCCATGCTGGCTCAGGAATTCTGGGAGTTGAAGTCCACGAGTCATAAAAGAGCCAAGGTTGCCTACCCCTGGACTAGATGGTGGGGATTGGAAGGATTTATATTGCTTCTGTCTGCTGTCTGCAAGCAATATAAATCCTTCCACTCCCCACCATCTAGTCAGAGCTGAAGAAGCTTCCTGGATGAGAAGCGAAACATCTTCAAGGAAAAAGCAAGAAAGTCCAGTTGCCTCCTGAAAAAAGCATCTTTGGAACTTATGATTGTAATTCCAGACTCAATTATGGTCATAAGTCAAAGTCAAAGACTACCTGCATCCCTATAAAATACATAAACCGAAACCGGAGAAAAACACAGGTAGTCTTCGACTTACGACCACAATAGAGCCCAAAATTTATATTGCTAAGTGAGACATTTGTTAAATGAATTTTGCTCCATTTTACAACCTTTCTTGCCACAGTTATTAAGTGAATCACTGCACTTGTTAAATTAGTAATACAGTTAAGTGAATCTGGCTTTCCCATTGACTTTGCTTGTGAGAAGGTCGGAAAAGCTGATCACATAACCCCGGGACACTGCAACCATCATAAATATGAGTCAGTTGCCAAGCATCCAAGGTTTGATCACATGATCATGTGGATGCTGCATAATGGTCATAAGTCATTTTTTTCAATCATGTTGTAACTTTGAATTGTTCACTAAATGAACTGTTGTAAGTCAAGGACTACCTGTATCTTATAACCTTAAACAACCTTATTTGTTACTCAGTCTGCATTCACTCTTATACCAACACCCTTTGAATAACTAGGGGGACATTGAGGCAGGATAGGTTTTGCTGTATGAGCTTTCCCATCATTGCACAGGGAGTCTCTTGAGTTGGTCAGCTTCAAATACTTGATTTTTTTTTTCACCCATTCCCTTTTAAACTAGGGTATATACTATGTTACATTTCAGAATAACCATTTTGGGGGAGTCTTGTTGTGGGAAACCTATCTTTGTTTACTGTCCTTCAAACTTTCTAACAAAATTCTTTATTTACTTTCTCCACCTGTTCATTGTATCTTGTCCTTTCTTATTGACAAAAATATCTTCTCTTTGGGATTTCAAATTCTCATGCTATATCTATCCAGGCCTTTTTCCTTCTGATTACAGGTAGTCCTCAACTTATGACTACAATTGAGCCCAAAATTCATGTTACTAAATTAGACATTTGTTAAGTGAGTTTTGTCCCATTATACAACTTTTCTCATCACATTTTCTCAACACTGCAACCGGCATAAATATGAGTCAGTTGCCAAGCGTCTGAATCTTGATCACATGATCATGGGGATGCTACAATGGTAATAAATGTGAAAAATTGTCATAAGACACTTTTTTCACTGCTGTTTTAACTTTGAATGGTCACTAAACGAACAGTTGTAAGTCGAGGACTACCCATAGTTCTTTTTCTTGCTCATGAGCCGGTTGGCACATTTCCAGGAACCTGCATATGACTATTTACATTCTAGACCATTACTTTCTGATAACTCAGTTTTTGCCTGTAGTTCTTGTCCTTGTATGTTTTTAACATTAGCTCAGCCTTGTTAGGACTTGCTTCAGCTGCTTCAACAAATATCTACTCCAATCACACTGTAAAATGCCGGTTACAAAAACCTTGAATAGTAATAATCTTAATTGTTTCTTGAGGACACTTGCTTTGTAAATAGAAAATCTTTTTACGTTACTACCATTGTATCAATTTGCTTATGTCAATTAACATTTATCACATTCAGAGAAATATTACCTTATCACTCTAGTTGCTTTTTTATTTCCTATGAATTCCTCCAAATTAATCTATCAGGATAATCCAAAAACACTACTCATTTTAAAAAAATAGTAATTTAATTTTCAAACTAAAGCAGCAACAACAAAAATAGAGTAAAATATTTCAGCATTCAGTTTTAGTGTTCCACACCTCAATGACCTTCAGAGCTTAAAACTTCCACCAGCTGAACTGGGTCAGAGGCTGTAGCCCAAAATAGCCAGTGGGCACAAGGTGGAGGAAGACTTCTATGCAATGATATAAAGGCAGTCGCAGAAAAGCAGCTTCACTTGTTTTCAAACAGTCTTCTCAAACATAGTGTTGTCTAGATTTGTTGGAATTTTACACTCTCCCATTGTGGACATTTTTAGAACTGCAATCCCAGCACAACTGATACAGTTGGGAAAATCTAGTGTAGAACTGTTCAGTCATTATTTAGCTTCCTCTCATCTTCCCATAACTAATTTAGAAAAATTAAGTTGCAGCAAGTAAATGGAAAATTTATCACAGAATTCTAAACTAAATTAAATTCTAAACTAAACTAAACAGGAACTAAAACTTAAGAGCTTTATATTAAAATTAGTATAGATTAACGGCAACATATCTGCCAATTTTTCTAACAGATAGTGAGAGACAAGGAGAAATAATTCAGTGATTAAGATAATGTTTTAATTGACATAAAAACCATTGCTTCTGTGCAAAACAATAATTATTTATTTCATGCACCTCCACAATGCAAGAAGATGGTCATACTTATATGTATTATATCTGTGCAGGGAAATGTGGACAACAAAATCCTAATACACACACACACACACACACAATAATGTATAGACATGTATTTTGAAGCTAACCTGTCATAATAGTTTCGACAAGTTTGCTGTTATGGTCTCCTTCCAATAATTTCTGGTAGTAGCTTGGGTTGTGATCCATATGAGACTGAGCACCACTCACTACCATCCAGACTTCGGCACGGTGCTCATTTGGAATGCCTTTTCTGATATAGCGTTTAACTGCAATAAATTAATTAAAATACATGTTTTAACATGTAAAATGATGCCATAATGATACTCAACAATTAAAGCTACAAATAATTAAAATATATTAAACATATTAACAGTGAAGATAGAGGACCATCTTGCACTGTCATACGTCAAGGTGAATTCAATGTTGTTAATGTTTCATTCCAACATTACAATTTCATATTGTCCTTCAAGATGAGACATACCAATAACCACAGTAACTTTGGAGTCACTTCAGGCCTCTTGCACCAACTGTAAGAAGCTGCCTAAAACCCGAAAGATGAAGAAGAGGATAAGCTTCCCATGAGAGCAACTTGGAAAATAGAAAGAATATTGGCCAGGCTATCATGGTGTCTTGTCTACAGAAGTTAATCAGCTCAAACTACCAAGTTCTGCCACCTCACACTGTGTTGTGAGTATACAGAGACACATTGCCAATCTATATCATAACATTCTTGTATATGGAAGGAACTTCTTAACTGCTATGCTACTGTAGGTGTCCTGAGGAAAGTGTCCCAGTGCATCGTTTAAGGCAGGGGTGTCAAACTGCCGGCCCGCGGGCCGGTTGCACTATGCAGAGGGCGTGCCCACCCCAGCTCTGGCAATGTGAAAAAAGTTGCAATACATCACGACACATCACGTGACGCGGCAAGTTTGACACCTGTGGTTTAAGGGATTTGTCAAGAAAAAATGTTGCATTATTCTGATGTTTTTCTATTTTTCTGCTTCTCAGAACAGAGAACTTAATTTCCACTATAAATTAAAAATGCTTTTCAAAGGGTTCTCTGGAAGGTTTGTAATTTAATGTTTACTATTCAGAAAATCATAGTCTTTTAATAACATTTTGGGGCCCATTATAATTTATAATCACCAAGGTTATGTAATTATATGTACTTAAGGGGAGAACTTAAACAGTAAAGTAAATATGCTACAACCCCCACTTATACAGAAAGAATATGACTTCATTCAATATAATACTAAACTGAATTTTTAAAATAATGGCTTGTTAAGTAAACCACCATGACTGGATTATATAAAGCTAAACAGGAAAAAAATGAAAGAAAAAATAAATGACTTAGGTAAACATGCAAACACAGCTCTTGTTTTAAAATGCACAAATTCATATAGCAGTGTATGCCCCTGCCACCTGATAAATTAGATTTTTCTCTGGGATATTTATACCAAAAAGGAAATAGTATATCTGAATATTTTGGTCTTCTCTTTCTCTTGGGGCTGACCCTTCCCTGGCACAGCTACTAATTCTGAAATATCCGTAAGGTGTCATTCTGTAAAGAAGAATAGGGAAGGGGGGGATTGGAGCTACATGTACACCCAGATCTCAAATGAGAGAAAGCCGCTGAGAGGGGGGGAGGGACTTAAGCAAAATGAAGAACATTAGAAAAAAGAAAAAAGGAAAGGGAAACAAGAGTGCGAAACAATGACAAAAGATGATATAGAGTATGTTGGGACTCTTTCTCATAGATATATATGTAGGGGCCAGATTTACATTTATATTTCTAGTGTTGAAGGATTAGTCTATTAACTACAAGGACGAGTCACCTGGATGCCCAGAATGTTGTTACTGGCATTTTGAAATCTCTGTGTGGCTGATTAAGATGTGCTGAATTAAATCTTATTTAAATATTCATTACACATGTGCAGCTTAGCCCAACAAACCCAACTCCTTTCACCATAGTAATGTTAGTAGTGTGGTGCAGCAATGTGATTCAGGGAAAGATTATACAGAGCACACAGAGATGCACACATGATACCTATCAGCATATATTTAAGTGTGTCTTTTCCTGGCTTAATAGGCAGCAGTCACAGTTCCAGAAAGGAATTGCTGACAAGTGTAATATGTGCACCACGCATGCACTCCAAATCAGATCTTCTCTTTCGAATCAGGATTTCTCTGTATAATAAGATGGTAGGTTTGGTCTAGCATATGTTGAGGGCACCCATTTGAACAAAGGCCAAATATAACTTCCCTTTTGAACCCTACCAATATTTCATTTTCTAATCTAATTGACAATATAATCAGCTCAGCTTACTGCTTTTACAAAGTACTGTTAATTTTATAATTGTACATTATCATTCAAATAGTGTCCATAAAGCCAGTTAAGTAAATAATGTCATGTTAAGATTTAAAATTTCATCTGCCAAAATATTTTAAACAGAGAAATGTCTTTTCCTTTATATTTATTTTTCTTCTTGCTTGCTTCTTTCTATCAGTAGGCGGCTGCTCTAAAGTACAGGTGTACATATTATCTGCTGTTTAGATATCTATGAGAAATTAACTTCAGTTCTCAGAATGATCAAACCTTGGCTTGTACATTTCTCTTAAATCTATGGATGTTTTAGCTTATTGGTTTAGACTTCATTTTCCATGGAACACACTCTGATCGTAAACTTGTGTTTCCTCACTTTTCTTTCCTGCTCCATTTTTCAATACTCTTTGAAAATCTACCAATAAGTACTAGTGAAGCCTGGAATAGCACTGGATGTGATTTTGGGATCACTGTGGCAAAAACAAAAAGAAAAGCTCAGAGTCTCTCTCTTGTAATTGCAGAAACAGAACTGATGGAAACAAATGTATGAGGAAATTCAAAGTATGGTTTGCTACCTAAAATATAATTATACTAGTTATGTATTTATTTGATTTTATTTGCCGCCCATCTCATAGCAAACACCTCTGTGCCGCTCTTTAAAAATAAATTGTATGCATTCATTCAGCATTTATATTTGCCTGTTTAATAACTTGTATTTATAAATATGGCTTTCTAAAAGTGCTATGTAATAGAAAACTATGTGAGAAAGACTGCTTTTGTCTTCAGATGACAACTCATTGTTCCAGTTTTGCAACAAGTAATTACTGTTAACAAATGTTTATACCAATAAACAGATTCTTTCAAGGACAGAATCTATACAGAAATCAAACCAATTTGTCAGTGATGAACCACAGAATCTAGGCGTTATTGCACTTCAGTTTTGTTAATTTATTTTTGTTTGTTTAGCAATTAAATTGCCAAATTTCTACACAAGTTGCTCGAGAAATAATGACAAACAAGCACAGGCTCTCGCAAATGATGGCTCTACAGTGTAATAAATACCTTTTGAAAAAAATAAAAGGTTGCAAGTTAAAATGAAAACTATTTGTCCCAATGTCACATTTAAACATGGTATAGTCTTACCTTTTACGTTTTTCTGTACCCTTGTGCTTCCCTTTAAAAGTTTGGACCACTTAATTGCTCTCCGAGTGAGTACCACTAAGTATCTAGAAAAGAATTCTTCGTAGGTTGCGTAGTCAAAGTCAGCTGGTCTTTCAAAACCATATGGATCCACACTATTTCAGAAGAAAGATGATTACAGAGACATAAAAACCATGCAGTTAAATGAGAGTTATTCATTAACCTAAACTTAAAACAGAAGGAGAAAATAAAGTACAAATATAATGCCAAACAGATTCCATAAAGTTTTTCAATTCCAAAATATCTAGCTAATAGCAGATGTCTCTATCAGGACAATGGGGCCATATCATACAATCCACTAAAACAGCAGAGACCATTGATACACTTCTTATGCTCCCTGTTTCTGGATCTATCCAAAAAAGGAGGAGAAAAGATGCTTAAAACCTCCATTTATGTGTCATTTGAACTAGGAGCTATTAACAAAAACTATGGTTGTTTTAAACAAGCTGGTTTCAGAAACAATGAAATAAACAGAGTTCATTTTAGCTCACATTAACTACTTTATCAGCCTGGATGATACCAAAAAGCTAATGTTTATTGTGTTCTATTGCTTTTGTAATGTATTAGAGATGTTGTATGCTGCCCATTTATATTTATAAAGTTGAACATAATTGCTGGTGATTACACAGTCACAACCGTGCACATTTCTGGGAAAGAGTATGGAAATGGGTTTGCTGTTGCTGTTTTTTTTTAACTTTTCACTCAATTCTACCATTCTGACCAACTATAGAGAGTATAGAAAATGGCCTTGAAGATCTGCTACCAAGACAACAATCAGATAAATGAGCCTTGAGCCCAAACCAGCAAAGTGGTTTATGATAAGATCTCAGACAGCCTCCCCACTTAATTCATGAGATGATAGAAGACAGAGAAAGAAAGCACATTCAGATCTCTAGATTTTGTTACTATGGCTATTCTAATAAAAGTAGCTTTAAAACTGTAAAAAGAATTATGTTAAAAATATCTGAAATTTCCAAATTTCTCACATGGTCTTATATGAAATTGTCAACAGTTTGCAAGGTATCATGAGACAATTAATGTTTAATCACATTTTGAATATTTCAATTTTTTTAAAAAATTTAATGTTGAGGTTCTATGCATACCATCTGGGAATCTTAAAAGACAACTTGGCACCCATAAATGCTGCACTGTCAATCCAGTGTGCCTGTAAGATTTCCAAGAGATACAATTCAATGTATTGCTTCTTTCAAAGAACATGAGCATATTACAGATGTCTTCGTTTAATGACCATTTGTTCAGTATTTGAATTTGCAATAGTGCTGAGTGAGTGTTATTTATGACCGGACCTCATACTTACAGCCCCATGGTCATGTGACTGCAATCTGCAGCCTGCTGACTTCCCACAAGCAAGGTCAATAGGGAAGCTGGCATGAAGTCAGAAGACACAGTCATGTGAGATCCTCACTTAACAACCTGTGAAGTCCTCTCTTAACAACAGTAACCTGGACTTCCAGAACAGCAGCACAGTCACATGGTCAGCATTGTTATAACAACGACTACCTGTAGCATAAAAACTTATCCGGGTTACTAAATATTCCTTCATGCATTTCATGCAATTGAAATAAATTTTAAATAAAAGCTCATGTTATAGTTTCCACATTGTGTAAACCATAACTGCAATTTTGAAAGTAGCAGCATTGAAACAGAATAGGGGAAGAAACTAGCCATGTCATAAAAGATATTTAAATAATACATTTTAAATTCAGATCTAATCTTGCATTATACAGTAATATAAATTCACCATTTTTCAGGTTATCCATTGTACTACAGTGGTAATAAAACTAATCTACCTTACAATGCCACTGCAGTTAGTCCTTGACTTACAACCACAATTCAGAGCAGAATTTCTGTTGCTAAGCAAGGCTTAGTGAGTCATTTGTGGTACTGTGACCTTTTCTCCCATAGTTATTAATCAACTGCAGTTAAGTGAATTATGCAGTCATTAAGTGAATCTGGCTTCCCTCATTGATTTTGCCTGTCAGACACACCAGCTAGGAAGGTCGCAAATGGCAATCACATGACTCTAGGACAATGCAACCATCGCAAATATATGTTGGTTTAGTGTCCAAATTCTTATTACATAACTATGGGGATGCTGTGATGGCAAGGGCTGGGTGTAAGTCACGTTTTCAGCACCGTTGTAATTTTGAATGTTCACTAAGCAAATGATTGTACAAGTAGTTGTTGCTTAGAGACCATTTGAAGTTACAATGGATTCTCCCAAAAGATATTTATGACCTTGTTCCAAAATTCCAACACTGGTACCTTCCTCTCCAGTCACATGACTGTGTTTTGGTTACTTGGTAACCAGCTCACTTTTAAGGCCAGTTGCAACATTCTGTGGTTATATGACACTTCCCCCCCCCCCCAGAAACAGGCTTATTTGGCTAGTTTCTGGCAAAGAACATCAAAAGAAATGTATTGACTCACCTACCCACTGCGGTGTTCACTTAACAACCGGCACAAAAAAATTGTAAAATCAGATTGGTCACATGGGTTTCTCAACTTACAACAGAAATTCTGAGCTCCATTACGGTCATACAAGGACTTCCCTTAATTCAAGGACTACCTGTATAAAGGTAGATTTACTGAGATGTATCAATATTATTTAAAAAACGTTTGATGCATTATTATGCAGCAAGGCTATTAAGGGTACCTTTAATTCTTTCTCATTTTAACCTTGGATTAATTTTTCCTATTACACTAGAATTTGGTATAAAGAGTAATTATATAAATTTTTCAATGAGGATTGCTACTAGTAGTAGTGGTACAATAATGATTTTTTTAAAGTAAAAAAATGTGTGATTCCTGAAACAATGTATCAGGTAAGCCCCCAAACCGGTTATTAGAATTCCATTGCTACATAAACAATTTGTTTACACTATTGCTTCTCTGGCCATGCAAAAAAAAAAAAGCATATCAATCAAAAGTATTTTCTGTTCCTTTATTTTTAGTTACTTGAATCCATGCCTGTCCAACCAGAAATGAAAAATTGTAATATACCACATTTCTAAGGAAAAATATCTATCTCATAACATCTAGAAAACACACACACACACGCGCGCGTGCGCGCGATACACGATACACGATAGACAGCCAGTTTGGTACAGCGGTTAAGGCCATCAGGCTAGAAAGGGAAAAGTGTGGGTTCTAGTCCCACATTGGGCAACTGAGTGATCTTAGGCCAGTCATTCATTCAGCTCTAGAAAGCAGATGAGGGCAAACCTGGAAAACTTACCCAAGAAATGCAGGGACTTTGTCCAAGTGAATTCTGAGAACTGGACAGGATTGAATGAAAAGGGGAAAAAAGCATGCGGAAGATTTCTCAAAGAGGAATACAAAATAAGTTTAAGAAGGCCCAGTCAGAACAAACTGCTTTAAGCCACTTGCTTTGTATTGTATATTCCTTCTACAAATTATACAATCATTCTACAAATTATATTAAATAATTTATATATAATAGTAAATTAGTAAAACATTAAAGTGATAACTTCAACTATCCATGTTTTGCCTTTCAGGCTTGCTGGCATGGAATAACAAAAACATGCCAACATCCATTAGCAACCTGAAGGGCCGCCCCAAAATGAGAGAACAAAAAAACTAACTCCCTTTTTCAGAATTCAGACCCTTTCTCCCATTCTGATGTGCAACAGAGGAATTAGTAAGTGTTGGACAGTGGACACTATTTTGTTGTGAACAAGGAAATATTAATCCTGATGTCTCATCTGTTCCTCTGTGAGCTTCATTCTGAAAACAAGTCTTTCCGCCTGCAGAAAAACTATGTAATTTACAGCATTTAGCCTTTTCATATTTAGTTCCAGGAACTATCATCTTCTGCATAGTGTTTAATATATTCTTGTCTGAGTCTAGAGCTTTCCTTCAATTAAATCTTAAAATAATAAAATGAAATTGTTCAACATTCATTCAGTACAACTGTGAACAATAGATTGAGAAGAGATCTACCTAAATAACTCATCATCTCATTCTGCTTTTTAAAAGCTTTTCATGCTAACTCCAACAAAAGGAAGAGAATTTCCTGGAGCCTACATAAAATAAAGTATTTCCCAAATAAGGAAATGTTATTTCACCGTTTTATGAATTTAACTCTCCTACAGAAGGTAAAATAAATTGTCATTATTTCTTTTCATATAAACTAGGAAATGCTAGTATTAGATTATCCAAGGGTTAAAAAAGTTTTATCCTGAGGAAATTTGTATTCATACAACAACAACAAAAAGTATTAAAACATGGTTGCCTATTTGCACTTGAGCATGTTGCGGAAATACAGCCACTAGTAATAAAATCCTTAAAACAGGATTCGATCAAGCAAACAAAGACTCTCGGTTGACCGAATATAAAAGCCAAACACACCTTGCTCTCCCAGATAAACTTGTTCCCACTAAAAAGTAGGCGCGCAGTCCTTAAACGAGAGGTCAGCTGCTCCAACAAAGGAAAATTGGAGAAGTTCAGCCTTTACAGGAAAGAAAAGGAGCTCGAGAACTCATCCCAAAGCCCTTCTTCCTTCATTACACCTGACGGGGCCACACCGCGCACGCCAAGCAAAAACCAGTTGACCCTCACGCCCCTTCCTCGAAACCCAATCCCGGGCGGAAAGGAAAGGCGCGCTCGGTGAGGACGCGGCGTACCTATGGACGCTGCTTTCCCGGCTCTCTTGCTTAGTTCGCCGCACTTCCTTCCCCTCCATGGGAAGGGCTCTCTGGGGACTCCTCCAGCACTGAATGATCGAAGGATCCCCCCGCCTCTCCGCTGTGGCTGGAGAGTCCAAAGCCCACCGCTGCGTCAGCGAGGTGGCTGCTTTCGACGACGCCGCTTGGCTCCTTCCCGGCTCCAAGAGCGCCCAGCGCCTAACCGCGAAGTATTTTCAGGAGGCAAGAAGGAGCCGGTGCGGCTAGTGAGCGCCACGGCGATACTTGCAAGTTGGAGGGACCAGCGGGAGAAAACCACCCGGCTTCCAAGTTCAGCAGCAGCTTGGTCCCTTCAGGGTCGCTTCCTCCGCTCCCGAGAAAGATCAAAAGGCGCGGAGTAGTGTCTTTCCCGTAGCCCGCGATAGCCTTTCCTGTTCCCTACCTGCTTTTTAAACCGTACGGAGCCTACCTCCGCTAAGGGAGCTCATAATGGCGCCGCCTTAAGGACAAAACCGGCGTAGCCGCTAGAGGTAAGAAAATAAGCCGCTGAGGAAAGGAACCCCTCACGCCCGGGGGGACTCCTAAATTATAGCTCCCTCCCTCCTGCCTCGGCAACTCCGACCTGCGCGCGCACCCTCGCATGGTGGAGCGGAGCACGCTGAAAGTGCAGGGAGGGGGCTATCTGCTAGCGGCGAGGACAAACGGTCTGTCAGAGCCTCTCGGGCAGACCCCTGAGCCCGTTTTCGGGTCAAGTACGGCAATGAAGAACGTGCGCTTTAGCGGTGATGTTTGTGGTCCTCTCAGCTTTGATTTACAGGATTAACTCAATTGCTTGAGGTTTGTGTTAAGACACCAAACCACAGGCTAACCACACTGGATGGATACGCATTATAAACCAAGCCACACGTTTTAAGCTTGCATGGTATGCTAGCGCAACTCATGTGCTTTAAGATCAGGGCTGCAGAATCACTGTGTACGCCTGGACTCTTCTCCTTATCAGTTTTGGTCAAAGTTTAGGTATCCTATGCATATGTGCATTGAGGCAGAAAAGGGCTGCTCCGATGCACTGTCCCAAATCCTACGGAGGAGGTGGAGTGAGTGAGGAGGAATCAGTTAAATAAGGATCAATTTTAAGTAGCTTATGAATTCACTTTTCTGAAATAGGTGACCTCTGGATAATGGCATCTTACTGAGGTCACAAGTAGTGTTCTTAAGCTGATGGGACATGTTAAGCCTCCAAACACTGTTGGCTTTTCCGAAAGTGCCTAAGACCTGACTTTTCCAAAGCATGGGGGTGGGGCAAGAAAGCTAGTTAAAGCATAGGTGAGTTGATTGCTGGTCTTCTTGGTTGCCATATTATGCTCATTCTGTTCTTGATTATTGTTTTTCTCTTGCTTTAAAATTTTCTTAGCTGCCCAGAGTCACATATGTGAGATGAGCGGCCATATAATTGATTTAAACAAATAACAGGTTTTATCTAGGATAACAGGATATTTTTTGTTATTGAAATCCAAAATGGAATTTTTAGAAAAAGTACATTGATATGATTTCCTTTGTCAAAGAACCAAAGAATGTCAGTTACAAAAACTTGGCTGTTACAGAGTTCTAATTTCCTTTTTTTGTAAGAATCCCAGCTTGATTGTGAATTTAAATAAATCCTACCTTTCAAATCATGTGCTTTTAAAATTCCTTGCTTCTCAGATAGAAACCAACATCCAACTTGGCTGCATTTTGCAAGGACAGAGATTTTGCATGTGCACAAGAAAAAGTGATCTGGAACAAACCTTAATAAACTTGACAGATGTTACTTCCAATAAATATGCACAGGGTAGCATCTGAGATAACTTTGAAAGAAAGTTTGAACACAGTCCTTTGGATTCAGAAATAAATTTATTTGTGAGTATAAAAACGTCTTTTTACTGTGTTAAGTAAGATATTATATAGGTTGTCCTCATTTAGCAACTGTCTCATTTAGTGACTGTTTGCAGTAACAGTGGTGATGAAAAAACAACTTTACAACCAGTCCTCACATTTACGACCTTTGCAGGTCTGTAGAGCAAAGGAAAGTTCTGAAATAAGATCATAAACACAATTGTGGTTTCACTTATTGTTTGCTTTGTTTAACAATCAAATTTCTCTAGCATCCTGTTGACTAGACAAAATGAACCTCATCTTGAGAAGGCAGGGAAGATATGTAAGTGGGATGGAAGAAATGAGATGGAAAAGAATTTGTCTCTTAAAAATTTCTCGCCAACAAATAAATATAATACACGCCATAACACTGAAAACAATTTTAAAATACATGATTTTAGAAAGAAGATGATTTTTCTTTTTTTAACCTTATATGTGTTATCTATTTCCTTATGTTTATAAAAATAGTTGAGTATATTAAAAGCTGAGAAACATTTTGGTGTAATCATTAAAAGTACCCAGGCAGAAACCAGGAGACTGTGAGTTCCAGTTCTGCCTTAAACACAAAGCCCGGTTGATGACTTTGTTCCTGTCTTCCTAAGCCAGTGCTTTTCAAACTTTGTAACTTTAAGGCATGTGGTCTCCAATTCCCATAATTCCCCAACCAGCCAGCACTGCTCTAAGCACTAAGAAAAAAACAGTAGAAAACCACTTCTGTTGCCAAAAATTTGAGGAGCATGTCCAGGCAGTCAGTAGCAGTGAAAACTAATTTGAAGACACCTACACACACAACATAAAAGAATGAAAATATGAGGTAGGAGAGAAATACAGAGTTGGAAATGGCAGTAAGAGATTCCTATCAAATAACAGTACATAGTAGACTCCTGCTGATACTATAAGCCTTATATAAGTAAGTCCTCATTTACCAACTGCCTTGTTTAGTGACTGTTCAAAGTTACAATAGTTGCAAACCATCCTCACGTTTATGACCATTGCAGCATCCTGCTATCCTATAATCACCATTAAGTGCTTCACAACCAGTGCACATTTATGATCATCGCAGCATCCTGCAGTCACATGATCACCATTTGTGAACTTCACAATTGATTTCCAACAAGCAGAGCTAATGGAGAATGTGGAAGTGAAATTGCAAATTATAGTCATGTCCTGTTTAATGACCACAATGAGTTGTTGATCCCAATTGTGTCAGTAAGTAAGGATTATTTGTATTGTACATTGAATGACAGCTTGAAGTGCTTGTTCAAACTCATATTATTAGCATTATTTATTTTATAGCAAACTTCATTTCTGCTGAGTTCTTCTGATCGGTCCAGAATCCATATTTGATAACTTTTAAAATCTATTTTTCTCCACTGATGGTTTCAGCTGTATATCTGGGAAAAGGGAGTAACTAAGGCAGCTGAATGCTTTCAATGAAGCTATTCTGGATTTAATTTCATCTTTGTTTAGTTCTATCTGGTATAGTATTTTGAGAATCAAAATATTTTAATATAGTAAAAATTATTTTACCCTTACAGGGCATCCTGGAATAGAATTTTTTTCCTTAAAATCCTAAATTACAATAAAAGAGCATTTGAATGTGCTTCCCCTTCAAATATTGGGAAAGTAAAAAAAAAAGAGAAAGAAATGAAAGAAATGATCTTCAGTGACATTTCCAAACTAAGGTGAGGAAAAAAAAATTCTACAAAAACTACACATGACATTTCTAAATATATTGGGACTATGGTTCCTATGGTTTTAGCGAGATGACTAAGGATTCAGAAATTTGCAATCCTCACCCTGTGGAGGATGTCTGATTCAAGGATATTGCTCTACCATTTCTGATGTGGGGAAACATCTGCAATGAAAAAATTAAGATGGTGTAAAAATGAAGATTGCATGGTTACCAGGATTTAAACTAACTGAACCAGAAGGACTCAGTTTTCAGTAAGCACATAATTTTACTTATCATACAATTCTTTACTAAATTTAGCTAGTAGTATCTTATAATGGTCCAATTAAAGTTACAGATAGTCCTTGACAATCCTTTGTTTAGTCACTATTCAGAGTTACTGTGGCACTGAAAAAATTACTTATGAGCAGTCCTCACATCCTCATAGTGACGTGATCAAAATTTGGTAACTGGCAAGTATTTACGATGGTTGCAGCTTTCTGGGTCATGTGATTGCCATTTGTGATCTTCCCAGCTGGCTTCCCACAAGCAGAGTCAATGGGGGAAGCTGGGTTCATTTAATAACCACGTGATTCACAACTACAGTGATTTGCTTAACAACCACGGCAAAAAAATTCCAGTGAACCTAGAGAGGGACATGTGTGAATAAAGGCGTTGTGTTCACTAAAAGGATGATAATGAAGCCAATATGCATAGGCTCTTATGGTATTAATACAACTCTATTCAAAAGCCTAGAACTGAACTTTATTTTGATTTAATTGTTTTTGTGTTAGAGAGGAGGAAAGATGCTTTGAGAGTCCAGTGCTTGTATTTACATGTTTTTATCTATAAGTAGCACACTTAATCACCAGCTATCTTTTAAATTAGTTAATTACCAGAATGCCTTTTCAGTGTTTAGTCATATCCTTTCTGTGATTTTGTATGTGTGTACAGTGAGTATCTATTTGCATTTAATTCCTGATGAGAAGTTTTAGCTTTTACTCACACCTGCAATGCGACAAGTAACCCACGTATTATGGCACTAAGTCTCATTATTAAAAATGAAACTGGGCATAAAAATTCAAAGTAAACAAAGCAATATGCAGAGTCTACTTTGTGGCCTCCCTCAGCCAAATGGAGATGGCTCTACTCATTTTCATCTTACTGGATCCTGAAAGTTACAGTATTATAGCTTTTATACTATATTAGCTTCCATATTATTTTATGTGTCTTGATTGCATTAGGACGAAGCCTAATGAATATATATAAAATATATACAGGTAATCCCCGAGTTATGAGCGTTCACTTAACACTCGTTCAAAGTTACGTGATGAGTGCCCCCTAGTGCTTATGAGCAAGTCCCGAAGTTACGAATATTGCAGCACCACGGCAGTCGTTCGCCCTTACAAGCGACCGCAGTGGCTCTGCAACATTCACCCTGGTTATTCCCTCCCTCCCCACCCCTGCCCCGGGTCTCCCTAGGCACCAGGCCTTCAATACTCACCCTGCGAAAATCGAGATCCTTCGCTTTCTTGGCTGCTCCAGGCCTTCGGTGCGTTCGCAGAGAATGGAGGCCTAAAGTAATGCAAGATCACGTGAGATCAGTGGAGTGAGATCTCATGCTACTGATCTTGCGTGATCTCATGGTACTTTAGGCCTCTGTTCTCTGCAACAGAGAATAGAACCAAAGCTGGGGGACGCTTCCCCATGCCTCCGGAGGCTGGATCGGGGCTCCAGAGGCCTTTTCCAGGCCGCTGCAGCCTGGATCTAAGGCCAGGGGAGGCTTCCACACACCCCCGTGGCCCAGTCTGGGCTCCAGAGGCCTTTTCCAGGCCACTGTCACACGGCTTTGAGGCCAGCGAACACTTCTGCAGCCCCCCCGTGGCCGGATCGGGCCTGGAAAAGGCCTCTGGAGCCTGGATCGGGCTGCACGGGGAAGCCTCCCCCGGCCTCAAATCCGGGCGGCAGCAGGAACAGCAGAGAGGAGATGGATCTTTTCCAGGTGAGTCCGGCGCAGCAGGAAGGGAGGGGGAAGCATGAGGTATCTTAGTGGGTCGGGGAGGCCTGTTCCAGCACTAGGCCCTCCATGGCCTTCCCCACCCTGAGATACCTCATGTTCGCTTAACAAGCCGCGTGCATTTTAACAAGCAAGGGAGTGATCTCGTACCTCGAACGAGATTCACTCTACGAGTTTTCGAGTTACGAGTGGAATGGGCAGGCTCCATTACACTTGTAACTCGAGGACTACCTGTATTATGATGTTATACTGTGTATTAATTGCATGACTTAAATAATTATCTGTCCATTTATTGATCTTGGCTTTTTAAAAAAAATACAGGTAATTCTCACTTAATAATGACAATTCTGACCAGAATTTCCATTGCTAAGTGATGCAGTCTAAAGTGCAACATCATATGAATGTACCATTTGGCAACAGAAGTTCCGGCACTTCTGTTTGCTGTCATTAAATGAATCACCATGGGTCTTTAAGCAAGTACATCATATGATCGCCATTTGTAACCTCGTGCCAGCTTCTCCATTGACTTTGCTTGCAGAAACCTGGAAAAGAAGATTGCAAATGGTGATCATGTGATCACACAAGACATCTGTAAGTGCAGTAGTTGTTAAACAAGAACCGTCTTTATTTATCTGCTTTAAATACAAATTATAAATTCAAAAAAAGAAAAGAAAATACAATCAATAAACAGATCATCCAAAATCTTCCCAAGTTTAACACTACAAAATGTTTGTTCGCAATTCTTTAATATACACTTAGCTTGGGAATTTTTCATTTACCAACTTTTTTTCTAATTTTCTCCATAACCTTTTCAGATGAGGTACTATATAGAAAATACAGAAGACAACAAATAACATAGCATTTGACTAGGCTATACAAAGTGCAACTTGAATAGAACTAGTGAGCACATATAATGATTGCAGCTCAATAATTAATTATTTTAGTATTGCACTTTGTTTGGAGGCCATGAAGTAAGGCCCTGCATTAGAACTGCAGTGCTCTGTTGTTATTCATTATCTTTAGGTTCTTGCAACAACAACTAATAACTGGTTGATCCAGTCGAGCAGCAGCAAACTTGAGGAAAGTTCCTGAGGGAAGTTTGTATCCTGGCTATCAGGATGTACAGAGGAGGCACAAGGCTCACACAGAAACATCTAATTTGTAGGGAGTCAGCTTATGTAGAGCTATTTGTATTCCTTTACTTAATCTCTTGCTGTTTTGTATTCCTGTATTCACATACTTGCTGTGTGTGATGCACTTTTGTGATATTTATGACTTCCATGTATGTGCCTTGAAACCGTCCATTCTGGATTGTACTGTGAACTTTTGTTCTTTTTGTTTTCTTTTTCTTTTAAGTTTATAGTTAAACATTAAAAGTAGCTGTGCTGAATCAGGCTAAAGCCTAACTCAATCCAGTATTTCATTTCTCACAATGGCTAGTCAGATCCATCTGGGGTGCCTGCAAAGAACTGGAGACATTTCCCTGCCACCTTACCCACCCCCATCACTGTTTCCCAGCAACTGGTATTTGGAGCCCTGCTGCTGCCCGCAGTCTGGAGGTAAAATGGAGTCTTTGGTACAGATAGCCGTCGATAGATTACCCTTTATGAATTTATCCAAGGTTAGGAGTTTTTACCCTAACTGCAAGTATATTATTGATGATATCAATATTGAATGACAAGTACTAAAGAAAATGATAATGTGATTGAAATTAAAGAGTGGAAAAGAATGGTTACAGATGGCAAACTTGGGGATTAAACAAACAAAATGAGAGAATAAAAATAATATATGTCTAAAGAGTGCTGGGATAGAGCAGAATGGCATACATTTTAAAATTTATTTATTAACTAATCATATTTAGAACCTGCCCATCTCTCTCACAGAAGGACTACATAGACCTTGTGTACCTTGGATCTGGGTCAATTTCTTCCCTTCTGTTGTTTGGTTTTACAGGGACAATCTTCTAATATTATGGGTCAGTGGTGCAATAATGAGCCATTTTGGTATAGCGGTTAAGGTGCTAGAATCCAGGAGATGGTGAGTTCTAGTCCTGCTTTAGACACAAAAGCCAACTGGGTGAGTTTGGGCCAATCATTCTCTCTCAGCCCAATCCACCTTGTTGTTGGGAAATAGGAGGAGAAAGATGTATTATGTATTTTTTCTGCCTTGAGTAACTTATAAAATAATAAAGGCAGGATAACAAATAAATAAATAAATGATTCTGGATTTATGTTTTTATGGAGGGTCCAAATCAAGGAATACACATTTTTGAATTCTGCCATTCCACATCCTGTACGATTACAGCTTGTATCTAATGTGCTGTACAGTCATCCTACCTTCCCCCAAATTGAGCTTATCCAAGCATGGTAATTACTAGTCTGGCTGCCTGATCTCCAGGAAAATGTGGCTCCCGTTTGAGAACTAGGGGGCTGACTTTTGATAAGATAAGAAAGGGAAGATGTTTGTGCCATTGCCAACAGGTATGTAAAGTGGGAGAAGAAGGTGTGTCGGGGAAAAAAAACTATGTATGAACTGCAGCAAAATGTGAAGTGTGGGAAAAACTTAAAACTTTATTCATCAAGTGGGGTTGTCTGTCAGTTGTGATGGGTCAGCATCAGATAACCACAAGTGAGCATGTCATATATATCCCCCATATACTTATTTTGCTGGCATTGCTGTCCTAGATTATCCATGACCCAATAACTGACTTTACTCATTCAACAGATCATGGTTTCCTTTGTTGCAGCCAAAGCCAAGATATTGCTCTTAGGACTCATGAGAATCTTGGGATTCTTCAAGAATAGATCTGAGTACAGATAGTCCTTGACTTATGAATATAAATAAGGCCAGATTTCCATCATAAGTTGAGGCACCCATGTGACTGAATTTATAATCTTTTTGTGGCAGTCGTTAAGTGAATGCTACAGTCATTAAGAGAGTTAATGAATTCTTATGGGCATTTTTTGCTGGAAATTGGCCAAAAAGGCCAGTTTCTGGCAAAAAAGTCATAAATCATGTCACATGATTGTGGAATGCTGCAACTGGCTGTAAACCAGTTGCCAAGCACCCAAAATGTGGTCATGACCATGGAGAGGTTGCCATTCTTGGAACTCTGGTACTGGGTCATAAGTATCTTTTGAGGATTAGATCAAAATTTCAACCTTTCTTCATCATTCAATAATATCTTGCAAGAAATGCTTCTGTATGTTGGCCCAGTGGGTTGCCCAGTATTAATGTATAGATTATATATATTGTTTATTTCTTTAGAGCCATTGAATTATGCTGCTTTTTTAAAAAAATCTCCTTCTATAACAACTTCAGGACAACATCTATAGTAATTCTTCATTTGATCATTGTAGCAGCTTTTCAAAGTATTATAGTATAGTATATTATACTATAATATAGTATAGTGATACACTATAGTATTTACATATTTACAAAGATACACAGGTTCTCAGCCTCACTGTGGTCACATTCATATGAGTAATTAGATGCACATGACTATGTTCCATTCATTGTATGCCTCAGCAACATGAGATGCACAGACATTGCAGGACATCCTTTCTGCTTATACAAATCAATTCCATTTGACTTTTTGTTTGTTTCTCATTTAGAATTTATGACTAAGATTTTTTTCCAAATGCAACCAACTTGACTTTACCATTCCTACAGGATGTCTTCTGATAGGAAGTAATGGTATAGGTAGTCCTTGACTTATGACCACAATTGAGCCCAACATTTCTGTTGCTAAGCGAGACAGTTATGTGAGTTTTGGCCCATTATACAACCTTGCTTTCCACAGTTGTTAAGTGAATCACTGAAGTTGTTAGATTAGTAACACGGTTATTAAGTGAATCTGGCTTCCCCATTGACTTTGTTTGGTCAAAAAGTTACAAAAGGTGATCCCATGACCCTGGGACACTGCAACTGTCATAACTATGAACCCAAGCATCCAAATTTTGATCACATGACCATGAGAAAGCTGCAATCTTTGTAAAAACAGTCATAGGTCACTTTCTCAGTGCCATTGTAACTTTGAACGGTCACTAAACAAACGTATAAGTCGAGGGCTACCTGTATAGTACAGTAGATACTTGTAGATGAATTTTTTGCAAAATGGAAAATGTGCCATCTAAAGGCATAAAGTGGCACTGCAAGAAAGCAAGGCATTTTCAAGTTAAATAATACTACTGGTAGCAGAACATTAATTCTTCTCATTGATTCTCAAATCGAAGTTCATTGACACACTGATAAACAAAGAAACATTCAAATGAATTGGCTTGGGTTTCAGCTGGAGGCATCCTTTACAGTTTCTATGGAATAGAAATGTTACACTTGAATACTAAAAAAACTAGGTGTTTTCAGTGCAGAAACTGTTGTGGGGTGATATAGTGTATGAAGTACATGGTCAACTTTCTTAACAGATTAGTTTGATAAAGAACAATTACCTAGAATGATGATGAGTTCCTTCTTTGTTGGAGTTTGCCAGAAGTCGGGGGTCCATTGGAGTTGATAACCAATAAATGTATAATAATAATCCAAATCCTTGGGAAGGATTTGATAGGTGGATAAAAATGCCAAAACCAGGCTAAACATCTGGCTGACTATACAATGACTATAATACTTTAATTTAGATAGTTATACTGAGCAGAGGAGTCTGACTTGATGGCCTAATCTCTTTGGTTCTATCATTAGGAGACTTGGTTTAAATCTCAGATGTTACATTAAGCGGATCTTTTTTAATTTTGAAGTTAATTCTAAAAAACCCTATTGAAATGCAAGTGAGTTTGGTTCCCTGTAGTAAATGTGACAATTTAAAATAAAACAATGCAGAAAATGAAAAATAACCTAGCAGAGATTTCAGTTGATTATAGGGCCAATGAAATTATTTGACCTATATTGGTACTGATTATATTTTTAACTTTCCTTTCTTTGTTGTATTTTATTGTTTGATGACATGGTCAAAAGACTAATCATCAAAGTGTATGTGTACATGTATGTCATATGTACGTAGTGATGGCAGACCTTTATGGAAATGAATAATATGTAACTTTTGTAATAGAATTTAATCTTTTTTGGGGGGGGTTACTCTTTAGCTCACTTTTCTGACAATTCAAGGTGACTAAGGAAAATCTTAAAAGGTAAAAAATACAACCATAAATGAAATAGACAAAGCAAAGCAAGTTTAAAAACCACATTAAAACTTGTTCGTATTCTCTTCTATGGTTCATATTCTTCCAAATGGTTGCTTAAAAGTATTTTGCTCATTCAGAAAATGCATACCATGGGGAAATATAGGCAGTTTCAAATTGTACATATGCATGTCTTCTGGAGCTTCTATCTATCTTTATCCAAGACACATTTCTAGTCAAACATTGGGCTATAGCTACTCTCCATTTTTATTTTTTTAAAATAATTTTCAGGGCTTAGCAGCATTTTCAAAATAAGCATTATGCTGCAGCCTGTGGTTTTCCTTTGCAGCATGCCATATTTGTGTGTGTGTGTGTGTGTGTGTGTTTGTGTATGTATGTATAGAGTAATATATCCTTGAAGCTGGTGAACATCAAGAGAGGTATCTCAAACCAATGGACACATCCATGTATCTCTTCAGGATTCTAGTCCCACTTTGTACTCTGAGGTTTGCAGTTTGTCAATGAACTCCATTCTGAAAGGTGATTGTCTAGAGAAGCCTGCTGGGAGATTAATCTTTTGTGTATAAGATATGTAGGAGCCCTGGTAGCACAGTGGTTAGAATGCAGTATTGCAGGCCAACTCTGCCCACAGCCTGGAGTTCAATCCTGATGGGGCTCAAGGTTGACTCAACCTTCCATTCTTCTGAGTTCAGTAAAATGAGGACCCAGATTGTTGGGGGCAATATGCTGATGTTGTAAATCACTGAAAGAGTGCTGTAAAGCACTATGGGGTGGTATATAAGTCGAAGTGCTATTGCCATATGTACTGTGCTGAGTAGGAGATGACTTTATACTAACATCACCTTCTAATCCTTGTCTTCAGAAAAATGTGAAATGAACATCTTGAATGTCCCTGGGAGCAATATGCCCTGCTTCCTATCTTACCTCTAGCTAAGTAGTAATATATCTCATTGTTCTTCTACTCTTTGATAAAGGGAGCGTATAATCAAACTTACATCCTTTTGATGCAATTTTAAAAAACTATATTATACATCCTGAAAAAAACAGAATCAATAATTTTGAAAGTTAATTGAGTTATATATACATTGGGGATAATAAACTCTGAGTGTAACAGTATAATTAATGTGATCCCACAGAACAATATTCTCAATTATCATGATAAACAGAATAATTAGTAATTTCACCTGTAATTACAGTAGAGACTTTTATCTAGAGATGTTTTAATAGAAGACATTCATAATTTGATCAGTGGTTTTGACCTGTTCAGACATTTGATAATTAAATATTTTCCTATGACATTTAGAACAAAACAAAAAAAGGAAGAGTAGTAAGTAGATAGTTATAACATGGGAGGCCAGTTTTCACATAGTATTCAAGAAAATGTTTATGTAAGAACTAGATGAGGCTACTTTACACTACATGCATAGTTTATTACAGCCATTTTTTTCAAATCTCAGCAAATCTTTAAAACTTGTGGACAAGATCATATGAAGTACCACTTACAAAGCCTTAGTAAGACCATACCTGGAATACTGCATCCAGTTTTGGTCAGCCCATTATATAAAAAATGTTGAGTCTTTGGAAAGAATGCAGAGAAGAGCAACAAAGATGATTAGGGGCCTGGAGGCTAAAACATACAAAGAATGATTGAGCCAGGGGTGACATGACTGCAGTCTTACAATATTTGAGGGGCTGCCACAAAGAAGAGCTGGTCAATCTATTTTCCAAAGCAAGATAAGAAACAATGGATGGAAACTAATCAAGGAGAGACCCAACCTAGAACTAAGGAGAAATTTCCTGGCAGTGAGAACAATCAACCAGTAGAACAGCTTGCCTTCAAAAGTTGTGGGTGCTCCATCACTGGAGCCTTTTCAAGAAGAGACTGGACAGCCGTTTGTCTGAAATGGTATAGAGTCTCCTACTTGAGCAGGGGGGTGGACTGAAAGATCTACAAGGTCCCTTCCAATTCTGTTACTCTGTTACTGACTTCAAGTCACAGAATTCTCCATTTTTAGCAGAATACTCTAATCCATCATTTACTATTTGATTTTGTGAATAGACAATCCAGAGCAGCTTCCTGCAGCCAGCATGGCCATCACCAGAGATTGCTTAAGCTGAAATGTGCATATTTGAATGGTGCCCAAGTTGAAAATCTTGGAATAGAGACAGAACTTCAGAATTTGCATGTGCAAAGCAAGTGGTAGGAATTTAAAGTCTGTCCTGAATCATAGCTCTTTTATATGCAAGGAAATGCCTGGGCGTTAAAGATGGGGCTTATGCTGAAGATACAAAAATTAAACAGAAGATGGCTCTGTCTTTACATACAAATCATCACTGACCTGAGTGGTTTCCTTTCATCATTAATTCAAGAATTATGTGATAATATAGTCTGTGTTCTTCACCTCTATTTGTTACAGTAACAAAAGTGGATTTTTACTGGTCTTAATCCAGCACTCAACCATTATACCATACTATCTCTTTTTAGAATAAATAATTTTAACAAGTTAAATTTTAAAAAAAATTCTTGGAACAGAGGTACCTTGGTTTTTATATACTTTGCAGCTGGGATCTCCAGACTTTGGGATATTAATACCAAGGTACTAATCAGGTTTTCTGCAGATGCTTCAGAAAAACTGTCTGCTACGTTTTCTCAGTGTAGCCATTCAAGAAGAGAGAAGATTGCCTTGTAGAATTTTTAGTCTATGTAAGATTTGAACTCAGGAGGATTGATAGGTGATTGGAGGTTTCCTGCAAGGTATCGATCAATTCGTTCTTGGGAGTGCTGCTGTTTCCATTTTGATTGGTCCTTGTCTTTTGATGATTGGTATTTTAATTTAAGTACCTGGTAGATGGTAGATAGTATCCAGCTCAATGAATCTCTTCACAGCCCATTTGCTTGACTGCTAGACTTCTAGGAAATCTTGGGGAGGGGGGTTGTTGTTTCATGGGGTCTACTATTTCACTCTCCCAGTCAAATGTATGATTAGTTTTAACACTATGGAGGCTGTTAGATATTTACAATCCTGATTCTTTATTGTAGTTTTGTGTTTCATAATTCTTTGATGTAAGTGATGTATTCTATTTGTCCAATATAATATGGTTTGCAATGTGGGCAGGTAACTTTGCATATGATTTTGATTCCCTCATGGTGGAGTGTGCAGACTTTAGGATTATACATCTTCCTATTAGAACATTTTAAACCCCAAGGTGAACCCAATCACAAGGTATGAATTGTGGGATTATAACATCACACAAAGTGCAATATTGAAAACCAAGAAAGTATCATGATCAATTAATTTTACAGGATTGTGTTTTCAATTATCTATCTATCTGTCTTACAGCAATGTAATATAATGATGAGAGGAAAATTCATACAAAACATACTGAAATATTCACCTTGAAAATTGCTTAGACGGAACTGTCAAAACATTAACCATGAACAATGTTTTCAATTCACTTGTTCAAAAACATGTCATCAGCTGGAAAACAACTTCAGTGGCTTCAATCAACCCTGCCCTTTTTAATTAGTAATTCAGGACAATGAATGAACCTATTCTTGTAACAAATTCATAAAAACACCTAGAAGTAACGAATACATTTGTTTGCCTTAGTAGACTACAAAAAACACATAAAAACTATTATAACACCAATAGTTAACTGCTGGTTTGTTATCTAATAAACCAGTAGTAAACATGCTTGCTTTAGAACAAACATAGAAATATATTCAAATAGATGAAAAATAATATAATACCAAAAAGAGAGCAGTACAGGATGATACATAGGCTATGTTTTGCAGATGTTCTTACTTCCTAGTAGAGATAGGCTAAGATTAGCCCTCTTAACATGTTTGAAAAAGAACACAGGGACAATGGGAAAGGTATTGCTGTAATTAAACATGCTTACCATTTTGCAGGTTTTTTCAATTAACATTATTACAACATAATTAAGACCATAAGTTTAGAAGTGGGCTAGATCAGGGAGCCTTTTCTCTCCTTGATGGAGAAAAACTGGAAGCTAATTGTTTATCTGAAAAGAATTATTGAAAGAAATGCATTAAGATAGACAAGTCCAAAGGGAAGCAGGCATTATGATAAATGCAAGTATTGCCGAAAGTAAATCTACGAGCCATTATGAGATGATACTTCGTCCCTTTTTAGGACTGCAAAAATTACTAAAAGGCATCAAAAAGAAACAGAACATTCTTGGCTACCATGTCACAAGTCACTGAATCTTTGCAGCCATAGCCTCAGTTTTGGGTTTTTTTTTTCTGAGAAAAGGTTGAGAATAATTCAGCCAAAGTAAAGGGCCTTTTAGTTCCATTGATTTTAGCAGAAGAGTTAAGAATATGTACAATTGATCCTTAATGAAAATCTGTTTAACAAAGTATTTACCATTTCTGGAGTAAGTTCGAAATTGTGAACAGCACAAAATGTGTAGTTGTGTAAGATATAGACTATTGAAGTAGGTAAATAATTTATATGATATATGAAGGAAGGTGGCCTTTTATTACTAGCTATCAGAGTTGATAAGTGTTCATAAAAATTAACCGTGCTTTGTTTGTCTGTACATGTGTTACCTGCATATACGCATGAATAGTTTTTCCTACCACATTAACTGTTACTTACATGACATAAAATATATATTTTCAGTACAACTTGTTTCCTTCTTTTAAAATGGCATGGTTGTTAAACATCTATGCCCGTGGTGGCGAACCTATGGCACACGTGCCACAGGTGGCACGCAGAGCCCTCTCTGTGGTCACACGCGCCGTCGCCCCAGTCCTAGGCCTTCAGCTGGGTTTTATAAAACCTTTTCGCTTTAGGCCTCCACCGCCGTGTGCAAAAAAAAAAAAAAAGGTTCAATCAGTCAATTTCAACTTCTTGCGGGGAAAAAAAAGATCTCGCAAAGTTGGAATTGATTGATTGAACTTTTTAGTCCCACCCAGTCTACCGTTACCACCGCAGCCACGCCCACCCAATGGGCCACGCCCACCCGGCACCTGATGATACATAAGTGGGTTTTGGGTTGCAGTTTGGGCACTCGGTCTCTAAAAGGTTCGCCATCACTGATCTATGCCATCATTGCTTTGAGTGGATCCAAGCAAACTGATTTTCTTCAGACAGTGTCTTATGAAAGTTTTGTTTAAATCCTCAGAGTCACATTTTTAAGACAATTGCCTTGGTTGCCTGCTTGGTGGATTTCATTCCTGAAAAGAGAATTGTTATACTCTTGACTTTAAAATAACACTTGGCTCTTGTATTTGGATTTGCATTTTCTATGTGTTCACATTATAGACATGTTTGTGAGTAACTGGGCTCAAAGTTACTTCATTCTCTCTTTGCTCTATAATTAACTCCTGAAATCTGAGCATTAAAAAAAAACCTCCACATATGCTACAGTAATTTTCTCAATTTCTGCAAAAGTGCAATTGCACATCAGATACATTTGATATTATTAGGCTTACCAGATTCAGAAGTCTTACGTGTAACGTTATTAACTAGGATGATAAATGACAAAGCTATAAGGCATATGAAAATATTAGATTCATAGAAGACATTAAACACAAGATAATATCAGCACTTTCCCACCATAGTAAAATAATAAATCTTCAGTCCAAATTTTATTGTGCCATTCTATAAAATAACTTTATGCTGTATTTTGTACAAGATTTTTATTATTTGTTCTTTTGAAATTTAATACGGAAATCCTGCATACGTTCTACAACATAATTTAATTTACAAATATATATGTTCATAATTTTAATACATAAAGTTCGTAATTTACAACTGCACAAGTTCTACAATATAATATAATTCAATTTAATTCCTAATGTTTTTTCTGTTATGATGATTTTTCATTAAAGGTTTTGTTTTTGTATTGCTTCTACAGTTTATTTAGTGTGACTGTTTTCAAAAGTTGTTTTAAAAGCAATGGAAAATCAAACATTGGCAAGATTTCAGGGTCTATATAGTTTGTGCTCCAAAGTCCCAAGTCATTTGTTCCATTTTTTTAGAAGATATAACGTTCAAATTGGAAGGATCACTAATAATATTTAGCCAAGAGACGCAGTTTAGTCTTGTTGCAGTGAAGTTAGATCTGCTGAAATATAACAGGGTTAAAAAAAAACTACCTCTTCTAGTTCATGCCACAGTCATCTACAGGTCATCCTTGTTTAGCAACTAACTCATTTAGTGACTATTTGCAGTTATAATAGTGTTGAAAAAGTAACTTTTCGGCCAGTCCTCGCATTTATGACCTTTGCAGGTCTATAAAGTAAAGGAAAGCTAAGGTAAGATCATAAAAATAGTCATAGTTTCACTTAGCGATCACTTTGCTAATGACCGAGTTTCCATCCAAGTTGTGGTCACTAAACAGGACCTACCTATCGTCTTACATTCAGTTTCCAAAAATAAACAAGCAGAAAATTTATCAGGATAGCAAAGCGGCAATGACATTTTTTTCAGGGATGAGGAATTCAGAGAACCTGCTTTAGCAGACAGAGATTCCATTTAGCAATTTTGGCCAAAGGTGGTTGATAATTTGTGAAGTCTCCTTTTTTCAGATTTTTGAAATCCTCAGAAATAGATCTTTCTTTCCCACTCCCATAAATTCCTAAAATACCAGTCATACATTTTTAATCCACATTTCTTAATTTCCAAGAATTAAAAAACAGCAGTTTTGTGGGATCATGAAAATTGGCACTTTCATCACAACATAAAGTTGGATTGTGGATAGGAAAATGAGTTTAGAAACTTTCAGACAGGGAATTACCAATAACAGAGATTTTGAATGGGATGGGATGTACTGTGAGGGATGAATATTTATCAAAAGAAGTGAAAATGACTGTGTATAATAAGAGCATGCTTCTGCTCACTTTGTTATGTGGAAATTACACCTGAGTATACCAGGAAAAATGTAAAAGTAAATTGGATGCATTGAAGCAGTAAAATTAAGAAGAGAATGGAGTAAAACAAGGAGAGGTAGGATCAAGAATGAAGAGGTACTGAATGAGTGTGGAATTGAGTTATCAATACAACAAAAATATGTTGAGGTGATTTGGTCATATAGACAAAAGATACGATGGTCGAATTCTAAAATAAATATATGAAAGGAAAACGAATGGGTCAGAATGAAGGAGAAGAATGAGAAAGCTATGATTGTAAAAGAGAGGAGAGAAGTGAGAAGTGTTTTAATGAACTTTGGAACCTTCTATTGTTTTTACTGTTAGGGCATCACATGTAAGTATACAATGTAGCAGAAAGATGTTAGAAAGTTGAGATAGTAGAATGGGTCCTGCCTTCTTATAAGGTTCCTGTCATCTAAATGAAAGGACAAATTTGTCCATACATGACAAACATCATCAATCTTTGTTACAAAAAACCAAGCACTTCTAGATTATGCATTTTCTGTGCAGTTTGAAATGGTACTTGCCATGCTTCACCATCCCACTTCATTCTACTTCATGGCTTCATGTGCCCTGAAACGCTACATTAAAGATTTCCCATGAATCTTAGGCTATATTTACTCTTGGTTACCATTATGCTATTTCAATGTTTCAATTATGCTACTTTAATGGCAAAATTAATCACTGGACAGCCATCTCCATGTGGTTTCCATGCCTTGAAGAGAAATGTGGCAGAAACTGGACAAGCTTCCATCAATGGAATATGGATTTGAAGTTATTTCAGTTGTCAAGCTTAATTGTATCAATTGCCCGAATAATCAGTGGCTTAAAAGACAATGGTGTGGTTTCTTCACTGTAACTTTCTGCTTTGTATTTTTCTACTAATGTAGCTTCATTCTTGTCCATTGCTGCAGCCCCAACTTCTTTAGATTCTCCATATTTCAGTTCAGATAAGTAATTTGTTCCTGGTATTTGGTATTTATTAGAGGAATGCTGCGTATTCTTCTGTTTGGGTGGATGGGTTTTGTTTGAAGTTCCTTCTTTAGGGTCTTCATTATGCTCATAGCTTATTTTTTCCTTTGACAAAGTTTTGTATTTGTTGAAGTTCTTCAAGGAACCTTTTTTTCTGTGAGCATTCTGCTCATGTGTTTCTGGATTGGAGGACAGACATGATTTTTCAGGTTGTTGATGTTTATACATTTCAACTCCTATGTTAGGTTTTGATTTGATATAACCTTTTGGGGTTTGTATCTGCTGCAGTTCTTTCCCTCCTGCCACATTATCATCCTGCTGTTTATTCAGTGATGTCACATCTGATGAGAGTAGCTGATATTTCTTAGAATCTTGCTCATGCTTTTTGCTCTTAGTAATCAAGTGAGGGTTTCGAGAGTCATTTAAGGATGGCTTCTGTGTAATTGCAGCTGTCATATTTTTTGGGTCTGTTTTTAATTCTTTTGGTGACAATGACATTTCACTTTTCTTAAAAGGATTCAGAATGGTCTCATCTGTTGCACTGTTCTTTTGATTTTTTGAGCATTTATGTTTGAAGGGTAACCGGTTTGGGATTGAATTACTACTATTATCTCTCATCTTTTCTGGATTACTTCCAGGCTTCATTTTGTTACTAGATGCTATTTTCTCATTCTGAAGATTGTCCTGAGAATTACTTCCCCTTGTATTATCATCTTTCATTGATTTCTTGAGTAAAGGGAGCTGGGGTGTTATAGTGCTTTTATTTTGTGTTATAGCACCTTCCTCTTTTACTGTTTGCCTTGATGATGTTTGGTATTCTGAATGTTTGACCATAGAAGGCATAGAACTGTTGTCCTGTGCTGTAATGCCTTCCTGTTTCGCTGGTTCCCTTGGTGGCATTTGGTATTTTGAGTGTTTGACTATTGAAGGTACAATAGTGTCATCTTGTGTTGTGTCATCTTTTGCTGTAACATCTTCGTGTTTCACTGGTTCCCTTGGTGGTTTGGGGTATTTTGAAGTGGTGACTATGGACAGTACTATTCCTATGTTACTAGTTTTAGATTTAGGTGGAGTTAACTGCTGTGTCTGAGAAACTTTTGTTTCTGTTATACCACTACCATTCTTTGTAAACTCATTTTTTCTTGATTTCTGGGAGGTTTTGGAGGTATGTGACATTTTTGGTGCAGGATTTTTATCTTCTGTCTTATTTTTCTCTTCTTCCCTTTTGATGATTGATAAAGAAGTCAGATGCTGTGCTGTTTTGGGTAAATCCTTGTTCTCTGCATCTTTGGTTCCTAGATACATTACTTCATTTTGGGGAAGGAAATAGCTCTCCTCAGACTTTTCTTCTGACATCATTTTCATCTTTTGTTGCTTTCTAATGTCATTTCCCAAGGACATTGGTTGTGTTTCTTCATTGGGCTTGAGATGTGCAGGGGCATTTTCAGGCCTCCTAAACTTCCTTTTTGAAGACAGTTGATGCTTCCCACTCTGATGACCAAAATCTTTGTCTTCTACAACATTTTCTTCATTGTGTATTAAATCATTGCTCAAATTGTGCATTATTTTGTAATTTTGTCTGGGTATGTTCTTGGGCTTTAGAGAATCACTAGGAGAAGGGCTATGACATTTCTTAGAATGAGAACAAAATGTAATATCACTTTCATTCTTTGTTAATGAGGATGAGGCTGGCATTGGAAAGTTCCCTATTTTGCATAAAGGACTGTTGACATCAGCAGTATTGAGTACTGCTTTTGCTGAATCATCTAATGAAGATAAATGACATTTTTCAGAAGCAGCCCCAGGACTGTCCATTACATTGTGGCTTTCATGGCTAAGCAGTTCTTTCACAAGGCTTTGAGAGCTATGCCAGTCGCTCAAGCTCACTCTTTCCTTGTTAGTGTTGTTTTCTGAATATGTCTTTTCATTGATTGAGCAGGATTTGGCTTTACTATTTTCTACTGCTACATTAAATCGGGATTTCTTCATTGTATTAGGCAAGGACGAGTAATGTTTTTCAAATTCACTCCGAATATCATTTCCTTTTACAGTATTATTTGAAATGAGGGCTTGATCTGAGTTATTTGAAAAGTTTGGCCTGCTGTTATCCTGGTAATTTTGTTGGCTCATGGGCTGCACGGGCAAATTTTTATTTTCTATCTGGCAGTCAGACAAGTTTTGGTCTCCTTGTTTTGTTTTATGATCATTATTTGTCATACATTTTAGAAATAGTTCTTTATCAGAGAGTTTTTCTTCATCCTGAATTCCATCAGAAAATCTGCTTCCAAAATCTTCTCTATTCTTCCAACTGAGAGACATTTTGTCTATAGCTGCAGGTTCAACACTTGATTGTTGGTTTTTGATTGACGGCTCGATGTTACATGATCCCTGAGTTATAGGAGAGTGAAACAGTAGAGTATTTTCCAACACTTTCTGTTTAGAGAAACATTTTTGGCTGGCAAAGGGGGGAGGATCTTTTACAGACGCTGTTAATTCTATTTCTGTCTCTTTTGACCTACACAAGTCTTCTGGCATGGCAGGAATCTCATCTTCTTTAGTTTCCTGATGGCCGAGGACACTGACTCCTTCAGTAGGGTAGGTGATAGAGGGGCAAATAGAAGACTTTTCATTCTTAGCAGTTTGTGTTGTACCTTTGTTCGTAGAGCTAGAGAACATGCTATCTTTAGGTGATGTGGGTTTCTGGTTTGGGTCTAAGGGTAAAGTAAGCTTACAGCCAACAAGGAATACCTCTTCCATTGAAAGTGGAATGTTGCCCATGTTAGGAGCTGGACTTGCAGAAGTTTCAGCCATACCTACTTTGTCTGCAGCCACCTTAGGCATTTCATTAACTTTCCTTTGCGACTGTCCTTTCTGTTCCTTGTGTTCCGATATCCCATTTTCACCAAATTGAATGCTATTTTCTGAATCTTTTATTTTTTCCCCTGGGACATTATTGTCAGAAAGCTGAATGATGCATTTGGTATTTCTTGCCCAACTGCAAGGATGATTAATTTCAATAGCAACACAAAATTTAGGTATAGGGACAGTTGTACAAACCAAAAGTTGTGGCTTATTGCTGTTGATATTTGTTGCTACTCTCAAATCATCCTTTAGTATTTTAGTTTCTGCTTTGCAAATAGCTTTTTGCTGCAGAGGCTTTTTGTTGTCCTTTTTTGTCTTTTCTTTCCCTCTTGCCTGGGGGGGAGCTATTCTCACATCAATAGCTGAACAAATATTACTGGTTTGCTGAAACTTTTCTTTCATTTTGGAGAAGACTGAGTTTTTATTGATTATTTTGGGTAGGTTCTTTTTCAGATCCGGCTCCTTCTTCTTAGCTTCTTTTTCCTCAGCAGCTATAAATTTCTTCAGAACACTTTTTACAGTATTTTTCCCACATAAGCTAATCCATTTAGTTTTTTCTTGGTCTATTGTCTTTGGGCTTTCTTCACTGGTTAACGAATTTCTGTCAAACTTGCTTGTGATGGAATTTAGCCCATTTTTAGAGGCAGAATGCTTTTCTTTAATAATCAACTTGCCTACCTCTCTTGGCTTCTTTCGTAAGGGTTCACGATGGTTGTGCATGAATCTTGACTGCAGAAGTTGAAATTTTGTAGGGCGAATACCATTGTTCGTGCTTTGGCATTTAGGCTTTGAGCTCATATTTTTTTCTATGCTTTCTAGCCACTTGACTTTTTTGTTTTCAGCTGGAAGCCTGTTAGATACAAGGTCTGTGAGGTAAATCAAAAGGCTGCTGAGAACAGCAAAAGCACCTAGTTTGCTTGACATCTTACTGAGTTTCTTCTTCAGTGCCATGGGTTCAATCTGCACCATATCGCTGCTCACCTTCATAACTTTGCTTTTGCTGCACAGAAGAAAATCAATGCTTTGGAAAGAGGAACCATAAATATGCATTATACATTACATTATATACTAAAATTGCTCTTAAAGCTGCAAACATTGTACATCTAATGTACATATTTATATAAAATACATAACCTTAATCAAGACAATCATCAACCTGTTATTATGGGTACCTATCTATGACTGGCCATTGTCAACTGTTGTATTATCTGATATAAGCAGTAATATGTTTCATTAACTTCGAAAAAAATTGCATACCTTCAGCCAACAGCTAAATAAAGGATACCCAAAAAAGTATTACTAAGTAGTACTGTATGTTGTACATTTTTAAGGAACTAAAAATACAATGCTGGCAAGTTTGCTCAATTTTTATAAAAATCTATTTCCGCAGTGCTCCATATCCCACAAAGTATAAAATATAGGAGGCTACAGTTTTGATAAATTTAGGTCCAAAGCCTACTTAGTTAAATTAAAACACAATTTCCAATTTTGTGGAAAATGTACTCTTAAAATCTCTTTTCTGAAGGCATTACCTCCACTTGGAAACCATTTCTGGACTTTGTGCTTGAGGTAAAAAAAAATGAAACTTTGATTTTGGGTTTTGTGATTAGATAGGTTTGTTATTATAGAAACAGCTAGTGTATAGTATCATGCAAAAGTAAAAAGTTGAGGCTATTACCTTATTCTATTATGCTAAAAAGAGTTGGAAATCAATGCTTTTTTAATTTCCTTTTTACCGTACACTTTTCCCTCTTTCCTTTTTTCTTCCCTACCTTCCCATTATTTTCATTTTTCTTTGTATTTTATATTTTGATAAACTAATAAAAATTTAAAAGTATTACCCCTATAAAATTACAATGGCAAAGATAAAAGCTTTATGTATGCAAAGATATTCAGAATAATATTAACTGGCTTCTGTATCATTTCAGTCATTAACATGGTTGTAAGAATACTTTTGTTGGAAGAATTTTGAAGAACTCAGTGTGAAAGCCACAGAATGACACCAATGGCAATAGACTATTGCTTGGAAGTGGGTGATGGGAACCCCAGTGGTTTCAGCTTTCTAGCACCATAAAAATCGTAGGCAGTTAATTCGTCAAATAATAAAATAGTATGTGAATGTGATTCATCTTACAGATCAAAATAGGATTACGTTTTTATACCTCTTCATATATAAGCAGAAGCAGGACAACAATTGTTTTCAGATGAAATCCTGATGAGGTCAAGGGCAAAGGAAATTATTGATTCCAATAACACAGGATTTCATCCTTAATACCACATAACAAGAAAGTGGCCAGCCCATGTAACACATGTCTGATTCCAAGAAGCAACATGAACTGATGCTCATATTAATCCTGCCATCCAGATAATTGTAAAGCCAGGTAACTATTTATTCCTTGCTCAATAATAATCACATAATGACAAAAATACTACTAGCATTTATGTCCTGCAAACAGAAGGACCAGGGCCAGATTTGGGGGAGGAAGGCACAAACTGTTTTAACATTTGTTGTAATCGCAGTTTCTCATAATCTGAAATTTAATTGGTTCCTAAAAAAATCATAACTTTATGCTGAATAAATATTCTTCCTTTTTCTGAAAATTAAAATGACAGAATCCAGTATGCAGTGTTTCACTTATGGATAATGCTGCACATAGGAACATTAGACTGAAATAGTATTATCATCACAGGCTCCCTTTATATAAACCTTTACCATATTCAACAAAGACAACACAGAAGAAAAAAAAACTTTGTCCATTGACCATCACTGAATGAAATAAGCAATTCAAAACCAGTATTTGGTCAAATCATTATATCTTCCTGAAGGGCAAGTTTCCCTCCTACTCATCATCCCCCCCACACACATACACAACATTACACCTGTGACAACACTTTTATTAAAAGCAAGTTCTGCTGGGTCCTCTCCATGATAAATACATGACAGAGGAAAGTGTTGCTTTGAGGATTGTGGCACACATTTACTGAGCCTGATCTCAGCATCAGAAGCCTGCCTGTCACTGGGTTCTCTTTCCATTATGAAAACATGAGCTCAAGATGATTAAACATTTCAGATGCTTTTAAACTTTGCTTTTAACAAATGGGAATTTGTCATGACCCAAACATTTCAATTGCAACTAGGGACTGTGATGTAAATGTGATGCATTTACAATACATAGATATCCCATCTTGACTATTCCATTAGTTAACAAACAAATAAAAAGTTTTGTAGCTGATGCTGGTTTTGCAACTGTACTTATTCAGATAATCTAAATATTCAGAGTCAAATCCATACAGTTCACTCCTACATTATCTCTGTAATGTGGGAAAGCATTCTGCGGTATTATGGGTAAAGCAAAAACTCTGCATTAATGTTAATTGTGTTGCTAATGCTTAAGGGCATAAAAAGCAGTTTAATTTTATGAGTTTGTTATGCAAGATAATTGCATTTTTATTATTTATTAATATTATATATTACCTTGGACAGTTGTGTTTTGCCAGGTGATCTATATCAAGCAGGAAATAAATAATAATTATTATTTCAGCTCCCAGGAAATATTATGAACTTATGCAAGAAAGTTTGGTAATAGTTCTTCCTCTGCAGCAACCCCTAGGAACCCATGACTAGGAAGTGGGTTAAGCAGGCAGCATGGTGGCTTGTTCCTACAATATATTGATCTGCGTGTTAAAGTATGGGATTCTTCCAAAACATAGGAAATGCAGTATATAATAACCAACTGTAGGAACTTTGCATCATGACGGTAGAAAGCAATATATGATGCAATCCATAGAACCACTATAATTTATTTTTTTAATGTACAAATACCATAATAGAGTGACATATATAATCCTTCACTCTAACTCCTTTAATAAAGAAGCAAGATACTTCTAACAGGAACTTTAGCAGGATGTAGGACAAGGATAGGCAATCTCCTCCCTTCCAGATATTTTATATTTCACTGTTTCTCAACCTTGGCCACTCTAAGCTGTGTGGACTTCAACTCCCAGAATTCCCCAGTCAGCAAGCTGGTCAAGATTGAGAAATACTGGACTATATTTCAATACCCTTCAGTCAACCAGCATCATCAGTAGGAAAGGAGTTGTGAGAACTAAAATTCAAAATACTTCGTACGTACACATTTCCCTAATTCAAAGATTGATTCACAAATACTTTCACCTTCCTCTTAACAGTGGAGGTGTTAAAGAATCAGGAAATGTAGCATATCTAAGCTAAAACTCAAGTTTTTGTTACCATTAATGACATAGCAAATTAGAATAATCTTTTATTTAGCCAGTGCTAAATTAGTACCTGGTCAAAACATAAGTGCATAGTTTTATTTCAATGACTATTTCCTTCATATGAGCAGTATTCAAGCATTAAGAATAGCCTGTACATTTTATATGCCTGGATATGCATTCTTTGAAAAGTACAGGAAAGTATACTATAGGGCAGGAATTAGGAATGGCTGTTTTAGGGCAGTGCACTAGTTATTTTAGTTAGTCAGTAAAGGACTATGTAAACCAGTCCTAAATTAATGGATGAAAGACTAGCAGTATGTATCTATGGAATGGGAGGAGTCCAAATTTGCATGATGGGAATGAGATTGTGATTAAAAATCCCACCCTTTTCTGCATGTGACATTGATTCATATACAAAAGCAGTTGGGCTTCAATCATGCAGATTTTGACACAGATGCCAAGAGAAAAACCAGGCCTTATTGGTATCTCTACCTAACTCCTTTGTCTCTTAGACTTTATCATCTTTCACCATAACATGAACAGGAAGAAAGATGTTTAAAGGGAAAGAAAAATAAGGGTGAATAGAATTGGGAAAAGATGGAAAAAAGTCCAGTCCATTGATTCAGAATTGTTGGAGTAGAATTGATCATTCTTCCTATAGCCACACTTAGTCATACTTAAGTCCTATGGAAATGAGTGAAAATTAAGTAAGCTTTTATTATTAATTTTATTGAGACCCAGGTGTTCTGCTATTGTAATCCTGCATGTATCTACTTGGATATAAATCATGGCAATTTCAATTTATTCCCAGGTAAATATGCATGGGCCTGAATCCTGACCAAATATGTAAGTGGAAGGAATCAAAACTGAAGAAATGTCTTCCTACAAATAAATCACTTTAACCTTGACCGCTAGTGACAACTGCAAGCAAAAATTCCAGTGACAACATACAGGAACATGCAATAAGCACACTGCAAAAATAAAGAACAATGCTTATGAAGAGGCATAACATTCATTTATTTACAAGAATTTTAGCTACCCAAAGAATTACAAATTTTGTCTTTAAAAAAAATAGCATTGAAAAATCTGAAAGGCTAAACTAGGAACCATTGTACTTTTGTGGATTTTTTTACATTTATTTGAATGATTTGGATAACTATTTTCTGCCTTTTCTTGGATCGTTTCCTGGTGTTAGCTCTCCCTCCACCTCTCCCTCTTTAAAAGAATGGTACTGCAAGTCTGACACAGAAGTCACATTAAAAGGAAGTGACAGGAGTGCGGATTAAGAATTTCAGGGAAAAGGAGTGCATGAAAAATGCTCTTTTAGAGGGGTGATGAAAGCAATCTCTGGTGTGTAGATAGCATTATATTGTTATATGCAATGATAGCATAAGTGAAAATGAGCATACAGATGACAAGGTGACATTAACAAAGTGAGGCAGAAATTCATGTCATATAAATTTTTTTTAGAAGAGTTACTATTTAAAATGGATGCCAAGATTCTACCTTTGAAGAAACATAAGATAATTTTTAAAGATATTCTAAAACGCTGACTGCCAACAGTGCTTAAATGCTTCAGGGCAACGATCCTAATATCCTGGGAGAAGATGAGCACATCGTTATTACTGAATAGTATAATCTTAAACAAAAGGGGGCATTTGGTCTTTTCTTTTTTTCCTCCTGCAAATTTGTTTTCAAAAGTGGTTACCAGTTTATTATAAAATAAAAAATTAAAAGTATCTTTACTTTTCCTCTGAAGATCGTTGGAAAATACTTTCCCCCAAGTTTTCGAGCCTCTCCCTTTGCTCAAGTTCCCGGTATAAGCCTTTAGGAACCTTGTTGAAGCCATAGAGCAGCCCATATAAGCAGCCAGCGATTGATCCAGTAGCTGCACTCTCGCCTAAAAATCAAAAGCACAAATGAACAGTTAGCTCCATTCAGGGACTTTAACCATGAGTGAAAGATTAGACAGTTACCAAACAATGATATGTATTTGTATGTATATCTTGTATGTATCAAGATTGTATTTCTGACAGGTTTCTGGGCCTCTTTGTGAACTGAATCTCTAAAATTTCCTCAGCATCTCCATCCTCAATTTTCATCAGCATGAACTGTGAAAAAAATCAAAACCCAGCACATCACAGAAGTAAGATGACAACACTGTGCCCCACTGCTGTAATGTTATAGGTGAATCAATGCATTTATTAACCAACTCTGAATTTATAAAAATTGATGATCTCGTCCAAAATTAGAATTCTTTCATTCTCTTCATGTACAATCCCCTCAATCAGCTGCATAGAAAACCAGCAGATATTCTATGTTACTACCACAAACTATTCCTCATTAATATCAGTTGACATTTCAACTGATAATGGTTTGCTTTCTTATCATTCTTGAACCAAAACAGCATAATGAGGAAAAGTATTATATCACCCTAAGTTATTAGGTAGGAAGTAGCCTAAGATGCTTGTATACCTTTGAACTTAAATAGAAGGGAATGTCTAAACGGCTGTCACTATTACCTTCTTTATCTAAGGTTATCCTGCTCTCTGTAATGGAAAGTGAGTCCTACAGTGAAAATATTGACAATGGTTGAACAATAGAACTTTCAATGAGATACTGGCCAGACTGGCAGGAATTATATGACTTGTAGACCAAGACATCTCGACAACGTTTGGTTGAGGAAAGCTGCTGTGAAAGCTGCTGTTGCTTTTTAATTTCTATAAGGATTGATGTGGATATACACACCAACACCTACGTATAGGTTACAATAGTAACCACCACGTAGGCATAGAGGTTGTGAACAAAGGAGAATTGTCCATCGGAGGAGAAAAACACACACAAGGACAACATGCAGATATCACGAACAGAGCACAAGGAAAAAGAACATTCACACACAAGGACAGCATGCAGACATCACGAACTGCCTTCGAATGGAATGCTTATCTGAAATAATGTAACCACTTTTGTTCGCTTCTTGTAACTTGTACTTGCTTCTTGCAATCACCTATATTTTGCTGAGCTAGAATGTAACCCCCCTACTTGCTTCTTGTAACCACCCATAATTTGCTGAGCTAATAAAAGAGTTTGCCTGAACTTTGTTCGGGGCTCTCTCATCCCGAGGAAACCCTGCGCGGTGTCTTCCTTTGCTGTTCTGGCCCACCTCATGGGAGGCCCGCCGGCCGCGCAAAAACCGCATCTGGTGACCCCGACGTGATCACTAATAAAGTGATACGTTCCTTCGACCTCCTACTACTCACCGCCCGGACGGGGCTTAGTACTTCGGATATCGTTGGTGAAGACGACTATCTTTTCGTGAGTATGGGAGGAGAATTTTCTAAGGCGCAGGCCATGCATCTGCAAGAACTTAGAGAATTAACGAAGTCTACAATTTTTATTCTCAAAAACAGCGGTAAATTATTGCCTGTTTTGAGCAAAGCTGATTTGATTAATTTATTGTGTTATATTTGGAAAAACTGCCCGGCATATCCGGAAAAGGGCTCGCTTAAAGTGGCTACATGGAAACGATTGGGTGTGTATTTCCATGAGAATCCAAGAGCTCCTGCAAAAATACTATCGTCATGGCGAATTGTTCTGGAATGCCTCAAGGTCCATGAACGAGGGCTCACGGAGACATCGGACTCCGTGACCCCCCCACCGCCTTACGAGAAACAAATTCCAAAAAGCAATGAGGCATTTCCCCTTACCTCCCCCTCGTCACCCTCTGCTCCTACATCCCTCCCCCCCTCTGTTCCTCTCCCTGCTGGCCCTTCTATTGTTCCTCCTGCTGTTTTTCCCGTGAGTGCTGTGGCTGCTGCCATGGCAGAAGCTCGGAGTCAGGGTTTGCTTGATGCTGATGAATTGTCTGAGTGTTCTGCTTTTCCTGTTGCTTTTGTTCGGAATACTGCGGGCGCCATGATACCTCAATTTGAACCTTTTCCCTTAAAAACAATCAGGGACCTGAAAACGGCGGTCTCGATGTACGGCATCCAGGCCCCTTATGTCAGAGGTCTTTTTAGTGCCCTGGCTGGTTCTTTCATTCTCACTCCCCAAGATTGGAAAGATATTTTAAGAATGCTTTTGATGGGACCCCAGTATGTGGTGTGGGAGTCGGATTTTCGCCGAGAGGCTGAATCCGCTGCCCATGTTGCTGGGATAGCTGCAATCACGGCGGACGCCATTTCGGGCTCTGGTCAGTTTTCGCTTGTTACTGCCCAAATGCAGCTTCCCCCAGCAACGTTCCCTTTAGTCAGCCTGGCCGCACTTAGAGCCCTGGAAAAGGCTGATGACTCCGGTGCCCCTCCCACTTCTTCCTTTTCAAAAATTCTTCAAGGTCCCAGTCAGTCTTTTTCTGACTTTATTGAGGAGCTGCAAAAAGCAGTGGATAGGCAAATTACCAACCCCACGGCACGTGCAGAATTGCTTTTAAAATTGGCTTATGAAAATGCAAATACTGACTGCCGTCGTGTTTTGCAACCTCTCGCTGCTAAAACTGACTCCACTTTGGCTGATTTCCTTAAAGCCTGCCGCATAGTGGGCACAAATGCCTTTAATATGGAAACACTGGCCATGGCTTTATAACAGGGCGCAAAACCTGGTGGCAATTGTTTTAATTGTGGCAAACCTGGTCATTTTAAAGCCCAATGCCGTGCCCCAGGAGGGGGGGCATCGCGTCAAGCTCAACAAGTAACACCAAAAACTGTTTGCCCAAAGTGCAAAAAAGGGTTCCATTGGGCTAATCAGTGTCCTTCTGGATCAAATTACCAAACCCAGTCGGAAAACTAGAAAGGGGGCTAACAGCCAGCCCCACCCAAAAGGCTGTACCATTTCCTGCTTCTTCTCCGCCTGCTATTGTTCTTAGTGCTGACGTGTCACTTGACGCAGACTTTCCTAACACGCCCTATGTGATCTCCGCCTCGCTTTCTGCCCCCCTCCCCTCTCTTACATCTGCTTTGCTACTTCCTCATGACTCACTCACTTTACGTGGTGCTTCATTTCCCCCTGCACTCTTGACATGCTCTATGGAACCTACAGTTTTGCTCCAAATTATTCCAAGCTACCCAATTTCAATAAAAAGGGGAGAGATATTAGCAAAGCTAATAATCCTCCCACCGGAGGACCCTCCCACTCCCTCTGAAACCACAGAACTTTTTGCAATTACTAAAACAATGCAACATAGTCGCCCTGCTATGGAATTCCATATTAAGGGCCGCCCTTTTTCTGGCATTCTAGATACCGGCGCAGATGTGTCTGTGATCCGCGCTGCTGAGTGGCCTTCTGATTGGCCCACAGAATCCTCACCAGCAGTCCGTGGCGTGGGCGGTACTCAACTTGCAAAAATTAGTAAGGACTGGTTGCCGGCTACATCGCCTCAGACTTCCACAATTGCTCACATTAAGCCAGTTGTTTTACCTCTTCATATAAATTTGTGGGGCCGTGACCTGCTCCACCAATTCGGCGCAAAATTAAGCTTGGAATAATTATGTCACCTCCATCACCTCTTCGCCTTTCTCTTAAATCTGACATTCCTGTCTGGATTGACCAATAGCCTTTAACTTCTGAAAAGGCCACTGCTCTACGCATTCTAGTGTCTGAACAACTTGCCCTAAAGCACATTGAACCCTCATTAAGCCCATATAACACCCCAGTTTTTGTTATAAAAAAAAAATCAGGCAAATGGCGTTTCCTCCACAATTTACGTGCAGTGAATGCTATTTTACAACCTATGGGGGCGCTGCAATGCGGCCTCCCAAACCCAAATTTAATTCCAAAAGACTTTGATCTTATGATTATAGATTTAAAGGATTGCTTTTTTTCCATCCCTCTTCACCCGGATGATATGCAACTTTTTGCCTTTTCTGTTCCTGAACTTAATATGTGTAGGCCAACTTCTCGCTATCAATGGCGTGTTCTTCCTCAAGGCATGCTAAACAGCCCCACCATGTGTCAGTTTTATGTAAATGCTATGTTAGAGCCATACCGTGCTATGTTTCCTCACTTTCTTGTTTATCACTACATGGATGATATCCTTGTCGCTGCACCTGGCCCTGTGGGGACAGTCAGCCAAACACTGCCTGTTCTCACTACCATATTAAAAGAAGGGGGACTTAACATAGCACCAGATAAGATACAGCAAAAGGAACCTTTTTCATATCTGGGTCACAAACTCCTTTCTTCTCACTCAACACCCATTTTTCCTCACATTTCTTTACAGAAGGATACCACATTAGTGCAGCTCCAACAATATCTAGGTACCATAAATTGGATAAGACCTTATCTTGGCATTTCCACCAGCCAGTTGGCACCTCTCTTTTCTGCTCTTACACAGGGAAAGCAACCCTCAGACATCATACGCCTTAATGTGCAACAGCTAGGTGTCTTGACACAAGTAGAACAAGCACTCCACACACAATGGGTGGACCGCTGCATCCCTGATGAGCAACTACTCATCATCATCATAAATACGCCACAGATACCCACTGCACTTCTGGCACAAAACCCAAAGCCACTTCTTATACTAGAATGGCTTCACCTTCCTCACACTCCTAGAAACACAATCAGCCAAAAACCTTTTCAAATTGCCTCTCTCATCTCTAAAGCTCGCCTTCGAGCGAAAGCCCTTGCAGGGATAGAACCTTCTGTCCTATATGTACCATGTTCTCTCACCACATGGGAAACCATGTATTTTAACTCTGAAGCCTTGCAGCTCGCTCTCACTGAGTGGCCTGGAAAGATATCCTGCCACCCTCCTGCTGATCCTCGCATTCAGCTCCTAGAAAATATCCCTGTTTCATGGGACACCCAATTACAATGCTTTCCAATCCCACATGCGGTCACACTTTTTGCAGATGGCAGTAAACGATTTGGTGCTTGTGCCTGGTACCTTCATGACCAATGGCACACAAAAATCACCCCACCGCAACAGTCTGCTCAACGTGCGGAATTAGCCGCAGCCATTCTGGCTTTTCAAACGTTTCCTACTCAACCTCTAAATCTCATTCTTGACAGTCTCTATGTCACTCAAATTGTCTCCACTATTTTTCAATCATACCTCTCTCCCTCCCTAGACCCTGATCTAACTTCTTTATTTTCCATCCTACAAACTGTAATATCCAACAGGAAACATCCTTACTTTGTCACACACATAAGAAGCCACCAGCCTTTTCCTGGCTTCTTGCAAAAGGGAAATGACATCGCAGACGCTGCGGCCTCTGCTACCTGCCTCATGTCTCTTTCTCCTGTCTCCCCTTGGGACAGTCATGCTTATTTCCATCAAAATAAAAAGGCGCTTGTGAAACAATTTGGCATAACCACTGCAGAAGCAACTGCTATTCTCCAGCAGTGTGCCACTTGCAGCAAGCAGGCTCACTTGCTCCCAATGGGGGTTAACCCCAGAGGAACCGAGTGTTGCCAAATTTGGCAAATGGATGTTACACAATACGCCCCATTTGCCCCATGGAAATATCTTCATGTTTCTATAGACACTTTTTCTGGCTTCATCATTGCTACCCCTCAACGGGGTGAAGCCACTAAGCATGTCATTAATCACTGTATTCGTTCATTTGCAACGTTGGGATGCCCAAAGGAATTAAAAACAGACAATGGTCCTGCCTACACAGGAGCAGCTTTTGCTGCCTTTTGTAATCAGTGGTCAATTGTTCACAAATTTGGAATTCCTTACAACTCCCAAGGTCAAGCCTTGGTTGAGCGCGCCAACCAGACGCTAAAACATGCACTGGAAAGATATAATCAGACACAAGGGAAAATTACCCCTAGCCTCCCAGCCCTGCAAAACAGACTTAATCTGTGTTTATATACATTGAATTTTTTGAATCTCACTGGCACCCCAAATACCTCTGCTGCAACTCGCCATTTTTCTGCCTCTCCATCTGCAGCGACTGCCAGACCACAGGTGTACTACAGACAACTCCCTGATCCTGCCTGGCGAGGCCCTGCTGACCTTATTACTTGGGGAAGAGGCTACGCTGCAGTTCAGTATAAAGATCAAACCATTTGGGTTCCGGGTCGTCACGTACGCCCTTATCATCAAATATCATCATGATCCTTTTGTATTTGTTTGTTTTGACAAATTTTCTTTTGGCCGATGACACAGATCATTGTTCTCATTGCCTAAGAACGACCAAGGAAGGGAACAAAATAACAAAAACTTTAATATATAGTACCTCTCTTGATTGCAAGACAAAATACCAACATAGATGTACTTTCAATGGCACCTCCTATTCCATTTGTCAGGACAATAATGAAAAACAATGTTTTGACCCTACAGGGCCGACCCATCGATACAATATTAAGATTATTGCTGGAGAACACAAATTGGTAAAGTCACTCGATTTTTATAATATCCATTTATCTCAGTCTATTGTGTTTGATGCCTGCGCTGCCATGGATGAAGGATCCAATGAATGTGGTTCTCTGGCCTGGCGACGTATTTATTCAAATAATGAAAAATATATTTGTCCATGACACAAGAATCAACATGACTCATGTGGCAAGGGCACATTTTGTGGGGACTGGAAATGTGTTTTCTTTCAGTCACAAGGATTTGTGGTCCGACCAGACACAATTCCTAAAAGTGATAGTTTAAAATCTTTATATATCACCCGTGTTGTGACAAATTCTTCTTGTTATCAACACAATTGTAACTTGATCAATTTAACATTTCCAGTACCTGCAAATTGGCTAAAGACACAATCTTGGAAAGGGGTACAAGATGAATATGGTTTGGGCATTGATGGTACGGGTTCAGATCCTAGTGTTAAGATAAAAATCATGGTCACTGCTCACGCAATGGACCCCACCAGCAATTCTTTATTTCATTCCTATTATCAAGAGGTACAAAAGCTTCAGGAAGTGGCAGTTCCATCAAAAGCAAAAAATATGTTTTTAACATTGGCAGAAACTATAGCTAAAACACTTATGGTAAAATCATGTTTTGTTTGCGGCGGTACGAATATGGGTCAACAGTGGCCCTGGGAAGCTCAAGAAGTAAACTACACTGATGTGGCCTTTCATCAGACCAATTATACCTTTTTGCAGACAGGAGAAGAGGTATGGGCAATTACTACTAATCTTGTTGGTCATGTATGTTACCATCGTAATAGCTCCCACAACAGAACCCGCGATATGGGTTCCCTCTGTTGTCTTGGTACATGGGACAATGGTACATGGTGGTCGGGAGAAAATAAAACTGCCCCCAATAGATCATTAGAACATATAGCAAATATGACCTTTTTATTACAGCCAGAACAAGATGTTATGTGGTATAGTCCCGATGGGTTATATTGGATATGTGGGCGATTTGCATATAACCGCCTTCCTTCTAATTGGTTTGTCTCCTGTGTTCTTGCTACCATTCGTCCTAGCTTTTTCCTTTTGCCTCTTTGCCAACGACAACAACTTGGCGTCCCTGTTTACGAAGACCTTGGCAATGTCCAACGCAAAAAACGGACAGTAAACACAAAGGATATCCATCATAACAAATGGAGAGATGATGAATGGACCCCAGAAGTTATCATTGCTTACTATGGACCTGCTACCTGGGCCGAGGATGGTACCTATGGATATCGAACTCCCATTTATATGTTAAATCTCATTATTTGCTTACAAGCTGTATTAGAAATAATAACAAATGAAACTGTGCTTGCTATGAAACATTTGGCAACAGAAAGTGTTAAATCCTGTACTTATATAATGCAAAATCGCTTAGCTTTAGATTATTTGCTTGCTAAGGAAGGTGGAGTATGTGGAAAATTTAATTTGTCTAATTGTTGCATTGAAATTGATGACTCTGGGCATGTTATTCAAGAAATAAGTGACAAAATGGTGAAATTGGCTCATGTCCCTGTTCAAACTTGGAAAGGATTTAATTGGGACGATGTTTTTGGCTCATGGTTTCCAAAATTACCTGGGCTACAAGCAATCGTGGCATTGGTAGGCATGATTGCGTTAGGATGTTTAATATTACCGTGTGTGTTACCCATTTTTGTTCGCACCATTTCCAATAGCCTGTCTTTGCTAGCTGAAAAAAGAGCCACCGCAAAGATCATGGCTCTATGGGACCACGAACATGGATGTTTAAACAAGGACTATGCAGAGGAACGCAACAGCCTCCTCGATGCTGCAACAGCTGCCTTAGATGATAATGAATCAACTGTTAAACAATATATTCATATCTCTTCGGATGACGAGGTAAACTCATACTTATAAAACAAAAACAGTGGAAATGTGGATATACACACCAACACCTACGTATAGGTTACAATAGTAACTGCACCACGTAGGCATAGAGGTTGTGAACAAAGGAGAATTGTCCATCGGAGGAGAAAAACACACACAAGGACAACATGCAGATATCACGAACAGAGCACAAGGAAAAAGAACATTCACACACAAGGACAGCATGCAGACATCATGAACTGCCTTCGAATGGAATGCTTATCTGAAATAATGTAACCACTTTTGTTCGCTTCTTGTAACTTGTACTTGCTTCTTGCAATCACCTATATTTTGCTGAGCTAGAATGTAACCCCCCTACTTGCTTCTTGTAACCACCCATAATTTGCTGAGCTAATAAAAGAGTTTGCCTGAACTTTGTTCGGGGCTCTCTCATCCCGAGGAAACCCTGCGTGGTGTCTTCCTTTGCTGTTCTGGCCCACCTCATGGGAGGCCCGCCGGCCGCGCAAAAACCGCAGATTGAATTATAGAAGAAATACAAAAAGCAGTAGTTTACTCACCTCCATGGAACATTGCCCTGTTACAAAGCTCTGTCCAGTCACCACCACATCCTAAGAGAGCATCATATGCAATCATGGGAGCATCATGACCTCTCCTTCCACCACGACCTTCAGAACTCCATCTCCGGTAAGTCTAAATGAATAATTAACAACTGACTCTGTGAATTTGACGAAATGCAAACCAGAACATGCATATATAAATATCTCAGTTTGCATGTTTTAAAAATATAGATTGATAAACATTAAATTACAGTTTACGTTTTCAAGTTTCTTGATTTATTTGCTTTTAATGCTTTGAGTAATATCTACCCATTGATCACTGGTTCACTATACACCAACAATCACTACTTTTTATCACTTGTTATTGTTTTTATTACTATTTCTCTTACAAATGACCAACTTAAACTTTATTCTGTAAAATCTGTCTTTTTGAGACACAACCTCTGTCATTTGGTTTCATAATTACAGCCTAACATTCATTTTTAGTAAGAAAAGTATCATTTCATATCTATTCCTCCCCTCCCCAGACACACAGAGTTTAAACAGCTGTTTCTTGAAGAACTTAACCTTTTCTCTTTCTTCAGCATCATAATTGTCAGGAAAATGAGGTTTATTCTGGTTTTCTTCATTGATCTCTCTCTCCTCCAAATAAAATTGCCATTTTGCTTCAAAGTAAAACCAGTGTTCCTGATATTCTGAATGGAAAATAAATGTGCAATTATAATATATTTAATCTTGAAAAATTATTCCAGTCAAGAATAGTCAAATAATGCTGTTATAATACTGTTTGTTATTAATAATAATAATAATAATAAAGTTGGAAGGGACCTTGGAGGTCATCGAGTCCAACCCCCTGCTCAGGCAGGAAACCCTATACCATTTCAGACAAATGGCTGTCCAGTCTCTTCTTAAAAACTTCCAGTGTTGGAGCATTCACCGCTTCTGGAGGCAGGTTGTTCCACTGGTTAATTGTTCTAACTGTCAGGAAGTTTCTCCTCAGTTCCAGGTTGCTTCTTTCCTTGACTAGTTTCCATCCATTACTTCTTGTCCTGCCCTCAGGCGCCTTGGAGAATAGCTTGACTCCCTCTTCTTTGTGGCAACCCCTGAGATATTGGAATACTGCTATCATGTCACCCCTAGTCCTTCTTTTCATTAAACTAGACATACCCAATTCCAGCAAACGTTCTTGATATGCTTTAGCCTCCAGTCCCCTAATCATCTTTGTTGCCCTTCTCTGCACTCTTTCTAGAGTCTCAACATCTTTTTTACATCGTGGTGACCAAAACTGGATGCAGTATTCCAAGTGTGGCCTTACCAAGGCATTGTAAAGTGGTATTAATACTTCACGTGATCTTGATTCTATCCCTCTGTTAATGCAGCCCAGCACTGTGTTGGCTTTTTTGGCAGCTGCAGCACACTGCTGGCTCATATTTAAGTGATTGTCCACTAGGACTCCGAGATCCCTCTCACAGTTACTACTATTGAGCAAGGTACCCCCTATACTATACCTGTACATTTGGTTTTTCTTGCCTAAATGTAGAACCTTACTTTTTTCACCATTGAATTTCATTTTGTTAGATAGCGCCCAATGTTCAAGTCTGTCCAGGTCCTCCTGTATCTTAAGCCTGTCTTCTGGAGTGTTGGCTATTCCTGCCAGCTTGGTGTCATCCGCAAATTTGATGAGTTCCCCATCTATCCCTCGTCCAAATCGTTGATGAAGATGTTGAAGAGCACTGGCCCCAGAACAGAGCCCTGGGGCACCCCACTGCACACTTCCCTCCATGTAGATGCGGTTCCATTGAGGACCACACGCTGAGTACGGCCGGTCAGCCAGCTACGAATCCATCTGGTGGTGATGCTGTCTAACCCACATTTTTCTATCTTATCAAGTAGTAGGTTGTGATCTACTTTATCAAATGCCTTACTGAAGTCCAAGTAAATTATATCCACAGCATTCCTCTGATCCACTAATTTTGTCACTTGGTCAAAGAATGCAATAAGGTTTGTCTGGCATGATCTGTTTTTGACAAACCCATGTTGGCTTTTAGTAGTGATTTTGTTTGCCTCTAGGTGTTCGCTGATTCGTTGTTTGATTATCTTTTCCAGAATCTTCCCAGGTATTGAGGTCAGGCTGATAGGTCTGTAATTTCCTGGATCCATTTTTTTCCCTTTTTTGAAGATGGGAACTACATCAGCTCTTTTCCAGTCCTCTGGTAGTTCCCCAGTGCTCCAGGATCTTTGAAAAATATAGTTCAGTGGTTCTGAGATCACATCTGCCAGTTCCTTGAGAACCTTGGGTGTAATCCATCTGGTCCTGGTGATTTGAACTCGTCTAGGCTGGACAGGTGCTCACTTACCATTTTCTTGCCTATCTTAACTTGTTTCTATTCTGTTTTTTATGGCACTATTTTTGATAGGTTGGTCTGTTTTTTCCCTTTGTGTAAAGACAGATGCAAAAAATGAGTTAAATAGTTCTGCTTTCTCCTGTTGCTTGTCACCTTTTTGCCACTTTCACCCACTAATGGACCAATCATTTCCTTCACTTTTTCTTGTTTTTTACATGTTGAAAGAAGCTTTTTTTGTTATTTTTGACTTTGGTCGCAAGCCTTAGTTCATTATGAGCCTTAGCTTTCCTCACTTCATCTTTGCAGGCTCGGGCTATTTGCTGATATTCTGACTTAGTTATGTGTGCCCCTCTTTCCACTTTCTATACTTGTCCTTTTATCTTTCAATTTATCAGAGAGTTCTTTATGCAGCCATGCTGGTTTCTTTTGAGAGCTGTATTTTTCCTCTTTGTTGGTATTGTGCTAGACTGGGCTTTTATTATCTCACTTTTCAAAATTTCCCAAGCTTCTTGAGTTGTTTTCCCCTTGAGGATTCTCATCCATGGAATCCTTCCCAAGCCCTCTCTAAGTTTATTGAAATTAGCTCTCTTAAAGTCCAAGACTCTAGTTTGACTGTGTTCTATTGCTTGTGCTTCCATAATGTTGAATTCCAATATTGCATGATCACTTCCTCCCAAGGTTCCTGTGGCTTCAACACCTTCTATCATTTCATCTCTGTTAGTGAGAATTAGATCCAAAATGGCTAATCCCCTAGTTCCCTTCTCTACTTTTTGGGAGACAAAGTTGTCTGCTAGGTTTGCAGGAATCTGTTTGATCTTCCACTTGGTGCAGAGTTTGTCTCCCAGTTGATGTCAGGGTAGTTTAAAGTCCCCCATTACTATTGTGATTGCTTCCTACAATACCTTAGTTAGCTGACTAGCAAAAAGTTCATCTATTTCCTCTGTTTGGTTGGGTGGCCTGTAGTATACACCTATGGCAATGTCATTTCCCCCCCCCCCTTTTATATTGACCCAAATGCATTCAATAACAACCAATATATTGTACAGTAGAGAATTGGTTTGGAAGATTTTTATTTCCATAAAGACAGAGAATTAGAATCAGCTAACACAAAATAGAGACCTTTGACTTTTTTTTCTCTTAAGAAATAATTTTTGGGGAGACAAAAGGGCACGCTCACTGTTATTCTTAAAATGTGCCCTGCTATTCTGTCTTAAATGTATTTCCTGACACCATGATATTGTATTAGAAAAACTTCTGAACATATTTTATGTTAGAGCTCTTTCTGTATAGGAAATTATCTTTGATTTCAGGGGGGAAAGTAATTTGTGAAGTAGCTGCGGTGTAAGCTATCTAAATTGTATTTATTTTCTTCATTATATTTAGCTTAGTGCTACTATGTACCATTTAGAGCTGTTGAGTAGGAAAGAAAGAAAGAAACTTTTATCATTGTTTAGCCAGCCAAATATCTTGAAAAACAGGGTTCTGTTGTGATTCAACAGGGATCTATTTTTTCAACCTCTCTCCCTGCTTTCTAAAATAGCACTGTTTTCCACAATGACGGGGTTACAAGCACATGCTTCAAAAGGTTTGCGTGTTTTGCTTAGAGATGACATTGCCCTGAGCAAATGCCAGCGTCCTCCTGTGAGAGACAGACCTATAAGTGTTAATCCTGCACCTGCTCTACTCTTAAGATACAACAACAGTTTGAATAAAAGTGGAAGCACTTCCATTTAAAAAATGGAGGGGCTGTTAAAAGCACATTGCTTATGCATATGTATCACTGGTCTAATATGTGTTGTTATTTTTAAATTAATATTTCATTACATTTCTCACCCAATTTCTTATCTCACAATATCATTTAAATTTAAATTCAAACTGAAAATGGCAAGTGAAATTAATTATTAGAAAGGGTAGCAGTAGCAATAGCAATAGCAGTTAGACTTATATACCGCTTCATAATGCTTTATAGTCCACTCTAAGCAGTTTACAGAGTCAGCATATTGTCCCCAACAATCTGGGCCCTCATTTACCAACCTTGGAAGGATGGAAGGCTGAGTCAAACGTAGGCTGGTGAGCATCGAACCCTGGCAGTTGGCACAATTAGCCTGCAATACTTCATTCTAACCACTGCGCCACCATGGGTAACTAAACAAAGTTACTGAGAATTTTAACAAGTGGTGTTTTTTTTTAACTTTTATGAATTTGAAATGCCCAATTAATCAGTTTTACCTGCCATGTGCCTGATGGTCTTTTTGCAATATTCTTCGGCCATTGGAACGAGTTTCATCATCTCTCTTCCCCATTGGACCAGTGGCTTTCCTTGGATTGCATACGAAACAAACAGAGCTGCACAGAGGGATCCTAGGAAGCCTGAAATTAGCATATAAAGATGAATGTGTGTATGGTTAAAAAAAAAAAAGTTAATACAACATTTAAAAAGTTTGTGGACAGAACCATATCTATGTGTGCATAAGAAAATAAATGTTTTAGGAGGAGTCATTTTGTGAGACTGAAGCAGCTATTTAAGTCAGTTAAAATTTCATCTGCTTTATTTTATGGATCAGACATACAACATAGTTTCAACACCTTTTTGAAAAATTGAAGAAGCAATCATGAGATAAGTTATCTGAATCCAAATAATGCTTCATTTACTTAGTATTTAGTACCTGGACTTTTAATGATCCACTTTGAAATGCTAACAACCTCTGTCTTTTTATATACAGATATTTCTTCTAACCAGCAATCCAATAATAGTTTTTTAAAGAACAAAATAAAAGATTATGCTATATTTAACAATGTTTAGTTTGACCATGTGGGGCTACTTAAAATTTTAAAATGCTTTATAAACATCCCCAAATGGCCAAAGTATAATGCTAATGGTAGCATAATAAAAACATGTGCTATGAGGCTTAATTCATCCAACTTCAAGCTCTATATTTCCTTAAACTTTTTTAAGAAAGAAAAATTAATTTAAAACTGGCCCTGTGTCAAAGATGTTCATAATGCCTTTTGTACCACTGCCAGCACATAATCATAACTTTGGAACATTTCAGAGAATAGCTATGACTTGCTACTTGTATCTGCCTTTAGGAGGTAGCTGGCTGGCATGTTTTCATGGTAACATTCCAGGATGGTGAGTTATTTTATTTCTATATGCAGTTCTGATCTCAATGATTATGACATGAGAATGGGATGCAGAAATTCAAAATAAACTTTTAATGATTCTCAGCACAACTTAAAAGATGAATTAATATCCCGTTGCACGTCACTGCTTGGAGAGGAGACTGATTTGAATTTGAATTTACAGTTATTGTTCTCTTCATTGGGGGCAATAATTGATTAATTCATTTACTGATTTCGCACATTTTTATGGCAACTGCTCTTGTACTGAATGCGCATATTGGTTTCTAGAAAATATGACAGATCTATTTTAAGTGCATTTCTGAGATACATTAGGGCTGATTTTCATCTGACGTCAGAGAAGAAGAAAGTTTGCCATTAATATGCATGCTCAGATTATAGTGTGTCACTGTTTATGCACCTTTCCCTAACCAGGATTTTTCCAGATGTGTTAAATTCCCTAGTAAGCATACTTGTAGGTTTACTATTGGTTCCTGGTGGCTGCTTCTCCTGCTGCCCATTTACCCTACTTACTTTAGTTCCTTTTGGGCAATTGCCCCATTGACTCTATATCTCTTTAGGTTATACCTATGATCCCCATCTTTTCTTTTCATAGCTCCTTCCCATTGCTCCCTGAACTACAGCTGGGAAAACATATGTTAATTTGTCATATTGCAATCAAATCACACTTTGGAATCCTTGGCCCTAGGATTCCACTTGGAACATAAAATATAGCTTCTAAATCTAGACACATGTATTTGGAAGTGAGTCCTTACAACAGATGGAACTTCTTAATGACTAAATAAAATAGGGTTACTGGCAAACATTTGTGCATGCCTGCATTAACATATCTAACCTTTTACATTTTTGTTTTTAATATTAGAATCTTACATATTATTATCTCAGCTCTTCCAGAAAATATCAAGCATCTTTCTTGCAAATTCTTCCTATAATTATTTTTTCCTCATATTTGTGTGTGCGTGTGTAAGTATCTGTTAGCTTGCAAGATACTCTAGACAAGAAACACAACCAGGAGTACTAGCTCTATCTTTATTCTAATGGGTAGGGACAGATAAATGTTCCTTTCCACCCCCAATTCCACCCCCACTTCAGTGTTTGTCTTCATATGATTAGTGCAGTTCTAACCTTAAGGGAGCTAGTATACTAGAACATATGCCTTTAATTATACAGATATCAAATAAAACTTATGGTACCCATCAGCCAGGATATGTATTACTACACTCAGTCATTTGCTAATGACAGTGTTTTATATAGGATGACCAAGCACATTCTCCTGGATATTACCTGTAGGATGATTATGAGTCATTCGTCCAACTTCAATGCTCACTTCAATGAGAGTTTCCAGCCTTTCGGGCTTCCAGTATTTCATCCCTAAACACATGGCTTTTGTGGCTGCACCAAAACCTGAGCCTACATGATAAACAACAACATGTACATTAATAAAGTACATTCCACTGTTTTAAAATGGTTGCACGAACAATTTAATTAAATACAAAGAAATCCATAGAAATAGTATAGTATAAATACTATAGCATATAAATGTAATAAATAATAATAATAATTCATCAGTCAATTGCAAAAGGCAGCTTTAGTTGAAACAGCATATATCTTGCAACAATACCTTTAACACCATCAAACAACAAGATCTGTTTATCTCATGTCCTTGGGAAGGAGGCTATAGGTGGATAAGAATGCCAAATCCAATTTAAACATCTAGCTGACCCTGTGACGAACCATAATAATATAGACTTAAAAAAACCAAGATAAACCAGGAACAGGTTTTTAGAGAAATTAATAAGAGTTTTGAAGAGAAATTGTGATATTTTCTTTTTTATTGGATTTGATAAAGTCAATAAAATAAAAATTTAAAAAGGCTCTGAGCAGCTTACAATATATTAAATGCTTAAGTTAAGAATAACACAAAAAACCAACAGAAGACTCCCCATCATGCAAGAAAGAGTCATCAGAGGCTCCACAGACACCCTAATTCCAAGCATAAGCTTTACACACTCCCTCCTCCCCTCCCCCGACCCCCTCCCACACAAATTTTCTACATAAAATTACATTTCAACAGATGAGGGTAATATATTAGAAAAATCACAATAAGGCTGAATTTATCCCTCGTGAAAAAAAGATTTTTGACAAGTTTGGGTGGGTGTGGGTGTGGGTGTGGGTGTGTAAAGCTTATGCCTGGGATTAAGGGGTCTGTGGAACCTCTGATGACTCTTGGAGTGTTGTATTAATTTTTCACACCAAATAATTTCTCCTTACTTCTAAACACTATTGATCGAACAAAGGTGCATTTTAGTTCTGTAATGCTTAGTAACAACAAACTTTTGACCATTAATTGGGTGTATTTCTATACAGGTAGTACTTGGCATACAGTTCATTTAGTGACCGTTCAAAGTTACAACAGCACTGAAAAAAGTGATTTACGACCGTTTTTCACACGACCGTTGCAGTATCCTCATGGTCACGTGATCAAAATTCAGGAGCTTGGCAACTGACTCATATTTATGACAGGTGCAGTATTCTGGGATCATGTGATTACCTTTTGCAACCTTCTCACAAGCAAAGTCAATGGGAAGCCAGATTCACTTAACTGTATTACTAATTTAACAAGTGCAGTGATTCACTTAATAACTGTGGCAAGAAAGGTTGTAAAATGGAGCAAAATTCACTTAACAAATGTCTCACTTAGCAACATAATTTTGGGCTCAGTTGTGGTCGTAAGTCAAAGACTACCTGTGTTTTTCTCTGGTTTCGGTTTATGTATTTTATAGGGATGCAGGTAGTCTTTGACTTTGACTTATGACCATAATTGAGTCTGGAATTACAATCATAAGTTCCAAAGATGCTTTTTTCAGAAGCCAGATTCATTTAACAACCGTGTCACTAATTTAACAAGTACAGCGATTCATTTAACAATTGTGGCAAACAAGGTCGTAAAATGGGGCAAAATTCACTTAACAAATTTCTCTCTTAGCAACAGAAATGTTGGGCTTAATTGTGGTTGTAAGTTGAGGAATACCTTTATCTCTTTGTAACCTAGACACCCTGCCTTTATTATATATATTAATCCCAAGGTTTTGATTTCTGGGCCTCTTCCTTCACCTTTTCAAGTGATCAACAGTGCATGATTTGTTTCTTAGCCTTGAGCATTTCTGGTGCCTATCGCTTGTTTACAAAATGTCTTTCTCTATCACAGGAATCAAAAACTCCAGCTTCATCAGCTCCAAGCCCAGACACTTAATACCGTAAATCACTACACTATATTAAATGATATTAGGAATATTGTATATTCAGTCTTATTGTTCAATGACTAATTGGGAATTTTCCAAGTTACATAAAGTGGGAAAAAATAGCATGTTCCCATTAGGAGGTGTACTTATTTTTTCACTCATGGTTTATAGTAATGGTATTACTGACACCTTCTCAAGTGTCCTCTCAGAATGATAGAGTAGTATGAGACAGATTTCTCTACGTCATGACAATTTGCTAATTCCAGTTGGCTAAACCACAGAATGGATCAGATAGAGACACAGAGCATCAGTGGGAAACTATAGCCTAAGACTGGCCCAGTTTTATTTTATTTTTTTCTTCTGGAGGGGCAGCTGTTTTGACATCAGTGCTGTACTGCACAGGGACAAAAATAATTGCCACAGTATGTTGCAATGTTTATGCCATGATGCTGCCTTAGATGATGATGTTCCAATTGAGTGCCCTTATATCCCAATGAAACAGTGTCATATTAACCCACTGCTGGATCTGGAATCTGCATCATCCAGTGGAAGCTGGGCTTTTACCCATGAAATATGGCCCCTTAAATTTGCCAGCATTCAGAACATAGAACAGGTTCTGCAGTTTGCATATGTGGGAGTTAGGTTTGTGCAATCGACACCAGGAGGGAAAGAAAGTAAAGTCACTGGAGAAATCAAACCGGCAGTTGAAGTTTTGACTTTAGCCCTACACTCAGAGCCATCATATATATATGTATGCAGTTGGATTGTCTCAGTAATCTGATTTCAATAAATGAAACTGGCAAAATGTCTAATAAATGCACAGCTCCAGATGAAACATGACCGATTGCTGGAAATGAATACAAATACAAAATTCGAGGACATAAATCTGGGATCAGAAAGCATCATGCCAAGAACAAAGGCTCTAGAAATAGATATTGAGCTATTTGTAAGCCGAGATAATTTACAAAAGGACACTCAGCTGAGCCCAAGGAATTCTTGGCATCTGACTATGCTTCTCCAGGCACATATAGAATTGCTGATCAGGGATACAACCATGATACAAGACCATGATTCTTTCCCACACGTCAGAGGAGAGCATTCAGGTTTCCTCCTTGTTATTGTAAAAAGAGAAAAAATATCACATATATTTTTACAGGATCAACCAATAAAACATTTTTATGAAACACAAAAGAAACCTAAATGATTTAGCTCTTTATGTATACCAAACCAAACAGGCTCTAAATTTGAGTGGTCCAACAAGAAGTAAATTCTTTGACAGTGGTGTAGCCATTCCTAATCTGATATCCTCCAGAAATGTGGGAGTTACAGTGATATGTGTATCTTTGGATGGCACCATTTTGGTGAGTTTACTTTAGTAGTTTTCTGGGCTTCAATACATGGAAAACTGTAATCTGCAATGATTTCTCACTGGTTAATTGAGATAGCAGCCAAGTGCCAAGCATTTAGTATTTTAAAATGCACACACCAAACAAAAGCAATCCTGTTTATATTTACCTAAAGTTGGTTCAATATTGTGTATGGGGGTGCGTGTGTCTCTGTATGTATATAAATATCCATGTCTTCTGGGCAATCTACCAGCAGCTGAATACATTAAAGTGCAACCAAAATAGCAATAGCAGTAGCAATAGCACTTAGACTTATATACCGCTTCATAGTGCTTTATAGCACTCTCTAAGCGGTTTACAAATGTCATCATTTTGCCCCCAACAATCTGGGTCTTCATTTTACTGACCTCAGAAGGATAGAAGGCTGAGTCAACCGTGAGCCGGTCAGGATCGAACTCCTGGTTGTGGACAGAGTGAGCCTGTAATACTGTATTCTAGCCTCCGTGCTACAACAGCTCCTAATATATTGAAAATGATTGTATAAAAAGTTGTAGCTTATTAAGTTAATACTTAAGAAATATTAGCCTAGTCCCCACTTACCTTGATCTTGTCTAAGATTCCTTGCCACTTTCTGTAATACTTCAGGCTACTTTGAAACAGGACAGGGAATCCACATCCAAAACTTCAAACTTTATGCAGTCCTTGAGACCTTTAAGTACAGTTCCCAGAATATTTACAAAATCTCCTTCTCAACTGTGGTTTTTAATAGGTCAGACAAAAGAAAAGTATTAAATAAAAGGCGTTTCTTTTAATTCAGGTTAGTTTATAATGAATTTAGATTCAACACAATAATTGTACATTTGTTTTGTCCTAGAACTTTGGGATGCCAAAAGAATGTGGCCTTTGATCCAGCAATGGTCTGCATCTTTTTTTCTGAAATGACAAGAGTGTAATACGGCTTTTGTTAAAATAGTGAAAAAAATGTTCAGCCTACCTTTCTCATTGAAGGGTGTATGCCAAGCAAGGAGATAATTATCTGGCTTCAATTGGGAGCATCCTTCAATAGTAGCAGGATCTGACCTTCTCTCAGGAAGTTTTTCAACTGCATCAACATAACGTTTAACAACATCGCGATACAGGTCTTCTAAGCACCAATAATCTATGCAGGCAAAAAATAAGATAAATGTGTATATAGCAGGAAATGTTAAAAAGAGAAGGAAGAACATGAATGATGCCTGAACAGGGCAATTATTTCATTGTCACTGTCATTTAACATGTTACATCATAACAGTCTTGGCATACATGAATGGCAATGATAAATAGGGCAACTATGCATGGTTATAAACAAGTTAGTCTTATTACATTCACCCTGGCTTATTCTGATCTCTGCTGAGTGAGTTTATGAATGTAGGATAATAGAGAGTTACAGTTTGGGCTGCAAACATTCAGGTAAGCACTAAATGGTAGCAAAGTATAAATTCATGAAAAATGTAGAATATAGTACATCTACTATGACAGATAAAGTAAGTGAGACCCATAGATATTATTGAACTACAATTCCCGGTGGTCCCAACCAGCAGGGTTGATACATGAAGTTCACTTCTTAAGAGCCACAGATCCTCTATTTGTGAACGATTAGAAAGGTAGAAAGATGGCAGTGGAATTTTCTATGTAACATGGAACACATGAATATGATAGTATGGAGGTGAGAGAAATTTGTACTGTAATTTAATGGATTCCCTGAATGGATTGCCCTTGCAACTATGTGGGACAGATGGAGAGGAAGCTAATCACCAGATTGCGAGAACAGTTGAGGAGACCCAAACTCATTGGTAGCCTCACATTGCAATGAACAAGGACATGCATTCGATTTTGCAGCTACAATTATTGTTGGCTGAGCAGGGACAAAAATAGCCAGAGAAACACTGAAGCCGGGGAAACTGGCCTGTTGTCAGTCAATAGGAGTGCTGATTAACCATGAGCCTATCAGGTACTTAGGACCCGAGGGTGTGGTGACACAAGGAAACAGCTAATAACTTAATAGCCAGCCATCCACACCCTAATTACAACTAAAAGCTACACACAACCAGAAACCATATACTGAGCATAGAACAGCCCAGTGCACATATTTGGAAGAGAGAGAAGTTCTCTGATGATGAGTTTCAGGACAAGCCTGAAAGCTTGGAAGAATAAACCTTTGTTCCCAGTGACTGATTCAGATTGCAGCCTTCAACATTATCTTGGGACACATATATTTATCTTCATTCTCATGAATATGAGTTGAATATTGGGGGGGGGGGGAAATAAGGTGGAAAGTTCTTTTTGCTTTAGCACAGAGTTAAGAACATTGTTTTATCTCCATAATACAATTTTATAAGAACCAAAAAGACATTGCATTCTGTAACATGATTTGGCCAAATAGATGTATTTAGAAAGTTCACAAATAGAAGATCAATATCTCTTTCTATTGAAGTGTAGCAGACAGTCATTCAAAGTTTGTTGGCTGTGATTCAGATGTAGCATCAGAAATCACTGACAGCACAGCTGTTTATGAATATGCATAATTCTC